>OU342742.1:93902400-94502400 GCA_910589775.1 Avena eriantha
CTGGAAAGTTACTCGGTTTTTTGGTGTCTGATCGTGGCATTGAAGCTAACTCGACGAAAATCCGAGCCATAAAAATAATGGAACTGCCAAAATGCCTTAACAATGTGCAAAAGTTCACTGGTTGCCTGGTATCGTTAAGTCGGTTCGTGTGTCGGTTGGGAGAGAAGGCCAAAATCCTCACTATCAGAAGATGGCATACGGCGTATATATGTCGGCCAAGAAACTCAAACACTATTTTGAGGAACACCCCATCAAGGTGATATGTGAGGCACCTATTTCAGAAATCATGAGTAACAAAGACGCAAGCGGCCGGATAGCAAAGTGGGCTATCGAGTTAGCTCCCTACGCACCACAGTTCAACAGAAGGGATGCAATCAAGTCACAAGATGTGGATGACTTCTTTGTGGAGTGGGCTGAAATGCAATACGAGCCACCCTTGCCGGACTCCAATTATTGGCAAATGCACTTCGATGGATCGAAACTGAAAGATGGGTTGGGCGCCGGAGTAGTGCTTACCTCGCCCAAGAAGGATCAACTGAAATACGTCCTTCAAATCCACTTCAGTGCCTCGAATAATGTGGCGGAGTACGAAACGTTGGTGCATAGTCTCAAAGTGGCGAAAGAAGTAGGGATACATCGGATACAATGCTTTGGAGATTCAGATTTGGTGGTGCAGCAAGTGTCTGGGAATTGGGATGCCCTGGATGCTAACATGGCCCTATACAGGTTCCATGTTCAAAAGATAAGCGGGTTCTTTGAAGGATGTGAGTTCCATCACATACCCTGGATTCAAAACGAGGCGACAGATACGATGTCTAAGTTGGGCTTGTCCCAACAGTTAATCCCGCCAAATGTTGCCTTGGAGCACCTGAGAAAACCATCTCTCACACCATCACTCGAGTCAGATTCCATTTACATCCTGGCACTCTCCGGATCAGGAGCTGCACCTATGGAGATAGAATGGGGAGGCACCTTAGCAAACCCAGGGACTGCCTCAGCAAACCTGGGGACTGTTCAGCTTGATCCGGCAGGAGTTATGTCGGTGGATGCAATAGAAGTTGATGAGGAACCATTTCCCGTCCAGACTGAACCAACTTGGGCAAAGCCAATTTTTGATTTCCTGAAAGAGGGAATCTTGCCAGATGATGAAATAAGTTCAAGGCAGATTCAGAGAAGGGCAAAGGCCTATACAATTATCTAAGCTGAACTATACAAAAGAAGTGTGACGTCAGTACTACAATGGTGTGTTGATCCGAAGGAAGGACTTGACATACTCCGGGATATTCACCATGGGGAATGTGGCCACCATGCCTCCTCAAGGGCCTTAGTAGCAAAAGCTTTCCGACATGGATTTTATTGGCCTAGTGCTTTGGAGCAAGCAGAGGACTTGGTGAGAAAATGCAATGGTTGTCAAAGATACACCACAAAAACTCACCTACCAATGTCGGAGCTGAAAACTATCCCCATTACATGGCCATTTGCTATATGGTGCCTAGACATGGTAGGACCATTTAAGCCGGCCAAAGGAGGGATGACCCATATTCTGGTCATGGTTGACAAGTTCACCAAATGGATTGAAGTGAAACCAATTCAGAAATGTGATGGGGCTACAGCGGTAATATTCCTCAAGGATATAATTCTAAGGTACGACTATCATCATAGCATCATAACTGATAATGGAACGAATTTCGCTGAAGGAGCGTTTCCAAGATTCTGCCAAGAAAAGAAGATCCGGTGAGATGTTGCCTCAGTCACCCACCCCGCATCAAACGGGCAAGTGGAAAGATCCAACGGACTGGTATTGTCCGGGATAAAACCCCGGCTCATAGAGCCGCTGCAAAGATCAGCAGGGTGCTGGATAGAAGAACTACCAGCGGTACTGTGGAGTTTAAGAACAACTCTAAATCGATCAACAAGTTATACGCCATTCTTTTTGGTATATGGGGCTGAAGCTGTATTACCAGCCGACATAGAGCATGATTCGCTAAGAGTCACCCAATACACAGAAGCCGAAGTGCGGGAAGCCCAGAAAAATGATGTTGATCTACTGGAAGAAGCGACAAAACTGGCCTTGTCTAGATCCGCCATATATCAGCAAAATCTCCGACGCTATCATAGCCGGAAAGTATCCACGAGTTTTTAGGGAAGGTGATTTGCTACTACGGCTAATACATCGCATTGCTGGCATGCATAAGTTATCCCCTCCATGGGAAGGACCTTTCATTGTGAGCAAAGCCTTGCGCAATGATTCCTACTATCTTATTGATGCACAGCCCAAGGAAAAAAACAAGGCAGACAGGTCCGGAGAGGAGTCCAAACGACCGTGGAACGTAGCACTACTTCGTCCTTTCTACACCTAAGAGGTGAATGTATCCGAGCTACTCATACGTCGGTATATGTCGGCGATGATCTTATCAAAAAAACTTTGCCACCCTGAGCACAGACTCGGGGACTGCTTTAATGCTTTTCTAGTTTTCGTATTTTTATGTCAGCTGGGTTAAGTCGCTTATGACTTAGTTGGATTAGTAATGTGTAAGCACCAAAAACCTAACTCTTCAACTTTGCTGCTCTCCAACACGAATTGGCTTCATGGCAAGCAAGAGAACAAGTTTGGAATGGCAAAGCACATGAAAAACAACTAAGGGAAAGAGCTTAAGCGGGCCGAAATTGGTTTTGGACTAACCCATAGTTTGTTCAGATCACTAAAATGCCAGATCATCTTGAGCTAATCTCAAAGTTTCAAGTATTGTTAAGTCAATTTTCTGAACCTCGGACTTGTAAGTAGAAAAACCGAATCAAGGTAGACGCGAGCCGAGTCAAAAATTGGGGGAACAAGAAAACGAAACTCGGGGACTTCGCCCATGATAATCCAACAATAGGACTTAGTTCAGAACATAAAATTGTAGCACAACCAAACCAAAGTATTTAAATGCATCTACGCCCGACATTCCGGGGATCTGATAAATATGACTAGTGTTTTTCAAGGAGCAGGAGCAGCAGACGAATCATCTATCGAGGAAGGAGGCACCCCGGAGTGTGGGGGAGGAGCGCTAGCTTCGGCTTCGTCCTCCGGGTTAACCTCGCTATCCTCCGGGTCTTCAGCTTCCTCTCCCAGTTCGAAGCCCTCACTTTCACTACCTTCCTCTTCAGCTCCAGAAACAAATTCTTCATCAGCAGCATCAAGATAACTCGGCCCCTCGTTCCAAGCATGGCAGAAGGAATACTAGATGAGCTTGTTCGCACAGGCTTGGCAGCGTGCAATCCACTCCGGATCCTCGCAACACTTAGACTCGGTGCGCATGCGAGTGAGCAATCCAGATCAATCCCTTCGCACCATGAGAGAGCGAATTTCAAAGCAATATCGGCCCCAACCCGTGCCGCAGATTCGCGCCATAGATGCAGCTGCGTGTCACACTCCATTAACTTGGCTATGAAAGCCAAGCCTTTCTTTGGAATGGGTTCACTGGGCCAGAGGCATGTGAACATCCGTGTTGCCGCTGGGATAATATCCGCGTCGTTATTCTTAACTACCTCAAGGAGAGCGGTGAGACTCGCCAGAAGATCCTCCGTGGTATACATGATTGGCTCGGCAGTAGGGGTAGCAAGAATACCACCTTGTTTGCGGGACTAGCGTACGGCAGAGGCAGCAAGTGTATCGGTCTCTGGAAATTTGCCTAAGTATAAGAAGAAAAATAGTGAACAAAAGGACCAAATTCGGAGGGAAGAAGATCAAGCAACGGCAAAAAAACTTACGCAAGATCAGGAAGAGTAGTCGCTAAAGCTCGGAATCAACATTGGCACTATGGGCCTAGAGTTTCTCGTATTCGGTGGTCACCAACGTAAGCTTGACGTCGGCTTCCTCCAGTAGTCTCTTATCCTTGGAGATTTGCGTCGTTAAATGCTCTTTCTCCTCGGCAAACTCCTGGTCGGCCTTCTCCAACTCGGACTAATGGAAGCCCCTGAGCCTCTGAATTTTGGCATTCGGCCGAGTGATCTCCGAGTCCTGCTGTTGGAGCCGAGCTATCTCTGCGTCTTTCTTTTTCAGCTCCGCCTCATGATTCCCTACTTGTTCGAGGAAGAGAGTCATCATTTCAGGTATGGTGACACTATCCTCGAGAGCAACTGCAACAGAATAATGATCCGGAGGACCCAAAGTGTAAGTGTCTAATGGATAAAGCAAGGAAAATACAAAAATCATGTGAAGGGGATAAGTTTACCTTTGATTTCCGCAAGATTTTTCCTCATGATTATGTTCTTGGCTTCAACCTCGCTGCGTGATTCGGACAACAAATTCATATGGTCCCTAAGAAGTTTGAATGAACAAGAAAGAGGAAGAATGGAAAATTACCCCTCTTCTGGTACTCCACCAAGACTTTACCATAATGCGCGCGAATATCTTTGTAGGAGTCCAGCAGGCGCTGGAACTCAGCGGATCGGCGGTTAGTGGTAATCTGAAATAAGCAAGGCAAAGACAAAGTTCAAAGGCAAGGTAAAAAAATTTTGAAGTCTACAAGACCCGGGCCAAGTGGAACTTAACCCGGCTCTAGGTGTGTGGATATTTGAAGTCTACAAAACCCGGGCCAAGTGGAACTTAACCCGGCTCTAGGTGTATGGATATTTGAAGTCTACAAAACCAGGGCCAAGTGGAACTTAACCCGGCTCTAGGTGTGTGGATATTTGAAGTCTACCTAACCCGGGCCAAGTGGATCTTAACTCGGCTCTAGGTGTGTGGATATTTTAAGTCTACAAAACCCGGGCCAAGTGGAACTTAACCCGGCTCTAGGTGTGTGGATATTTGAAGTCTACAAAACCCGGGCCAAGTGGAACTTAACCTGGCTCTAGGTGTGTGGATGTCCGAAGTCTACAAGACCCGGGCCAAGTGGAACTTAACCCGGCTCTAGGTGTGTGGATATTCGAAGTACATAAGATACGGGCCAAGGGAACTAGACCCGGCTCTAAATCTACTAAAATTTGATGTCATTATGAACAAAACCTAAACTCTATAAGAAGCATCCGACCGAATAACAAGTTATTCCCTCGGAGGCTCGGGGACTAGGGGCTATATCTACAAGTTCTCAGTTATGTAAAACATCAACAACAAAGAAAAAGAATTACCTCCATCATCCGGCCAGCTAAGGAGATAACCTTGGTAGCGGAGTTCATCTGGGCGCTAAACTCGGCTGGGTCGAACTTCTCTGGCAGATCGTCTTGAGGGTCGACGAATTCAGCGTTGTTCCAGTTCTTGACATACTCAAGAAGTAGTGGACTGTAGCTTTCGCCGCTTAGAGAGTAGTTCACCACAAGACCATTCACGTGGGCCCCCCGCCTAGCGGATTGAGCTGCAGCGGGACTGGTATGCAAAACCAGCTGATGGATGCCCTCTGATCCGGAAGCATTAGACCCAGATGAAGTTTCTTTTGCTGGCCCGGAAGTCTTCTTGACTAAGGTGGAGGAATTGATTGGAAAATGTCTGCCATAGAAGGGGTAGACCCGGAGGGAGCCGATGGATCTTTTCCCTTGGGAGGTTTGGAGGTCCTTGCTGTTGCTGCTGCTGGTGCTACTGGTGATGCTGGTGATGCTGCTGGTGATGCTGGGGGTACTGGAACAAAAGAAGTTGCTGGGGGCGGCGCCGATGAAGCTGGCACCTCAGGATCTAGCGCTGAGGCCGAGGAACCGATGAGATCCGACATTGCCGTATCCAGATCCGCCCCACTACCCCCCGCGCCGATGTTTCCCTCCTCTTGTCGAGGTGGACTTTGGTCAGGCGCAACCGCAGATCCCTCATGAATAGGGCTGAGCGGACGACAATCGTCATTGCGGGGGGGGGGGGGAGGGGGGACTGCTCCGGAGTGGGGAGGCAATGCCGGGGCCACTCTGAGGGATATCCCTAGGAGCTCTGAGAAAAAGAAAAGGCACCAAGTCAAAAAGAAAGAGTCAATAAGAAATAGGCAAGAAAAGGGAAAAAAACCCCAAGAAGCAGTATTAAAGAACTTACTCATCCGTGGTAGGAGGAGCCCGAGGTTTGGGAGCCCTCCGAACCGTGTTCTTGGCGGCAGGCTTGGCCGAGGTTTTAACCCTGGACTTCTTTTGCCTCTTCTTGGGCGGCGGCACCTCCGAAGCTGCGGCCGAGGTAGCCGCACGTTTCTAGGATGGAACCGAGGCCGGGCCACTAGTGGCAAGGGGTGGAACCTCGTGGACCTGATCGTCCAGGTTAGTTGAACATTCAAACATAGCCATGTGCGCGTAAGAAATGAGAACCGGATCAAATATCTCTAGGACCTCAACGTCCGAGTCATCATCGATTGGCCAATCCCTTAGAGAAGAGGCCTTACCAGCGCTGCGTCTGACGACATCCGGGGTAGGCAGGAAGGCCTCCGGGTCAGGCTTCTCCTCGTCCTCCTCGGTGCGGTCCGGCAACCACTTGCTCGCCAGCACCTCGCCATCCTCTAGTGGCTACTTGAGGAATCGCTGAGAACAAAGCGATAGTTGACGAGTTACAAGAGTGAATCGGCATACATAGAAGATTCAGAAAACAAGAAAAGGAAAATTCACCTGTGGTGGAGGGTTGACCCGGGTGAAGGGCTCAAGTCCCCACACCCAATCCTTGGAGAACTCCTTCTCCACATTGAATATGGACTTAACCCGGCGGTAAACTGCCGAATTATCCAGCTCGATGGAAGAAGTCCGATGAGGGTCGAGAGGGCTGCTAAGGTAGCAGATCTTGTGGGCTCGCTTCTGGAGGGGGAGACTGAAATGGATCGTATGGGCACCTAGAGGGGGTGAATAGGTGCTACACCAATTTTTAATTCTTTTTCAATTTTAGACTTAGCACAAAGGGTAAATTCACTAGATAAACTATTGGGTGGAATTTCCCTATATGCAAACCTATCTACTAGCGAGTAAAGAGTGAGTGGAAGAGGAACGAGTAAACCGAAGTGAAGCACGCGGAGACACATGATTTGTTTGACCGTAGTTCCTTCCTTGTTAAGGGAAGTACGTCTGCGTTGGAGGGGTGGGCGGTACTAAGACCACCACGCCACAAAAGGCCTCACCCTGTTCTCCGATGGATCTCGCCACAACAGGCATGATCCACCTTCCACTATAGGTACCCTTCGAGGCGGGCACCGGCGTCTTTACACAACTAGCGGGGCAACAACTCCACAACAACTTGGAGGCTCCCGAAATGAAAACAAGCTGCCACAAAAACCAACTTATTAAATACAATAAACAAGATCTAGGTATTGACAAGAATAGTAGATCAGGGATTTCTCCAAGTGAATGGAGAGGAGTTGAAGCACTTGATTCTTGATGATGATGAACTTCTCCTCCTTCAATTCCACCAAAGATCAAGACCTTCGGGTGGTTGAAGTGGGTGATCGAGATTTAGAGCTCTTGCACAAGGTCTGGTCAAATTCGAATGAATCAAGAGTTCTGAACGTTGGGGAAGAAGGGGTATTTATACCCCCCCCCCTCAGAAACCAGCCGTTGCAGGCTTTGGGGGCCGGATTATCCGGCCAAAGTGAGGGCCGGATTATCCGGTCTGGGGAAACTCCGCCCCAGACTCGGAATATCCGGCAGATAATCCGCCCCCCTCTCCGAGCGTCGCGCCAAGCTTGCCCTTGATCAACTTCTGGGGGCCGGATTATCCGGCCCAGTGCGAAGGCCGGATTATCCGGCCTAGGGAAGAAAAACCGCCCCAGTTCGGATTTTCCGAGAGAAAATCCGACCGGATACCGAGCGACGCGCCTTGGCACCTTTTGCTTGAAAACTGGGGGGCGGATTATCCGGCCCATGAGACACCCGGATTATCCGGCCTGGGGAGAAAAAACCGCCCCAGTTCGGATTTTCCAGGAGAAAATCCGACTAGACCCCGAATGACGCGCCTTGGGTTCCTTGAGAGATGAGGTAGGCCGGATTATCTGGCCCTTGGTGGGGCAGAATATCCGCCCCCCCTCAAAACTTCCTGCAACTTAGCACACATGAAAAGTCTCCATAGTATTGTTATCTAACACGCAAAACATAGGAAAACATGAAATGTTCTTTCAATCTCCCCCTTTTTGGTGTTAGATGACAATACCAGGATTTGCAGGAGAAAGACACAAGACGGACAGAGATAACTTATGAAAGAGACTCCCCCTCAATGTGTGCATAATAGAGTTTTGCATTGGAATACAAATGCACACAAATAGGAGAATCTATTCCATAGACATGTGAGGAAAAACACATACCACCGAACTAGAGTATAGGCATCCTTGACATAAATCACAATTATTACCGGATAACCAATATGAGCGCGCCTTCCGTGATATACCTCTAGCAATAGGATATGAATAGATAGATCTATAAGCATAATCCATGATATGAAGTCCATAGGCATAGTATAATCCAGACAACCACAAAGAGTCTCAAACAACCAAATCACGAATTTAAAGTTCAACGCTAAATGGGCATAAGCAGGAAATAACGAATAGAAAAATGCAAGTGCTTATGACCAACCCATGCAAATCCACGGACAACCTAATAGAACTACTTCTCCCCCTTTGGCATCGAGACACCAAAAAGGGAGAAGAGCGATGCTAGCGCCCCATGGGATCACTCATTGTAGTCCTCGTCCTCGTCCTCTTCTTCATGCTCTTCCTCATCCTCATCAGCAGCGGGCGCAGAGAGGAACAAGTGACGCTCCAGCTCACCATAGTTCAGCCTGGAGGAAGAGTTCCACCGAGCATACAGAGTGGGAGGTGTAGGAGCCAGAGGAGCACCCGAAGCACCGGACACGTGGTGAAGAATGAGCTGCTAGGAGTGAGCCAACTCATGGCGCTGCGTGTAAGCCTCGTACTAACCCTTGCGCGTGTCCACGCCCATGCAGAGAATGTGACGCTGGAACCAGTTCAGCTGCTTGATCTCACGGGCCACGGGAGGCACAGGGGGCCTGCGAGCATCCCTCATGAGACCCTCAGGAGCAAAGGAGGGGTGAGAGGTCTTCCGAACCTTGTTGTATATCTTCTTGGCCTTGTGCACCGAGTCAATGTGGAACTCCTCGGCAGGAAGCAGGTGGCGGATGAGCATCATAATGTAGGGCGCATAGGGAATGGACAGACGATTGAACATAGCATCACACAGCTCATGGTAAATGAAGTCCATGACATCCAGCCTGTACTGCACTGACTCGTCCTCGCAGGAGGCAACCTCATGATAAAATTGAAGTAGCTGAACAAGGTGACCACGGATGTTGTCATTGTTTCCCCCACTCGGTGTAATAGAGTCACGGAAGAGACCCACTAATGCAGCATAGATGGGAGCAAGACCAGCCACAGTACCGACAATGCCATTGTCCACAGTGCACGGAGAGAGAGCTGCATCCTTGTTGGGATTCAACTATGTGATGATCCGGTGGCCACTGGCTCTATCCCTGATGCGGAAGGAGTACCCCAGAACCTCAGCAAACACGTGAAAATCAGCAGTCATTGGCCTGTCATGAGTCATCCACTTCATAGTGCGACGCTCATCCCCACAAATCACCAAAGTGGAGAAGAACTGCTTCACCACCTCAGAGTCAAAGGAGCACTGGAGAGACATGATATGGTGCAGCCCCATCCTCTCAGTCACATACATCGCATCCACAAGATGCGCCTTCCCCAAAGCATCAGCAAGTACCAGAGGGTGCATAGGCCTAATGTTCAGCCTGACATAGATGTCTTCATAAATCCCCTTCTGTTCGGCACACCAAAAACGGGTATCCCCCAGCTCAACATCACGAGGCAGCTCAGCAAACAAGTCACGGTGACGGATGGCGGAAAAGGAGACTGCATCCAAAGCCCTGTAGTTGATCTTGGGCTCCTTGCCCTTCCTCTTGGACACCCCCTTCCTAGTCATCTTGGATTGTTCAGCCATTCGCCTCTCTTCGTTCTTCCTTCTCCTCAATTCAACTTCGTCCACTAGGTTACCTTGACCGTCGTCCCGAAAGTACTTGGCGCGAGGATGGTGCTTGTAGGTCTTGGAAACACCGGAACCACCTGTGAGGAGAATAAGGGCGATAGCAAGGGGATAAGCATTCACACAAGTCCAGGAGAGAGCATGGAAAAGGTAGTCAAAAAGTTCATAGGGAAAACTACTCAATGCATACACATAGTGAAACTTGAAGCAGAATTGAATCTATCAGGCCAGATTATCCGCCCCTGGCCTACAACAACACAGCCTACGCTTGCTGCTTGCTGGTTTTTCCATCATCCAATCCACAACAAATCGAATGAAACCGCTTTGGATTTCTTTTGATGAAAACCCTTGTTCCGCTCTCGCTCGCCGCTACTAACGGGGTCTCGGTTGATTTTCCTTCCTTTAGCTACTCAGATGTTTCAGTTTGCTAAGTTTGAAAAGTCCAAAGAGCGCAGACTAGCCACAGAGCTTGGATACGGTTTCCCGATCGGAGATCCATGGATCACAGACGCTCTCTCCACATGGCCTTTCGCCTCTGAAAGCGTCCTTCCTTCTCAATGCCCGGGCATCCATCCAATGCATGATTTTCGATAGCGTCGAACATGAGCGGTAGACTGAACACCCAGAAGCGAATGCTTTGGAATATTCCATTCTTGTAGCAGCCACCACTTCGGATCCTGCTCCTCCGCAATTTCTGGCCCCATATTCAGGGTGTGCCAGAAATTTTCGATTTCACCAAGATTGCATGCAAAAAAGTAGATCGGACCTAGAAACTACAAGACTATGATTTCTATGCGAAAACACATCCTTCTAGACAATGTTCCACCCAACAAGGTACACATCTAGCCAAAGATGGGGAGAGAGGGAGTTACCCTCACTCATTGGAGGAAGAACATGGAGGAGAAGGTACCTGGAGGCGTGGAGAAGTAGATCCGGGGAGGCCCGGAAAATCCGGTGGCCGGAGAGGCTTCGGGGAGGGTGAGGGGCGGCAGGCGGCGGCTGTGGAGGAGGAGAGGGCTGGGGGAGAAGTGCTGCTCGATATGAGCCCTTCCCCCCGAGCCCTGCCCTTTAAGATCAAATCCGCCAGGGCCGGATTATCCGGCCAACACTTGGTCCGGATTATCCGGCCTAAATTCTAGAATTCTGTTATACACAGAACCAGGCCCGCGCGTCCCCAAACAACACCCCCACAAGGTGTACAAGGGACTTGTGTGCAAGAATAGATGGCTTAGGGGTAGGGAAGGCTTAGGATTAAGAGAGCCAAACTGAGATGGTACTAGACACTCAAAATTGCAAAATCCAAATCAAATAAAAGCCAAGATTGAGTGTGATTCCCATAAGAACATGAGAGAGCAAATAACAACCAAAAAGATCCAATTCTCCTCAAGGGAGAGGGCTGTGGCCGAAGCCACCTTGTTGGAGTGTATGGTGTGACACCGCGAAGATATATCTTGGGTTCACGACCAATACTCATCAATAAGTTCACATATCACAGAATGATATTAAGAGAAATGATTTATCTTGCTTTTGGCATTATGGGGGGAGGGTTAGCCAAATGAGTTAGGACCACACTCCCCCTATATCCATGCCCACACCTAGACCAAACAAGGATTGAGGTGTACGAGTGAGTGATTGGGTAATCAAGACAAGCTCCCGGAATCAATGATAATTAGCTCATTCCTCAAATAGCAGAATCTTGCTTCATCAAGTGGCTTTGTAAAAATATCCGCCAGTTGGTTCTTCGTGCTCACAAAAGATAGATCAATATCGCCTCGAGCAACATGGTCACGAATAAAATGATTCCGAATCTCAATATGCTTCGTCCTTGTGTGCTGAACTAGATTGTACGCAATTTTGATGGCACTTTCATTATCACATAAAAGAGGCACTTTGTCACAATTGACACCATATTCCTTTAAAGTTTGCCTCATCCACAATAATTGAGTACAAGCGCTGGCAGCAGCAACATATTCAGCTTCGGCGGTGGATAGAGATATACAATTCTGCTTTTTGGAGGACCAACATACAAGAGATCTTCCCAAGAATTGACAAGCTCCAGAAGTGGATTTCCGATCATCCTTATCACCAACCCAATCTGAGTTAGTATAACCACATAAAGAGAAATTGGAGCCCTTGGGATACCAGAGACCAAAGTTGGGGGAATGAACCAAATATCGAAAGATCCTCTTGACCACCACTAAGTGGCTTTCTTTAGGAGCTGCTTGATACCTTGCACACACTCCCACACTCAACACAATATCGGGTATAGATGCGCAGAGGTAAAGAAGAGATCCGATCATGGACCGGTATACCTTTTGGTCCACATCTTTACCATGAGGGTTAAGTTCAAGATGACACTTTGTTTGCATTGGAGTGGCGACACCATTTAGATCCATCATCTTGAATCTCTTGATCATGTCTTGGATGTACTTTGCTTGATTAATAAATGTTCCTTCTCTAAGTTGTTTGATCTCGAATCCAAGAAAGAACCGTAATTCCCCCATCATAGACATCTCAAACCTGTCAGTCATAAGCTTTGAAAATTCATCGTTAAAAGCTTTATTAGTAGAACCAAAGATGATATCGTCTACATATAGTTGGCATACGAAGATCTCCCCCTTAACCTTCTTAGTAAAAAGAGTGGGGTCGATTTGCCCAACTTCGAAGCCACGATCTAACAAAAGCTCTTTAAGGTGCTCATACCACACACGTGGGGCTTATTTAAGGCCATAGAGTGCCTTATCGAGTTTGTAGACATGGTTCGGGAAGTTAGGATCCTCAAACCCCGGGGGTTGCTTTACGTATACCAACTCATGTAGAGGACCGTTAAGGAAGGCACTCTTGACGTCCATTTGCTGCAACTTAAAATTGTTATGAGCAGCATAAGCAAGTAGGATACGGATGGACTCAAGGCGAGCCACAGGAGCATAGGTCTCGCCAAAGTCAAGGCCCTCAACTTGGGAGTACCCTTGTGCCACAAGTCTTGCCTTGTTCCTCACAACAATGCCATTCTCATCTTGCTTGTTCTTGAAAATCCACTTGGTGCCGATAACATTGGGGCACTCTTTGGGTTTCTCCACTAATTCCCAGACTTTGTTGTGCTCGAAATTATTCAATTCTTCATGCATAGCAACAACCCAGTCTGGGTCTTCAAGAGCTTCAAAGACCTTCTTAGGTTCCACCATGGAGATATGAGCTTGATGCTCACCAAAACTGGCCAATTCTCTTCTTGTAGAAACCCTTCATCGAAGATCACCAACAACCTTGTCGAGAGTGTGACCCCTCAACTCAAGGTTACGATCAGCCCGAGCCTTGCGACGAAGTTCAATAAGTTTGTTGTCTCTTGGAGGAGGAGATTCATCACTTGAGTCTTCATTGGAAGCATATTCTCCGCATTGATCAATAACTAGAACATCAGTAGCAGGTGGTGGAGATTCATGCCCTTGAGGTGAATCTGTAGCCGTAGCAGGAGGCTGCAGAACTGGAGAGTCAAGGCCGGATAATCCGGCCGATGGAGAGGCCAGAAAATCCGGCCTGGGAGTACTTGTAGAAGCTTCATCAGGAAGCCTGGGACTTGCTTGAACTGGTGAGGAGCCGAATAATCCGGGTTCAGCCGGAAAATCTGGCCTGGAGCTTGCGTTGATATCTTCACCACCAGGAGCAGCATGGACAGCTGGAGCGGGGTGGCCGGATAATCCGGTGTCAACCGGAAAATCTGGCCTGGAGCTTCCTGGAGTATCTTGACCTTCAGCAGTTGATGGAGATGGTATAGAAGTTGCCCCCATGGTTGGAGCATGTTGCGTATGTGTAGATGAGGGCTCTATATGAGTAGAGCATTGTCCTTCCCGGTTTGCCACAAGGGGTTCCTCAATGGGGCAGAAGAATCCCACGCCCATTCTTCTTATGGCATCTTGGGGTATTTCAACATCTGCATCACAAACACCAACTTGCTCCGCACGGGAACCGTCATTTTCCTCAAACACCACACTACAAGATTCTACAACAGTTCCGGAGAGCTTATTGAAGACTCTATAAGTGTGGGATTCGGCACCATAACCAACAAAAATACCTTCTAGAGCCTTAGATTCGAACTTAGATAAACGAACTCCTTTAATAAGAAAGAAACACTTACACCCGAATACCCGAAAGTATGAGATGTTTGGCTTGTTACTGGTAAGTATTTCATACAGAGTCTTGTAACACACGCCCGAAAGTATGGTTTTCCTTCGATGAGGTGAATCATGCATTTTCCCTTCAACACACGCCATGCAAACACGATCTTTGGCAAAAGAGACATTTTCTTTTAGTCCATGAATGTGGCCACCCTTGTGGAGACTTTGCAAAGTTCTCATATTAACATGGGCTAGTCGGCGATGCCATAGCCAACCCGCGTCAGCCTTTCTGAAAAGACACATCAGGCCTGTAGTGGTTTTCCCGGAAAAGTCCACCACGTACAGGTCGTTTTCGACATATCCCACGAAAGTGACTTTTAGAGACTTGCTCCACAAGAGTACCACTAAATCAGCATCAATGTAAACTGCAAAGCCCATCTTACCAAGGGCACAAACTGAAAGTAAGTTATACCCGAGGGTCTCAACAAGCATGACGTCCACGAAAGAGATATCGTGAGCCACCACAACCTTGCCAAGACCCAATACCTCAGATTTTGACTTGTCACCATAGGAGACGGTAATGTGATCAAGGTTTGGCCGCATCTCCGTGATGATCTCCTTGCTTCCGGTCATATGACTCGTACAATCGCTATCGAGTACCCATTTAGAACCACCGGAAGCATAGCCCTGCAAGAAAATTACTTCTTGGTTTAGGTACCCATTTTTCAATGGGTCCTCTCATGTTAGTAACAAGGGTCTTGGGAACCCAAATAGACCAAGGAATGTAATAATCATAAGGCCCTACATAACTAGCATAAACATCACCATAACAATCACAATATAGTTCAAAGTTAGGATTGTTGATCCCTGCAAAACCATCATGATTAGTCTTGTTATTGGTAATGTTGCTAGTCTTCGATTGAGCAGTCTTGTTCTTCTTGTTCTTCTTGTTTTTTTTGCCCTTTGTCTTGGGTATGTAACCAAGACCTTCTTTACTATTGTTTGTCCTTTCCCTGCTCAGTATCTCATCAATAACCCCTTTACCTTTGTGTTGAGAACTTCTTGCAAGATCTTCTTTTCCAAAGGATGAAGAGGAGGTACTTGCACATCATACCTTTTCAATTGAGTTTGGAGCTGGTCATGAGACTCATTTAGAGTAGAATGATCACTCTTCAATGCCTTGTGAGCACTTTCAAGATTATCAAACTTCTCCAAAAGTCTAGCATGAACAGCCCCAAAATCAATCTTTTCTTTCTTTAGTTTCTTTACCTTGGCAAGAGCATGGTCACGTTCTTTAATGAGCTGAGCTACAGCTTCTTCTTGTGACCCCTCAAGGGATTCGAGTCTTTCTTCCAAAGAAACTCGAGCTTCCTCTTCCTCTTCCAAGGCATTCTTCAAAGATGCTATCTCCAAGGCATCTTCTCTTTCAATTCTGCCCTTTTCTTCAAGGAGATCTTCGGCTTGAGCAAGTTGACTCATAAGAGCATCAAAATGGAGTTTGTGCTCACCTTGTAGGTTAGTGAAAAAAGTATCCAAGGCAATAACTTCTTCTTTCATTTTAAGACTGTCATGATCACTCATATCCAAAATTATGTTAGTCTTAGGAAATGAAGAGCTAGAAGTTCATACCTCGGATCATCTTGCCATTAGACAAGTGGAGTTGTTGTTGATGGCGTTCTCGTTCGGCGAGTCGAAGAGAGAGGAGGGAGTCGATGTGGTGTCTATAGCAGACACTTCGCGGGAACTATCATCATCCTCTTCATCTTCACTTGCGGAGGAGTATTCCTCTTGAGCTACAAGGACAATCTTGGGTTGCTTCTTGAAAGGGCCATTCTTCTTAATAAACGGCTTCTTCTTAGGAGCTTTAGATTTCTCTTTAAGAATGAGCCTGCCACCATTGTCTTCTCTATTTTGATAAGGACACTCGGCAACAAAGTGCATTATATCTCCACAGTTGAAGCAAGTTCTCAATCTTGGGCCACTTTCTCTTCTTCCATTTGACCGGTTCTTGCGCTCAAGGTCAGACTTGGCTTTGGCAGGGTCCTTCCAAAAGTTCCTTCCATAGAATGCCATGTACTCACCATGAGCACGTTTGACCTCATCGGGGCAGTCCATGGATACCCCTTCGAAAGCTTCTTCCTCTTCCTCTTGCTCAACAACATTGGCTTTGAGAGCCACATTGACACCCTTTTGCATTCCAATGGCCTGAGCACATGCATCTTCAGCATTCTTTGCCGCCACTTTGAATGACGCCATTTCTTGCATGACTTCATTGGATGTCATTTGATGATAGTTGTGTCTACCTTGCAGGCTCTTCAAATCCATTGGCTTGAAAGGCATTAAGGCACTCACATACTTTCTTTTTATCCATGCATCATCAATGTGAGTGGCCCCATGCTTCCGAAATGTTGTTGTGATGCCCTTGAGTCTTCTATACATGTCCTCATGGTTTTCACCATCCAACATGTAGAATCCCTCAGCTTCATTACTAAGAGCATCATACCTGTTTCTTCTCATGCTTTCATTTCCAATGAAAAGGTCCGTAAGAGCATCCCACGCCTCTTTAGCTGTGTTGAGATGTTCAATGTGTGGCATGTCCTTGGGACCCACACCCAGCTGTATCATGTGGAGGGCGGTGGCATTCAACTGGCTATCCACAACTTCCCTTCTCGTTAGATTGGTTTGATCTCCAATATGAAGACCTTCTTCAATAATCCTCCACAATTCAATAGAGGAGCTGCACACATGAGATTTCATTAGGAATTGCCATTGATTAAAAGAGGATGCAGTGAGCTTGGGTGGATCACCCCTATTGTTTATATGAGATGAGGGATAGGTGGGTCGGGGGAATATACGTGGCGAACCTCATTATATTCCTCCTTACCACTTCCCTTTTTGGAGGTGGAGCCATTTAGTTTTTCACCTTCCACATCATCATCCTTGGATCCGGTGTTACCCTTTTCCTTAGATGATGGTGTGGAGCCTCAGAGGAGGATGGAGACGGGGCTATGGATGATGTGAGGCGAGCAATCATTTGATTCATCTCCTCCATCTTGGCCTCAAAGGATTTCAACAAGGTTGTTTCCAACGACTTGAGATCATCCATTGTGACCTTATCCACAACCTCATTTCCATCATCCTTGGTACCCATACTACTCTTAGGCGGTTAACCCCGAATTAAGAGCCGTGGCTCTGATACCAATTGAAATGGATTGTATGGGCACCTAGAGGGGGGTGAATAGGTGCTACACCAATTTTTAATTCTTTTTCAATTTTAGGCTTAGCACAAAGGGTAAATTCACTAGATAAACTATTGGGTGGAATTTCCCTATATGCAAACCTATCTACTAGAGAGTAAAGAGCGAGTGGAAGAGGAACAAGTAAACCGAAGTGAAGCACGCGGAGACACAGGATTTGTTTGACCGCAGTTCCTTCCTTGTTAAGGGAAGTACGTCTGCGTTGGAGGGGTGGGCGGTACTAAGACCACCACGCCACAAAAGGCCTCACCCTATTCTTCGATGGATCTCGCCACAATAGGCCTAATCCACCTTCCACTATAGGTACCCTTCGAGGCGGGCACCGGCGCCTTTACACAACTAGCGGGGCAACAACTCCACAACAACTTGGAGGCTCCCGAAATGACAACAAGCTGCCACAAAAACAAACTTATCAAATACAATAAACAAGATCTAGGTATTGACAAGAATACTAGATCAAGGATTTCTCCAAGTGAATGGAGAGGAGTTGAAGCGCTTGATTCTTGATGATGATGAACTTCTCCTCCTTCAATTCCACCAAAGATCAAGACCTTCGGGTGGTTGAAGTGGGAGATCGAGATTTAGAGCTCTTGCACAAGGTCTGGTCAAATTCGAATGAATCAAGAGTTCTGAACGTTGGGGAAGAAGGGGTATTTATACCCCCCCTTCAGAAACCAGCCGTTGCAGCCTTTGGGGGCCGGATTATCCGGCCCAAGTGAGGGCCAGATTATCCGGTCTGGGGAAACTCCGCCCCAGACTCAGAATATCCAGCAGATAATCCTCCCCCCTCTCCGAGCGTCGCGCCGAGCTTGCCCTTGATCAACTTCTGGGGGCTGGATTATCTGGCCCAGTGTGAAGGCCGGATTATTCGGCCTAGGGAAGAAAAACCGCCCCAGTTCGGATTTTCCGGGAGAAAATCCGACTAGATACCGAGCGACGCGCCTTGGCACCTTTTGCTCAAAAACTGGGGGCCGGATTATCTGGCCCATGAGACACCCGGATTATCCGGCCTGGGGAGAAAAAACCGCCCCAGTTCGGATTTTCCGGGAGAAAATCTGACTGGACCCCGAACGACGCGCCTTGGCTTCCTTGAGAGATGAGGTAGGCCGGATTATCCGGCCCTTGGTGGGGCGGATTATCCACCCCCCCTCAAAACTTCCTACACACTTACCACACATGAAAAGTCTCAATAGTATTGTTACCTAACACGCAAAACATAGGAAAACATGAAATGTTCTTTCAGAGACCTGGCTGTGGAGGAATGTAATCATAATTTCCTCCCCCCGAAGTTTCTCCTTGAGAAGCTCTTTGATCTGGTGCCACACTTGATTCGCCAGTGCCGTGGGCCGCTTCGGAATGCTCTCCCAACGCAAGGTGTCAGGAGGGCCAAGTCTGAAGGGGAGCAGCCGGATCAGGTCCTCCTTGGTGGTGTTCCAGACATAAAAGAAAGTCCGGGCCCAGCCCTTGCAAGATTCAAGCCCGGTGACCCGAGGGAACACAGAGGTTTTCCGGGGAGAAATGGAGGCAGCGCCGCACTGCGTCAAGTATTTGTCCTCCAGGGAACGCTCCTTGTTCGGAACAACGTTCCTTCGGAGACCAAAGAACTTGATCCAAAGTTCTTTGGTTGGCCAGAGGCCGATGTACCCCTCAATGCCAGAAGCAAAGGAGGACAGAGAGGTGATGGCATTTGCGGGGAGATGATGCAGTTGCAACTTGTATGTAGAAATAAAATCAAAGAAAAAATCGGAAGTGGGAAGGCCGAAGCCGTGTTGGAAATGCGAGAGAAAAACAACGTATTCCCTAGATTTGGGGGAAGGGGTGACTGCATCGGAGGCGAGGCGGCATGCGATGCCGGCGGGGATGCGCCGCGTGGCACGGAGCCAATCGAGGTCCTCCTCACGGACGATGGAGCCATCCCAACAGCCGCGCTCGCGGCCCTCCGCTCCGTATTCCTGCTGCGCCACCACCGCTGCCTCAGCCTCTGACATGGTGGATTCGAGGTCTTCGAGGAAGTACTCGGAGTAGAGATAGCCGAAAGAAGGAAAAAGGGAAGCGCAAGGCCTCGTGATGGAAACCATGAATGGGAACGGCGGCGCAGGTGTGAGCGGCTGCCTGAGCACCATTGCGGTGGTGCTCGTGTAGCAGAAAACTAGCGGCGGCGGTGAAGTTGTTGTGAAAGAGAGAGAGGCTGGGAAGCGCAGAGGAAATGGGGGAACTTCCCCTGAAATCGCCCCACGCCTCCTACTTAACCGCGCAGCATGCGCGTCGTGGGATCCTTTGCGGCAACACGCCACGCGCAACGAGCGTGTACGCGGCCAGAACAACCAATCAGAGAAAGGCCACATGAAGAGCTACAGGAGCAGATGACCCCACGATGCGATGTAATGTTACGGTTAACGAGGCGCTGCAGTGAAGGGACGTTTACAGCAGTTATTCCTAACATTGCGACAATAACCGGCGTATTAAATGCGCGTGGCCCTTAAAATGAGGCAAAATGATCATTACCCTCCACGTAGGATGTGGAGAAGCGTACAAGAGAAAGAAAGGTAACCCGGATAAGCGAGCAAAAGACCTGGCCAACGAGGAATAACTCGGAATGAGCAAAGGGTCGCAAGATGAGAAACTCTGGGCTACGAGGTAACTCGGCCTAAGGAGCAAAAGATCTGGATATGGGAACCTGCTGTGGCCTTAACAACTAAAAATTTGCTAAGACCGCACCAGCTTCGGGGACTAATGTTGGGGGGATACTCCTGGGTAGGGTAACACCGGGGTATAAGAGCCGAGTTGGCCGGGGTACGGCGCGGTCAAAGCAAGTGTTGACCGGGTCACCTCAAGGCAGGCTAAATCACGGTGTGACCCGGCCCATGGAGCATCTCCTTGACTATGGTCCGGCCGGCATAAGATTTATGCCGGCCCTGTCTATCTGTTTTGCAGGTAACTTGGTAAGCCGGATTAGCTGTATGCTAGCTGGATCACCTTAGCTTCCTAGAGAAGGAATCTCCCACTGGTCAAAAGGTGGCTTTATTAGCTGTAGCATGAGCAAAGTAAAGTAAAGAAGAGGACCAGTGGGTCAGGGGCGACCAAGGTGACGCGGGCAAAGCCGGATGACGTAGCCCGTGTCTGGTGACGCCAAAAGACAAGGATTACGCTATGGGTTATGTCCAAAGCTTAGACAAGCCTTTAAAGAGAATAAAGAAGCATCTGCTTTAGGAAAGGAGCATATTCGTAGAATATGCTGCCACATGTGCCCTAGAATTGTAACCCGGGCTTCCCTATATAAGGAGCATCGGGGCCTCCATAGAAGGGGCCAGTCGATCATTCATTATCTCTGTATAAGGTAGAACTCTAGGGTTATTTCGCAGGGGGTAAGAGACATCATCTCCTTCTTGCTGAGAGCCTCAAGTGCTTTTGTAAACACCATTGATAGAGGAAATACAAGAACTTCCGTGCGTGGAATCACCATGCTCTCCCTCCCTGGATTCCCCTCGCATTCATTGGCCCCATCTTTAGCCTATCCATGGCATCTGCCGTGCCACCACCACGACAACATCCTTCATCTCAACGTCACCCATGACAACATTAGAAGTCTTGCTGCCCCTCCCACGCTGGCGCTTGTCAAAACGGTTGGGTCAAGCAGGATCCCAATGATCAGGATCACCACACACATGACAAGCACCTTTCTTCTTATTAGTCTTCTTGAAACTGGTAGACTGTGAGACCTTCTTACCATCGAACTTTTCCTTGCCATAAAACTTGCCCTTGTTCTTGAACTTGTGAGGCTAGAAGTTCTTTTTCTGTACCAAGTTGGCACTTGGACCTCCCTTAGCACCTCGAGCACGTGTGTCTTTTGCTCTCGCCTTCTCTTCCACATCAAGAGTTCCAATGAGATCCGATACAGAAAACTCTTGTCTCTTGTGTTTTAGGGAAGTAGCAAAATTCCTACACGAAGGGGGAAGCTTGGCAATAATGCCCCCGAGAACGAACTTGTATGGTAAAACACAAAGTGCTCAAGCTCCTTAGCTAGTGACTGTATCTCATGAGCCTACTCAACCATGGAGCGGTAATCAGTCATATTGTAGTCAAAGAATTGCTCCATGACATACAGTTCACTACAAGCATCCGAGACCCCAAACTAAGCCTCGAGCGCACTCCACATGTCCTTGCCATTATCAAATGACATATAGGGTTCAAGAATGTTCTCCCCAAAAATAGACAACAGAGTAGCCTTGAACAGGGTATCATTTTTCTAGAAAACTTGCTCCTGAGCAAGAGTAAACTCTCCCTCGTGTTTTCCAAGAGTGGTGTCACAGCAGTTCATGTTCTGAAACTAGAGAACTGCTCTCATGTGCCATCTCTTATAATATGTACCCTCAAAAATAGGTGGCTTCATAGATGCAATGAAACCACTTGTAGTAAATTGGCTATATTAAGGTTTTTGGATTGTTGAGTAAAAGAGAAATTTACTAAGAGAATTAACCGTAATAAACGGTAGAAAATATATGAATAGAATAATAGAAATTAAACTAATCATGTGATTTAGCAAATAAAGATTAAAGCAAACATCTAAGAGGATTGCAAGACATGAACTTGAGATAAGATCTGAACAAGGTCTAGACCTACAACAAGCTATAGGAAACAACATATTATCTGACCAAGATAAACAATATGGAGGAAGATGGTATACAACACATTACAGGAACCGCCCATGTTGACGTTGGTGTTGATGTTGCCGTTGGCACTGTCTTCAGCCATGTCATTGAGGAAGAGGTTGTTGATGTCGGGGAAGAAGTCATTGTTGGGGAAGACGTCGACACTATCGCTATTCGTGACGGAGTCCTGAAGCCAACAGTCGTGCCAATAGCGCTCCCCAAAAACCTTATCGCTCTTCTCCCATATAGGACTCGAAGCAACGGGGTCTCGGAGGTCTACTGTCCTGGCTCGCAGTGCACACCGCAAGATGGGATGGGGAAGATCCTGTAGGTAACGCAATGCTCTGGAACCGTAGGTGCAAAGGTATGTGTCCAACGGAGAGGATCAACCTATCTTATATAGGCACCAGTAGAGGAGGTGAACATGTTGTGCGAGGAGACGAAATGAGAGGCCGGGAGGAGAACCGAACAGGCGTCGACTGGAGCCGAACAACCACTCAGTTCGTAATCATTTCCCACTGACTTCGTATTTAAACTCCACTATCGCAAACTGTATGTATTCTATTCATGCGTGACAAAAACAAAGTCGGCTTGGCGAGATTCCTGGAACTCCCGCACGCGCGTGGCATGGCGTGCGGCGGCAGAGGAGGAGTGCACGTACGCGTGTATCTCTCTCTCTCCTTCTCATCCTTTTTTTCAAGTGGTGGAAGAGCCCCCCTAATAAGGTGGTGAAACTTTCCTTCAACTAGCAATGTGGGACTAAACATTTGTACCACCTCTTGCCATGCATGAATAGACTACATGGGCCTCTAGGATTTTTAGGAATTATTGAAATAGAAATATGGCTAGGCCATTTAGGCAAAAATTCCAACAGTCCCTACATCGAGTTGCACACATGAACAAACGATTCATCATATACCCAAGAACTCCTAGGAGAGTCATCAAGATAAATGTTTATAGCATTCATAACAAATGTACCTGAGTTGGAAGTCATACTTCCACTATTGGCCTTATCCACCTGGTACTTTCTATAGTTTCTTTTCCAGTGGCCTTCCTCCTTACAATAAAATCATATTGTTCTGGAGGACTTTGTTTCCAGTCATTCAGTCGAGCTGGGACTTGAACCCAATGTTTTGTCTCCTTTTGACTTTGGATTCTTCTTCGACCAAGGCTTCTTCTTGATCTTAGAGGTGTTCTGCAATATCAAAAATTGATTGGTGCCACTTCTCTTGATGTCCACCTATGCCGTATTGACCATCCTCGAAGTTCTGATAGCTTTTTATCCATACCATGCAAGTGGTAGTTGGATATGAATGAACCATAATAACTAGGAGGAGAATTCAGGAGAATCTCTGTCACGAACTCTTCCCGCAAGGGAAAACTCAGCCAATCGAAGGACTGCATATATCCGACCATCTTGATCATGTGTGACCTAAGTGGATCGCCATCTTTTAGCTTGCATGCGAGTAAGGCTAGGGAGAAATGTACCTCTTTGTCTTAGCTAGTATCAAATATGCTCTTGAGGGTAACGATCATATAATATGCCTCAATATCCTCGAACTATTGCTGCAGTTCAGGCTCCATATGAGAGAGCATGAGGCAACTAATCTCTATCGACTCACCATGAGCACAATGATGGGCGGCTCTTGCGGCAGCAGGCTCATCATCAACTGGTTCGAATAGGATTGTCTAGGACATGTTCATTCTTCTCTTGCATGAGAACAATTCTCAGGCTATGACACCAATTGTTAAATTTTATTCCATTCAACCTGTCCTCAAGGATCGAACGCAAAGCAAAACTAGAAAACTAGAGAGCGCTAGTAGGTGTCATCTATAAATGAAATATGCAAAACACTTAAGACAATATATCTATAAAGGAGAAAGCGGATTAAAGACTTTAGTTGTGCACACTCCCACTAAGACTGATATCCCTGACAGTTCATAGTGATTCAACGACACTTAAGACAATATATTTGTAAAGGATAAAATAATGTATATTGTATCACCATGATGTGAATATGTTTAATAAAATCAAACTTTATCGCATAAAGTAGCTTTGGGCAATGTATTATGCAATATAGTCTGTACTTTAAAGTGCATAGAAGTATTGAACTAATGAGAACAGAGACAAGATGTAGCTGTTCGCACGACCGCTTCGTCGTCCTCCTCCCGTAAGTGAGGCGGCGGCGACCAGAAATCCCTCCAATCTCCACCGGCCATAGCATGATTCCCCTCTCCCTCCTGCCGCCAGAGGGACCTCGTTCCTCCGGTTTGTAGTTAGGGTTAGGGTTTTTTTTGTTGGGTGTGTAGTTGGGGTGGTGGGAGCGATGCACGGACGAATAAATCTATTTCAACTCTTCTCCCACACCGGCGGTGATCTTCACGGTGGCGTGTCGGAGTTGATGGAAACATGTACTTGTCGATCCTTTAGATTGGCAACTTGGTCTTCTCGCGGATCTTCAGATCTGGCGAGATCTGTATCTCAACGTGTCGCTGGCATTCGTCGTTATCCACGACGGCACTGATGACCAGGGCGAGGTGGATGCTCTGGAGCAAGGATGCTGGTCCGGAGGTGGTGAATTTTCCGTTATTCCTCGACTTCATCGATGGTATACGGTGGATCTTAGTTCAAGGTAGCACGGGGATGTCCTCCGGTCGATGTGCCATAGCGACATGTGCCTTGTTGCTTGCAACGGGCCTGTTCATCAACTCAAGAAGCCTCGTTGGCGATGGTGCTCCCTTGGATCCAGCAATGGTGGAGGTTCAGCGTCTATTCCAGCGCATGTCTAGATGGCGTTGGTGTTTGGAGGCGGCCGCTAGCTTCGGCAAATGCAGAAAACTCTAGGGATAGTTCTATGTAAAGTTTTCAGGATATCTGTTTTCTCCTAATCTGTCTGTTAGTTTCCACGTTTTCCTCATGTAACTTGATTTTCTATTAATGAAATACGTGGCTGTTCTCAAATAAAATATTGAACTTGTCTCAAATAGCTCAGAAAAAATGTTTCTCTTCTCTTGATCCTGATCCGGACACATGGCCGAATTTCCTTAGGCTTCACTTCTTTTTTTTTTGTTGTTGTTCCACGCTGCCTGATGGCAGGGGAGGACCCACGTTGAGCTTAGTGGGGGTACATGCCCCCACTCAAATTCTGAAATTCTTCTAAAACTTGTTTGTAGTTTGAGGAAAAATACTGAAATTCCATCCATGTATTCAACAAAATGCCCCCACGCATGTGATTTGCTACAATATACTTGTGTGCCGCCGCTGCCTGAAGGCTAGAGAAGCGAGTTTGGTACCTTGACACTTGCAAGCGAGGCATGGAAACCCACGGTCGCAGGCTGCATTCTTTACGAGTTGTAAACCACAAACTTGAAATAAATAAACGAACTTCAAACA
This sequence comes from Avena eriantha, assembly GCA_910589775.1. Classification (NCBI taxonomy): domain Eukaryota; kingdom Viridiplantae; phylum Streptophyta; class Magnoliopsida; order Poales; family Poaceae; genus Avena; species Avena eriantha. The sequence goes on from OU342742.1 coordinate 93,927,746, forward strand.
AAGAAGAATAGCAAGTGGGCATGTAAACAAAGAAGGGCTCCCACATTGCCTGATGTTGGTTGGAGGAAGATCAAAGAGTTGGTGCCATGACGTCAAGTTAAATTGCTTATGATATGGAGTCCTCTATGATATACCTGGTCCCTTACCAAGTAACATGTAACATCAGCAGTAGTGCCTACATTTCTAACTACTCCAACTCAAGTACTCCGTATTGGGGCTACCCGCGACTCAGTTCTAGTCTTCGATTATAAATGCAATTAACTAACCCTTCTTAACATATTGTTGGTTTCATTTCATAATAAGAAATATTCAGGACAGACCTGCTAACAATACATTCAAATATAGTATCTTTATTTTATGTGGGCACTTGGTAATAGTCCATGCTTCACTTGGTTTGGAATCGATAGAAATGTATATCCTCTATTCCACAATATAGCACTCCCTCCGTCTAGAAATAACTGACTTGAGTTTGTCTAGATTCGAATACATCTGGACGCAGATACATTCGAATCTAGACAAACTCAAGTCAGTTATTTCTGGACGGAAGGAGTACTTTTTTAGGAACGGAGGTAGTATTTCGTTTCCTAAATTACTCCTTGTGGTGATATTACTTACTTCAACCTGTTTCTGTCAGCAACTGCGCATTTCAAAACCTACTGTGCCTCCTTCGAAAAAAGAAACCCTATTACGCCATCGGTTACTTGTTGAGAAGAAGAAAAAACAACGTTATTGAGTGGAGTACTAGCTACTCCTACTAGGACGTTCTTATCTCCCCAACGGTTTAGACTAAACATGACATGTTAGGTAGCGCACTGCACAATGTTAGGTCTCTGATTCCAAGTCTCATAAAACACTGTCATTATCGCTTTGGGACATACTGCGGGCGTTTGGTCAATAGTAAAACAAAGCTTGCACCGGGGGTTTCATCAGGCGGATTCTTTGGCATAGCTCACATAGCTCACATGCAACGGATCACTGACAATGAATCATGTGTTCACCGTCCAGAAAAAAGATATTGAATCTGGTGTTCACACAGATGATCAGGAACTGGTGCAGTTATCAGTGTGATGCACGTTTTTGTAATGCGTAATTGCGATTAGTTATCGATTCAGAGAAGGTTAATTATCCTGCTCCTGGGGCGATCCAGAACATAGGGTGTGTTTGGTAGCCCGGTCCAACCCAACAATTCCTTCCCCAATAGAGATTTCTAAAAAAATTGTTGTTTGGTAGCCCGGTTTTCTAAACTGGGCACTGCCGAACTCACCAAAAAAGGCCTCTCAGCCCTGCCCGGTGGAGAAGCTCAAATCGAGCTTTGCTCGTGGGCAGGGCTGACCTCGCCCCGAAAAAAAAAACCCGCACCCCGCACCTGGCCGAATCCAATAGGGGTCAGACGCCCCGGCGCCCATCCCCCCCCCTCCCCCCCTCCCAGCCCGCTCTCTATCACGATGCCCGGCCTCCATCGCCTCCTAGACGAGATCAACCGCCACCGCCCCTAGACGAGGTCCGCCGCCACCTCCCGGACGAGGTCGACCGCCACCGCCTCCTAGACGAGGTCTGCAGCCGCCGCCTCCTGCCTCCATGGCCAGCCACGGCCCCAAATCGAGTCGTCGCCTCCTCCACGAATTCCGCAGGATGTCCTCGCCTCCTCCGCGAATTCAGCCGCCGCAGCCTCCTCGGCGAGGTCCGCGGACGCCTCCTGCCGCCATGGCCAGCTAGGCCCCAAATCGAACAACCGCCTCCACAAGATTTGCGGCCGCCACATCTTTGGGAGCAGCAGGACGGTAGCCAGCCCCGCCACGGCATTGCGCTGCCACCTCAATGTCCATCCTTGTCTCGCCCCGAAGCTCCCTCGCCGGAGCTCGTCTCGCCGGAGCTCATCTCGCCAAGGACCCGATTGCGTTTTCAGGGACCCTATTGCTTTTTATTTTGTATACAAGGATCTGCTTGCTTTTTATTTTGTATAGAAGGACCCGATTACTTTTCATTTTTGTACTCAAGGATCTTTGTGTAAATTTTGTACATACTCACCACCTCTCGCCACGTCCAAGCTACCAAACAACTGATGCACTCAGATATATCTCAACCAATACGAGCTACCAAACACGGCAAAAATCTAAGCCCAGCTTAGCTAGGGTCAGCTTGTATGAAGGCAAATAGTTATTCTCCGCCAACCCAGGCTACCAAACACACCCATAGTGTCTAGACTCACCTTAAACCTGCCAGATTTGCAATTTCAAGCACAACTTTCCCGTAGCATCGCGTAACTTTCCTGTAACATCTCCTGGAGATCAGTAAAGAACTGACTTGACCTAGCAGTTCTATGGATCTAAAATCTGAAATCTTTATTCTAAGAAATAATTTATGTCTGAACCTGACAACCCGTGAGGCCTTTCTTGGGTCTTGCCGGCAGATCAGGCACTGCATTCCCTAATTGACTTCAGACTCCAAGACCAGACATTGATTAAAACTTAAAAAACAAGAAAGACGTGCTAAAATAAATATGGTAACATATCAAGTGCAATCAAGTTACTATCCAAAATAAACTTCAAACCTCTCGGTATTCGTCTAAAGCCCTAGAATTCGAAACTGAAAACGAAACAGACTGGATCGTCATCTTCAGAGAACCTAAGTTTTATGTTTTTCATTAATAAATTGCTATAGGACATGGATCCACCTTTTTATGACAAATCTCTTGAGCATGTTGCCAAGCACTGACACTCGTCGCAATGCAAAACAGTTTGCATGCCACAACTGATGATATGTGGATCACTTCTGATTTGGTGTAGCTCTCCTCCCAAACTCACAAAACTAAAAACAGAAGGTCGGTCAGGATGCCTGATACTCCTGCTCGCCCTCTGAACCGAAGTTGTATCGTCTAATCCTGCCGTCCTTTTGTTTTCAATTTCGTGAGTTTGGGAGGAGGAGTACACCGAAGCAAACCTCTATGTGGATTATAAACAACTCCATGATTACTTACTTATCAGTGTCCATCCAAAGGCACTGTACACCTACTGTGTAAAATAATTAGAGTTTGCGTCATGACATGAACGTGCCAATTTCAGAAATGTGTGGGTATAGAGGCTCTGTACTTTGACCATAGATGAGGGGGTATGTGAGGCCCTAGCACCAACTCCTGTAATCACATTTACATTAGTACCTACATTACATTTGTCTTGTTTTCAATACTATTTACGGTCTCAAAAAAATTCTATCCGTCAAACATGGTTCTCCTAAGTGAGTAGTCAAAGCTTCATACATCTAAATCATGAAACATGATAGTATGTTTTTCAATAGACAAATATGAAACTTCAATCACAGAGTTGCCCAGCCCCTCCTCCTTGAAACCCTAGCATCTGCCACCAATCCTCCGCCACTTTCCTTCATCCACCCGTCCAGGCTGTGGCGGGGCCCTTCTATCGCCGGGTGGGTATGGTCGGGCTACAAGTTGTTGCCCATTAGGCGTTGGGCGGTAATCCCCTTGGTGCCACGAGCAGGAATTCATCCATTGGAGGTGGTGGGGACGGTGCCTCTCCGTCGTATACTGTGTCTCGAGGGCAATGTAGCGCTGAGGCTTTGCGTTGCTGCTATGGGTATACAACCGTGTCTCTATAAGTTAATGTCGGATCAATGGTGGTGAGTTTATGAGTGTCGGATCAAAGGATCATGGTGGGCACTCATTGTGTCTCCCTCTCCCCTTCGTTGACAAGTGGAGGCCTATCATAACCTCATAGGAGGTAGACGGCTAGCGATCCGGTATGATCAAAAATTATCTTGGCCTGGTGCACGACTATGAGGAATTCCAGTGACTGGCTTAAGTGACTATCAATGGTGGACACAATATTTATTCTTTCATATTAATAGGTGGATCAGCTACTGCTACTAGAAGATCCGCCATTAATATGGTGTCTCTAACACCAGTCCATACCCGCGTCAGAACCTGTGTTCTAGGCTTCATTGGTTGTGTAGAAGGGTAGAGAGGGAGAGAGATTGGCGGAATATGATGGATGTATTATTGAGCCTCATGGGCGAGTATATATAGGCGTACAGGGGATCCTCTTGGAGTACAAGACAAGTTAGGCTAGAGTCCTAACTATCCTACACTACCTTAATTACCGCGTACACGTATACTTTAACATTCCCCCGTAGTCGTAGCGGGAGCGTCGTGAACAACTGGAACGTCGCGGACGGTCAGACTGGAGAGAAACCGAAGTAGCATCCAGTGGGCTGACATCCCCCCGCAGTCCGAGCGGGAGTGTCGCGGACGGTGTCGTGGCGCGAAGCTTGGACTGTAGAGGATGCTGGTGAAGCTCCAGCGAGGTGGAAGCCCTTGTGCCGATGTCGAGGAAGCCGAGAGCGTTGGGAGGTGCCATGGTCAGGGTAGATGTGCGAGGGGTCACCGTGGTCGATGTCGTGGCCGGTGTCGAGGAAGCCGCACATGAAGCCGCATGCGCATAGTGTGCGAGGAGGATGACGGAGACGCGTCGAGGCAGACATTGAGGTGTCGATGCCGAAGTCGATGCAGTCCAAGCCATCGAGGACGAGGTGCGGCCATAGTTTTGCCAGAACTAGGCGCACATCGGGGACAAAGGCATACTCCGGTTTTGCCAGAATCGAGTACGCAAGAAGAACTCGTCGGTGACGCGGTCAAAGAAGACGTTGTCGAAGCCGATGAAGACGAGACGTCCGGCGCGAGTTTACCAGACTCGGGAACGCGTCGGGGACGAAAGCACTTCCGGTGTTGCCAGTACCAGGCATGCGAGGGGTGGGAACCATCATGAACTTGTCGCCATGTCAGAGGGACTAGCAGAGGAGGCCTCCAGAATCGTCGCAGTCGCAGATCGACGAAGATGTCGACCCTGCCCGCGGTTCTCGGAGTAGAGTAGCAGGTGGTGTAGACGGGGGCGAGGCGATGACGCGGGCGACGAAGTCGAGACAGTCGAAGGTGTAGAAGGCGGCGGACCAGCAGCGGCCTGAGTGCTCATGCTGGACGCCTAGAGGACGCGGGGTAGTCGGATGGACCTGCGATGGCGAGAAGTCAGTCTGCAGGTTACCTAGTGGAGCGCGGCGGCGGTGCTCGAAGTAGAGCCAGGCGCGGACGGTGTCGACGCGGACGAGGTCAACGCGGACGGTGTCGCAGGCCCTGGCGCCGTGGGACCGGGTGAGGCGATGAAGACGCGCGTAGACGGCGGCGATCCGCGCCGTAGGAGAGGGCGCGGTGGAGGCCGAGGGCGTCGATGCACGGGCACGGCGAAGTAGACTGCGCGCAGCAATGCCACGGCCCGAAGGCGCGGCGTGGCTGCAGGGCGCGAGTCGGGGCAGCAGCTGGAGGCCACCGGCGCGTACGCACTTGCGAGGCGCGTTGGCAGCCGGTAGGCGGAGACCAAGGCGGCGGCGCTGCGACCTGAAGGGGCGACGCAGTGGCAATCCGTAGCTCGATCGAAGGCAGACGCGTGCTCGGAGACGTGCTTGGCGTAGACGGGCGCGGGACCGGTTGATCAGACCGACGGTGCGCCGTATGCACCATGGCGTAGACGACGCGCAGATCGGAATCGATAGCGGCATTGTCCGTGCAGTCCTGGGCGATGACGACGAAGACGATCCGAGGGGGGTCGGCCGCTGCGGCCTCTCGAGGAAGCCGCAGCAGCTAGCCACGGGGCGCGGCAGCCGGCCGTGAGGCCGCGACAGCCTGCCGAAGCAGGCGCGGCGGCAGAGATGGCCGACGCACGGGCGCGGTAGATCATCGATGTCGATGGTCGGAGTAGAGGCGCAGCGATGACGACGGTGGTGGACGACTCAATCCGATCTAAGATCGGTAAACCAAAAAAGAAAAACCGATCAAGAGATCGGGAAAAAAAGACTTGCAGGACAGCCGATCACGGATCGGCGGATGAGCCCTGCGTACGGGTCGCGCGGCCCCGGCGGAGATCATGGAGATCGATCTCCCCGGGGGCGGCGTGGCGCGGAAGTGTGTGCGGCGGCTAGCGCGGTGCCATGGAGACGGCGGCGCTAGGGTTTGGGGGCGAGGGAGCGGGCGGCGCCTAAGGGAGGGTGGGCGACGGCTAGGGTTTTTAGATCGATTAGGCTGATACCATTATTGAGCTTAGGGTTTAGGGTTTAGGGTTTAGGAGATCACGACAGCAATGTTTTTCCCTGGTGGTCGTCATGCGAGAGACCATGTGGCCTTGATCCGATCCCACACGGGTGTACTCTTACCTAGTGCGACGTCTTGGTGGCAGCGGCTGCAAGGCAGTCTCGTCGTATGGGACTATGGGTGCCATAGCATGGAGGCAGTCATCCCGATCTGATGGCGGCGAACGATTTTGGGAATGAGGTGGTGGCCATGGTTCTTCGACGGTGGTGGCCATCGTGGTCATGTGGATCACACATCGGTCTGATCTTGAGATGGCGACGACCTTTTTTTAGGGAATGGTGACGCCCTTCACCTCCATCTTTTCACCCTCTTCTTCGACCAAGAAGATTTTGAAGCTAGGTATCGTATGGGACGTGTCATCCAGCCCCATGTCGGTTAAGGTCCGACTCAATAGGCGCTACACATGTCTGTGTCTTTGGCGGAAGCATAAAATCATGCATGTCGCTGGAAGGTGCTATGCAGGGCATCTCATGCGGAGTCATTGCGTCATGCCTACTGGCAATAGGTTTTACAGACGGCGTCTCATGCGGGGGCGTAGGCATGTATGTTGCCGGCAGATGCTACACGTGGTGTCTCGTGCACAGATGGCAAGTCATGCATGTTTCTGGTAGGCTCTCTTATCGCGATGCATCGCTTTAGCAGTTTGGCTTTATTTATAAAAGGGACTCCAAGAGAAAGGTCCATATGTTTAAATCTTGGAGAAAAACTTCATGCATGAAACATGATTTTTTTTTAAAGGAGCATATATTAATATCACGAGATATCAACTACATCCAGCCTTTGCAACAATGTATTACCTATTAGCATTACGGATACACACAGACAAAAAAAAAGAATTACAGAAAAAGAAAAGTCCCGCTACAGTGATCTATGCTTTACAACAGCGACCAAATAGCACCAAGACAGCACCATAAATCCATCCTCTCCAAAAGAGATGTCTCCAAGAAGGGAACAATGTACAAGCGCCGTCATCGCCCTTATCGTTGATCATAGGTTTTTACCCAGGAGAAAGTGCGCGCTCACAAAACAATGCCTTCAATAAGGCCACTCACCAGGCACATCCAATTATGGCCAGACCTTCGATTTTCACCCTGCAAGTTTGAATTCTGAAATTCTCCTGTATTGTCGCCCCCACTTTCCAATGTCGCTGCTCCAAGATCCAGATCACCAAGCCAAAACCTCATCACCACCAAGATTTAAACCACCATTACCAGTCTCCAGACCTTAGCTTTCATGTCCTTCTCCACGACTGACTTCATCATGAAACTAAAGGCATGTCCTTGATGGCAACATTCTGCAAAGCTTCGCAACACTCTCTGTGAAACCAAACGGTTAGATAAAAGCATATTTGTGCATGACCAAAGTCCATCCAATCCGGCGAACTCCGTCATGTCGTCCATTGGAGTTTACTAGCGGAATCTTTCGGAACACAACACTCCGGCCAGATCGATGAAGCTATGCAACAGGTAGATCTTCATCATGGCGTGAGAGGGATCATACGACCAAACTCCCTTTATTCAAAGCCAGGTCGAAAATCCCCACACCACCGGCCTTCACCGGCCACCAGACCCGTGGGATCTAGGCCGGCAGATCGAGGGTGACCCCGGTCGCGCCGCCTGCGAGCACCTCGAGGGGCGGCACTTTGGTGGATAACGTTGCAAGGACGACATCTGCCGCCACCATGCCCCGCCGCCCCACCTCTAGGCCATCCCACTGCTGCATCCTTGCAGACGGCACGCTGATCCGTGCGCACCCCTCCTCACCGCGCGAAGCTTTGAGAGGGAGGCACGCCCACCTTGCCCCGCCGCCTTCGCGAGCCGAGGAGCCACCACCACCCGCCTTCACACTGCCGCGTCCTTGCAGACGGCACGCCGATCCGTGCGTGTCCCTTCTCACTACCTCTCCGCGCGAAGCCTTGGGAGGGAGGGACGCCCACCTTGCCCTGCCGCCTTCGCGAGCCGGGGAGCCGCCACTGCCGCCGCAGGCGGCGGCCAGCAGGGACCGGGGCTAGGGTTTTTTTGGGAGAGGGGATCAGCCCGGGGCGTTTTTCCTTTTCCTGTTAGCAGCCAGATATGACCACAGGTTGTAGCACCAAGATCGATGACATGGCCGCTGGTTGGAGCAGGCAGACATGATCGCAGGACGCAGGTTGTAGCAGCAGCAAGATCGATGATGGATCACGATGAGTCACTTGGCCACTTCCACGGCCACAACCAACCAATCACCCACTTTTGCTTACCGATGCGTTGGCCATCCATCACGTACGCAACATAACATAACTAGAAACAAAAACAAAAACGGATGGCAACCTTTTGCGGCATATTCTACTTTATTAGCCACTAGTAGAAACCGGGCAATTTGCCCCGGTTCGTAAGGGCCTTTATCTCCGGATTTCAAATCAGGGCTGCGAAAACGGGACTAAAAGTCCAAGCTTTAGTCCGGTTCAGTTACGAACCGGGGCTAGAGGTCCAACCACATGGCCTGCTAGGCGCTGGGCGGCAGGACATTTAGCCCCGGGTCGTGTTACGAACCGGGACTAAAGGTTCCCTGCCGCGGCATTTTGTGTCATTTGGCTTCCGCGGCAGGGGATGGGTTTTAGGGTTTTGTGTTTTTCTTTTCATTTTGTGTTTTGTGTTCAATTATTTTTCATTCTGTGTTTTCATTAGAAACAAGTTTTCGTATACATACAGAACGCTACTACACAGTACTTGTATACATTGACGCAATATATAATATAATTACTCTTACAAGCATATATGGAGTCCCAACCGGTCCAGAGCATGTTTATTTGATTACATGGAGATCATTACGTGGATGCTTTAGGGTCTACTTATACAGTATTCTCCGCGTGGGTCTATGACCTCGTCGAGAAAAAATGCAGCAAATTCCTCTTGGATTGCTATTAGGCGGTCCTCTGGTAGGAGATTGTCCCGCATCGCGTCCAACTATGTAAAAAGGAGATCGTATAAATTAGACTCAACACGACTTTTTGTAATAAAAATAAAGGGTGAATATATTGTTTACTTACTCGAACATTTTTCGAGGGCTTCTCAATACTGATGCGAATGAACTCGCACACGTAGAATCCACATAGATTAGTTCCATGTGGCTACCTCGCGCACTTTATAAGAATAGAATTCAATCAAATAATAACGCTAGCATGATAAATGCACATAAACTAGAATTAAATAGATACGTGGACTTAGCTCGTACTACTTACCGAGAGTGATTTAAAAAATAGCTCCTCACGCCATTGACCGCGGACATGTTTCTTGAACTGTGTCCAAACCCTATCCGACAAAGAAAATTAATGTATGAGTTAATAACTACTTGATATTCCAGAAAATGAACGAAAGAAACCGATATAGTGCGATAATGGTTGAAATCACCTCTGAAGCGCATCGATAATGATGCGGTAGTTTTCAATGTCTTTGTTTAGTGAGTCCATGATGTGAACTCTTCCCATGTCAAGTGAAATGCTTAGAAGAATCCAATGATACCTACGCAAGGTTTACATACGTCAGTAACTCATCATTTACACTGAACATCGAGTAAGCAAAAGTTAATGTGTACAAAAACTCACTTGCCGTCGTGGTAAGAAAATAGTATTTCGTTACAGAAATGTTGTTTCGTGAGAAACCGCAACAAGTTGTGCTCGGTCTCCAGTGGTTTATCCTTTAGTATAGCTCCATGAACTCGATGTGGGTCAATGTACCCAAATCCGTTGATAGTCTTTCTTTTACAATCGAGCATCTTCATTCTGCATCATTATATATAGCGTACAAAAGAATATATATATATATAGTGAGTATACTTACCGGCAATGAATTGAACAAGCTGAGATAGAGACCTAATTACATAAATAAAGTAATCACTTACAGACAATACGAACTGAGGATAGTTTTGTCGAGTTCCTTTAGATTAAATAACTGAAATAATTCTGTAAATTCAATAGGGACCTCGTCTTCAATGAAGTAATGCGATTTTCGAACTTTCAGTATGAGCCAATTTCGATGTTCTTTTGATGCTTTCATGTACCATTCATGGGATCATCGCATTTGTGTTGGCATATCCCGAAGCCTCTCAGAACTGAATAGAGGCTCCCCCTTAACAAATTTGGGTGCTACCTCAGCCTTGGGCATATCGCCGTGAATAATTTCATGAATAGGCATACCACATTGCTCGGCCAATATCCTAGCCGTTTCCGGATCCATAGGTTCTTCCTCATATAGTTGAGGTTTGGGTATGTTCACCTGAAGTGGGGGGAGCGATTGGTTTGCTTGTTTCCCCAGCTGGGGAACATCTCTTTTGGTTCTTCGGCTACCACTCGATTGTTTTGCTTATTTCCCCAGCTAGGGGATGTCTGTTCTGATGCTTCCGCTACCACTCGATTGTTTTGCTTGTTCCCCTGCTGGGGAACCTCTTTTTTGATGCTTCCTCTACCGCTTGATCTCTTCTGTTTCAATGTCTTCTGAAGACATCGTGTATAGTCATCTGGTGCATTTAACTAAGCTTGGGGTGGCTGCGTTAGTAATTTCCTAAAGTGCTCCTTGGTTTCCGGTTTTATTTGGACCTCTGGCTTAGGTTGTTTCTTTTTAAAATGAGCATCCACTTCGGCCCGTACGACCGCATCAGTCTCCTCATCGGTCAGGTCATAAGCCCTCTTGGGAGGAACCGGCGGTACTCTTGGGAGGGATGACACATGTCGCTTCGGGCGTTGGTTATCGCTCGACGGAGCGGTGGTATTCTTCCGCTTTTGGCCCTTAGTGGGTGGAGGCGGCTGCGTAGATTGAGATGGACTCGTGTTGGGGTCATGGATTGGACTATTACTGAGAGGAGACGGTGCACTTGGAGGTGGACTTGGAGGAGACGGTGCACTAGGAGGAGACGGTTGCCTTGGTGGAGAAGGTGGCCTTGGTGTCGAGCCTGGAAACTTGATATATTCTTTTTTTCAAAGAATGAAGCCACTCGTGACTTCTCCCAGTGTCGTCTCCCCTTCACCTCTAGGGATGTCAAGCTGTAGTGACTGACACATAGGTAGAATTTCATCCACACCGACACGAGCATAGCCAGCTGGAATCGGATTGCAATGGTAGGTCGCTCCCCTTGCAGAAGGTAAAGCAAAGCCGACCGCCACCTTCATGGAAATATTCTTCAGTTCAACATGCAGCTCACAACTAGTCTTCTCCTTAATTGCATCCACGGGGTACACATCCATCGTTGCATCATTACCGTGGCCCTCCGTGGAAGCCACGCTGCTTTTCCGTTGCGATGGGCCGACCGTACTGTCCGGTGTAGGATCTTGCTATCGGAGTCCTTTAAGTTCATTAAGCTCTTGGCGATACTCCTGCAGCGTGGCTTCAAACCTCGCGAATCGCTCTGTATCCTCCTCTTTTTGCCGGTTTGTTCTTCTCGATCGGCTTCTGTACGTGTCACGGTGCTCGGGAAACCCGATAACCCATGGATAAGAAGGTCCGAACCCTCTTGTTCGTCCAGCCTTTTCAGGATTCCCGAGAGCCTTTGTCAGCTCATCGTTCTCTCTGTCGAGAACAAACGTTCCCTCTTCAACCTCTTTCATCACTTTAACAAGTTCTTTCTTGGGTGAAGAAATTTCTTCGGCTGCAATAATCTCGCCTGTTTCTGGGTCTAATGATGCCCCATGCCCGAATACCCAATTTCTTGACCTCAAGGGCCAACTAGACGTAGCTGGAGTGACCCCTTTAGCCTCTAGGTCAGCCTTAGCTTTATCCCACTTAGGCATGGCACTCCTGTAGCCACCTGTGCCCATATGATGGTGATATTTCTTTTTGGCTGCATTTTCCTTATTTTTTGCTGATATTGCCTTAGCTGGTGCCGAGGTCTTGTATTCCACAAATGCAGTCCAGTTATCCTGCTGCAACTCTAGTGGGCCAACGAATGGAGGAGTTATTTCCTTCAAGACATATTTGTGGTACAATCTTTTTTTCCATTCCTTGAATAGTTTTGCCATCTTCTTAAGAGCAAAGTGATTGACTTTCCTCGTCATTTGCTGTGTGAGCTCATCGGTCTCCAAGACTGGTAGGGTGAAATGTGTCATGAGAGAATTCCACATTGTATCTTTCGCTCTGTCATCTACAAAACTAGCCCCAGCTGGATTCTTTTTCTTTCCTGGCTTGTTCCAGTTTCGCGTGGTGATCGGGACTTTGTCACTAACAATCACTCCACATTGACTTGTAAATGCATTCGTAGCTTCTTTGGGCTTGAGCGGTTGACCCTGCGGAGAGACTAAGTCAATGCTAAAATGGACATCAGCGGGCAACTTGTGTGTCGGGCCTCTTGTATTTGTAGAAGATTGGTCGGAAGCGGAGGTCTAAGAGAAGAAACATTCGTCAGTACATATATACGAATCAATTAGTACATCTATACTAGTGAACGCTCGATAGAGGCTTTATATACCTTGACAGAGTTTGTCATTATTATGGTGTCTTCACCATGGTCTCCACCATGGTCAGCACCATCATCTCCACTATTTTCTCCATCATCGTCTCCTCCAAACAAATTAAGATATTCGAAGCCATCATAATAAGACCCCCCAGTACCCTCATCTATCATGTTGAGAAGCTCCTCTTCATTTTGTCTACCGTCCATAGCTTAACTAATACAGAAAAAGAATATTGCATTAACTAAAAGAATATTACAACTGCGACAACTTGGATACAGTACTTAGTGATTAAGATAAAGTAAAATAAAATAAGATAAAGTACATTATTAATACCTCACCGGAGAATAGCTCGGGTGCATTATAGGATAAAGTATAAGATAAAGTACATTATTAAGATAAACTAGCGAACGCGGCTGCCGCGTTCTGTGCTACGGGAGCTCTGCAGCCACAGAAGAGGAACCATCACCGGAGAATAGCTCGGGTGAGATCCGTGAACCTGCCAGATATTGGAGAACCTAGTCTCCAAAAGATACATGTATCGCCGTGCATGCTCGTCATCCTCCCTGATACGACGACGTACCACCTCCTCGGGGGCTCGCTCCCTCTGCACCACTCCTGGACCTCGTGGACGCCATCAAAGAAGCTCCGGATCGACGATGATATCCGGATTCCTCACCAAGGTACGAGTCCCGACAGGTAGCACCTCCTAGTGTCAACCCGGCGGAGCCTAGACTCGGACATCCCCGACGGAGTCCAGTAGGCTCGGATGAGGTGGACGCGGCATAACTAAATAATAGCAATAAATTACAATCATAAAACATAATTAACTAAGTAATCCTAACTAACCCTAGATAATACTAACCTATAGAATTAACCTAATACTAATACTAAGTAATACTAATACTAGTACTAAATACTAATACTAAGACTAATACAAAATACTAACTAATACTAATACTAATACTAATACTAATACTAATTAATACTAATAATAATACAAAAATACTAATACAAATAGTAATACTAATACAAATACTAATACTAAATACTAACCTAATACTAACCTAATTAATACTAACCTAATACTAACCTAATTACTACTAACCAAAATTAACACATAATTAAACCTAATACTAATACTAATACCTGACGGCGAGGCGGCGATCACCGTACCTGACGGCGAGGCGGTGCGGGAGGCGCGGGAGATGGTGCGGGCGGCGCGGTCGAAGACAGGACACGGACGGCGGCGGGCGGCGAGGAGACAGGACGGACGGTGTGGGCGGCGGGCGAGGGCGGGCGACGGCGGGACAGACGGCGGCGGCGACACGGAGGGCGCGACACGAACGACGCGGGCGGCGGCATGAACGGGCGACGTGGGCGGCGATAGGAGCTCCTCTGGGAATGGAACTGTATCTCTCCGGGTCGTGCCACGACCCGGGGCAGGGGTGGGGTATTTATACCACCCCCTTTAGCCCCGGGTTGTAGTACGAACTGGGGCTAAAGGTCCTCCTTTAGCCCCGGTTCGTATTACAACCCGGGGCTAAAGGTGTTTTTGCCCGCCGCACTTCCCACGCGCCACAACCCTTTAGCCTCGGTTTGTAATACGAACCGGGGCTAAAGGTTATTTTTGGCGCCAAACCTAAAAATGGTTTATAGTTTTTAGAAAATTATGTATTATATATCAAAATTTTCAGAAAAAGAAGATCTATAATTTAAATCTATTATCATATTTTATTATACAACTTAAATGAAATTATCTATTATTTAACAAGTATTATATTTAGTAGAAATGTTCACAAAAAATAATAAAAATATAGTTTATTATTTAAAAATGGAAAAATACATATAATATAGCAAAATATTCACAAAAATATAGTAGAAATGTTCTCCCGCTATTTCCCCCGCTTCCCGCCATTTCCCCCGCTTTCCGCCATGTTTCTCCCGCCATTTCTCCCGCTTCCCGCCATGTTCTCCCGCCATGTCCCTCTATATCTAGGCCGACCTCCATTTCCATCGACACATCCACACCTTCTGTCTCACAACAATGGACACCACTTACTGGGCTTTTCTGACGCTCGAGGAGACCGAGGCGATGTGCGCCTCCAGCTACCCATGCTCACCGGGGTACCGGCTGCCCGCTGGCTGGATGCTGAGCGCTAGAGGGGTTCATGTTCCTCCTATGTCTCAAGGTTCGGCCCGCTAGGCGGCCATCACGAACCACTTCTAGCTCGAGCTCACGCCGGAGCAGCGGATGGATCCCCATTGGGATCCCGACAACCTCGACACCTAGAATGCCTTCTTCGCAAACCAGTGGGAAAGGGAGCTCGTCAGATACGAGGGTGACGACTCACCCCCAGTGAACCACAATGAGGCTGGTCGCCGCCTGTGGTGGGCGAACCGGACTATCGCCGGTGTGATGCGCTACATCGCCATGGGAGACCATCCTCGCCTGAGGTACCCGCACTTTCACCAGCAGCATAGCCACAAGAATGGTGGTGGTGGTGAAGGCCTAGGGCGTACTGGGGTCGTCATCCGGGAGCCCCCTCCCCCGCGCGTCGTGAATCCGAGGCCGGAGGATCCATCCGCGTGCTACGAGGAAGGGCTGAGGATCCATCCGCATGCTACGACGACGACGATGACGATGACGATTCCGAAGACGACCCAGAAGCTGTGTACTACAGGGATAGATAAGATTATGACTATTTTTTACGTTTTAATATTAATAAATGTCTGGCCACAACAAGTTGCAATACTACCTATTGAGATCGAGAAAGTTCATATCCATATACATATAAGAAGATCATTAAAAATAAAGGTTTAATAATATTGTACATCACCAACATCCACACATGTTAGGGTTTTCTTCTAATCCATAACCATGGAGCATCTTCCTTATTTAACGGGATGCTTGGGTCATCCTTCATAGTGAAGGGCGGAATTTCATGAAACTTATCATAATCGTCTGACATGTCTGTCTTATCCTCTACCCCCACGATGTTTCTTTTTCCTGAAAGAACTATGTGGCGCTTTGGCTCATCGGATGCTCTGTTCTTTTGCTTATCTTTCCTTTTTCTCGGTTTGGTAGACATGTCCTTCACATAAAAAACCTGAGCCACATCATTGGCTAGGACAAATGGTTCATCTCTATACGCAAGGTTGTTGAGATCCACTGTTGTCATTCCGTATTTCTTGTCTACCTCAACCCCGCCTCCTGTCAGCTTGACCCATTTGCACCGAAACAAAGGAACCTTAAAAAAAGGTCCATAGTCAAATTCCCATATCTCCTCTATGTAACCATAATATGTATCATTTTGCCCATTCTCGTCGGTTGCATCAAATCAGACACCACTATTTTGATTGGTGCTCTTTTTATCTTGGGCGATCGTCTAAAATGTATTCCCATTTATCTCGTACCCTTGGAAAGTCAATATAGTCGAAGATGGTGACCTGGCCAACAAGTACAACTGCTCTCCAACATTTATGTCATTCATTAGATGTGTCTGCAACCAACCGCCAGAAGTCCTCATATGTTCATCTCTAATCCAGGAGCCAGGCTTTCCCGGGTTGTTGGAGTGTACAATATTCTTGTGTTCCTCGATATACGGAGCCACCAAGGTGGAACTTTGCAGAACTATGTAGTGTGCTTTAGTGAGAGAATGGCCATCCATACATATCCTTGCTTTCTTTCCTAGCGTGCCTTTTCCACTAATTCTACCCTCATGTCGTGATTCAGGAACACCGATGGGCTTAAGGTCAGGAATAAAGTCAACATAAAACTCAATGACCTCCTCTGTTCCATATCCCTTTGAGATGCTTCATTCTGGCGTAGCACGGTTATGAACATATTTCTTTAACACTCCCATGAACCTCTCAAAGGGGAACATATTGTGTAGAAATACAGGACCAAGAATGTTAATCTCATCGACTAGGTGAACTAGGAGGTGAGTCATAATATTGAAGAAGGATGGTGGGAACACCAACTCGAAGCTGACAAGACATTGAACCACATCTTTCTGTAACCTTAGTAGACTATCTAGACCGATTACCTTCTGAGAAATTGCATTGAGAAACGCACATAGCTTCACAATGGGTACTCGAACATTTTCTGGCAAGAGTCCCCTCAATGCAATCGGAAGCAGCTGGGTCATAAGCACGTGGCAGTCATGAGACTTTAGGTTTTGAAATTTTTTCTCTGCCATATTTATTATTCCCTTTATATTCGACGAGAAACCAGACGGGACCTTGATACTGTAAAGGATTTCAAAAAAGATTTCCTTCTCTTCTTTGGTAAGAGCGTAGCTAGCAGTACCTTCAAACAGCTCTGGATGCATGCCGTCTCGGTCTTTTATACGTTGCTGGTCCTGCCGTGCTTCAGGTGTATCTTTGCTCTTCCCATACACGCCCAAGAAGCCTAGCAGCGTCACGCAAAGATTCTTCGTTAGGTGCATCACGTCAATTGCAGAGCGGACCTCTAGGACTTTCTAATAGGGTAGCTCCCAAAATATAGATTTCTTTTTCCACATGGGTGCATGTCCGACATCGTTCTTCGGAACAGATTGTCTACCAGGACCCTTTCCAAAGATTACTTTTAAATCCTTCACCATGTCAAATACATCATCACCAGTACGGTGGATAGGCTTACACCGGTTTTCTGCCTCACCATTGAAATGCTTACCTTTCTTTCTTAGGATGTGCGAGGGCGGAAGAAAACGACGATTCCCCGGGTACACATTCTTCTTACATTTATCCAAATATATACTTTCAGTATCGTTTAAATAGTGTGTGCATGCATTGTATCCCTTGTTTGTCTGTCCTGAAATGTTACTAAGAGCAGGTCAATCATTGATTGTTATGAACAACAACGCTCGTAGGTCAAATTCCTCTTGCTTATTCTCATCCCACACACGTACACCTTGTCCGTGCCACAACTGTAAGAGTTCTTCAACTAATGGCCTTAGGTACACATCAATGTCGTTGTCGGGTTGCTTCGGGCCTTGGATGAGCACTGGCATCATAATAAACTTCCGCTTCATGCACAACCAAGGAGAAAGGTTATAAATACACAGAGTCACAGGCCAGGTGCTATGACTGCAGCTCTGCTCCCCAAAAAGATTCATGCCATCTATACTTATACCAAACCATAAGTTCCTCGCATCACCTGCAAAGTCCGGAAACTCTCTCTCGATTTTTCTCCACTGCGACCCATCAGCAGGGTGTCTCAACATCTCGTCTTTCTTACGGTCTTCCATGTACCATCGCAACAACTTGGCATGCTCTTTGTTCCTGAATAAATGTTTCAACCGTGGTATTATAGGAGCATACCACATCACCTTGGCAGGAACCCTCTTCATGCGGCGCTCGCCCTTAACATCACCAGGGTCATCTCGTCTTATCTTATACCGCAATGCAGTGCATACTGGGCATGCATCCAAATTCTCGTACTCTCCGCGGTAGAGGATGCAGTCATTAATGCATGCATGTATCTTCTGCACCTCTAATCCTAGAGGGCAGACAACCTTCTTTGCTTCGTAGGTACTGGCGGGCAGTTCGTTATCCTTTGAAAGCAACTTCTTCATTATTCTCAGCAACTTTTCAAATCCTTTGTCAGTCACACCGTTCTCTGCCTTTCATTGTAGCAATTCCAGTGTGCTACCCAGTTTTTTGTGTCCATCTTCACAATTTGGGTACAACATTTTTTTGTGATCCTCTAACATCTTCTTGAACTTCAACCTCTCCCTTTCAGTTACGCATTCTTCCTGGGCATCGGCAATGGCCCGACTAAGATCATCATCGGGCAGATCTGATGCCCGTTTTTCATCTTTTTTTTCATCAATGTCTTCCATTGTAGTACCATCGTATCTAGGGTAGTCGTTGTCATTCTCTTCTTCTTTGTTGTCTTCCATCATAACCCCTCTTTCTCCGTGCTTGGTCCAACAATTATAGTCGGTCATGAAACCGGACCGAAATAGGTGGCTGTGAAGGACTCTTGAGGAAGAGTATTCTTTATGATTCCGACAGACACCACATGGACAAGACATAAAACCACTCCACTTGTTTGCCTCGGCCACAAGAAGAAAAGAATGCACGCCTTTAATGAACTCGTTAGAGAGTCGGTCAGCGTACATCCATTGCCAGCTCATCTGCAATATATAATTAATTAAGTACATCAAACATAATCATAATTAATTAGTACTAATCTAAAACCAGCAACCGGGACTAAAGATATGATGAACCTTTAGTCCCGGTTGGAGGCACCAACCGGGACTAAATGTGGATGTGGAGACAACATGTCGACACTATGTCCTCAATGGGCAGCACTAAGCCAGTAAATTAAATACCGACACTATTTTGGGTGGGTGGCAGCACTATGCCAGCGTGAGTGTGTCGACATTATGTCATCACTGCCTGACACTATGTTGTGCTGCTTAATCTATAAATAGGTATGCATTCTTGTGAAGAACTGCAAGATGGTGTGCGAGACCAGGGACACAACTACGGCGGAGCTTCTCAAAGATGTCTTAGGACCTCGTCCTCAAACATTTTCGAGGAGCTCGCCGTAGAGGCACTCTCTAATATGTGAAATTAGGTAGCTCCACCAGCATACTGATTTAGCTAGAGAATATATAAACTGAAAGATGGTGTGGAAGAGTAGGGACACCACTACGACAGAGCTTCTCGAAGATGTCTTAGGATCCCGTCCTCAGACATCTTCGAGGAGCTCGCCATAGAGGCACTCCCTAATATGTGAATTGTGATGTCTTCTTATCAAGCTTTTATGAATTAACCCTATCTTTGTTACAAAATTTTCAGTTTGTTGAACGCAGGTGGACGAAGAAGGATATTTTGCCTAGCTAGCTAGTTAGAATGATGAACTCACGCATGTGTGTGCTTCTAAAATCAATTTTCGAGACTCTATGTGCCAAAACAAGATATATATTGATAGAATCCACATATTGTGATATTTACCTTAGAGTTCCTTACATTAATACAAGATATATAGAATCTAAACATCGATCTCATGCTATCACTGCTAAAATTACTACCAAACTAAATCCACAAATCCATCTATAAGATAGAGCATGAAATGAGCTAATATAGCAATGAGAGTTCAAAGGATGAAGTTGCTCACCTTTTAGAACCTTTGGATAGATGGGGCACCACAAAATATAGACAAATCTTGAGGAAAAAAAGGGCATGAACTCGAGCTTGAAGCAAGAAAGAGAGAGAGAGAGAGAGAGAGAGAGAGAGAGAGAGAGAGAGAGAGAGAGAGAGAGAGAGAGAGAGGAGAGCCACCAGCTTGAATGGTGGCTCGGGCAGGAAAAGAAGATATAGCAAGACCTTTAGCCCCGGTTCGTGTCTAGAACCGGGGCTAAAGGTCCACCTTTAGCCCTGGGTCGTATATCAAACCGGGACTAAAGGGTCTGACGCCCGACCTGGCCTGCCTGAAACCCTTTAGCCCCGGTTTGTTACACGACCCGGGGCTAAAGGTCCCGTTCGAACCGGGGCTAGTGTCTGCCACCCCCTGGGGCTAGTTCTAGCCGTTGGACCGGGCATTTGTCCCGGTTTGTACTAATACCCCTGGACCAAATGTCTGTTTTCTACTTGTGAGCAGAGCGACTAACCACTGCTGTTGGCACCGCCCATCACGTTAGCTCGTCGACATTTTCATATGATTCTCTGATTGGATGCAGGCCGCGACAAACATCTACTTTAGCGTGGGAAGATGAGGATTAGCTAACATTATCATTGACATTATCGTGTGTTAATGAGGCAGCAAGGGTGATGAGACCAGGAGATATTCCTAAGCATATACCTCTCCTTTTGGGCTGTTTTGTTTCCCAAGAGACAGGGAGGAGCTGTCCCATCCGTCGAGGACGATTCTTGTCGTAGCTTCTGCCTAGAAATGGAATGTGAGGTTGGGTTTAATTCCAGGCTTCCAGCTCTATACTCTTGACATATACTGGAACCAGGTTGTGAGGAAGGGTAATGCAGACACAAACGCATGAATATCCCACTGAATTCGTAGATGGTAGACACATGTAGTAGTAGTAGTACTGCACTGCAGTATATCCAATACGGCTGACTGTAGCTAAGCATGCTTATAGGAACTAATACTCTCTCCTTCCGGAAAAAGTGACTCGGAAATAACCGACTGAATGTGGATTCCAAGCATATTAAGAATGTTCTTCAACTAATCTTCGGACCGGCTCACATACAAAACCTAGTTTAAACCTACATCCCCAGGATGACGACCACCAAGTAGCCAAGAAAACATTATCATACATCATGTCAACATTAGAACCATTTTCTCTTTTGTCTATCGGAAGGAGCCAAACGTTTAGTCGCCGGGTTTCGTCGTAGGCTTAGTCAGCCAAATTAAGTACATGCCAAGAACACATTGTATTTCTCTAATGCCCAATTGCCCACCACCTTCTCCAAACAAATTTCGTTCCTGAGGAAAGCAACGTCCGCAACAAGACAGGGTAACACTTTTGGGCGCGCGACCCGATCCCCAGTGCAATTATTGCTCACCTCAGCGGAGGGCTGGTCGCTGTCGCCGGCCGGCCGCGCTATGGCACGATCGCTCACGGCGCAAGGTCGCGGTAGTGCAACCATCTACTCCCTCTGTTTTAAAATATAAGATGTTTTAGGTTTATGAAGATAGTGTATCTTGTATAGGTTCATTTAGATTTGAAGTGAACCTAGACACTAAAAGGCTCTAGATATCCTTCATTTATAAAGCTAAAACATCTTATATTTTAGAACGGATGGAGTAGTACGGATTGGTACTGATATTTAATTCTTTATCCTTCGGTTTCTTGCTAACTTGTTACTCCATCATGGCTTCTCCGGATTGTTAAAATTCTACGGTATTCTTTGTGGGGTCCAAGTTTTTAGAAGTTCTCTTCTAAAAATCTACTGGATCACGGGAAAGATGATATTGTTAAGAATATACATATATAATCTAACTCTTTTCATCAGTTTGGACTTTTAAAATAATTGGCTAGTGCATCAATTCAATATGGTATTAGAGCCAGAGGTCCTGAGTTCAAATCCTGGCTAATGCAGTATTAAAAATAAATATATGCGTACACCCAAATCCATGTCCTAGGCCCATGAAGAAAAAAAGGACACCGGCCTAGACGTGAGGAGAGTGTTAAGAATATAAATATATAGCATAGATTTTTCCATCAGTTGAGACTTTTGGAATAGTTGGCTAGTGCATCAATTCAATAGATATATTACTCGATTTCTAGATGTTTGTTTTCATATGCGCTAACTAGCTAAACATATAAATTAACACCTACTCTTTCCATTCCATAGTTTCTGTCACCATTGTAGTTCAAATTTGAACTAAAAACACGACAAAAATTATCAACTTAGGCGGAGTATTATAAAAAATATTACATTCTTCTAAGATAGAGTGAGTTGCAATTCTTATTGGCCTATTTGCACATTTTTGTGGTAGATTTTGTCCCATTTAAATTTTAACATATTTTACCCAATAGTTGTTACTTCCTATCACATTTCACCATGCTTGACATTTTCCCAATTCTGGCCTCGAAGCCAAGTGGTGTAAAACATTTAACATGTTTACTGGGGCCAAACACGCGCATCAATTTGACTTGGGACCGAACACGACCCGCATGTTCTGTAACCAAGAAAACCTTTCATGTCATGGAATCTAGGTCACCACTTTCGACACGACCTCTCACCCAAATATTTGGCTCTGGCCACCATTTGAGCAATAAAGGAGAGATACATGGCTAAGCTAACATGGTGTAGGGTTGTGGGTCGGCAGGGGCGGAGCCCACCTAACAAGAGGACATGTTCTAAATAGGCTATTATTGGGCTGATAACAATATACCTTTGTTTTTGTGTCCATTAGAAGGTTTTACCTAGGCTAGCTTTTGGTCTCAGACAAGGGCTATAGCCTAGGTAGCCCTGGGTCTGGCTCCGTCACTAAGGATCGGATTAGGGTGTGGGCTAGGTTTGGGATCGGGTAGACATATCCAGGATTTTCCGCACTTCATTTAGATCCCACTCACCAGCCATATGGACTTGATATGTGGACCCAACATTTCAAAATCAATTGTTAAACAGGGAAAATGTAAGTAGAGGGTAAAATGTGGCCGAGAATCTTAAATGTAGTAAAACTTGTGAAGGATGTACATAAAGAGTGTAAAAAGTGGAAGTCACTCATTAAGAAAACAAATGTCAATATGGACGGACACCGACCTATAAAACTCATATATAAATCACAAAAAAGTCTAAGAGAGACAAAACACGCACGCACGCACGCACGCACGACCTTAAGGGAATTCTATGCCTTCCTTTTATCGAGCAATAATAGCTCTTATACGCTTGTACAGAGGGTCGTTCAACTATGGATGCATATCTCATTGTCTTCATATTCCTAATTAGTCCTACCGAGGTATAATGTGAACGTTCAATCACACGTGAAAGAACATGCACAAGTTGATATAGACATGATCAGGTCCTTTGATTGCTGAAATAGAAGCCCCTCCGCAAGAAGCGACCGGATGTCACCCCAAACTTGGTGGATCAAGGACCCAAAGCCACCACTCCAAATGATCTGAGATAAAATCATGGATATAATGAAGTCCAAGAAGAAACCGCCCTATAATACAACGAGCTCATATGAATATAAACTACTAGCCCATTTCACTTATTATTTGCGCACAATAGAGACACCTTTTATAATGTCTTTCTATGTTCTACCTAAATGGGTTATTGCATTTTTATACAGTACATTACAATCATCCCAATTGTACTTATATTTTTATCAAACCATTTGTTTTTCTCTATGCGTACTTCTTCGTTTCCACCATTAAAAATGAAGATGTCCCGGTCGCCGTGTGACCCGCTCGTCCGGAGCACGGAGAGCGACGGCTCCGGCCGGAGCGTTGCCGTTTAACTAGTGGAGGGGTACGTACTTCGAAGTTTGAACGAGGCCAATGGACCTCTGCAGAGCCGTGCATGGAGCCACATGTCGAATTGTCGATCAGGGCGGGAGTTTGACAAGGTAATTTCTGAGGTTTTGGCTTAAAGAAACAAGCAGAGGTTTTGGTTTGTAGATGCTCCGTACTACGCCGGCCAAAACCTCTTTGTAGAAGAAGTAGTACTAGTAGTAGTTAACTAGGACTGCCGGCCGTTACTAGCTCTTTCCGATGATTCGTGAAATTTAGTTGACCAGGTGGATTGATTTGACACTACAAGATTCCAAGGTGCCATGGTGGATGGCAAGTGAAACTGATCGTGATATTTTTTTTACTTTTAGGCGTTATGCTCTAGGTAGATTTGCTCCGATGGTTTTGGCGTGTTGCTAATAGAGTAATACCCCCGTCTTTTGGAAATAAGTGACTTGAATTTATCTAAATTCAGATGAATCTACACATCAAAACGTGGCTAGTTACATGTGAGTATAGACAAATTCAAGTCACTTGTTTCCGGATGGAGGCAGTCATAGTCAGTTAGTTATTTGCTTAGGTTAGCAGTGGATGACAATTGTTAAAGAAATATTTCTTTCTTTTCACTGAGTTACTACTTCAGCCACAAAGGTTAGCATGACCGCCTAATCGAATCAACGGATGAGACATCACTAGAATAAAATTAATGCTCTCTTAGCTTCACTACTCTACTTTGTTTGGGAGAATCTTTTTGGTTACAACTCATCATTCGCAGATGCAACCAAAAACCATAACAAAAAAATCCAAAGAAATTAGTGGTTGCATCCAACAGTAAAGACAAGAGAGAATGAATCGTAGACTGAAACTGCCATATTACCGCAAAACACTCGAAAAAGAATTAAGGTAAGTCATATAAACGGTGACACGGGCACAACTGCGGACTATAGCAGCATGAACAGACTGACTATCGTTTGTTCTTATTCACTACAAGAAAGTATGGATATATCATGCGTTATTTTTAGATGCCGTATCGCAAAAGTATCTTGGAAAAGTTTTCTCCCGGCAGAACAACCTATGGTAGTACAAACGAGGGCGTCATATAGTTTTGGGCCACGGTATTATCCATACCTCCACAAAAGTTCACCATGGTAGGTGGCAGGAAAATGCGGTGTTATGAGATGCCTTGGTTGGATGTGTTAAGCACATTTAACCGCGTCGTGGATTGTACATGACATTTAGAGTTGGCCTGACTCAGGACACTGGACAACCGTGTCCCAGTGACCAGTGAGTCCCACCAAAGTTGAGGCGTCGACCTTGCAGTTATTATGTATTCTTCAATCTCTTCTTTCTCTTCACCCTCTTTGTACACGAAAGTTTCAGCAGACGGCGACAACGTTCGGCTGGCATCGGACGACAGCTAGGACGCGCATGATAGATCCAGAGCTTGACTGTGATATCGAGTTATACATGCATTTATGTTTTTCATATTAGTCATTTGGTTTTTTATAAAGGTGTGGATTTTCACATTTGGGGAAACTCTCGTTTTAACACATTTCCTCACCCCCTCTCTCAGGCTCCCTACCAGTTTCCGCTTGATTCTATTGATGGCGACCGAGAATGGAATGGCGTCGACCCAACTTCACTGCTTCATTGTCGGTGCGATCTTCAACCTCCATTGTGGATTGTGCGTGACAATGATAGTTCACCTGACCCTAGCCACATATTTCTTGGGTGTGGTGCCGAGGTCCCGACTTGCAATAACATGGTAGGGGTGGATGGATGGCACGAATATCTGTCTCTTCGGTGCATGGTGTATTACCTATGAAAACAAGTAAAATACAACAAATAAGCGAACTTCCAAGAGAAGTTCTGACATCGACATAAAATCATCGACAATGTCCGCGCTGAGGCGAAGAAAGTTTTGGCGCGAGGAAGAAGGATTGCCAAGATGTATCCTTCCGTATGATGCATGTTATTGGTAGATTTACAAGTATAGCTCATACGGAGGAATGGTATGAGGATGGTGATGATGATGAGTAGTATGAAGGAAACTATTCATAAGTTAATATAGAGTGTTTGAACATGTATAATTCAATTTATATTGGAGTTGCTTATAATGTATGTATGTGTTGTCTTGATGGCTTGTTGGAGACATTAATGTCCTCCTATCTCTTTACCTTGCCCTCTGCACAACTATATAAGGCCGAGAGTGACCAAGCCCACCCACCTATATCTCAAACTTATTCGAAAGAAACCCACTCTGAATCTCATAGAAAATAGTAAATTGTCTCCACCTTCGACCGTTGCGGCGACGCACACCTCTCTAGCACCCTCGACCGCGGCGACGAGCACCTCTCTGACACCTTCGGTCATGGCAACGAGAACCTCTTCGAATCCTCGGGCCATGGCACCACGCACCCCTCCACGGACCACGACTGTGGTGGTGGGCACCTCTCTGACACCGTAGACCCATCGACTACCCTCGAGCACATAGCTACACTGGTATTCGCCTAATCGCTAAAATACCATTTCTTAGGTCATTTGTTCCAAATAACTTAAATCTTTTTTATGTTGGCCGGTGGTTAATCGTTTCGATCTGAATGGTTCCCAATATAGAAAGAACATAAGTAACCTTTGTAATTCTTTGGACTCTCCATGTGTTAGGAATTCTTTATTCTTTTAAGATACGACTAGTCTATATGAGACACACAATATTATTTCAGTTGGTTGGTGACGATGTGAGTTAATGATTTTCTACAATCTCACTAAACTAGTATATGCAACATGAAGAACAGCCGTGGCAAGGAACCTAAGTGTCATCGTGTTCCCTCTACCATGCAAGGTAAACCGGTAACAACTGATAAGGGCTTAAATAAAATGTACATGTACATATGTCAAATAATATAAATTATTTTCAGGTCCATATTCCTCATCCGCGGGCAAATAAAACCTTCTCCATAACTTTGGAAATGGCGTTGACATGATTAGATCAAGAATGAAAATTCTGAAGCGATTAGACAGAAGATAGAGGCCAAAATTGCTTTACCATGTATGCACAATGAGACCTCCATATGCAAAACAAAGATGGTATCCCTCTTCGAATTACATTCATCTTGATGCATACATAATATTTATGTTCGTATTTACTACCACCAGTAATTTGATTGGGTCATGTGCATATTTGTTATGCATATGCCAGGTATAACTCGTTTGGTTATATCGCCTTGATGCGAACTATTTGGTTAAAAAAACTTGGTTTATAAAAAAGTAGTTTACATGTCCTTTCTCCTAGATGTTTCTCATGTCTCATATTTCTAAAGATGGAGACCGTCGGAGAATTTCATGCGAAACATGACAATGACGTAATGTCATCATGACGTCGAATTGGGCAAACTTTGTTGTTCAGCAAAAGCTACAGGAAGGAGATGTTTATGCCTTCCCAGTTTGAAGAAGAAGAGGTCTATTTGGACGTGACAAATGCATAAAATCTAAGTTAGTTGTATTGAATTTACTTCGTGTTTTAGATGTTTTGCGGTTGTAATGTGCACTTAAGACTGAGTGAAGATATAATCTATGTGTGTTGTTGTGTGCTTTTAGCTCCTGTGTATAGTGAGATAATTCATTATTTTTTATTTATATCATATATAAATGGTGTTGGATTATAAAATTGATATGCACAAATGGATTTGCCAACCAATACCATCTAAGGCAGTAATATAATGTCGTGGTAGCATGTAATGTCCGGCATCTAAATGTGCTCCGACATCTAGTGTATCACGGTGTTGACTGTATTTGTCACACCACACACATCGTGGCAGATCATAAGTGGCGAGACGGAAAAAGTGTCATGTGTACACTATCCCAATGCAGTTTCAACTCGCGGCCTTTAAGTGGCACAATAGTGCAACCACAACATTTAGATGTGTGCTACGATATTAAAAACCTCTAGAGCCAGCCTACAGTGTTTTAGTGACTTTAGTCCGACAAAATGTGTTCCTCGTGGTTGTTGGTTGTTTTTATAGACTACCATGGAGTGTGATATAAGCAGGTTGGCGAATATTAGGGTAAAACTTGAACTTGAAACTAGGAAAGCATGCGATGGACCTCGAACGCATGGTGAATCATTCATGACCTCTTAAGAATGTCTTCTACCCTACACGAATGTTTTTATACCAGGAATGGTGATTAAAGACGACACATTCATTGCCTACTTCATTCCCTAATTTTCAAAAAGGACACATGATATTTCTATGCATAAGGTGTTGGGGTTCCGCGTATGAAAACAATAAATTTTACCCTACGCCCCTGAACCCCTGAAGCTGCCAGGATCTATCTATTAGTAATACAGTAACGGGAGGGGCTTTTAGCGAACTTACCCTTGAAGACCGAAAAGCGTTGTCAACGCTCAGGAGAGCGTGGTTGATGTAGACGAGCCGAAGCGAGGTCGTGATGAAGTCCTCGCGCTCCTTTGGCTCCAACGACTTGAGTGCCTCAAGTGCGACACCTCGCGGGGAGTTACACGCGTCCGGTGCCTGACAATGACTCCCGCTTCCCTGATCCAGCAGCAGTTGCGGAAGTAGAGCTCCCGGATCTGAATCCCGCAGCGCGACGGTGCTCCGCGGTGAAGATGTCTCTCGTTCGCGCAGTCTAGACTTGGGACCACGGTCAAGGGAGAGAGAGGGGGAGAGAGAAAAATATCAATTAGAGGTCCTCCCAAAAGTGAGAAGACCTTTATTGATTATTGGTGTATTTTATTTGACCAAATACCCCCACTATATATAGGGGGAGGGGAGGTACTACCTCCCTCAAAGTCCCAGGGTGGGACTAAAGGAGAGGAGGGGGAAGGGGTGGCAACACCGTCCACCCCCATGGGCCCCGCGCGGGGGGGCTGGCCCACTAGCGCACCGGCCACCCCCTTGGCCCCTTCTCCCTCTCTCCTTTTCCTAATGGGCCCTCACCCCTCCGGAAATTGGCCCATTAAGCCTTTGACCATTTAATTGATTTTTCTCTTTATTAAATAATTATGAATAAATGATTAAATCAATATTTAACATTCATTCACATATTATTCAACCTCCATGGCTATGGAACACCTTCCACCTCCACTCCGGACATCCCCCGGACTTACCAAAACCCTTTCGGTTTCTCTCTACAAATCTTCGGTGATTCCACCGATCCTATAAACACTCTCTAAGCATCATCAAGCCCTTAAGTGTGATACCCCACGGTTCGGGAACACTCCAGACATGGTCGGGACACTCCCGCACCAATGATCGACAGAGGGACCTGGATGGCCATGTGACCCCTGTGCGTTTCACGAAGATCTTTCGTCGTTTGAACCGGGATAGTCGTGTCTTATTCCCTTTGTCACTCGATACTTGAATTTCCCGAGATCTGATCAATGACATCACCATGTCGTGTTCAATCTCGTTACCGAACAACGCTACTTGACTCGTTCCGACAAGTGATATCCCTGTGATCAAATCACGCGCTGCGCAACTATTGGATACAACCTCTCCGAGTGGGCCCTTCGAGTATCTTCCCGTCACATGGACGGAAAAATCCTGCTCTTGACATATATTGCCTCAACAGTTTCCTTCGAGTACCTGAACACACCTTTATAACCACTGTATTACTAAGTGGCACTTGATGCTATCAAAGCACTCTCGGGAGACAGTGATTGATATAGTCTCACGGTCTAAGGAATAGTCTACGAGGATCCATTTCTAATCATCATAACTTGAACTTCGTGACATGATCGAGTCACGATGTTTAGGTTGGGTATTGGTTCACCATCTCATTCTCGGAATGAGATGACTCTGTTTCCAACTGGCATAAATGCCACATGATCAAGAAACATGATCATCTGTTGACCAATGAACTAGTGAGTAGAGTTTCACTGGGAACCCCTGGTTGTTTGTATATCACACGTGTATTGATGTTTCCACTCAATACAATTATAGCATGATATAAAACTTAATCATAAACTATATGAAATATGATAATAGTCCTTACTACTATTTGTCTCTAGGGTATATTTCCAACATAAGGTGCATCGAGTATGATAGAGTGGATCGGTACTTCCTCGAGGACTTCTTTTTGAAGTAATATCTTGCAATAATAAATATGGGGTTGGTGTGCGTATGGCGATCTAATGGGTTGGCACTCAAAAAAATATTTAGAGAAGTTCAGGCTCCAGGAAACACCATTCGGTGAGAACCATACTCCTATTCGAGGTGAGATCTATTATGTGTGCTCTAGATTCGATCTGTAGATTAGTGTATGCGTATTGAGTCAAGCTTTATGGGTGCTCCCTAGATGCTTTATATACACATATAGGGTAGAGTTACAAGGTGCCCGGGTTAGCTTACAAGTTGAGTTCTAGTTGGATACATACTAGATCATGTATTTTGAGCATGTATTCGCTTGCATTGTACTTTATGTTGTCCTTAGTATTTGTGTCTCGATCGGACTATCTATCATAATCTTGGGACACCCCCGTACTCGGGTGTCGACCTTTTTCTTCCGTGAGGTACCCCCATATTCTATGTACTCATCACTACCGCAAGAGTGCTTCCGAATCTACTCATGGATTTGTTTGGTGATTTATCTACCAGGTCTGAGTGCTCTAGTCCTTATTCTCAAGTGAAGGTTCATTCAAGTGCGTATTCTGGTTGTACTTAGGAAAATTTGGGAGAACTTCAGAAGTAAGCATTAATATCGGGAAGAAATATTTCACCCGTGGGAGAGAAGGAAAAAACACTTGGTATATGAGTTAGTAATAGGAAAATTCTAGTGGTACCTATTGTATCTTGTTGGATAATTGTACCGACTCGAGGCCTGGTTTATCAAGGGCATAAGATGGATGCTGACTAGATTCTTGAGTGGTATATGGTTTCCTGAGCTTGGCAGCCTCTTAGTTTCCTATGGAAAAATACACTCCAAATATTCTATCAAGATCAGAATTCAAATGGTAGTATTTTTTCTGGATCGATACATGTCTGACTCGCGGATCATGAGGAGCACACTACTTCCACCCTTCACTCTGGGTGATTGTCAAGTTGTCGCGTGTTTCCCTTCACTATGTGTGTTCTCGATTCGATGTCTGGATTGGTGTGTACGTATTGAGTCGTGCCTTCCAGGTTCTCCCTACCCCCACCCCCCTCACACCTCACCCTTATATACAAAGATGGGAGGATTACAAGGTGCCTCGGGCCGGATTACAAGTTGACTCCTAGTGGAATACAAATTAGCTTGTGTATTTCAAGCATGTCTTCGCTTACATTGTACTCAAAGTTGTCTCTAGTCTTTGTGTTTCAGCTGGACTTCATAGCATTGTCATGGGCCACCCATATTCACAGGTTGTCATTTGTATTCTGTGAGGTACCCTATATTCTATGTAATCTTTGGCTTCTTCACACGGTTGGATTTCTAGTAATAACGAGCATCCTAAAATGACGTGTGTCCCTTTTGTGAATTATTCGGGGAAGCTAAGGCCCTCTTTGATTCATAGGATAGGAAACACAAGGGAATAGGAAAGGCATGAGAATAGGAAAAGATGGCGGGTGCGATCCTGAGGATCACGCTCTCCTTGTTCCTTGTGCACGGGAATTGGAGAATGAGGTCTGAGTGGATTTTATTTTACTACAAGTTTTGCCTTGAATCGGAGATACAAAGGAAAACATTCTTAGGATTTCCCTTTCACCATTCCTATGAATCAAAGGAGTGAACATTATCTTCGCATGAAAATGCCCTAACCCTAAACCCTCATTTCTTCCAAATCAAAGGAGCCCTAAATGGGAAAATTATAAAGGCTTTATTTGTGGCTGATTGGTTTTATTTTATTAAACAGGAAAAAGTCAGTGAGACCGGCTTCAAGAACTCAAGATTTTTTTTAATGCTCCATGGAACACCCCACTTCCTTTCTTACTAAGGATAGATCACTCTTCTTCAAAACTACCATTGATCAAGCTATTTAAAATAGCCTTGGTATCCTAAAAAAAGGTAAGATTTGGTAGCTACATAACAGAAAAAATTGTATTTGTAGACACAATTGGATACTCAAGATGTTTCTCTTAGGGCGATATGAAAGTGATGTAGATTAGAGCTAGTCTCAAATGGGAGGCTCACCTTACGTTCCGAATGTAAGAGTATGGAACGTCTCTATTCGACGACTTTTTTATCTGCATGGTGAAAAAGCTATCATGAAGATTAATCAAGTGCCCCATTGAAGGGGAAATGGAAATAAGAAGTGAGCCTACCTCACTTTGTTAGGGAAGCGGATGTACAATCGAGCCACCCGGGTTCAGGTCGTTTCGTATGCAAATATGGGTTCTTATTATTTTAAAAAAAATCACTATAGTGGCTTCCCCTACCGCATTTCTTTCAAAAAAAGGGGAAATGAAAATGTGGAAGCAATATTTAGAAGCACAATCTTACTGAGATTTTTTTTGCTTGGAGTCTACGGCTTCTAAGGGGCTCTTTCATTCGCAAGATTCTAAAACGCGGGGATAGTAAAAACATGGGATTGCAATGTAGTTCCCACTCCAATCCTAGATGACTTCATATGCACCAAAATTTATTTGATCGCCGCATGAAAAACAAAGGATTCTAAAAACAGATTTAAGTGGATGTCCTATAAATCTAATGTAGAGGTCCTCAAAGAAATTTCCCATGAGCTAGATCCAATCCTATAAATCAGACAACCGTTGTAGAAAAACTTCCTAAGGATTTGAATCCTCTAAAATTTCAATACAAATCCTTTAAATCAAAGAGGCCCTTATACTCTTGTGGTACAGGAGAGCGGATGGAAGCGTGCACTTAAAAACCACCTTACCTACGCAGTTTGTGGCCACCAAACCGAAGATGGACACTGTAGCTGAATGCACCGTCTCCTCATGAATCAAACAGAAATAGATATGGTAGACACAACTTGGAAATTTATAACGTATGCGGTGGAAGAAGAGATCACATGATCGCATGCCTTGATAGTTAAAGGATAGGTACCAATGGGCCAGCAATTCCACGAGCTTGAACAGATCGGCCAATTGTTAGATTCGTCATGAGATTAAGGATCTGGTCGAGTGGTTAGCTAGTTCACATCGATAATTAGGTGCTTCTATTTTTTTGAGAATCAGGTGCTTCTAAGGTGGTTACGCAATGCGGAGTAGGCCTTCCCACAATCCCATGTTGCTATTATTCTCGATCGGCACAGGTGCAAAATTTGCATCATTTCCAGCTTAATGGAATGGAACAAACGCCATATATTATACTATTCCCTCTGCCTCTAAATAGATATCGTAGATTTATCAAAATTTGGATTAATCTATATATTAAATTGTTACTAGATTCAGCCAAATTTTAATAAATTTGAGACATCTATTTTGAGACCGAGGCAGTGTGGGAGTTTTAAGGGAGCACACAATTCACATTAAACTGACATTTAATAAAAAAACTCCCCTTATATCCCCGTACGATTTTATTTTGTGCCTCCCAAATCCTTTAAGATCTGTTTCTTGTGCAATGCATTGATCTCATGGCGGTATATACAATTTTTTCTTGACAAAGGAAGGACAACATATAATTAGGCCCACCTCTGGTCTAACGAGAAAAACAAAATTTGTCCATCTTGTCAAATAGTTTAGGGGCCAAACGCCCTGCCGGTGTCCGAGAGTGGCAGAAACCGGTGCACCATCGCTGTTGGTTTGGTTCCCTCAAAGCAAGTAGTGCCGGTCTGGCCTAGTCACGGTGCTCGCTCACAGTGCCAGCACAGCCCTCCCGCGCCGCGTGGCTATAAATAAGCGCTCCGCCGTGTACTCCTGCACTTGTGAAAATCCGTGCTCCCTGCCTACCGGCGCTTGATCCCCTGTTCCCACGCGCCAAAAACATTCCCGAATCCCCAACACCAAACCACGCAGCACAGCGTGGCCAACACAGAGGATCAGAGGAACGCGCCATGGACGTGACTATGGAGGATGTGGTCGGGGAGCTCGAGATCTCTGGCTGCAGCTCCATCACCACCTCCCCGTCCTCCTCCTCCCTCGACGACGGCATGGGGCTCTACGCCTGGAATGCGCTGTCTCCGGTCACCGACTGGGGCCAGTTCTGCTCCGACGACGTCAGCGGCCACGACCTCCACGGCCTCATCGAGTCCATGCTCTGCGACGACGCCTTCATCACCGACGACCACCGTCCGGCCTTGCTGTTCCCGGACGGGCCCTGCTGCTCCAACCCGAGCAGCACCACCACCACGAACCCGGGCACGCCCGTGCAGCCCGACGACCTGCAGCTGCAGCAGGCAGAGCGCAGCCCCGAGAAGGGCCTCCGGCTGCTGCACCTGCTCATGGCGGCCGCCGAAGCGCTCTCCGGCCCGCACAAGAGCCGGGAGCTGGCACGGGTGATATTGGTTCGGCTCAAGGACATGGTCTCCACCACCAGCGCCAACGCCGGCGCCTCCAACATGGAGCGCCTCGCCGCGCACTTCACCGACGCGCTCCAGAGCCTCCTCGATGGCTCCCACGCCGTCGCCAGCAGGCAGTCGGCCCTGGCCGCGTCTCACTCCCACAACACCGGCGACGTGCTGACGGCGTTCCAGATGCTCCAGGACATGTCGCCCTACATGAAGTTCGGCCACTTCACCGCCAACCAGGCCATCCTCGAGGAGGTGGCCGGCGACAGGCGGGTCCACATCGTCGACTACGATCTCGCTGAGGGCATCCAGTGGGCGTCCCTCATGCAGGCCATGACGTCTCGCCCCGACGGCGTGTCGCCTCCCCACCTGCGCATCACCGCGGTCACGCGAGGCGGCGGGGGCGGCGCGCGGGCGGTCCAGGAGGCCGGACGGCGCCTTGCGGCCTTCGCGGGGTCCATCGGGCAGCCTTTCTCGTTCGGACATTGCCGCCTGGATTCGGATGAGATGTTCAGGCCGGCGACGGTCCGGATGGTCAAGGGGGAGACGCTGGTCGCCAACTGCATACTCCACCAAGCCGCGGCGACGACCACCATCAGACGGCCGCCCGGCTCCGTGGCGTCGTTCTTGACCGGCATGGCCGCGCTCGGGGCCAAGGTGGTGACGGTGGTGGAGGAGGAAGGGGAAGCGGAGAAGGAGAACGAGGAGGAAGCGGCTGGAGGCTTCGTGGGCCGATTCATGGAGGAGCTGCACCGGTACTCGGCGGTGTGGGACTCTCTGGAGGCCGGGTTCCCGACGCAGAGCCGGGTGCGCGGCCTGGTGGAGCGGGTCATCCTCGCCCCAAACATCGCCGGCGCCGTGAGCCGCGCGTACCGAGGGACGGATGGCACTGACGGCGAGGGCAGGCGCGGGTGGGGAGAGTGGATGCGCGGGAGCGGGTTCAAGGCCGTGCCGCTGAGCTGCTTCAACCACAGCCAGGCCAGACTGCTCCTCGGTCTGTTCAACGACGGGTACACGGTGGAGGAGACGAAACCGAACAAGATCGTGCTCGGCTGGAAGTCCCGGCGGCTGCTCTCTGCGTCCGTGTGGGCGCCGCCGCCTCTGTCCGTGCCGTCGTCGCCGGCCGAAGGGGCGTTCCAGGCCATAGGGATGACGCCGGCCAGCGGCGGCTTTAGCCGGACGGAGTACGACTTCATTGACTCGTTCCTAGTAGAGCCAGCGTACGCGCTGGCGTGAACTTCGGATCGAGTCAGATTTAGATCGTCGTTGAAAATATTCAGGGAGATGTAAATATTCCGTACTCTAGCTTAGTATTTCCTAAACCGAGGTATTCTAAAACCAAAGTATTTTAGCGCCAGGCAAAGCAATACCATAGTTTTTCTCTTTTCTCAGTTTTAGAAAAAAGTGGGTCTTGCCTTTTTCTCAAATACTTTAAAAATACCACGTTTTTTATGATACTTCGGTTTTAAAACCACAGTATTTATTAGATCCAAACACTCTAAAGTATTCAATGCTTAAGTATTTTCAGAAACCGAAGTATTCTCCGAATACTTCAAAAATACTTTGGAGCCAAACGGAGCCCTAGTGGCTTAATTTGTCAGTGTAGTAGTTCCCGTTGCTCTGTCAAAAACTGTCAATTGCGAGATGTTGAGAGTTGCTAACTCTAGTACCCAAATCTATTTCTAGTAGTGATCCAAGAAGTAGAAAGTTTGAGAAAAGCAGTACATGTCGATTCTGATATGTCATACGAATATGGCTGACTGATTTTTTTTTCCGAAAAGAGAGAAATTTTTTTTTGAACATTTTCTACTGCAGGAGAGCCCCACAGTTCTTTATTAAAAATTAGAGAGCAGAAATTCAGATTACAGGATAATTACAACAAAACTAAAAAAAGAGCATGAAAGGTGGAGGAAAATAAAAAGAAACTAAGTCATATTAGGGATATTAAAACTGAGTCAAAGAGAAGGCCTCCCACGAACGGGGCAGTTTTGGTTGTCCGATCGCGTCCCCCGAATCATTCTGGCCGTTGGATGATCCTCAGCTCCCGCGTGGGTCGAATTATCCCTTAGGGACGCTTCTCTGGGCATCAAAAAGCCTTTCTGCGATTAATTGGGCCAGAATGACTATTTTGGCCCGTTACTTGGTTTACTGCACCCTTCTAATATGAACCAGGCATCGCTCCGGATACCGAACGAGTGGGCAAAAATAGGAGAGGAGATGCCGGACTAGATTCATTCGATCCAAACGGGATGTACACCTTTTCACCTCTTGATCCGTTCGACTGTAGGCCGAAATATCTGGAGCTGGCATCAATCTCCCCTGCGGATATGGTAACTGTAGCGGGGCATCGATCTCCTATGCGGATGCGGCAGGGATGTTCTCTTGCTTCGTCATTCATGACGACCTGGTTGATGAGATGCGAACCATCGTGATTTATGCGCTTCCCTTAAAGTCGCGGTTAATTTTCAGTTCCTGCTATCTTTAGCAACTGGCGTCAGCGGGATGATGGTACGTTAACCTCCGTTACTATAGAGGCCTCACATCATCTATATATTCTTTTGTTTCCCAAAGCTCTCTACCTTCCCCTTCTCTATCCTGGAATCGCTGCTAGATTGCTTCTCTGTCATACGCACTCCCTCTTCTCCATCTAATCATTTTCACGGGTTGTTACTCTTAATTTTTCGAACTCCAATTTTTTGCAGGTTCTATCCATCATGATTCCCCTCAATTCTGTTCTCTAAAATCTTGGTCAGCTCAGATTTTATTTTTATTGTGGAGTTCTTGATCTGTCTATTTGCAATGGTTGACGTCCAGGTCAGTTCCTAAATACCTCATCTGTTTCGCTCATATGTATCCATGTATATGTGTACTTATAGTCCCTCCATCTCTCGTTAGGATATATTGGTCGATTTAATGAAACATTTATTTTTCTAAAAAAATCTTGATTCAGTTTAAATCGGCAGAGCCTTTGCATCAGGTTATGTCTCTAATTACAGTTTCTTGCTGTTGAACTACTCATGGTTTCCTGCGTGCATCTATAAATGTTGCTTTGATTCCCTGTAGGAGGTGATATATAAAAGCTTCTAATACGTGGTATTTTCTTCTCCAGTTTTACTATGATTGGTCCGCTAGCTCCTTCATACAAGGGTGTGATTACGTGTACTTACAGTCCCTCCATCTCTCGTTAGGATATATTGGTCGATTTAATGAAATATTTATTTTTCTAAAAAAAATCTTGGTTCGGTTTAAATCGGCAGAGCCTTTGCATCAGGTTATGTCTCTAATTAGAGTTTCTTGCTGTTGAACTACACATGGTTTCCTGTGTGCATCTATAAATGTTGCCTTGGTTCCCTGTAGGTAGGAGGTGATATATAAAGGCTTCTAATACGTGGTATTTTCTTCTCCAGCTTTACTATGATTGGTCCGCTAGCTCCTTCCTACAAGGTGTGATTACTACGAGTCTATGACGTATTGCATCCATTCTACTGGTAGGGTATCACTTATCAGACACTGTCCTTGGATTATATTAATGTTAAAAACTTAATATCATCTTGGTCCTTATCCTCTAGATAAAAAAAATAGTCTGCATTGTTTGTTAATTAGGTACATTTCTAATTAAGGTTGGCTACAACATTGATCAGCGTAATATTCGATACAGGAAGCTATAAGTGAAGACACCACTCTATTGTTTCAAATCCACATGTATTGTTTATGGTAATCTTTGTATCCATTAAAATATTGGAGCTACCTTTGCTAATATAACAAGACGTTGTCTTCTTGACATCCTTCAGATGCGATACACATAAGTTGATTGATATGAGATATAACATGTCAGAAGTTTTCCAACTCAAAGTGCACCCGTAAATATGTCTTCATACCTAAAAGT
This sequence comes from Avena eriantha, assembly GCA_910589775.1. Lineage (NCBI taxonomy): Eukaryota > Viridiplantae > Streptophyta > Magnoliopsida > Poales > Poaceae > Avena > Avena eriantha. The sequence goes on from OU342742.1 coordinate 93,965,543, forward strand.
TGATCTCTAGCTTGATATGCTGCAATTACTTTTGATTCAGGTGAGTGCATATGATGCACTTATTTTATTGTCTATTGATGATTTAGTGTGACACGTGCCATTTTCCCCCAAATACATTTGTGTAAGTGTCAAACTTAGCATTCATGACTGAACAGAAGCTCTTGTGTTGAGCGGGCTCTAGCAATTCTATCTCAATGATTTTTCCCATTTTCTTTTCATTTACCTTCACAGTAATTAGAAATGGGTCACCAGATGTGTTTTCTATTGACGATATCTAAATAATTTTCTACAGCTTGAGTCTAAAATGTTCATATGTTCACTTAAAATTTTCTTTTTTTAGATTATTATTATATAGTTTATGTTGAAGACAACGGGAACCATTTCCATGTTTAGACTTGTGTACTTTAAATTAATCAAGCATCCCACCAAAATTCAAATATATTTTATCAGTTACTAATAATTTATAGTCCTAATAGATAGGGCGCGACAATGCACGCCATCTTGATCTAGTGGTTCAGGGTAACTCGTCAAGCCATGATGGCAAAGAGCCCTTGTACTTTTCGTGCACTCTATGTAACAACAAAGAACTTAGGTTTCCACCCTCTGAACGTAGGCCTAATATGTTTAATGATCCAACCATTTCTCTGCTGCCAAACGTGTCAACAAGCAAGGGTTACAACTTCAGTAAAGCAGGGTCCTGAAAGTTCTTTTGGGCATAAGACAGACAATCATGTATGGGCCTATCCCATCGGTCAATCTGAAGATAATTCCAGATTCTAGAACTAACATTGCATTAGAAGAAAAAGTGTTCCCAATCCACAACAATCCGAGCAGTACATAGCACACAATCATGATCATCCGTGACCTTCCATTGCCTTCTAATCAACATGTCTTTTGTGTTTATTCTGTCGTGAATGATAAGCCATGCAAAAAACTTATGTTTGGACATACACTTACTTTTCCAAATGGAGGAAGATAGATGCACAAAACTTGTTTTATTAGATTTTTTTTTTAATACCTTACATGAGACCGATGAAGATGGTGTCCATGAACAGGACCAATATCCCTGACATCACACCAACACGCATCGTCTAAAAACCGAAGGTCTCGACAAGTCGCCCAATGGTGAGCAAATGGCACAACGCGTACCAGCAAACACGTAACATAAAGTCTTAATTGCCGCCTTCTTCCGCACACCCATCTTAGGAGAGATCAGTGCAATGACCTTGTGAGGCCTGCCATTGACGCCGCCATGACGCCAGATGGCGCCACCGCCGCCAAGATCTCTCAGCACCATGTCGCTGAGTCTCGCCAACCGACGCAGCAAGAGACCTTCAGAAGATCTGTCGTGCATAGCACCTACCGAACCAGGCATGACGAAGCGTAGCACCTGGCGGTTAGGCATGACTTGACATGTCCACCAGAGTCTCTGTGCAAGATGAAACCGCTCCATCGTCTGCCTCTGCCATCCAGCGCTGATCCACAAGGAATGCACCCAAGAGAGAATACGATACTGCAGCGCGCCATCGCCCGATCCAGAAAACCAGATTAGGGTTTCCTCTGGAGCAGCAGGAGTGGCCTGACCTGTAGCCGATGTCAGCTCCAAAAATAATGCCCTCAAGAGGGTATTGACGCTAGGCGCCACAATCATCCAATCCAGGAGACCTAGATCTAGGGTTTCCCCTGGAGCAGTCCAAGTGAAGTGAAGAGACCAGCAAAGACGATGCCTCCAACAAGATAGCGATGCCAGGCGACGCCACCATCATCCACCAAGATCATGGTCGAGGTGCGGTTTTCACCGGCTACCACATCACCCCAACCTCGTCGTCAAATGAATCTTCGCCGCTAAATATCGGTGTGGGATCCCAAGATCCACCACACTAGATCCTACCATGGCCGTCCACCACCAAAGGAAGAGAACACCGACACCATGTTCGGGTCCGCCGGCCCGGCACCCATGTGGTAAGGCCGCCGCCGTAGATTAGCGCACACTGGAGGAGGTGCTCGAGCGCCCCAGCCATTGAGATCCCGAACGAGACTGCTTAGGCCCTAGGCGATGTCTCCACACCCAATCCAGGGCACTCAAACTTCCATCGGCGCCCCGCACCACCACCACCACCGTCGAAGGAGAGGAGGCGCCGCCCGCTTTCCCCATGGTCATGCCCAGCGGATGCCCCACCGTCGCCGTGCCGACCAGGCTTTGGCCGGCACCACCTCGGGCGGTGGCGAAGAGAGGGAGGGACGAACGCTGGTGTCGTAGTCTCCCGAGAGGCGCAGCGGCGCCGCACGGGGGTCAAGGGAGGTTAGGGTCTGTGAAGCTAGTCATATGGCTGACAGAACTGTATCCCGACAAAAATTAGAGGTTGTTACGGTGAAATTTATTGCCTTACTCTAAACTTCCTAAACTTACATCCTTCTGCACCAGAAGAAAGTCCACATATCCCCCTGAACTGTAGTGTTTCGGTTGCTAACCCCCCTCGGCTCAAAACCGGCAGACTTGATTCCCTAAACTAACTAAAACCAGACAACTAACCCCCTGAGGCAGCTGGTAGCTGTTTTCGATGCCGGTTTTGAAAGGGTAATTGCCCCTATGTGTGGTTTTGGTGATTAATGACAATCCCTATGGACTAATATTTTTGAGTTTTATATGAAGGAATATTCCATAGGTCATGCTTGTAGTCCATATGTTGGATTCAAGTATGGATGCCATGAAGATAAAGATATACCTTGAGTTTTGGCATCAAGATCATCGATTTGAAGATAAGAATATGATATGTTCAAGATCTTGAGAGTGTGATCTCAATAGAAGAATTCAAGATATGGCTCTAAGTCGGTGTCATGATAGCCTCATTAGTTGAGCTATGGTTGATTAAGATTTAGAGCATGTAATCAAATGAAGAGTTCCTTATGTACCTCAAGATACTGAGATGGAGCATGAGAAGACACTTGGTTGACCAATGCAAAGAGTGAAGCGTGATTTCAAGTTGGTCAACACATGAAGCATAAAGAATGTACCACATGGATCTTGTGGTGTGGTAAGCCTTGTCATTTATGCATCATGAACTAACCCATTATATATGTTCCTTTGTGTTTTATATATGGGATAGGTATCTTTCCATGGGCATGCTTCAAAAGTGAAGATCTCAATAGCCCATGAGAGGATGGCATCAAGTGGTGATCGCCATCAAGGTTGAGAAGGGCAAGTTCAAGATAAGCATATCGAGAAGATCATTTGCTTGAAGCTTGCCGTCCATATTGGTGATAATGGACATGTAAAGACGTGTCTTAATGAAGCTATCCCATAGTGGTGTATGGGGGAGCAAATTATGAGTCTTCACGAAGCAACAATGATCAAGTGGTGCATTCCGGCTTGGATGGAGCTTGAAGCGTTGTCATCAAGATCAAGTGGGATGCGCAAGGCAAAGGTATGGCCTTGCTAGGTTTTCCTTTTACCAGTCTCAAGGTGGTTGTTGGGAGATCAGGTTATAGGATAGATAGTCGCACTATCAAGAGGGGCTTTCAGTTGGGTAACTTGATCACATCGTCGTAGGGAGCTCAATCCTTGGCATACTTTGCATCTTCATATTTTGTTGCTTCTTGGTATTTTCTCTATGTGAGGTTCTTGAGCTTGTTGCTAGCTCTTCAACAAGCCCAAGTTCATCGAAAACAGAATTTGTATGCATCTTATATGGCGTTTTCGAGTTTGAAGGTTTTACCGGTTCTTCTTATAGGGAGGCTCCATACCTTTCCTCATTTGGTTCTATATTCCTTTGTTGTACTATGATGTTTTCATGCACCATATTGTAGAGCTTGTTGTCCTCGTCAAAACAAGCCCAAGATCATCGAAATCGGAGTCCGGATGCAAAAGTTATTACGTTTTTCGTGAAGTCAGTTTCATCCTGGTTGTGGATCCGGTTCAACCGAGCCCCACACCGGACGCTCTGGTTCCAGCTTCGGTAGACCGGATTTTCCGGTTTTCACGACCGAGTCTATTTCGGGTTGGCAAACAGAGGTATTTCAGTTTGTAGGTCGGTCCTCCGGCCTAGGGACCAAGTTTCCCGGTTCTGGGGCCGGTCCAACCGACTTTGGAATCGAGTTTTCGCTGCTTTCTCTCCAACGGCCATATTTGCTTTTCCCTATAAAAGGGGGTTCTTCCCCCCAACGTTTTTGGGTGTTCTTGAGCCCGAAATTGACCTCCATTGTTGACCCTCTTGAGCTTGCCTCCTCTCCCTTCCCTCCTATGATTCTTGCATCTTTTTGAAGGCTTTGGAAGAGTAGATCTAGATCTACAATCCCCACCAATCAATTCCTCCTCTAAGTGAGGGGAACCCATTGGATCTAGATCTTGGAGTCATTGGTTGACTTCCACAATTGTTCTTTCTCTCTAATTCCTCCCTAGCACTTGTTGCTTTGGTGGGATTTGAGAGTGAGGGATTTGAATGCCCTTGGTGTTCTTGCTTTGCATTCTTGCATAAGTGTTGAGCTCTCCACTACGATTTGTTCGAGTGAGAGACCGTGAGCTTGTTGCTCTTGGAGGGTGACCTCCTAGTTGGCTTGGCGGATGGTGCCACGGTGTCCTCTTCGTGGAAGATTGTGAAGAGACCCGGGCTTCTCCTTCGTGGAGCTTATGAAGTGGTTGTGGAGCTTGCCATCTCCGGAGTGGAGGAAAAGCTATCCATAAGGAAAGGGTGTATTCCTTCGTGGGATAGACTCGGAGAAGAAGGTGAGCCTTCGTGGCGTTGGGAAATCCTTCGTGGAATCCCACACCTCTCCAACGTGACGTACCTTACTTGTAAGGGAACACGGGAATACATCTTCGTCTCCGCGTGCCTCGGTTATCTCTATACCCGAGCTTACTTTCCTTGTGATAGCCATCGAGCTTGAAGTACTTATATCTTGCTTATCACTTGTGGTATATTTATCTTGTGTTATCTTTCTTAGCTTATCTTGTTGTTGGTGCACTTAGTTGAGCCTAGTGTATTTAGGTTTTGTGCTTGTAAAATAAATGTTAGTTTAATTCCGCATCCTATTAAGCCAAAACCGTAATAATTTTGAAATTTCCTATTCACCCCCCCCCCCCTCTAGGCGACATCTTTATCCTTTAAATTGGTATCAGAGAAAGGTCTCTCCTTGTTTAGGCTTCACCGCCTAGAGTGTAAAGATGTTGGCTAGTAGTATAGTGCACAATGACACAATTATCTTTGATGGCACAAATTATATTTTGTGGAGAAATTGCTTGCTTTGTAATCTTCGGACCTTGTGTCCAAATATTGAGCGATTTCTAGATGTAGGTTTTTCTCCTCCGATGGATCCTCAAAATCTATCTTTAGATGATGAGAAAAATTTACATCTCGAAGCTCAAGTATCTAATGAGCTTATTTTCTCTTTGAGCCCCATAGTTAATTTGTTCTTGACAAATATGAAGCGCAAGTCATCTCATGAGATGTGGACCAAGCTTAAAGAAATATTTGGTGGGTCCATTTCTCATAGGATCGGTGGTATCTCCGAGGAGCTCTCTTCTCCTTCACATCATGAAGAGCTCCAAATTGCTTCCACCTCCGGCCGCAACGAGATTTCATTTCCTTCCACTTCACCTACATGTGACAAGTCACAAGGTAATGACATGGTGAGTGGAGAAATCATATGTGATGATGGTAGTGTTTCTCTTTACACCAATGATTTTTGTTCTATAAATGATAATGGTGTAGAGAGATTGGACTTAAACACTTCTTGCAACAATAGTTCTATACCCCCCTTGTATTGATAGTCCTTGCATATCGTCTAGAAACTATTTAAGTACTAATGTAGATGATATGCTTGATTTGTCTTGTTCCCATGTGCAAAATGCTTCTATTTCCTCTAGTTGTGTATCTAATAATGTAAAGGAAATCAAATATTCTATGGATCAAGACACAATCATGAATGGAGATTCAACAATATCCCCATCTTCATCCTCCCGTGCTCACATGTGCCTTATGGCAAGAGGATCAAAGGTATCTCCTACTTTGGATCCCAACATATCTTCTCTAGATAATAGCAATAATAATGATGATAGTGATGATGACCTTGATGAGGATACTAGTGCTCTTGTGCTTGAGTTGACCTTTTTGTGTACCTCTCTTCGTGGTAATAATAAGGCTGTTGCTTGTCTCAAACATGTTATGGACACCATAACTAAACAAACGGAAACCATAGAGGAGTTGGATTTCCAATTTGATGATGGGAGTCGTAGATTCCATCTCCTTAAGCAAGAGCTTGTCGAGGAGAAGCACACTAATTGTCTCCTCATACAAAAAATTGAATCTTATGAGCTTGAAAAGGAAAAATCTATTAATGATGCTAGTGCTACTAACTCTACTTCTTGTGAAGCATCTATATTAAAGGAGAATGTTGAGCTAAGGGCTCAACTTGAGTTGCTAACTAGCAAGTATAGGAAATTGGAAGAGAGTCATGAAATGCTCTCGGGCTCTCATAATGATCTTATAATCTCCTATGATGGGCTAAAGTTAGCTCGTGAGGCAAGTATCACTAAGGTAACATCTTGTGAGCCTCATTTGGACATTAGCACAACATCTACTCAAAATGCTATTTTGCCATGTGCTAGTCCTAGTGATACTTCTTGTCATACTATTGATAAAACTTGTGTTGGATTACATGCTTTGCCTTGTTGATCTAACAATGAAGCTTCTACCTCCTCCAGTACCTCTATTTATACTAACCATGTAGAGGAAATCAAAGAGCTCAAGGCCCAAGTCACTTCTTTGAAGAAAGACTTGGAAAAGATTCATGAAGGCAAATCCACACTCGATAATATTTTGAGTGTGCAAAAATGCCCCAATGATAAAAGTGGACTTGGATTCAACTCCAATAACAAGAACAAGTCCAAGAGCAACAAGAAGAAGATCCAAGACCAAGTCAAGGATTTGGTCAAGATTATTTGCTTCAAGTGCAAGGTTAAAGGACATCATGTAAGATCTTGTCCATTGAAGAAAAAGCACTTGAGTGAGAAGAAACAAGGGAAGCGGCCACAAGTTCAAGGTCAAGCCCAATCTCAACCTCAAGTTGAAGCTAGGCCACTTCCCAAGAAGAATCAAGATAAGGCTCCCCAAGCCAAGAAATTAATGAAGAAGAGAAATGGGAGCACTTGTTGCTACATATGTTGTGAGAAGGGGCACTTGGCCTCTTCATGTTCAAATGGTACCTTATATAACCCTATCATTGTTGATGATTATTATTCTCTTGGTAAGGATAAGGATGGCAATGTGTTTGCTAAGTTTGTTGGAACTCAAAGTGGTGTCAAGAAACGAACCATTTGGGTTGCCAAGCCTATTGTGACTAACCTCTTAGGACCCAACTTGGTTGGGGACCAACAAGCTGAAACTTGATCAATAGGTGTTATTGGAGGGCATTGGAGACTTGGCTAACTCATGAAGAATTAAGGGATCTTCATATACTATATTTGATCAAGCCAAGTTATAAGGATTATCATCTCCCTACCATATACCCAATGTGCCTCTTTGCGGTAACTCGAACTCAACTCTTCTATATTGTATGTCTATGTGTTTGGAACATCATTTACTTGTGTGTTTTGCTTTGAGCCTCTAATGCATCTTGATGATATCTTTTTTGGCTCTTTTCGAGTGATTAATGGAACATCCCATTTTGGGAGAGTGATATGCCTTGCGCATCTCTCATACCTTAAAATGTGTGTACATGAGTACTACCACTTAGTATTGATATTGCAAGCTTATCTAGTCACTATGTGGTGTGTCATGCTCATGAGAAATTCAAATTCTAAATGTCCATTAATTATCTCTAGTCGAGGTTGTTTTTCCTCTTATTAAGAAAAAATGAATACCACATTATGGGGGAGTAATATGCTACTTTTGCATATGACAATCCTAGGAAATGTGAACATATGAGGTGGTGCCACTTAGAGTTGATATTGTTGATTATCGTGTATCTAGGTGGCATGTTAGCTCAAACAAGGTCCTAATTTTTGTTAGAAGATTTTATTGCTCGTCTTTTCGGTCTTTGCTTGAGTAAGAAATTCTTGGTGTGGCCTTCCTCAAATGCATATCTCTATATCTTATTTGGGAGACCATTTGCTTCAAGTTATTATAATCATTGCTTTGCATGATTGTGTGACTAGTTGAAGCTATCAAGAATCTCTATCTTTGCATAGTGCTTAATCTTTTTATTCCTATCCTATGCTTTTTATTGTGAAGATTTATCTTTAAATATTCGTGCAATATACCACCGGAAATAAATTCCAATACACTCATTGTCTTTGACAATTGATATACTTCGGTGTGGTAGCATTTGTGGATCATCTTCACCTTGGATTTCACCTCCTATGGCCTTTTTTTCTTTAGAAAAATTGTTGTGGCTCCCATTGTCTTCCTTGACTTTTGAACATCTCTTTGATGGTGTTTTTGATTATTATCAAATGTGCTTTTAGTGGAAGACAAACCTTTTCTTCTCGGAACCTTGTGCCATTGTGAAAAGTGTTAAGGGTTCGGTTTATTTGTTGAAACCTTGCTCTTTTGGGAGTTTGTTATCTCATTCTTTCTTCTCTATGTTATTTACTTGAATGAGATAAATCTTTGAGCATTTATGTTTTTATCTCATCTTTTATGCTCAATAGTTTTTGCTTAGTTCATTTGTTGAACTTTTTTGAACAAATCTTGTGTTGATTTGATTCTTTGATATAGTTTGGACAACAAATGTGTTTTGTCACACCTTGTATGGCTTCTTGAATATTTTGGTGTTTTGTCCAAATTATATATTCATTGGTTCTTGAAAGTCTCGTGCATGCATGTTTACTAAATGTATATCTTATATCATGTTTTGCTTTCTTTGAGCCAATATATAGGGTATACTCCATCAAATCCTTAAGCGGCTATGATGTGCATGAAATTCAAATTTCAACTCTAAATATGCACATATTTTTATGGAGTATGTCCTATGTGTTGTGGTTAGTCTAACCACTTTGGACCCAATAAGTTTGGGGACCAAGATGTATTTGAATGTTGTTTTAGGTACATTGGAGATGCAATGGATGCTCGTCTTATCTATAAGGAACGTGTTGTCACCACATGATAATTGGAGCCAAGCTAGGATGATCAAAGAATTCTTATCTACTACTTCATACCATTGCTATCTCGGTAACAAGTATCTTATTCATGCATACTATTCTTGCATCCAATCTCTTGTAGGGTGCATCTTGGCATGAATTTATTTGTTTGTAAATTTTGCGGTTCTTGCAAGGATCTTTGAAAGACTTTTCTATCCTTATTGCTTATGTGAGTAATTTGAGATGATGCATATAATGGGGAGTATATAAAATCATGTTCATGATTCACCAATCCCAAATATGCCTTCTAGCAATTTATTGCATATCAGTTCCTCAAGGTACTCTCATGTGCAATATTGTTGAAATTGCATTGAATCCTTCCTTTTGATACTTGTTGCCTTTCTCAAAATATCCCAACTAGCATTAGTTCCCTTAGTGTTAGTTGTGATGTTTTTGAGGTTTTCTTTTTCTTTGGTGAAGTTCATTGATATACCATAAGAGAAAATAGAGCCATGGGCTATATATATGCACTTAAGCAAAATATCATTTTTTTGGTATATCTTATGACTTCCTCTTGGATATCATGTTTTCTTATCTTTATTAACCTCTTATGTGTGGATGTTTCTTTGTGGATTATTCCCATGATTTCCTAATTAGAAACTTATATACACAAGAGTGTTAATCTCTCGCCTTGATATCCTTGCCTTTTGCCAACCATCTCACTTATCTGCTTAGTTTTCCTTTTACCGGTCTCAAGGTGGTTGTTGGGAGATCAGGTTATAGGATAGATAGTCGCACTATCAAGAGGGGCTTTCAGTTGGGTAACTTGATCACATCGTCGTAGGGAGCTCAATCCTTGGCATACTTTGCATCTTCATATTTTGTTGCTTCTTGGTATTTTCTCTATGTGAGGTTCTTGAGCTTGTTGCTAGCTCTTCAACAAGCCCAAGTTCATCGAAAACGGAATTCGTATGCATCTTATATGGCGTTTTCGAGTTTGAAGGTTTTACCGGTTCTTCTTATAGGGAGGCTCCATACCTTTCCTCATTTGGTTCTATCTTCCTTTGTTGGACTATGATTTTTTCCATGCACCATATTGTAGAGCTTGTTGTCCTCATCAAAACAAGCCCAAGATCATCGAAATCGGAGTCCGGATGCAAAAGTTATTTCGTTTTTCGTGAAGTCAGTTTCATCCCGGTTGTGGATCCAGTTCAACCGAGCCCCACACCGGACAGTCTGGTTCTAGCTCCGGTAGACCGGATCTCAGACCGGATTTTCCGGTTTTCGCGACCGAGTCTATTCCGAGTTGGCAAACAGAGGTATTTCGGTTTGTAGGTCGGTCCTCCGGCCTGGGGACCGAGTTTCCCGGTTCTGGGGCCGGTCCAACCGACTTTGGAACCGAGTTTTCGCTGCTTTCTCTCCAACGACCATATTTGCTTTTCCCTATAAAAGGGGGTTCTTCCCCCAACGTTTTTGGGTGTTCTTGAGCCCGAAATTGACCTCCATTGTTGACCCTCTTGAGCTTGCCTCCTCTCCCTTCCCTCCTATGATTCTTGCATCTTTTTGAGGGCTTTGGAAGAGTAGATCCAGATCTACAATCCCCACCAATCAATTCCTCCTCCAAGTGAGGGGAACCCATTGGATCTAGATCTTGGAGTCATTGGTTGACTTCCACCATTGTTCTTCCTCTCTAATTCCTTCCTAGCACTTGTTGCTTTGGTGGAATTTGAGAGTGAGGGATTTGAATGCCCTTGGTGTTCTTGCTTTGCATTCTTGCATAACTGTTGATCTCTCCACTACGATTTGTTCGAGTGAGAGACCGTGAGCTTGTTGCTCTTGGAGGGTGACCTCCTAGTTGACTTGGCGGATGGTGCCACGGTGTCCTCTTCGTGGAAGATTGTGAAGAGACACGGGCTTCTCCTTCGTGGAGCTTGTGAAGTGGTTGTGGAGCTTGCCATCTCCGGAGTGGAGGAAAAGCTATCCATAAGGAAAGGGCGTATTCCTTCGTGGGATAGACTCGGAGAAGAAGGTGAGCCTTCGTGGCGTTGGGAAATCCTTCTTGGAATCCCACACCTCTCCAACGTGACGTACCTTACTTGTAAGGGAACATGGGAATACATCTTCGTCTCCGCGTGCCTCGGTTATCTCTATACCCGAGCTTACTTTCCTTGTGATAGCCATCGAGCTTGAAGTACTTATATCTTGCTTATCACGTGTGGTATATTTATCTTGTGCTATCTTGCTTAGCTTATCTTATTGTTGGTGCACTTAGTTGAGCCTAGTGTATTTAGGTTTTATGCTTGTAAAATAAATGTTAGTTTAATTCCGCATCCTATTAAGCCAAAACCGTAATAATTTTGAAATTGCCTATTCACCCCCCCCCCCCTCTAGGCGACATCTCTATCCTTTCAGGTTTTGCTGGCGTGGACAATTGTTCGGTAGTAGAGCGTCAATGAACGGTTAATTACCGTGTGCTGATAAATCCGCTCTTCCTCGATTTAGGGTTTCTCTCTGTTCCCCTTTCTCTCGCTCTCTGACGCGTATGGCGGCTCAAAGCGCCGCTAGTTCCGGCAGTTCTGCTAGGGGCGGAGCTTCCTTGCATCGTCGTCGCCAGCCCATCCCTACCGCCGGCTCCCTTACCGCCGGCTCCCTTTCGACTATGCTCCCGCCAAGTATTGCGGGTGCAGAGAGATGATGACACTGCGGATATCTTGGAGCGATGACAACACTGGTTGTAGATACCACAATTACAGGATACGCTCGGTTTGTTTTCATCTCTTTGCTCTTAATTTTGTTGTATTTCTTCATCTGGTTTCTTTCTTTTCTTAATTTGGTCGATGACAACTCTGAATTCTTTTTTGTCATAGTAAGGGCAGAGTAGGGTATGGCAGATTCAGTTGGGTTGATGGTGAGATGCCTAAATATCAGAGAGATTTGATCAAACATTTGAGAGATGTTGTGTGGGAGAAAACTGAAGAAATCGAGAGGCTCGAAGTAGAGTTGTTGCATGTTGGACAGAAGAATAGGAATGAAGACACAGTGGAGAAGATGCAATCAAGTGAGAGAGTGAAGCTACAGATGCGGGCAAATGAGATAGAGAAGCTGAAGATGCAGGGAGATGGTGGAGGAAATTTCTTCATGATCTAGGCCATTTCTGTAGATTTAGCTATATATTGTGGAATGTGCTTGTGCAGCTATTGAAAAATGAGTGAATGTGGTGAATTATTTCTGAACCTTTTCATGTACTAGAATTATGTTCATAATAAAGGTGTGTTTCTTCTGTAATTGATGATATTGTGACCTCAATTTGTGTGAATTGATCACTGAATTTGGTCAACATTTTATCTGCATTTAGCAGTGAATTTGGACAGCATTTTATCTGCATTTAGTAGTGAATTTGGACAGCATTTTATCTGCATTTAGTAGTGAATTTGGACAGCAACATTTCTAGAACATAGTAATTGACACGGAACATGGTAATTTGGACATCAACATTGAGACAACATTGTCCAGTAATATAGTAGCTGGCACACACATCAACCATAGAAGTTCACACACATAAACCATAGTAGTTGGGACAGAATTAGGTAGCAGCATTAACAAAAGCAAAAAACATACAAATCATGTTGTCTAGATCAACAAAAGCCTGGACTAATATGCTCCACCACTAGCTTGTCCACCTTCTCTATCTTGTGCACCTTGTCCAGCATTGAAGTATCAGGGCATTCTTCTGCCTTTCTTTGGTACCTTCTCTATCACCACCTGAGACATGGGAATTTGCTGAGAACTTGAGATTCTCACTGTAGCTGATGGCTGATTAAGGGGTGTAGGTCCTAGAGCTGACTGTGAGCTTGTGCCTTCTCCACTAGATCCTTTTTGCTTGTACTTCTTCACTGGAGTTGGCTGGATGGGAGCTTGTTGTTGGGCATACAAAATTTAGAATTAAATAGTTAAAAATAAACAAAAATGGCTTGTTGTTGGATTTATGGGACAGAAAGAATTACCTACTCTGCTTTCTTATCCTGATTCTTCTTACTTTTCTTGGCTGCTTTAGCTTGACAGGCATCAGGGTTAGCAGTGCACTTTCTTTTATTGTGGTTTTCCCCTCCACACCTAGAACATTTCATCTTGTTACCTTTTTTGAAAATTTTGTCCCCTTTGGTTTCTCCCCCTCTTCCCTTCTTCTCTCTATTTGTGGCATGCCAGTCTTTCTCATCTTGATTGGTGGAAATGTCCTTAGGTTTGAAGCAACATGCTAGTTTCCTTTCCCTCCACGGGCTGCAACACATTACTATAGATCTGGTCATACACATCAATTCCATAACAAGGTGTAGTGAAATCATCTATCTGTTTTCCCACTTTCTAAATAGCACAGATTGCAGGACAACATGGTAACCCAGATAATTCCCAATATCTACAAGAACATGTCATATTCTCTAAGCTAACAGTGAATCTTCTCCAAGTGCCTTCTTCCCCCTCAAATCCATGTGCTCCATAGTACAGAACTGAGCAAATGCTTGATCTCCTAATGTTTACCTTTAACTTCTTAAATATGTTGGGACAGATAGTGCCAGGCCAAGTGGCTGATTTTGCTTTGTTTTCTGCAATTCTTGCAGTTACTTTTTTCATGATAATTTCCATCTGATTTATAATTGGATAAAACCTAGCTCTCATGATGGCATTGTTGAAATATTCACACAGATTATTCTCAATTGAATCACAGTAGTTGCCAAGCTTGAAATAAGCTCTACACCAATGCATAGGAGCTGTCTTCATCATATCTAGAACACCTTATTCAGTTTTGCTTCAAAGCTTGGCCCTGTTGTAATTGAATTGGATAACATAATTGATTTAGCATAGGACCAAAACATTTTCTAGTATAGCTTGACTCTATGTTGCTTTCTCCAATTTGCATATATGTGTCTTGCACACATCCTATGTTCAGTCTGAGGGATAATTTCATTAACTGACTTGATGAGGCCCTTTTGTTGATCAGATGATCACCCAACCTTCACCATGGTTGTTTATCTGAATATCCTTCTGCATAAGTGAAAGGAACCAGTACCAGCTGTCATAGCACTCCTGTTCAACACAAGCCCATGCAATAGGGTACATCTAGTTATTTGGATCTCTACTAATTGCACATAGTAACATCCCAGCCACTGCACCTTTGAGAAAACACCCATCCAAACCAACTATCCTCCTACATCCAGCAAGGAAGCCTTTCTTGCATCCATCTAGGCAAACATACATTCTCTCAAAGACAGGCCTATCCATAATCTCTGGATTTAAAGTGATAGCTACAGTACTACTAGGATTACTTCTAAAAAGCTCTAGATGGTAGTCAAATACCCTTGAATACTCACCATTTGTGTTGTCAATAATCCTCTCCGTCACTATTTTCTTTGCCCTTTTGCATTTAGACACACTAACATCAGCACACATGTCCTCAAGCACAGTCTATATCATCTTATCTATCTTCCACCCTGGATTATCCCTAATCTACCTAAAGTACTTCTCTGCAACTATAGTACTTGTCACCAACTTGGTGTCCCTCCTTGCTACACAAGTGTGCACATTATTGAATGTTGACACAAGCAACCAAGGTGACTTGGAGGTGATAGGGCCATAAATGCTTTAGTTGCATCCTAGAGCATTGCACTTGGCACTAACTCTCTTGAGCTCATCCTTTGGAAATAAAAGGTGATGGAAATTTTTTAGTCCATAGTTGATGAGAGGTTGTTTAAATTTCCTACTATCAGTGAAAGCTTGTCCTAGATGAAATTGTTACACTTCAGCCTTCTCATCATAAACCCTGTGCTTGGACTTGCTTGTTTGTAATTCACCATCACTGTCTTCATCATATGATAATTCATCATCACTATCATTGCAATCTTCATCTTATTTTACATATGTTTATCCAATGAAGCTATCAGGTACATTGCATGGTTTAATCTTTTCTTCACCCAACATATTTTTCTTCACTTGCTTCCTCACTTCTAGTGCTTGTTCTCTGAAATTGTTGGCCTCCTCATCATCTACAGAACTGTGGATATCATCAGCTTCATGGACATAAACATAATCAATGTCATAAACTTGCACATCATCTGTAAGTTGAGGACCTTTCCCTTTGTCCTGCTTAGATGGCCTCAAAGGTTGCAACTTCACTGCAGTTGTACCCCTGTATTGATCATGCACTGCAGCATTTGCTTCGTTGTTCTCTTGATTCTGCTCTAGAATTTCTTCTCTGTAATGACATGATGTTCAGGAGCATTTTCCTTTTGCCCCACATATAAATCATCATCTACGGTGTCAACAAAAACACAGTCTATAGGGATCTTGGCATACACATCAGCCACTCCTACATCAGCGACATGCTTTGCCATGAATAAAATAGATCTATTGTCAGTTAGATTACAAACGCAGTGTAACCAGGACCAACTGGAATTCTCCAACATAGACCTGTCTTCTCCATTGCCTTATCAGAAATACAAACATGGATTTTAAATGCTTCTTCAGCTCTGCTACTGACAGTTTGGACTGCAACACCGTAGTGTAGCCTGTTCTTCCCCCTTTCCAAACCCACTGCTTATCAATCCATTCAAACTGCCCACGATAATGGAAACACATAGTCAAGTAGTCCAGAGGATCCATCTCCTACGAAAATTAATAGAAAAGAACGAGGTGAGTTCAAAATCTCACATGAATATCGTAAAAAACTAGGCCTTTTTTCGACAAAACGTACTGCTAATTATACCAAATCAAATCCAAACAAATTTCATAGCGCAAACATTGGAACATAGCTTGATATTACCCCAAGCAAACATCATACGGAGCCCTGATCGAGCGAAATCATCCCCAAATGAACCCCATGAGGCACGCCCAAAACCCCAACCAAACCCTACCTCAACCACTCCGCAAGTACAGAAAATAGCAACTTTTTAGGGTTAGAACATGCGCTTACCGTATGCGATCGATGCACCGCCGTCGAATCATCACCTCATACCGCCGATTGTCCCAGCTGCGTCGTTCGCCGCTGTCCAGGAATAGGGGACGAGAGGAAGAGGCGGAGATAGTGGAGGGGAGTGGAGGCTTAGTCCAAACGAAGCAGTTCAACCGCACCTGGTCCGCGCGGGGGGGGGGGGGGGGGGGGGAGGGGGGGTGGGGTCATATGCGCCAACTCGACCCTACTATGCCGCATGGCAACCGCACCTCAACCGCCGCTGGCCACGTCACCAAAGAAACCCTAGAAAACAGCTTAGGGGGTTAGTTGTCTGGTTTTATTTAGTTCAGGAAATTCAGTGTGCCAGTTTTGAGCTGAGGGGGTTAGCGACCGAAACGCTATAGTTCAGGAGGGATATGTGGACTTTCTTCTCCGCACCACAGGTCCGATAACAGAATCCAACGAGGTAAACCTGACGTGGGGAAGTAACTCGGTTGAGGTAGAGAAATATTTGTAGGCATACTCATCGATCCTTGATATACCAGTAAGCATTCACTTGTAATTGTAGCTCCCGCTGATCCTCCAAGCTTCAGGTTAGCCACTGATCTGTGCCCGTGATCCGAACAATCATCTTTGATGGAGATTTTCTGGCGCCTGTGGTTTACTTGGCACAAGTAATCCTATGGCGCATCAATGTCTAAACTGTATTCGCAATGAAATTGTGCATGACAAACGGCACCTTCAATTGAAGCATCCTGGAATTTTTTTATGAGCTACGTACATGGAATCATTGCTACTCCCTCCGTTTTAAAATATAAGATGTTTTAGTTTTATGAAAGAAATGTATCTAAATCTTTTTTAGTATGTAGGTTTATCTAAAAACTTAGATGAACCTACACACTAAAAGGGGTCTAAATACATTTCATTCATAAAGCTGAAACGTCTTATATTTTGAAATGGAGGGAGTACAAACTAAATATCATTCAGGGGAAGATATAGTGAAATGGAAATTTGTCCTGGATATTGAAGATGTGCACATTCATAAAACCAAGGAACATGGATCTGATCCGATTCTGCATTGGACTGTACCACCAATTGAATGGTATAAAATCAATACTGATGGCTACTTTGGAGCTGTTGTAGACGTGGGAGCGGGTACAATTGTTCGTGATCATGTTGGTGAGATCGTTCTGTCTTCATGTCGCCAACTATTCAACTATAGAGATGTTCTTGAAGCTGAACTATATGCGGCGAAGGAGGAGCCGGCGTTGGCTTTGAATCGATGCACTCAACCCCTAATCCCTTTAGATGGATTGTTGGAGATAGTCAAATTGATACAGAATCAACACATGGATCGCTCAGTGAGATAAAAGCCTTGCTAAAGGATTGTCAGACTTGAATTAGTCATGTCATGGAGGGAGAAGTGGCCCTCCCGTGTCGCTCCCGCGAGCGACTGGGGGAAAGAAAACCCTACCTCGCCATGGGCCCGGCGTCGGCGGCGGTGGGGCTGTTTCTCCCTCCCGAAGGCGACGGGCTACGCGGGTGGGCCGGGCTGCGCGGGAGCGGCGCGCTGGTGCAGGGCGCGCTCGCGTGGAGGCGGGCGGCAGTGGCGGAGGTCGCGGCGGCGCTGCTTGGCGCGGAGGGTTGCGGCGTGGTGATTCCGGCGGCGCATTCCGACTCGCCTCTGGCGGCGGCGGTGTGGTGGCCTCTCTCGGCCTGGCACATCCGGAGTTCGGTGGCGGCGGTGTCTTCGGGCGGCGCGACGCCGCACTCCGGTGACGCGGTGGGGGGCCGGGGCTCGGCTCCATGGGCAGTGGTGGCGTCGTGGGGCGCCGGCAGGCGACGGCAGGGTGGGGCTTCGCGGGCGTGCGCCTCGGCTTGCCCAGATCTAGGCCCACTTGGGCCCGATCTGGGCCTGGGGCGGGCCCCTCCCGACCCTAGCACCTTCTGGAGGAGGGGATGTGGTGTGGGGCATGTCGGACGGCGACTGCGGCTGGGCTGCGCTATAGCAGCGTGGCGGCGGAGACTTTACAGGCCCTTTTTGAAGGAAATATGCCCTGAGAGGCAATAATAAAGTTGTTATTATATATTCCTTGTATATGATAGATGTTTATTTTGCATGCTATAATTGTACTGATAGGAAACATCAATACATATGTGTTTAATAAACAAAAAGGGTTCCTAGTTATGCCTCTCTTATAGACTAGCTTGTTGATTAACAAGATGATCAAAGTTTCCTGATCATGGACATTGGATGTTGTTAATAACGAGGTCATAGCATTTGTGAAATGATGTGATGAACATTCATCCGAAGTATAGCATTACGATC
The DNA here is from genome assembly GCA_910589775.1 of Avena eriantha. NCBI lineage: Eukaryota > Viridiplantae > Streptophyta > Magnoliopsida > Poales > Poaceae > Avena > Avena eriantha. The sequence continues at coordinate 93,983,891 of OU342742.1, forward strand.
ATGTCATTATGTTTATATTGCTATAACATCATACAAAGTAGTCTTAGTCTTTAGACCATGAGATCATCTTAATTGCTAACACCGAAAGAGTATCTTGATAACATCAAACGTCACACCGTAACAGGGTGACTATAAAGATAGGTTCGGTACTACGAAGGTGTTATGTTGAGGCTCATGGATCAAGAGTAGAATTTGTCAATCCAGATACGGATAAATATACTCTAGGCCCTCTCGGTGATATCACATTAAGATAGCTTGCAAGCAAGTGATGTGATCACTAGAATGTTATATCACGGGAACGAGAAAAGAGTGCATGTCGGTAACGAGATCAAACTAGGTATTTGGATACCGATGATCGAATCTCGGAAATGTATTATATCATGAGACAAAGGGATTAAATTGCTGACGTTAAAGGTTCTCACGATCACAGAAGTCATCGTTGAATGTGCAGGAGTCAGTATGGATCTCCAGGTCCCGCTTCTGATTATTGATCTGAGAGGAGTCTCAATCATGTCTGCATTATTCGCGAACCTTTGGGTGACACACTTAAGGGTTGCCGAACACCATTTAGGAGCACATATGTTCCAGACAAAAGGTTTGTAAAGCGCAGGAAATGTTTCGATAGAAACAGGAATTGTTTCGATAGAAACCGGAATTGTTTCGGGTGAAATTACAGAAAGTGGTTCTGCATGTGATATTGAAATGTTGCAAGGGGTTTTATGTGAATGTTTGTTAATTAAAGTAATTAACAAAATTCTGAATAAAATAAATAAAAGAGTTTTATTAAATGAGAGAGCATTAAATTTGGAGAAATTTAATGCATTTAAAGTGGAGACTTTAAAGAGAATGTTAAGGGGCATTTTAATGTGGAGGGGTTACCACCACATGAATGGGAGAGGTGAGGGGTCACCCCCCCCCCCATGCGCCGGCCATGGAGAGAGGGGGAACCCCCTCCTCCTATAAAAGGCCACCCATTCCCTCCTTCATCCTCACACCTCCTCGTGAAGGATCTCTCTCCCCCTCTAGATATTCCCCCATGGTCTCGGATTAGTGAGATATGTTCCCGGTGGCCTTGCGTCTGGAAGGAGTTACTGCTTCCGCTGATTCGCTGAAGCGAGGAGGTGGAGGTTGTCCGGTGGCTTGAACGTGTGTGCGAGGACGGATGCGCTGCTGATTTGCGGCGCTCGGACTTCCACACGATCTTGAGATCGGCAAGCGTAGGACTACATCAACCACGAGTTCCTACTCGTTAACAAAACTCGTTGTCTTCGAGGGTAAGTTCTCCATGGATGTATGTCCACCCGTTGTTCTGTATCTAGTAGATAGATCTTGGCGTATAGTTCTCATCGTAGGAAATTTTTTGTTTTCTATGCTGCGGACCCAACACTTTTTTGGGCCCGGCCGGGCCCGTGACCTGGTGTGTCTCTGCTGCCGCGTCCGGACGACGACCGCCATTGGTGGTGGAGGTTGATCTCCTCCGCGCAGCTGTGCCGCGGCCGCCATCCTACATCAACCAGACCTACCCCACCTTGCAGGTCACGCGACGAACCTGGCTCGGTGGGTGCGAGTCCGGCTCGGTGGACGCTAGGGCGGCCGCCTCGGAAGGTGGACGTCTACGACTTATCTCCGGTGGAGGAGGCTCCGGGAGGTGATGTGAGATCCCTAGGTCGATGGTGGTCCGACAGGTTCGGGGGAGCTCGGTGGTGATTGTGCTGCTGCTTGGCGGTCGGGATTTGCCATGGTGGTGGATCCCCTGGTGGTTGGAGGAGTAGGGTATGAGACGGCGGATGGCGTGTTCGATGACACCCTTGCTGTAGTGCGGTGGTGGGACTTCACGAGCCTCAGCGGGCTCGGCCGGGCCAGAGGGCCTGGTGTGTCTTGCTGCTACATCCGGTCGGCTACCACCTGCTGGTGGTGGAGGTAGTTCCCTCCCGCGTGCTGTTGACAGGCCGACCCTTGTTGAAGTCTCCACTCTCTCGGCCTACCGGCTTTGCTCCGTGGCTCTCGGTGTGACGGCGGTGGCGACTTCAAGACCGGGATGGCGCGTGCTCGTGGGTGACGTGTTTGGTGGAGCTTTTCAAAGTGCTCGGGAGGGTGGTTCTGGTGGGGTCGGGAGAAATCCTTGTCGGTTGACACTGGCACGGTGACGCCTGAGGGTGTCACCTTCCTTCTTGAAGGGTGTTGGAGGCCTCCCCCCCCACCTCCCCGCTGCGTACCGGGGGAAACCCTAGGTCCCGGCCAGACAGTAGTGTCGTCGTCGTCACTCGCCTCCATGGAGGTGCTGTTTTGGTATGCAGGCGCTTTGGACTGCGGGTTATGTGGTGGTACTTCTTTGGAGGGCGCACCGGTTGCGAGCTAGTTCCGTTCTCGGCACACCACCGTTATCGGCTTTTTTCTTCTTTTATTTCTTCTTGCTTTTCGTGTTGGGCTTGGGGTCTCCCCAGCGCCTTGTATCCTGTGGTGTCTGTTACTTTGGGCGATGTGCTGTCTGGCCCAGCAGTGATCTCACATGTGTGCTTTATTTATAAAGCTGGGCGTAAAGCCTGTTTCGAGGAATTAGTCATGTCATGAGATCTTGAAATATTAGTAGTCATTTTATGATAAATTTTACTAGGATAAATGCTTGTATGACAATCTGGCTAGCCTCCGGTCCAGAGGGTTCAGCAGACACATGCCAAGATATTATAGTTCCTGATGTCTTCTAGTAATGCAAATTCTATCAAAAAAATATCCAAACCGATATGGTCACAGAAACATTGAATTTGACATAACAATATGTATACATCAGCCAACTTACAAGTACTCCCTCCAGTCCATATTAATGGCCTCCACTTTGGTTAGATTAGTATATATCTAGTTAAATATTTAGATTAGATGTATTTGTATCTAGACAAAATTAAGATCACTAATATAAACCGGAGGAAGTATTAGAAAAGTAGCGATTTTATTATAATACTTCCTCCGTCTCAAAATAGATGTAGTAGATTGGAGTTTTGGGAGAGCATATTTAAAGCACCTACTAGTGCCGTTTGAATACCCCAATGACATGCATAGATCCAAGTTTGATCACTCACTCTGAACTCTGAAGCCTCTCTTTCAATGGCCTTTTTTCTCTCTGCGATTACTCCAGCTCAAGTTCATACTACCACTTGACGTAGTTTTGTCAATTTTGAATACCGCGTTATTGGGCCTTGGTTTGGATAGCAAAGCCTGGCCTTCCCGTTTGCCGGAGGGGAGACGGATAGTGCGGCCTGCCACGAAGGATGCTCCGTTAAAGTGGCATCGGTCCATGGGGAACCTAAATTGTCGCGCCCTTGCGGCAAATAACGGTATCGCTGCTGGGCCGGATCGATAAGATTCTTTTTTTTTGCGACTATATTATTCATTTTTCTTTCGCCGTCATTTTCCTTGTTTTACTGATTCTTTCTTTCTTTTTTATTTTAATTTCCTGGAGAGGAACTCTCCATCGGTTACACTCCTACAGGTGTTCGGTGGAGAAGATTAACGAGGTGGCTTCATTAACAGATACGTACTGACAGGTCCTTCCGTGGAAGAAAAAGAGCCGCCATCATCCTCGCTCTCACCGTCTATGACCAGGAATTGATATGTCCTGTCTCCGCTGCTTCTTATCTGTGAACCCTGCAATCATGGCTAGAAAAATCTAGAGCTTGACAAAAGAATCACCCTAAGATGATCATCTCATGGCTATTAGGAACGAATCAAAATAGATTGTTTTATTTCTCAACCTTTCTGACTTGTTCCTGCGGAACCAAGATCAAAAGGATTAAAAAAATAGTCATTCATAACTTGATGAAGGATCCTCGAAAAACGCGGGGTCAATCCGCTTCAAATATGAAACATGAATTCTCACAATGCAAGTCAACACTTAGATCTGGCTCTACCCAAACTTTTTTGTTTACCACAACATTATCCACTTGTCCAACTATTGCTAAGAAGTTTTCAGATACGTAACGGAGCTCCCTAAATGGTAATCTTAAAGTGACCAATTTAGGCTCTTTTGCACTCAGTTTCGCTACAACACATGTTGCTCTAGCTAATTGCCCACTCGTATTGTGAGAGAATTAATAACATAATAGTAGCTTTACGGTTTAAAAAGTAATGCAACCTCTTACTAGAGCAGAGAAGCAAAAGGATGCAACTATTTTGGTCTGGGATGCATATGCTCCTTTTATTTGAGTTTAATTTTTAATAAATTTTAAAATGTTAAAAAATTCGAAAAAATATGTGTGCCTATATCTACACATTTTAGGTGCTTTTAAGGCTGTTTCACGAAAAATAGACATTATGTATGGCTTTTGTAAAAAGGCCAAATTTGTATGCTAAAATAAGGCTCTCCAAGAGACATATTTTTGTCATTTTTTACATAATAACCATAAAACATATCGGTTTTTTATGAAACCGCAAGTGTGCCCATAGAATGTGCAGATACACACAAGTATATTTTCTCGGAATTTTTTAACTTTTTGAAATATGTGCTTTTAATAAATTTAGCATATGCACGTGAGATTAAATGAGCATTTCCGATATTACAAGCATAAGCCACTGATTACATACATCAAACAACAGATGTCAAATTATGCTATTAAATATAGCAAAATTTAACAAATGCTTAAGAGGTGTAAAACATAACAGTGTCGTCACAATCTATTGTCACATCAAAACCCCAAGCTACTCGTTAATGTCGATACCATATAAAACTCATCTTTAGAGGGAAGCAAACTCTACTATAAAAATATCAACGAAACAATGTTGAGTACAATATGTACTTCACAAGACTTGGATAATCTATTCCTCGAAAAAGGATTTTGCCCCGCTTTATAAACAAAGCACAACCATCCAATCTAATACAAGTTCCAAAGCAAAGAAAGAAACATAGAAAAGTCCGATGGGGCAACAACACAACAACGCCCAAATAAGGAGAAACCGAGAAAAAAACAATGGCTATAGCAAGATATAAACTCCTAGGGAGGAATCTCATCGGAGAGTAATGATGTGTCACCACCAGTAAGGCATGAAGAAGATACTCCATGTCCCACTACCTAGAGAGTGGGTGATATTGTTGTAGAAAGCAAGAAATTTGAAGGTGGAGTCAGAAACACGCCTCAGGAACACTCTCGATAACCATTTTATTACAAATATTTCATAAGGTCCAGGTTATCATGGCAAACACCAACCAAATGATACGGCGCATTCTACCTATGGTTTGCCTCAATATCTAGGACTCACCTAGGTCCTGGACCTGACAGGTACGCCCAAGAGTAAGGTGTCAAGTGGATCCCACCTAGATCCCACTTTTAGTTTATTTTGAATTGTGTAGTCTAAAATTTTGACAAATTTTACACTACATAATTCAAAATAAATAAATTTTACACTAGAAATCTCAAAATGAACTAGAGGTAGGACTTAGTGGGATCCCACTTGGCACCCTAACCAAGAGCCTCTCTGACATAGTTCCAAAGAAACTGGGCAGTGGGACAAGTGAACATAATGTGGGTCTTTGTTTCTGGGGTCCCACATAGTGGACATAGGCCATTAGTAGGCCCGTGTCGCTTGGCCACCTCCACGTTAGAGGGAAGATGATCCCGTAGAAATTTTCACATAAAGATCTTGTCGTGGTGGTGTCACGGCAGATGCCATGGATAGGCTGAAGGTGGGGACTAAATGCACTAGGGGAATCCAGGGAGAGATAGTGTGGTGATTACACACACGGAAGCTTTGTATTTGATTCACCTTCGCAGATTACAAGTTCTCCTAGAGCTATATTTGAGAGAGGAGGAAGATGGGACTCTCTTACTCTCACCACTAGCTAGCCCTCAGGAACTCACTAGTAAATCGCTATACACTAGAGACCAACCTCTCAGCATTCAACCCAGTCAAGACCAACCAGAAATCAACCCCCTCTACAGAAGCCCTAGCCCTCCTTATATAGAGGTGGATAGGTCTCCACTTAGGGCATACGTAGAGGCATATTCCAGGGAATATGCCTCCTCCCAAAATAGTAAGCCGACCGGGTCACTTTTTCCCTGCGTCATCCATGTAGAGGCTACGTGAGCCTCTACGGCGCCTGCGTCACCCGACATTGGCTTCGTCACCTTTGTCGGCCACACCTCGGTGGTACGGCCTCTGTCCGCTTCGCTCGCACTCTGCGTACAGTAGTCACCTTTGACCAGCGAGATACCTTCCTTCTCTTACAAGCTTGATATAACCCGGATCCCACATAGTTGATCCGGCCACACCTGTTCCTGCATACAAGTTAGATACATCTTACCGACATATGGCTTAAGTCGGTTGAGACCAAGTTAGGTGGACGTCCCCTAGTCTGGGTTACTCCGTGATCCGGCCTGCCTTGAGGTGACTCGGCCAGCACTTGCTTTGACCTTGCGTACCTCGGCTAACTAGGCCTTTATACCCCGGCGTGACCCTACCCGGGGGTATCCCCCCAACATTAGTGCCCGAAGCTGGTGCGGTCTTAGCTGCCTTAGCCGCTAAGGCCACAGCATGTTCAATTTCACTGAGCTTCTTGCTCCTTCTCCAAGTTACCTCCTACTCCGGATTCCATGGGTTTACTTTCCCTTGGCATATTCCAAGTTTTTACTTGCTGGCCGGGTTACCACATACCCATCCGGGTCATTCTTTCTTCTCTCGTACGCTTCCCCACGTGGAGGCTAATCATCACATCGCCTCATTTTAAGGGCCAGCTACAGTAACCGCCGCAGTAATTGTCAGTTATCATTGTGGCGCACGTCACATCGTGCCTGCCTCCTCGTTAACTGCATCATCACGTCACGTCGTGGGATCCGCTGCGCCCTGTGGCCCTTCGTGTGGCTCGTTGCTGATTGGCTGATCCGGACCATACACGGCCACACCGTGTGGCTCGCCCGCAAAACGCGATCCTACTACCCCTTTACGGGAGTGGTTAAATAGGGGAGGGGCGCGCACCTTGGGTCATTTCCCCGCTCCCGCTGCCGCGCCCCTCTGCCTCTTCTCTCTCCTCTTCTTCTCCGTCGACAACGCCGCCGCCACCACATCTGAGCAGTAGCGCCGCCGCCGTGTTGCTTCCACGCGCTCCAGCGCCGCCGCCACCTCCGCTCATCCTCTCCTCCACGGGTCCCCGCCAGTCCAGGCCGCTGCCTCCCTCCACCGCTAGCGCAAGTGAGGAGAGCGACCTCGAAATGACTGAGGAGGAACTCACCGTCGCCGAGCAGGAGATGGAAGAAGACGCGGCGCACGCCGATCGTGGCGCGTGGGCCGGATCCTGGGTCTGCCAGGATGACCTGGATTGGCTCTACCGTACCAGGCGCATCCCGGAGGGCGTCACCGCACGCCTCGCTTCCGCCAAACTTGCCCCCTCACCCAATCCGGGTGAGTATGTGGTGTTCCTATCACACTTCCAGTGGGGGTTCGGTCTGCCAGTTAGCGATTTTTTCCATGACTGGTTAAACACATACGAGCTCCAGCCGCACCACCTTCTTGCCAATGCCATCACATTTCTCTCCGCCTTCGCCTCCACGATCGAAGGTTATGCCGGATTATGGCCCACAAAGGAGCTATGGATCCGATTCTTTGGCCTTCGTCGCAACGTAATTCCGAATGTAGATCTAGAGCCGAAGGATAAACAACTCACGCAGTTCGGGGCTGCGTCAATCTCTCCTCGGAAGTTGTCCGTCTTCCCCCGAGTCATAGGACTTGACTCCTGCAAGGGATGGGTCCGGACTTTCTTTTATGTCCGGAACAACACCACTGAAGACCTGATCCGGCTGCGCCCCTATACTCCGGGTCCTCCTAACCCAGATTTGTGGGACGTTATCCCCAAGAAGCCCACAGTCTTGGCGAACCAAGTCAACAAGAGGTTCGTGGAGCTGAAGGAACTCGGATTGCGCAACGAGGACGCCATGATCACATTTGTCCGCAACCGGATCTCCTCCCTCCAGAAACGCACACATAAAATGTGCCACATGAGCTGGGGCCGCGACCCCAACCGGACCTCGTCTTTCGAGTTAAGCAACACAGAGATCTTCCGCCGGGTCAAGGCCCTGTTCACCACCCACAAAGACTTCTCATCTGAGTGGACGTGGGGAATTGAACACTTTTGCCGAGATAGGTTTCCTCCTTCGGTAAGTCTCGTGCTCCAAACTTTCTTCCGAATTAAATCATATGTCAGTCTTTTGTTGTAAGTTTTAATCTTGTTGCCTTTCCTTTTCCTTAGTTGTTTCTTCAGCAAACCATCGAGGATGGCACCGAGCCTTCCCTCAAGTGGGCGCCTGACCGGGACACCTCAGACGAGGAGGAACCGGATCAGGCGATGTTCCTTCCGATGGCAGATGCAACGAAACGACCCACCGGTAAACTCTCTTATATTAGAGACTAGCCCGACGATGAAGATGATTCGGATGTTGAGGTGATGGAAGCATTTTGACGTTGTTCCCCTTTCTTATGCTTTTCCGGCATCAGCTAAGCCCGGTGGGCAGATCCATGAAGACCCTCCCCTTGCCGTGGGTGATCCTGTCCCGGTGGCGCTGAAGAAGAAAAGGGGAGCTGCTTCTGCATCCTCCTCTGGACCTTCTCAGCCGGCTAAAAGGCGAAAGAAGTCTAGGGACAAAACTGCCACCAAGCCTCCAACCAAGGCCACGGCCCGGAGGGCTCGGAAGCCCAAGGAACCCCTGACCTCGGATGAGTAAGCCTCTTCTCCCTTTGCCATTCACTTGTTCTTCTTGTGTTATAGTTTCTCATCATTCATCATTTGATTTGGCAGGGCCGTGGTGGAGGTCCCACAGAGTGGATCCGGCATTGCGTCGTCGCTCCGTGATAGCCCTTCTCCTCCTCGTGGTGATGATTCTCGCCCGTTGAGCCCCATTCTAGAGGGCAACCTCGGAGCGGGGGAAACTGTTTGTGCCGAAGCGGCAACAACCACCACTTCGGCTCCGCGGCAACCAGCTACCGCCGAGGTTCCCTCAGCACCTCTGCCGAAGCAGAAACCAACACCAGTACCAGCACCAACTCCAGCACCAGCAGTAACAACCAAAGCAACAGCAGCAGCAACAAAAGCAACAGCAGCAGCACCGAGCCCCTCTACCTCGTCCGAGTCTTCCAAGGCTCGGCGAGAAGACATCCGCAGCACCAAGGCTGGCGCCAAGGCAGCTCCCAAGGGCAAATCCGCTGCAGCAACCTCAACCTCTCAGCAGCAGCGCAAGGGCAAGAAGGCACCTGAGGCTACCAGGGCAGCGTCCGTCGAGGCTGGACAGCGCACACTTGCGTCCATGCTTCCGAAGAAAACTCCACCACTGAAGGACGCCCCTACCGAGCCAGCTGATGCGCAATTTTTTTTGCACACCAGCCCGGTCCTTGCCCAAGTTGAGAGGAGGGAGGCGCATGCCAAGGGTTTAGTGGCGCCACACATTCTAAGCGGCGAACGATACCCTCCGACCTTGATCGAGTTTGTAAATAACTGGAACAAGGCGGAGTTCGTCTACAACAACGATCTCCCGGAGAAGTTCGGTCCCGCCGAATTTTCTACGCAGATGAATACCGCCGCCAAGGCCATTAACCTTGCGGGTCGGATGATGGAGGTACGTTACTTCATCTCTTCCTTAGTATGTTGAATACTAGTAGTGATATAACCATTAGTCCCCGAGCCTCTGGGGGAGTAACTTGTTTACTCGGTCGGATGCTCCTTAGAGAACTAGCATAGCTCCTTAATAACTTCGAATATGCACGCACCTAGAGCCGGGTTAAGTTCTATTTGGCCTAGATCTCGTACACTTCAAATATGCACACACCTAGAGCCGGGTTAAGTTCCACTTGGCCCGGATCTTGTACACTTCAAATATGCACACACCTAGAGCCGGGTTAAGTTCCACCTGGCCCGGATCTTGTACACTTCGAATATGCACACACCTAGAGCCGGGTTAAGTTCCACTTGGCCCGGATCTTGTACACTTCGAATATGCACACACCTAGAGCCGGGTTAAGTTCCACTTGGCCCGGATCTTGTACACTTCGAATATGCACACACCTAGAACCGGGTTAAGTTCCACTTGGCCCGAATCTTGTACACTTCGAATATGCACACACCTAGAGCCGGGTTAAGTTCCATTTGGCCTGGATTTCGTACACTTGGAATATGCACAAGACTAAGTTGTTCATCTTTACTCTTTCAGGTGACCACCAACTGCCGGAGCGCTGAGTTTCAACGTCTCCTTGATACTCACAAGATGATGCGCGCAAAACATAATGCACTTCTCACTGAACATGAGAAAAGGGGTAAGTTTCTTCCTCGGCATATTTTCATTTCATCTTTGTCTGCCGAGCTAACCCATCCTTCGGTTTTTTGCAGCTGGGGTGGAAGCTGAGAATACCATCATGAGGAAAAATTTGGATCAAATCAAGGGTAAGTCATTTTTGTTCAACCTTGCTATGCTTTCTATATCTTTTTCTCCTTGGCTCGGCAAACATTCATACCTCGGCTTTGCCGGGTCAACAAACTTGAAGATAGTGTGCTCGTGCCTGATATGATGCTGCATTTTCTCGAACAAGCAGGGCAACATCAGGCCGATCTCAAAAAGAAAGATGATGAGCTCGCCCTCCTCCGAGCCAAAGATGATGAGATTGCCAAGCTCAAGGCAGATATGAAGAAACTAAAAGCACAGCACCAAACCGAACTTCAAAAAGCTAGCCAGGATTTTACTGAAGAGCGTGAGCGCCTCAACCTCCAGATTTCCAAGGACCAGGAATTACTCAAGGAGGCCGACATCAAGCTTGAGTCGACGAATGCTGAACTTGTGCAACTCCGGGAGAGACGGGACAACTGCATCAAGGAGTTGTCCCGGGTTCACAGCCATATCTCTAGTAAGTTCTTTTCCTTCAACCGACATTGATCTTTCCGGGTCTGCTTCCTTTACTTACCCCACTTGTTTTATCTTCCTAGGCAAATTCCCAGAGAGCGATGTCATTGGATCCAATGCCGTTACCAAGTTCCGCCAGCAGAGGGGTACTCCATCTGGCCCTGGCTCCATTCCTCTTGATCTCGAGGACTTGATAGTTAGTTTGTCCGCCCGAGTCGAAGTCATGAGGAACTACGGCAAGGATATCTTGGATGTGGTAATCCGGATTTTCAACGCCTTTTGGCCTGAGGAGGATACTCTGGAGAATCTGGCTGTTCTTTTTTCCCGGCTTATGGAATGCGAGACTCAGCTCGATCTCTGGAGAGAATCCGCTGGACGTGCCGGAGCTGAGACCGTTCTCCACTATGTGCTCACATGGTACGAGAAGATCGACCTCAACCTCCTAGCGCGCATGCGCACCGGATCCCAATGGTCCAGCGACCCGGAGTGGATTGCTCGGCGCAAGGCTTGCGCCCATAGCCTCATTGAATATGCCCCCATTTCATGAATGGAACGAGGGACCAAGCTTCCTAGATGCCTCCGATGCCGAAAATGTTCAAAACATTGAAGATGGCTCGGATGAGGATGAAGAGGACGATGCCTCGGACGTCGAAGACAGTGAAGATGACGCCGGACTTCCTCCTCCTGCTGCTCCTTGATTATAAACACTTGAAATTTCATCAGATCCCCGGTATGCCGGGTGCAATTGTATTAAGCACATCAGTGATATTTTGCTACTAAGTTTCTATGCCGGATTAACTTGGGCATAGTCCCCGAGTTTCATTTTCTTGTTCCTCCAATTTTTTGGCTCGGCTCGTGTCCACCTTGGTTTGGTTTTATGACTTACGAGTCCAAGTTTCAAAAATTGGTTTAACAGTACTTGGAAACTTTAGGATTAGCTCGAAATAATTCAACATGATAAATTTAAAGTACACATAAGGTTAGTTCAAAAAACAAACGTCGGCTCGATTAAGTTTTTTCCCTTAGTCGTTTTTCATGTGCTACGCAATTCCAAACTTGTTCTCTTGCTTGCCATGAAGCCAAATCTTGTTGGACAGCAGCAAGTCAAAGATTTAGGCTCTTGGTGCTCACACATTACTAATCCGACCTAAGTAAAAGCAACTTATGCCAGCCGACGTATAAATAATAAATACAAAAGACAACTAAAATTACTAAGGCAGTCCCCAAGTTACTGCTCGAGGTGCCAAGATTTCATTGATAAGCTCATTGCCGGCATACATACCGACATATGAGGAACTCGGATACATACACTTCTCTGCTAAGTGTAGAAAGGACGAAGTAGAGCTACATTCCATGGATGTTTGGATTCCTCGCCGAACCTGTCCGCCTTGTTCTTCTCCTGTGGTTTTGCATCGATAAGATAATAAGAATGATTGTGCAATGCTTTGCTCACAATGAATGGCCCTTCCCATGGGGGGGGGATAATTTATGCATGCCAGCAGTACGTTGTACCAACCGGAGTACCAGGTCACCTTCCCGGAAAACTCGGGGGCTTACTTTCCGGATATGATAGCGTCGGAGATTTTGCTGATATATGGCGGATCTGGACAATGCCAATTCTTTCGCTTCTTCCAGCAGATCAACATCATTTTGCCAGGCCTCTTGCACTTCGGCTTCTATGTATTGGGTGACTCTAGGCGAGTCATGCTCTATGTCAGCTGGTAATACAGCTTCTGCCCCATATACCAGAAAGAATGGCGTATAGCCTGTTGATCGATTCGGAGTTGTTCTTAAACTCCACAGTACCGCTGGTAGTTCTTCTATCCAGCACCCCGCCGACCTTTGCAGTGGCTCAATGAGCCGGGGTTTTATCCCGAATAATACTAATTCGTTGGATCTTTCCACTTGTCCGTTCGATGCGGGGTGGGCTACCGAGGCAACGTCCAGCCGGATCTTCTTATCTCGGCAAAAACGTGCAAATGCTCCCTTAGCAAAATTTGTGCCATTATCTGTTATGATACTGCGAGGATAACCGTATCTCAAGATGATGTCTTTGAGGAAAGTTACGGTAGTGGCTCCATCACATTTTCTTATTGGCTTTACTTCAATCCACTTCGTAAATTTATCCACCATGACCAAAATGTGAGTCATATTCCCTCTTGCTGGTTTAAACGGGCCAACCATATCCAAGCACCATATGGCAAATGGCCATGTAATTTGTATGGTCTTGAGCTCTGACATTGGCATATGTGTTTTTGTCGCATATCTCTGATGGCCATTGCATTTTCTCACCAGATCTTCTGCTGGTTCTAAGGCACTTGGCCAGTAAAACCCATGGCAGAAAGCTTTTGCTACCAAGGCTCTGGATGAGGCATGATGCCCACATTCCCCTTGATGCATATCTCGGAGGATGTCAAATCCTTCCTCTGGGTCAACACATCGCTGGAGGACATTGGTCACACTCCTTTTGTATAGTTCAGAATTGATGATCGTGTATGCTTTTGCTCTCCTCTGAGTTTGCATGGAAAGTACCTCCTCAGCGGGTAAGGTTCCATCCTTTAGGAATTGGAATATTGGCACTGCCCAAGCTGGTACAACTCTCACTAGGAACACATCCTCATCAATTTCCATTAGATCCACCGGCATAACTTCTACCGGATCGCGCTGTGCAGTCCCCAGGTTTGTCGTGGCAGTGCCCGGGTTTGCCAAGGCAGTCCCTGGGTTTCGCGAACCACTCCCTACATCAATGTCCATGGGCATAGCCTCTGATTCCGGATTTGCCGGGATAAAAATTGAGTAGGACTCTGGGGATGGCCTGATGGATGGTTTTCTGAGGTGCTCCAATGCTACGCCTGGTGGAATTGCTTGTCGGGTTGAACCGAGCTTCGACAATACGTTGGCAGCCTCATTTTCCACCTGAGGTATATGGTGAAATTCGCATCCCTCAAAATAACCAGATATCTTCTGCACATGAAATCTATATAACGCCATGTTTGCGTCCAAAGCATCCCATTGCCTGGAAACCTGTTGGACTACGAGATCCGAGTCACCGAAGCATTGGATCCGACGTATTCCAACCTCCTTCGCCACTTTGAGCCCATGTATGAGTGCTTCGTATTCTGCAACATTGTTTGATGCAGTGAAGTGGATCCGCAGCACATATTTCAGTTGGTCCTTCTTGGGCGAGGTAAGCACAACTCCGGCACCTCACCCGGTTTTTGTTTTTGACCCGTCAAAGTGCATTTTCCAGTAGTTCGGATCTGGTAATGGTGGCTCATATTGCACCTCGGCCCAATCCACAAAAAAGTCCGCCACAGCCTGAGATTTAATTGCCTCTCTTCTGTCATATTGTGGCGCATAAGGTGCTAGTTCAATTGCCCATTTTGCAATCCTGCCACTTGGATCCTTGTTACTCATTATCTCGGATATGGGAGCTTCACATATTACCCTTATTGGGTGTTCCTCGAAATAGTGCTTTAGCTTCTTAGCTGCCATATACACACCATACGCCACCTTTTGATAGTGAGGATAGTTCTGCTTTGAGGCTAATAATACCTCGCTCAGATAATACACTGGCCTTTGCACCGACTTACCCTCTTCATCGCTCTCTACCACAATCACTGCACTTACAACTCGGTTGGTTGCGGCTATATAGAGCAACATTGGCTCCTTTGATAGTGAAGAGGCTAACACTGGTGTAGTGGCTAACATTTTCTTTAAGTGAGCAAAGGCTTCATTGGCCTGCAGCGTCCAAATGAACTTATCCGACTTTTTCATGAGTTGATAGAGAGGTAGTGCCTTTTCTCCCAACCGACATACAAACCGACTCAACGATGCCAGGCAACCAGTGAACTTCTAGACATCGTTAAGACACTTCGGTAGCTCCATTCCTTCTATGGCCCGGATCTTAGTTGGATTGACCTCAATACCCCGGCTAGAGACGAGGAATCCGAGTAATTTTCCAGCCGAGACACCGAAGGTACATTTTTTTGGGTTAAGCTTCATCCAGAACCTCCTTAGGTTCGGGAACGTCTGCCTGATATCGTTAAGGAGCGTTTTTCCTTCCTTGGTCTTTATCACAAACATCATCCACATACACCTGCATGTTTTGACCAATTTGCTCATGCAAACATTTTTGCATACATCTCTGGTACGTTGCCCCTGCATTACGTTAACCAAAAGGTAATGTGCGATAGCAATAAGCCCCATACGGGGTGATAAACGCAGTCTTTATTTGATCATTTGGGTTCAGAGGTATCTGGTGGAAACCAGAATACGCATCAATGAACGACAACAACTCACACCCAGCAGTGGAATCTATGACTTGGTCTATCCTTGGCAGTGGGAATGGATCTTTTGGACATGCCTTATTCAGGTTCGTTTAATCGATACGCATACGCAAAACCACTGCCACGTTCGGATCATCCTTCTTCTTCTCCACCAGCACCGGATTAGACAGCCAATCCGGGTAAAGCACTTCCATAATAAATCCTGCAGCCAACAACGGAGCTATTTCATCTCCTATGACCTTTCTCCTATCTTCGGTGAAGCGGCGGAGAGGTTGCTTCACCGGCTTTGCTCCGGGTCTGACATTCAAAGAGTGCTCGGCCAACTCCCTCGGAACACCTTGCAAGTCCTGCGTGGACCAAGCAAAAATATCCCGATTCTCACAGAGGAAGTTGACGAGCTCGCTTTCCTATTTGTCATTTAACCCGGCACCAATTGTTATGGTACGCTCAGGGAACATATCATCAACAGGCACCTTCTTGGTATCTTTTGTTGCTTGGAATGAGACACTACCATGCGGGTTACTCAACGCCGGCATATACTGTTGTGCGGACTGAGCCAATGCCGCCACTTCTAGGATATTTCTCTTTTCTTGCGCAATCACGAGTGACTCGGCCAGGTTAGATCCGGCAGATGCACACTCAATTGAATGTCGGAAATCCCCAGCTATGGTAATTACACCATTTGGCCCGGGCAGCTTCATCTTCAAGTAACTGATGTGACAACTTGCCATAAACTTGTTCAGAGCTGGTCTACCGAGTAACGCGTGATACGCACTTTCTAAGTTCACCACTTCGAACTCCAAATTCTCAGTTCGGTAGTTATCTCTTGTGCCGAACAAAACGTCAACCCGGACCTTGCCTATGGGCTCATAAGAAATGTCTGGCACAATGCCATGGAAAGTTGTCCTTGTAGTTTGGAGCATGTTTTCTGAGATGCTCAATTTTCGCATCGTGTCCACATACATGATGTTGATGCTACTACCATTATCAATCAGCACCTTGGAGAATCTCACATTGATGTTAGGCCCAATGAATGTCGGATCCAGCACTAGTGCGTACGAACCAGGACTTGGCATAAGCTTGGGATGATCTTTGATGCTCCAGGTAATTTCCTGGTCTGACCAAGGCATATACCTCGTCACTGCCGGCATTACTGCATTGACTTCCATATGCCTGCGCTGCAGGCTCTTTTTGTCTGTCTCTTCCGTAGTGAACACACAGTAACTCTGATGGTGCTCTCGGTACTCATTTCTCCCCTCGATTCCGGGGTACCTCTGATCCTGTTGGTCTTGGTTCTCCACCTGATGCACTGCATCCCTTCTCTCATGGTTGTCATACCTCGGCGGAGGGGGAGGCAACATTAACTGTTGTGTGTTCGCTCCGGAGAGCAATTGCTGCCGGGGTAGCTCCTGTCGAGGTTGATCATTCCGAGGTGCCTGAGCATTCCCCGAGCCACTTTGTTCTATCTTTCGCATCCACTCACACTGTCTGGTTGTGTGACCCGCTGGGTTACTCGGATTAGGCGTGTGAAACTTACACGGCTGATCCAGCATTGCCTCATAGGTGTATCTCAGACGGTCCTTCTTCTCTTTCCACTGTTTTTCTGCTCTGGCGTCCAAGTTTTATTCCCATCATTCCTTGGCGTCCATTACTGTCCTCCAGTTTTCTGACGTTGACTGCTTCCTGCTCCGGGTTGATCCTGATTTACAGCTGCAACTTGTTGCGAACTGTAGCGATAATCCGGTCTGTCGTCCCTTCTTTTACCTCGGTAATAATTTATTCGGGATGACCCGGCCCCATCTCGCTAACAGTACTCCTCGCTTGACTCGGTTGTCGTGAGTCTAGGTTGTGTCGGATCACCTAAGGCATATGAATCAGCAATCTGAATCATTTCTGCCAAGGTGGTTGGCATGTCCCTTTGCAACCTTTGTCATAGCATGCTTGCATATCTGCATCCTTGCGCAAACCAGGCTATGGCCTGTGACTCAATCACACTCTCACACGAGTTTCCCACAGTGCACCAACGGGTTAAGAACTCCCGGTCTGTCTCATTTGGTCTCTGCCTGCACATTGCTAGGGTTTGTGGCCTGTTGGGCCTCTGATACGTACTTGAGAAATTTCTAACAAACATCTCCTCAAAATCGATCCAACAATTAATACTTCCGGGTGGCAAATTGTTTAGCCATACCCTTGCTGGCCCCTCCAACATCTGGGGTACATATCTCACTGCCCACCTCAAGTTGCCTGTAGCAATTTTGACCACAGTTGCATAGTTGATCAACCAATCCTCCGGCTTAGTGCTACCGTCATACGTCTTTGTGCCTCTAGGTAACTAGAAGTTAGGTACCGGAAGTTCCTTCATGATCCGGGGCCAAAACAAGCTGGACCCGGAGGACCTTGACACTCAATTTGCTCCGACCTATACAACCGATCCAGTTTTAACCTGGCGTCATCAGGCATCTAGTTTCTGCCTCCCAATCTTGACCCTATCACGTGATAGTCCGGTCTGGGATAGCCAGCGTTCACCATCTCCGAATCTCCATCATTGTATCTATCTTGCTCCTGTGGAGCAGCTCTCTGTTGCATACCTTGGTCGGCGCTGCGCTCTTGCCGTGGTATATTCCGCTGCTGTGGTTGACCTGCAACTACCGAATTACGCTGTCCGGCATTGCCGTTTACAGCATTCCCTTGACCGGCATTGCCTTGGTCGCGGTTACCTCGGCCAGCTTCACCTCGGCTCACACTCCTTCGATCTTCATTTCTTTGCACTTCTTTTCCTTTCCCTGCCCTTGCCGGGTCATATGGGACTATCTGTTTATTCCTCCTGGCCGAGGTTACTACCTCTTCTCTCCTAGGACCACCATGAGGAGACGATGCGGCTCCAGCGGATTTTTCCGGGTTACCCACCGCCGAATGAACGATCTTGGAGTCCCCAGCTCTCTCCGGGTTAGCCCTGAGCAAATCCTCGTTTTGCCTATTCACGATCCGAACCAACTCATTGACTCTTTCCTGCTGTCTTTGACGGGCTTCACCCATCAGACCCTCTAATTCGGACGCTGCTGCATCCGCTGCTCTGAGGTTCTTTGTCGGGGTACTATACCTCGGCAGCCCCACGGACAAACAGTTCTCTGATTCCTCAATCCTAGTATCACCCTCTCTGTTCATCTCACTCATGAGATTTCTCCCTTTCAGTTTTACAGCATCAACCTTATTTGCCTTAGCATACTCAAGTAGTGTCATGTTCAACGACTGCTGAGCTGTGGCTATCTTTTTCACACCCTCTAGTATTTTCTGCCTAGTTTCCTCTAGCTCGGCCTGTGCCTGAGTCAGATCTACTGCTGCTGCTACTGGGTTTGCCAAGCTATCCATTGCCTGTTGCAGCACATTCTCAGGCCTCTCTAGTGG
The DNA here is from genome assembly GCA_910589775.1 of Avena eriantha. Taxonomy (NCBI): domain Eukaryota; kingdom Viridiplantae; phylum Streptophyta; class Magnoliopsida; order Poales; family Poaceae; genus Avena; species Avena eriantha. Next base: position 94,002,447 of record OU342742.1, read on the forward strand.
AGGTCCTCTACTTTTCCTCGGTGCCTTGGGCGTTACCTCCGGATCTGGTGCAGGATCCTTGCTTGCGCCCGCACCTGGCGTAGTCATCATCACCTCTGCACGGTTCGGGGAGCGAGTGATACGCGCCCCGTGAACCACGCTAAGGGGTGGCTCGCCTCCTTCGACGACGTGCCCCAGATGAACACACGACACATTGATGACCCACAAGTATAGGGGGTGTATCGCAGTATTTTCGATAAGTAAGAGTGTCGAACCCAACGAGGAGCAGAAGGTGCTGGCTAGTGGTATGGATCAGGAATTCTCTGCAAATACTTAGCAAACGGATTTTTAGGGGTTTTCGATAAAGCAAGTAAACAAAGTACGAGTAAATAAAAGATAGTAGGAATAAATGCAGCAAGTGGCCCAATCCTTTATGCAGCAAAGGACAAGCCGGTTGTATTTCTATAGATGACCAAACGTTCTCGAGGACACATGGGAAGACTGTCAAGTGCTTTCGCTTCATATAGTCGATTAATCTTCTTTAGCTTGCTAAGTGTTGTGTGGGTGAACCTGTGCTAATGTACCGCCCCATCCAAGACTTAATACATACTTGTGATTAAACCCCCTTGCAAACATCTATAAGTACAAGAAAGTAATTAAGGTAGAAACCTAACCACACCTTTAAACTCTAAGACCCTTATGTCCCTTGTGCAATGGTTTCCTAACGGGGGTTCAGGTTTCTGTCACTCCGGCAACCCCTACGATTAGTAGCCAAATACATAATGCATTCCCCTAGGCCCATATAGGTGAAGTGTCATGTAGTCGACGTTCACATGACACCACTAGAAGAAGTACACCACAACTTAAATAACAATCTATTGAATCTTTCTCAACACAACTCCACTACTAACAACAAGACTTCTCCCATGTCCTCAAGAACAAAACGAACTACTCACAACACATCATATGGATCATGATCAGAGATGAAATAATGATGTATAACAATATGAACATAAACAATAATTCAATGGTTCACTCAATAGCATCAACTACAAAGAGTAATCAACACCGGGAAAGTTTCCCCTATGAACTATAGCAAGATTCAACCAATTGTTACAGCAATATGGAGATGGTGATGAGGGTGTGGATGGTGATGGTGATGATGGTGGTGATGATGATGATCCTGATGAAATCCAGCTTGATGGTGGTGTTGATGGCGACGATCTCCCCTTTCCGGGAAGGAATTCCCCCGGCAGAAATCTGCCTGCCGGACAGATCTTTCTCTCTCGGTGTTTTCCGCCCCGCAGAGGCGGTGGAATCTTTTTGTGGTCGCTCCCCGAGTCTTAGGGTTTTGGGAGGAAGATATATGCCAAAGGGGAGAGGCTGGAGTGGGCCAGGGTGGCCACACCACTCCCTGGCGCGGCCTAGGCCTGCCCGCGCCATGGGGTGGTGTGGGCCCCCTGTGGCCTATCTCCACTCCATCTTCTGGCATCCTTAATCTTCTGGAAAAATAGGATTTTCCGTATATTTTCCCGGATTTTCTGATCTTCGCGAATTTTTCCTCAAAACAGCACCTTTTCCATCAGAATCCTGACTGCAGCAGTCCATGCTCCAAAAGTCATCAACCATGCAAAAACAGATGAAATAACATAAGTATCACCTCTCAATACGAAATATATCAATGAATAATAGTGAATTAAGACATAGAATAGTGATGCAAAATGGACGTATCAACTCCCCCCAAGCTTAGACTTCGCTTGTCCCCAAGCGAAACTGAGCTCAATAAACATGACCTCAAGTTTATGGAGTGAAGAGTCGATAAAAGAATACGGACAAGAAGCATCACATTCATCAAATACATAGATCATAATAGAAGACAACTCACTATTATACAACTCAACTTGCAATGAGTAAAGGAAACACAATAAAGATACATAAAGTGAATCATAATTGGTAATGGCAAACTTAGCTCTTGGTCCAAGAATAGTTCATAATTTGCTGGAGTTCACAAATAGCTGGTTTTTCAACGAAAGCTTTCAAAGTAGTAAACATCAAGATAAGAGCAATGTGCAAAACAAGGAACATAAGAAACATGAATGCATAAATCATCGTATGAATGAATGAAACACATCAACTCAAAATACTTGCCGAGATAGAAGGGAATAGGTTTACTGACTCAACTACAAAGTAAAAGAAAGGGCCCTTCAAAGAGGGAAGCAGGGATTACAAGTCTCATAAAGAGCTCCCAAAAATTATGATACTTACTAGCTTTCAGCTCTCATTGCCCCTATCATAGGCATCTTTAGGTGATTAAGGTTAAAGTGACACAACTAAGAGGATATGCTTGACAAGTTATGAGTACCGATCCTCATGCTACTCAACTTCAGTCACGAGCAAGCTCTTGTCATTGTAAATACATGCGTATCATTGAGAACCGCCAACGGGGTACCCCTTGCACATGACACAGGAGCTATCCCATAATCAAAATGACAAGGCAAGCAGACAGCAAGCATCTCAGTGATCTTTTTATTTGATATTTGCATAGGTTTTTATTGAGGATGCTTCATAGAATGCTCACTATAGTTATGCTACAAGTTTCCACCATGATTAGGCATGGCTTAGGCTAGCGGCCCAGGCGTTTCTCTAACACACATATAAACTCCATGATCTTACAAGTTCCACTTTTATTTCACACCGTCGGGATCCATAAGCAAAAGAACATGATATGAACTAGGTACAAGTACCAATGAAGTGTTGAAAGCGGTCCCCATGATACATGGTTCGGCTAACTTCAACTCATAAAGCGCAAGCATATACGCAACAAAGAAGGACCCAATGGTTCAAGTTTATTAAATGCGAGAAAGTAAAGTGTGCCATCAAGTTCGTGAGAGCTTTAATCACTAATTTTCACATAACAAGTTTAATTTGGGAGGTAGATAAAACAAGAATTTACTTGGAATAGCAATAATGCTACTAGGTAGGTATGGTGGACACAAATGGCAAAGGTTTTGGTTTAAAGGAAGTGGATGCACGAGAAGAATTTCCTCTCAGTACAGGTTTTTGGCTAGCAAGGCTGGGTAGCAAGTATAAGAGTTGAAGGAAACAAACAAACATACAAATGGTAAAGACAAACATGCAATCTTCCTTGGAAGCACAAAAGATCTTAACTAGAGAAAACTAGACTTATAAGCAAATCAAAAAAGAAAGATGATGAAATTATTTTCCTCTAGAGTACTTCTATCTTTTTATTTTCAACTCTCAAAAAGGGTGTTTCTACTGACCGAGCCAGGTTTGCCAAAACCAACTGAATTAACTCAATGATCCCAAAGTGCTACCAATACTAACAACAAGATCAATCATATAACCACGAATTGAAAACTATCATAAGCTATGCAAAAGAGTGAATGATAGAACTTCTCATTAGTACTCCATAATGGAAACTCACACCAAGGGATACAAATCTAACGAGAGACGGGACACTTCCATAATGCAAACCATACTACAAAATAACTCCTCTATTCATGATATGACTCTACTAACAAGGTAAAAAGATAGAAGATAGTGATATGATACCGTGGCACTCCCCCAAGCTTGGAACAAACCAAGGGGATGCCAAACCTGATGACGAATTACTCCTTAGGTGGTGGTGGTATCTTCTCATCTTCGTCCGTCTTCCAGGGTAAATGCTTCCCATCAACAAAGGACATCATGGTTTCCAACATCCTGAAACTTGCAGCAGCACTTATGCGTTTAAATCTAGCCTCATACTCACAGTTTTGATTTTGAACGTCATAGAACTATGCTTGCAGTTCGTTGGTTGTTTGGCGGAGTGAAAAGACTTCATCTTTGAGTTCAGAAGTCTCCTTTTGGTGCTCGGCGATGAGTTCGGAACAAATCTTGTGGATGATGTCCACTGCACGCTCCGCCATCTTCCTGTACCTAAAGACTTCTTGCTCCAATGCTTCCATCCTGTCCTCCAGATTTCCTTCACCTTCAGGGCCTTGAACCTCCTTAATCTGGACCTCCCCACCTTCGAGCAACAACTCCTTGGGATGAATCTTCAATTCTCTCATATATGGGTTGATGATATCTTCTAAGGGATCTCCCTTGGATGTTCCAGGGGAAGACATTGTGGCTCCAAATCTGAGATTACACCTGGCAGAAATAGATCGAAACAAAAACACAACGAAAACACGATATACGAACCTCGGAAGATCCGGGGGGTTATATATTACGAAGTTTCATATCAAAAGGAAGGTACTGGGAGAAAACGGGTCGGAGACGGAGTCCTGGGTGGCCTCACCACCTGGTGGCGCGGCCAGGGGTGGGCCCGCGCCATGGGGTGGTGTGGGCCCCCTGTGGCCGGTTCCATCCCTTTTTCGCTTCATAGCTTTCCTTATTGACTGAAAACTGCAAAAATATAGTTGGATTGTATTTTCGCGGAACTTTTCTTACCAGAACTGTTACCTAGTTGGAAACGGACTCTGCAGGTCTCTGAATTTGGTATTGAGTGGATCCTTCCGGAGTCATCACTTGAATATCATCGATATCTTCATCTTCATATACTTGTTACTCGAGTCATAAAACCTTTCTCTTCCTTGTTACACCATTATCTCCACTTCCTGGAAATTTCTTTCACACAAAACTTCACACAGTTCTTATTAGCAACATTAGTATAAGTGAAGTGATAAAACCTTTTGAGTCCAACTTCGACTGAAAACCATCAAAACAAAAGTTACTGTAGAAACTCCTTTCAAAAATCCAAAAAGAATTAAAAAAGGAAATCGAATAAAGAAGCAAATACAAGATTGGCAAAATCTGTCAAAACAGACCAGCAGGTAAAGATCAATTTTTTCTAAAATCTTCTGTTGCTCAAATAAAAAAGTGCAAAACTAACTAAAGTTAAATAACAACCTGGGGCAGAAGCACAAAAATTTACAGCTCAATCCGACATACAGAGATCTCTCAAGAATTTTTACGGTGAAGCACAAAAATCTGTTTCGGGACAGCAACTTCCCCAAATCTTACTTCTCTCTCATTAGAGGTTGATCTTGACTCAAAAACCAAACAAAACGGATAAGGAGCGGTTATTACCAAAGTAATTACTTCCAGGACTCAAAGAAACAAAAACAAACTGAAAGCAAAAACAAATTGGGTTGTCTCCCATAAAGCTCTTTCTTTATAGCCATTAAGATGGGCATGATAATTTTGAAGAAGCTCTCATCGGGATATGAATTGAAGTGAAAGAGAGCATTAAGAAGCAAAAACACACACACTTTTAAGTCTAACCCACTTCCTATGCAAGGGGATTTTGTAAACAAACAAGTTATTGGAACCAAAGGCAAGTTGCATAAGAAGGCAAAAGAAGTGCAACATAAAAACTTTCAGCATAAAACGAGGAAACTTGATATTATTGAGATGCACAAGAACACTTTCCTCTCTCTCATAATAGCTTTCAGTATCATGCATAAACTTAACAATATAGCTATCACAAGGTCTATCATAGCAATGATCACTTATTCTAACAGAAAACACAGGAATACTAGCTCTCATAACACTACTATGCGAAACAATATTAGAGGTATCCTTACAAAGGATAGTGTGTCCCTCTTTTTCATATTTAGCAACAAAGTCTTTCACATTTGCTATAATAGGTTCATCAATCATTTGCTTATCAGGTTCAGAAGCCCTACTCATACTTTCAATAACCATACTAGCTATCATAGAATGCTCCTTTACCTTAACTAGGAAAGGCATTTTCTCAATATAAGGTTTAGGTAAAACATGACTAGCAGTATAAACTTCAGTATTTCTTGCAGGAACACTCTTAGCAATATCTTTATAAGGTTCATGATACTTATTCCACTTCTTTTTAGGCACTTCAATATAAGAAGCAAAAGCCTTAAAATAAGAAGCAATAGCTTGAGAGTCTAGACCATAAGCATTTTTAATATTTTGAAAGTCATCAGTTCCCATAAAATATTCAATGCATCCATAGTCATAATTTATACCTGACTTTCTACCTTTGTCATTCTCCCAAGCTTCAGCATTGTCTAGAATACGGTCTAGAAGGTCCCATTTAACTTCTTCTTCCATACGAGTGAATGATCCAGCACAAGAAGCGTCCAATAAATCCTTGTCATGTAGAGGGAGCCTTGCATAAAAGTTATTGATAATAATATTGTTGGGGAGCTCATGAATGGGACATTTGAGCATTAGTAACTTCAATCTCCCCCAAGCTTGAGCAGTACTCTCTCCATCAAGAGGCCAAAAGTTGTATATTTGATTCCGATCTTTATGAATTTCACTAGGAGGATAAAACTTTGAATAAAAGAGAGGCACTATTTCCTCCCATTCCAGAGCTTGACCATTCTTCAGCAGCTTATACCATTCCTCGGCTCTTCCTTTCAGTGATAATGAGAATAACTTCTTCTTAACTTGATCTGTAGTAATACCTGCACACTTGAACAACCCGCATAATTCGTGTATAAAGAGTAAATGATCACCGGGATGGACAGTTCCATCCCCAACATAGTAGTTATCCATAACACGATCAATAATTCTTGTAGGTATTTTGAAAACATCTTTCTCAGCAGGTGGTGGCTTATCTACTACCTTAGCAGTGGTAGTAGCATTACCAAATAAGAAACTCAGCGAATTATCCATAACGAAAATAAAGCAAGTAGCAGAAGTAAACAATACTCATAGTAGAAGTTTCCTTTACCAGTTCCACTCTCCAATAGCGCTTCACTCCCCGGCAACGACGCCAGAAAATAGTCTTGATGACCCACAAGTATAGGGGGTGTATCGCAGTATTTTCGATAAGTAAGAGTGTCGAACCCAACAAGGAGAAGAAGGTGCTGGCTAGTGGTATGGATCAGGAATTCTCTGCAAATACTTAGCAAACGGATTTTTAGGGGTTTTCGATAAAGCAAGTAAACAAAGTACGAGTAAATAAAAGATAGTAGGAATAAATGCAGCAAGTGGCCCAATCCTTTATGCATCAAAGGACAAGCCGGTTGTATTTCTATAGATGACCAAACGTTCTCGAGGACACATGGGAAGACTGTCAAGTGCTTTCGCTTCATATAGTCGATTAATCTTCTTTAGCTTGCTAAGTGTTGTGTGGGTGAACCTGTGCTAATGTGTCGCCCCATCCAAGACTTAATACATACTTGTGATTAAACCCCCTTGCAAACATCCGTAAGTACAAGAAAGTAATTAAGGTAGAAACCTAACCACAGCTTTAAACTCTAAGACCCTTACGTCCCTTGTGCAATGGTTTCCTAACAGGGGTTCAGGTTTCTGTCACTCTGGCAACCCCTACGATTAGTAGCCAAATACACAATGCATTCCCCTAGGCCCATATAGGTGAAGTGTCATGTAGTCGACATTCACATGACACCACTAGAAGAAGTACACCACAACTTAAATAACAATCTATTGAATCTTTCTCAACACAACTCCACTACTAACAACAAGACTTCTCCCATGTCCTCAAGAACAAAACGAACTACTCACAAGACATCATATGGATCATGATCAGAGATGAAATAATTATGTATAACAATCTGAACATAAACAATAATTCAATGGTTCACTCAATAGCATCAACTACAAAGAGTAATCAACATCGGAAAAGTTTCCCCTATGAACTATAGCAAGATTCAACCAATTATTACAGCAATATGGAGATGGTGATGAGGGTGCGGATTCTGATGATGGTGGTGATGATGATGATGATGATCCCGATGAAGTCCAGCTTGATGGTGGTGTTGATGGCGACGATCTCCCCTCTCCGGGAAGGAATTCCCCCGGCAGAAATCTGTCTGCCGGAGAGATCTTTCTCTCTCGGTGTTTTCCGCCCCGCGGCGGAATCTTTCTATGGTCGCTCCTCGAGTCTTAGGGTTTCGGGAGGAAGATATACGCCAGAGGGGAGAGGATGGAGTGGGCCAGGGTGGCCACACCACTCCCTGGAGCGGCCTAGGCCCGCCCGCGCCATGGGGTGGTGTGGGCCCCCTGTGGCCCATCTCCACTCCATCTTCTGGCATCCTTAATCTTCTGGAAAAATAGGATTTTCCGTATATTTTCCCGGATTTTCTGATCTTCGCGAATTTTGCCTCAAAACAACACCTTTTCCATCAGAATCCTGACTGCAGCGGTCCATGCTCCAAAAGTCATCAACCATGCAAAAACAGATGAAATAACATAAGTATCACCTTTCAATACGAAATATATCAATGAATAATAGTGAATTAAGACATAGAATAGTGATGCAAAATGGATGTATCACACATCGACAGCAATGTAGACCTTGTGCGCGCCGAGCTTGACGAAGAGGCCGTTGCGCGGAAGAGGGCACGTGCCGAAGCAGCCAGCGTTATCGCTGACAAAGTCCAGCGCTCCAAAGCGCTGAAGGAGCCCGTAGACGATGCGTTCGCCGGTGCAGATGAGGTTTCCCGTCCGGATCTTGACCCCTGCTAGCACCGCTAGCCCCATGGTGGGCGCCAACTGTCGTGGTGGTGTCACGGCAGATGCCATGAATAGGCTGAAGGTGGGGACTAAATGCACTAGGGGAATCCAAGGAGGGATAGTGTGGTGATTCCACACACGGAAGCTTTGTATTTGATTCACCTTCGCAGATTACAAGTGCTCTTAGAGCTGTATTGGAGAGAGGAGGAAGAAGGGACTCTCTTACTCTCACCACTAGCTAGCCCTCAGGAACTCACTAGTAAATCGCTACACACTAGAGACCAACCTCTCAGCATTCAACCCAGTCAAGACCAACCAGAAATCAACCCCCTCTACAGAAGCCCTAGCCCTCCTTATATAGAGGTGGCTAGGTCTCCACTTAGGGCATACGTGGAGGCATATTCCAGGGAATATGCCTCATCCCAAAATAGTAAGCCGACCGGGTCACTTTTCCCCCGTGTCATCCATGCAGAGGCTACGTGAGCCTCTGCGGCGCCTGCGTCACCCGACATTGGCTTCGTCACCTTTGTCGGCCACGCCTCGGTGGTCCGGCCTTTGTCCGATTCGCTCACACTTTGCGTACAGTAGTCACCTTTGAACAGCGAGATACCTTCCTTCTCTTACAAGCTTGATATAACCCGAATCCCACATAGTTGATCCGGCCACACCTGTTCCTGCATACAAGTTAGATACATCTTACCGACATATGGCTTAAGTCGGTTGAGACCAAGTTAGGTGGACGTCCCCTGGTCCGGGTTACTCCGTGATCCGGCCTGCCTTGAGGTGACTCGGCCAGCACTTGCTTTGACCTTGCCGTACCTCGGCTAACAAGGCCTTTATACCCCGGCGTGACCCTACCCGGGGGTATCCCCCCAAAAGATCTTGTGGTTTAGCGGAAGTGGCGCTTTCTAGAGGGGAGCTATCCAAGATAGCACGGGCACTTAGAGGGCCCGATACGAGCTAACAAAGAAAGTCCTCAACGGGGACAGGGGCCAAGGTACACAATCAGCTAGATCCTAAAGAGACGGAGGGAGAGACCCTCGCAAGGCCATAAAGGTCGTGGCCTTGGCCACACCAAAGGTTCTCTAGAACGGGATGTTCTAGGTCCCCTCATGGCATGCCTTGGCTGCCACCAACATCGGCTCTGCACATATAGCGAAGAGGGAAGGGAACTCGACTCTAAGCAGGGACTCTAAAAGCCAAGGGTCAAGCTAGAATAGGGTTATGTATCCATTTCCAGTAGTGAAGGATATCCCTCAGTGGATCTCCTACTTGATGTCATGGATGGCTCTCTAGAACTAGGAACCCCCCCGGTGCTCTCACGCCAAGAGCGGGCATCCATGAAGATATTTGGCTTTAATGAGATGTAGCTGCAAACGTCCATTCTCAGTGAGGATACACCAAACCTATTTTAGCATAAGCGTCACGTGCTAAGGTCGAGAAAGGCTTTCTTTGGAGTTACTTTGTGTAACGCAATCTTTCTTCACAAAATAGGTGGGAATAGAGGCTCATCTACTAAGAACATTTAAAAGGCAATAAGAGAGCGATATCTCTAACTTTATTAGCCATCTTTCGATATCCATTAAATCATCTTCAGTTGAACATATCCAATAGTATTACCCCCTGATCAACCAGAGAAAGCATCCTTGACATAAATTGATTACCAAGTTTTACTATTAGGATTATGTTCTCTCTAAGATCATAAGAATCCATTCTCGAGTCGTTTGTAACCGTGGACATGGATTTTCGGAAAGATTTGACCCTACAGGTGATGAGGGGTAACCTCGGCAATGCCCATGGTTATGGACTTGGGTTTTAGGGAAAAGGGGTGCACTGGTGATTTTGATAGCTTATCAGACAAATAAGGGAGGCGAGATTTATCCAGGTTCATGCTCTCGTAGAGGAAACCCTACTTTCTGCTTGTCTGATCTTTATTGATGGAGAGTACAAAGTCATTGAGTTTCTAGATGTGGTCTAGCTTACAATGGGTTGCTATGACTAGATTCAGGTGCCCTCCATGTTGGCTCCTCTCAGCCTTTATATGAGAGGCTAGGTCTCAGAGTCTAATCCGGGTCGGTACAGAATAAAAGGTAACCTTAATACTATATCGGCTATGTCTTGGGCTTCGCCTTGATTGTTACGTCTGGTTCCTAGGCTTCAGGTGCTTCCAAAACCTCTAGCTCCTTATGAGACTTATGGGCCTTGTCCTAGATCCGTACCAGATATATTAACAATGAATACCCGAAAGGTCATACCCATGTCAGTAGCCACCGAGGTCCACTCAAGTTGTAGACTCGGGTTAGGTATCCAAGTTCCGTTTAATATGCATGTGAGGTGAATCCGAAAATTTCTTCGTATGAGCGAACGGTAAGTTTAATAAATATTTTTCATGGGGGATATTAGTATAAAAAGTATGGTGCATCCGATGGATCAGGAACCATTTAATTGCTCTTGGGACAAAACATCTGAACCTTCTCAAGCTCAAGTCCCCGGACTCGAACCTAGTATATGATGATGTAATTCAGTTTGGGTCGTGGAGGTCCTATCGAATCTGAATTCCAGTTTTTTTTTGGGTACCCAATGCGTCAGTTGGGATTTTCATCATATCGTAGATATGGAAAATTACTGGTAGAGCGCAGTGTGTGCGATTTCCAGGCCCGTAGGATGGATCCCCGGGTCTTACCTTTGTGTCTTAAACATGGCATATAGACATGTTATCACGGTGGACGCGGTCTAAAAACTCGAATATTTTCCTGACAGTCTTGTTTGTCTGATGCAATTGTTGAAATCATGTTCTTGAAGTGATGTTAGCATTTTCATCGGGTGCACGACCGGCGCTCCCTATGGTAGTAGTCCACGAGGCTATGTTTAGGTGCTTGCATCCAAGTATAGGCTCAACGTTATTCTTCTTGTGTATCACTTTATGTCGACTCCACTAGAGGAATTATTTTTCTATTGGGTGTGCGGCGAGCGCTCCCGATGGGAGTAGCCCTGGAGGTTATGTTCAGATGATTGTAACTTAACATAGGATCATAGATCATTTTCATCCGAGGAGGTACTCGACTCAAGTCTTGTTTGTCCTTGATTGCAAATAATAATCATTGTCTCCATTGGAGAATTGTTTTTATCAGGTGCGCGGCTAGCACTCTCGGCTGGAGTAGCCCCCGAGGTTATGTTCAGATGCTTGGAACTGAGCATAGGCTCATAAATCCTCTTCATCTGAGGAGGTACTCGACTCGGGTCTTATTTTCGGAGATGCTTATGATTTTATCGAGTCTATTTGTCCATACCTAAAAAAAAATTATTTCCTCTCATGATGTCAGGGATGAAGACGATAGTGTGCTCAAATGCCTCTAAAAAGACTTGATGTGTCATGGCGGTAGTGGGTGAAGGAGATATGCCCTAGAGTCCAATAATAAATTTGTTTTATTTATATATCTCAAAATTTTCATAATAGTTTTGTATCATGCTATAATTGTGTTAAGCGGAAACATTAATACATGTGTGGTATATAAACAACTAGGTCCCTAATACCCTCTAGTACTAGCTCGTTGGGCAGCCGATGATTGAGGTTTCCCGATCATGGACTTATTAACATCAACTTACAACAAGGTCACTTCATGAAGTGATGGACACACCCCAACCATAGAATTGCAATGTGATCTAGTCACAATGTTCAACGTTGCAATATCTAGTAGAGCATAGTGACTTACTCCTTCGACCGTGAGATCATATTTAATCACTATCTCTCGCGGCTGCTTTGATCACATCAACCGTCATGATCGTAACTGGGTGACCATAAAGGTGTGTATTGGGTATTACAGAGGAATAGTTGAGGCGTATGTATCGATATTGGGATTTTCCTATGCGAGTGATAGATAGATACTCTGGGCCCACTCGGTGAGATTACATCAATGAGCTTGCAAGCATGTGATTAGGTCACGATAATGTAATGACATGGGAATGAGTAAACGTGTTTGTCAGTAACAAGATCATATATTAGGTCTTTGACAACCCATATATCATTGTGCAAAAGGAATAAGGCTGGTTCAAGCGATCGTATAATTCATGGAATATTAAGGGACCATCATGTGTTTCCAGATACTGATGTTGGTCATTGATTGAAGAGTTGTATCGATCATGTATGAACATTCCTGAACCATAAGGGTGTCACGCTTATGGAAAAAATCATCCATAGGAATATCATCATCTGTTCATCACTATAACAATATATTCCATTAGTAGACTCATTCATGATGATGCAGTTTTCAGTTTTAGAGTTATTATCATATGTTTCTAGTGAAGGTGGAAAATACTTTTCCCAAGCTCAGGTTGGACTATAGTCCATTCCTCTCCTCTTCTTTGGGGTGCATGGGCATCCCTAAGATTAGGATTTTGTCATCTTCTTCCTGCAAAATATTAGTTCTTTCCATGGCAACAAGAATATCTTTAACATAATCATATACATAGGGATTATCACGAAAGTTTTATTTTAAATGTGTAAGGAGAATAAAACTTATTTCTTTAAGATCACGAGCTACAACACAATATTAATGATTTTTATTAATAAGGGAATCCACCTCATGAGAACCCTTGAAGGTAATAAATTGATCAACGAGTCTCATGTAAAGGATCACCATAATCCTTCTCATTATATGAGGCAATCATAAAGTTATTGTTAAATTTGCATTGATAGTGTAGATGTTTATCATTTTGTTTTGTGCAACATGACACATTATGTAACTCACATGGTTGTTTAGCAATCTTATTTAGACAGTCAATAAATTCTTTCATATGTGATCTTTCTTGAGAAAAGATATAATCAGCTTCTTTTAGTAATCTATATTTCTCATCTGAAAGTTCATCCATGTGGAAGTAACACTAATTTATGTGTTTTTTATATAAGGAAAGTAAGTACAAAACTGAAAGTAAACTAAATAAAAACTCACAACCAAGGAAAAACCTCCCCAACCTTAGATGATTGCCAAATATAAAACAAACTAAAAATAAAACTACATGCAAAACTGAAAGTAAATCTAATATCTAGTGCGCACAATAATAAAAGTCTAAACACTACGCTCACCGGCAATGGCGCCAGAAAAGTGCTTGATAAACCCCAAGAGAAGGGTATCACTATAATACCTCTCAATGTAGTGGGGTATCGATCTGCAGGAGCAAGAAGGAAAAGCTATTTATTCTCAATGTAGTAGGGTATCGATCTGCAGGAGCAATGGCGCCAGAAAAGTGCTTGATAAACCCCAAGTTTTTGTTGTTTATGCACTAAACAAGTTAATGTAACAAAGAGGTTGATTTAATTATTGGAAGTAAAATGCAACAAAACGATAATGTAGAAGTGTCCCAAACCTCTTCAATGCAAGAGGATGAGACATGGGTTTACTCTTAAAAACATAATGGACATGGGTTCATGGGTTCACTCAATCCTCTCTCTCTATCCATAGTGATGATCATGTTGTAAATAATAAAAATACACACAATTGTCATGTTTTAATGGTAACTTTATGGCGTCTACATGTCCTAAAACGTATAGTTGAAAGAAATACGCATTTGTGCTGCTAGGTCACCCTCGTAAGGCTAGAATTGGTTATTGTCACACCACAGACCATATTTCTCTCTTTTTACCCCTAGATAAAGGATGTTTGGTTGTATTGTGCTACTCAATACATATGCCGCTATCACTCGGCCACCCAACCTACATACATCATACTTCTTAATGGAAAACACTCCAAACACTAATGCAATGATTTATTTGCTGTGCGTATTACCACATCTACCTCCACTTGGTGGTGTCAAACACCTCATGACATGGGTAAACAAGGCATTTTGCATAGATTAAACCATTACATGCATCATAGAATATTTCCAAAGTATGAGAAGCCATAAAAGATCCAACACAACAGTAAATGCATAACAAGTATTATCTCATACCACAATATCCACCATAGGAATTACATAGATAGATCCACAATCTTGAAAGGCACACCATATGGACTTCAACAATGATCATTCATAGAGAGATTAGATTAAGTTACCACCACAAACCCATAGTACAAGGGGTGAATACTCCCCTCTCATCAAGGATAGTGATGAGGAGGCGTTGGTGAAGGAGGAGAGGTGGTCATAGGTGATTCTGGCAGCGGTTCCCCTTCCAATCTTCCTCTGTCGGCAGCCAGCAGACTCTCTGTTTTGGTGTTTTTGATATCTGCCTCTGTATGTGTCGAGGACGGCCGAGAGGGGGTATATATAGAGTTTTTTATGTCAAAACACGTATGTGGGCAAAAGATTGAGGCGAATCGGATGGCTGAGGGAAAAAATAGCACATGTGGCATGCCTAGTAAAGGAGCCCACACCACCTGGCCTAGTTCCCAGCCAATTAAGATCCTTTGGTCCTTCTTTGGCCTACTCTATGTGTCTTTAAATTTGTGAACTATGCCCTATGACATTGCCATTTTAGGAGCCTCGTAATGTCAAAAATACTAACAGAAGGTAAATTCTATCAGACAGAGTTAGAACCAGATGAGAGGGGATTTTTTAGGAAATCCCCGAAATCACTAAGAACATTGGTAATAAATACTAATATGATGCAATTATGTGGGAATATGTGTCAATAAACTACAAAGTTCATGTATGCATTTTACATGCATCAGAGATCAACACCGACGAAAATCAATACTTAACCAACTATAATCAAGTCAAGTAAAAGGTGTTTGAAGATCTTCTTATTGGTTATGAATGGGAAAAGGCAGGCATAGCCCCACCATGATACGATCCCATAATTTTAAAGTATTTCAATTCTTGCCATGATGCATACGATTCTACTATGGTCTTTTATCGATAGATAAAGTATCCTATCTTGCATGACTTCCTTTGAAGCCTATATCACCTGATCCACTGCTCCTAGCATAACTAGGTTTGGCTTCTATACATTGCTAGAGCTTATGTCTATGTCTTGATTAGCCATGCTTAGCTATTGGTGCCAGTTCATCCTAATGAATCGAGTATAATAGGAGAACGAGATATGCTAATGAGGTGATATTAGAGGTGAAGAGTAAACATGCTAAGGCTTATATGGGAGGCCGGAGTGGGATGTGGTTTTTGTAGTCCCATGCTCGCCACCCCTAGGACATGAGTTCTTGCCTTTGGAACCAAGACTGAACGTATAACCACATGGGGCCTAGAAAACCTCTCGACTCACTAACTTTCCTAGTAGATTCCATGAGTCACATAGTTCAGGCATTCAATGTAACATCCCAGCATTAGAGCTTACAAATAAGTTGAGATGATATGTGTGCATTGCATTCATGCATAGAAAATCTAGATAATTTTCGCGCTTTTAAATAAAACTTGTCAAAGTTATTGAAGCTTCTCTCAACTTGGTGGAACTGAAGTAGATCATCAAGTTGATTGCGATAAGTTTTAGTATGACCTTTGCTAAAACCTCATCTTTGGGTAATATAATTTGATCTATGGGTAGATCAAATGAAATGAAACTAAACCACAACACACTACCTAATAAGGAGTACTTGATGTTTTAGAGATCATAGCATGGTATTCCATACAACAACTCAATGATGAATACTTAATCTTCTAAAGATTAGATCAAGGTATTCTTTACAACCACCCCTGAATACTAAATTAAGTATATAACTTCAGTGAAGAAACTCAATAACTAAACCTTGGTATATATGCTTACCATAGTTATTCCTACCATGGGCATCATGGTAGTTCTTAAACATTAATTCTTATCATAAATAGAGTACAAAGGGAAGTCAAGCCTAGACCATTCATCACATATCCTTATTGTCATATTAACAGATGACATTCCTATTTAATCAAGTCTTAGTGTCAATTGATCAGCAATGTTGAGTGATCAATTCCTGGCCTAGAACTTATTAACCTTTAGCCTTGACTTATTATATTGACCTTCCAAAGTATTAAAGTAAACTATTAAGGAGAAGGAACTAGTTGTGGTAAAGTGTGCCATCATCAATGGGATGAGATACTTAGTGGTGATCAAACCATTTTATGTTGGAGGAGTTAACTCACTCATGAGTTAATTAGAAGAAGGATCTAAACCAAAGAGTTAAGCTAGTAATTAAGAAGTTATAAGAAAACTAGTGAAAGTGCATGTGTGCCCCCATGTGTGGTTTTGGTAATTTATGACAATATGTATGGACTTATGTTTGCAATGAGTTCTTACTTGTAGGATTTGTCCATAGGCAATGCTTGAACCAGAGGTTGGCTTCAAGGTTGGTTGAAGAAGAAAGTAGAGAAGATCAAGTGTTGACCAAGGTTTCAATGAGTGATTCAGAGATTGTTCAAGTAAGTATTGGGCCTATAGCAAGTGTGTCTTGAAGAATAAAGTTGGAGTGATATCTCTTATGTACTTACAAGACACCAACATAATGAAGAAAGAACAAATGATGTGCAAGTTCAAGATGAGCCATCTCGAAGAGGTCATGTGCTTAAATCTTGCCATCCTATGGTGATCATGGATATGGGAAGATGATATGCCCAAAAGAGTAGTTCTACCATAGTGGAGGATGTGGGGGCAATTTGCAAGTCTTTGCCAAGCTAGCGCAATCAAGAAAGGTGTTCCATCTTGAAATGGAGAAGATCGTCATCATCAAGCTCAAGTGGAATATGCACAAGGCAAAGGTATGGTCTTGATAGGGTTTCCTTCTTACCAGTCTCGTGGTGTTAGTTGGAGAGACCGGTTTATAGGATAGATAACCGTGCTATCAAGAGGGGCTCTCGAGTGAGTAACTAGATCATATCCTTCGGAGAGAGATCATACCTTTGCATACTTGGCATCATATTTCTTGGTTCTTATTTGGATCTTATCCATGTGAGGTTCTAGAGCTTGTGGTAATTCATAACAAGCTCTAGTTCATCAAAAACGGATTTCGCTTTATACCTTATTGCGTTTTTTATCTTGGAGTTTTTTCCAGTTTCTCACCAAGAGAGGTATCTCACATCATAATACATGAAATGCTCTCTCTTGGTGGGTAGACCTTGTCACCCCCATTCCAACAAAATTGGTTTCGGGTCAATCGGAGTGTGGATGCAAACGTTATGATCATTACAGTTTTGTTGTTTCTATCAGTATTGCCTCTAGCAGGTTTTTAGACCAGAGTCTCCAGCGTGCAAAATCCAGCCTGCGTCGGACTGTTCGGCAGATTTCAGCCGGAGTATCCGGCCTAGCCGGAATGTCCGGCTCGTATCAGCCGGAGTGTCCGTCCTGGAGGATTCCTTGGAGGGTGCGGACATTCAGTGACCCAGATCGGACTCTACCCGGACACTGCCCGGACTCTGGCCGGATTCTTTGCCAAATCAGAGTGTCTGGTGCACTGTGGCCAGAATGTCCGGTTTGGCTGGATAGTCCGGGTTAAGTGGCTCCAACGGCTACATTTCTGGGGAGCCTATAAATAGGCCCCTTCTTCAACCTTGAGTGGCTTCTCGTTCCTGAAGAAGAAGAACACCATTTGAGAGCCATCAAAACTCCAAGATCTCCCTCTCCAACCAACCAAAGTCCCTGATCTTTGGGGAATCGAAGGAGGAGGCCTTGATCTATAGCTTCACCAAGAGAGATCTTCATTTCCCCCTCATTCACTTGAGGACCCCTTGCTCTAGGGTTTCATTGGAAACCTTAGGCCTTATTTTGGTTCTTACAAGCTTGTCTTTGATTGTTGTGATAGCTTTCTTGGATTCGGGAGCCTCCAATTAAGTTGTGGATGTGTGCCTCGAACTTGTTGTAAAGGTGTCGGCTACCACTAATGACCCACAAGTATAGGGGGTGTATCGCAGTATTTTCGAGGGAAGTGAAACCTAATTTATTGATTCGACACAAGGGGAACCAAAGAATATTTATAAGCCTTAACAACTGAGTTGTCAATTCAGCTGCACCTGGAAACAATCTTGCTCACAGTAGTATATCAGTAGCAACGGTTTTGTAGTAGGAATAGTAAAGTAACAGTAGTAGTAAAGTAAAGACAGTAGTAACAATAGCAGTAACCAGTAGGATTAAAGCGCGGTAGGCATAGCGATGGATGGACGGCTGTTGCATGAACAAGACAATTCACATGGCGATCAAGACATAGGGCAATTGCAGATAAATAAGATAAAGCATCCAAGTACTAGATAATCATAGGCATGTGTTCCATATATAGTCATACGTGCTCGCAATGAGAACTTGCACAACATCTTTTGTCCTGCCAACCCGTTTGCAGCGGGGCCTCAAGGGAACTACTGGAAATTAAGGTGCTCCTTTTAATAGAGCACCGGAGCAAAGCATTAACACTTCGTGAACACATGAGATCCTCACATCAAAGCCATTCCCTCCGGTTATCCCGATTGCTATCACTTCGGGGCCATTGGTTCCGGACAACAACGTGTGTATACAACTTGCAGGTAAGACCAAAAACAATACTATCTAATGAATCAATAACATGTTCAGATCTGAAATCATGGCACTCGGGCCCTAGTGACAAGCATTAAGCATAACAAGTTGCAACAAAGTAAAAAAACCACTAATAATAGATACTAGGCACCATGCCCTAACAATATGATGCCATTACATGAACAATCTCATCCAATCCCTACCATCCCCATAGCCTACAACGGGGGATTACTCACTCATAGATGGGGCAAACATGGATGGGTGATGGAGAAGTGATGGTGATGATGATGGCGATGATCTCCTCTAATTCCCCATCTCGGCAGGGTGCCAGAACGGAGTTTCTGGTGCTGTTTCGTGGAATCTGGTGGTGGCGTCGGAGCGGAACTCCTTCTGGAAAAACGTCAAACCCCCTGAGTTCTTAGGTTAGATGGCAACTTTTAGGCAAAGAGGGAGACCGAGGGGTGTCTGGGGCGGCCAGACCACCCCCTGGCACGGTTAGGCCTGGCCCGCACGGCCGGGTGGTGTGGCCAGGCCCCAGCCCCACTCCGTCTCGTATTCTAGCTCCATGAGTCTTCTGGTGAAATAGGATTTTTGGCATATTTTCCGGGATTTTTCCTGATAGTTGATTTTCTGCATAAAAACTAGACACCAAGGTAATTCTACTGAAAACAGCGTTAGTCCGTGTTAGTTGCATCCAATTCACACAAGTTTAGAGGAAAAACAACATCAAAAGTGTTTGGGAAAGTAGATACGTTTTGGACATATCAACTCCCACCAAGCTTAGCTTATTGCTTGTCCTCAAGCAATTCATTTGAAAACTGAGTGCGATAAAAGAAACTTTCACGAACACATTTTCTTCATATGATGTATATATTCTCAACATATGATCAACTACTTAGACAATTCATAATAAGGAGTATGGAACTAAGTTTACTCAATAGGCATTGCAAGCTATGAAGAAATTCCAACTCAAAAATAATAAGTAGCATGAAACATAAACATAAGCAACATTACAATGCTCATAACAAGGTATGATAGAGTGGTATCTCGCTTGCCTTTGATTGTGAATGCCAAGGGACCTCTGAAGTTCAGGTGAAGACTAGAAGTAAAGATATCAAAGATACAAGCATCAAAGTCATAACACAATTAATCCAGTATTGAGACAAGCACATTATACTAAGAATGACAACTATGCTCTCAAAAAAGTGCTCATAGAATAAGTGGTGACTCAACAAGGAAATGAAAAAGGTTTTGAATAGTTTTAAAGGCTTCCAAATGCTGAAAGTATGGTACTCATTAGCTTTGAGCTCTCATTGCCCCTATCATGAGCATCTTTAATATGGTTAAGGTAAAAGTGAGGTCCAATCTGAGTTATATGCTTGACAGACTATAAACTGGAAATCTCATGTCCCTTGAGTACGAGGGCCGCTCCTCATGCTACTCAACTTTAGTTACCGGTAAGTTCTTGTCATAGTAAATATGTGTGTATCATAAAGAACCACCAACGGGGTACCCCTTGCCTGATGATACGGAAGAATCCCCATATCAAAATGACAAGGCAAGCAGACAACGAGTATCTCAGCAATCTCCTTATTTACCATGGGAATATGGTGCTTTTTCTCTCTTTCCTCTTTTCATATATCTTTTTTTATTTTCTCAATAGCTATCTATTTTTTTATAAAAAGAATGATTCATAGATACTCATTATGGTTACACTGCAGGTTTCCACCATGATTAGGCATGGATTAGACCGGCGGCCCAGGTGTTTCTCTAACACACATACATAACTCCATGGACTTACAAGCTCCCCTTTTATTTCACACCGACGACATCCGCAAACAAAAGAGCATGATATCAACTGGGTATATATTTACATGTGTTGAAAGCGTTCCCCATGACAGCACGGTTCTGCTAATTCCCAGCCTATAATTTGCAAGCATATAACTTTCATGGACAGTCACAATGGTTCAGGTTTATTAAGTGCAGGAAATAAAGTGTGCCATCAAGTTCGTGAGAGCTTTACTAACTAACTTTCTCATAACAAGCAAACATTTTATTCGGAAGAAAACATGGCATACTTAATATGCACGAAATAGCAAATGATGCTAATGGGTAGGTATGGTGGACACTTTTGGCAATATTGGTTTTGGGGAGTTGGACGCACGAGTAAAGCTTATACTCGGCGCAAGTGAAGGCTAGCAATAGAGAGGGAGCGACAAACGAGAGAGCAATAACTGTCATAATCATGCTTGCAACAAAACAGGTTAATCATGGCATGAAAGTGATTCAAGACCCTCAAGGCAAAATAATTCGTCGAGGCTTAACTGATTATTTCAGTCATATGCATGCGTGAGGATGTGCCAAGTCATTTCAAGTGAAACATTCAGAGGAGGATACCACGGTGTCATACCAAGTTATGAATAGAGCAATGTAAGCAAACATTCATATAACATGCTACAAACTATTAGCGAGTTGGAGATGATCATAAGAAAGCAAGAACTACTAAGCATCCATAAATAACATACACCCTACATGAACAGCCTAAGAATGCCCACAATGATGAGTATATGTACAAAAATGAAAACAAATAGAGTTCGTTACCAGCCTCTTACCACACCTCAAGCCGTCGTTAATCCTCATTATTGCCCTTCTCTTGTGCGGCTTGAATAATAATATGAAACCAAATTCCACTGAGAACTACTGAACCCTGCAACAAACTCACAAAACCAAAGAAGAATAACAAATATTTTTGGTGTTTTCAATTTTTAAAACAAGAATCAAAAAGGCAAAACAAGCAAAGCAAAATCTTTTTCGGTTTTTCGAATAGTTCAAAACAAAGCAAAAAGGGAAAAATAAACCAAGGCAAAACGATAAAGCAAACAAAGAGAAACAACAGAAATATTTTTGGTCTTTTTGTGTTTTAAGAAAGCAAAAACAAAGAAAAAACGAAAACTAAAAAGAGAACGAAACATGAATATACAGAGTACCAACGCAAAATGATATGGAGATGAGTGCGATGTCGGTGTACCTCCCCCCAAGCTTAGGCTTTTCGCCTAAGTGGGTATCAATCCAGATACGAGTAAGGGTTCCAAGCAGGCGGATCATTGTAAGTATGATCGTAGTTGGGCCCTTGGGAATAAGAAGAGACTCCCCAATCATAGGTAGGTTACTGATATGAACACTCCCCCTCATTCGAGGGCTAGACCGAATCATCCGTGACCTCCCTTCTAGTATCCTG
The DNA here is from genome assembly GCA_910589775.1 of Avena eriantha. Taxonomy (NCBI): domain Eukaryota; kingdom Viridiplantae; phylum Streptophyta; class Magnoliopsida; order Poales; family Poaceae; genus Avena; species Avena eriantha. The sequence continues at coordinate 94,024,553 of OU342742.1, forward strand.
CTCCTATTGAGAGAGCTCTCCCAAGTACGTATCAAACTCTTCCTCCGTGAGGGACCATCCTACCCTGTTATCAAGGTTAAACAAAACAGGTGCAGGCAAAAGAACGACACGCTTGGACTTGCTCCTTCTCCAACCAGCTTTGAGAAAGGTTATTTCATAAGACAACTCACTCAAACTAGCCCACGAGGAAACAAATTTATGTTGTATCATGGAATTAAGATCAAGCCTTTCTATGGGAAACTGTAGGTCTAGATGATGAGGCACTAAACCATGCAATGCTAGTAAACGAGAAGCAATGAGGCCCCCACAAATTCCACCTTTCTCGCGGTTAGCAGCAAGACGGAAAGCTATCAAAGCACCCAAGTTGTAAGACCTATCTCGTTTAAGAGCAGCAAAGATGAATGCTAGATCGTATGAAGATAATTTATTGGCAGTTTTCCTAGCAAGAACACACTTGGCAATAAAGTAGGCAAAGTAGCGAATGGAGGGGAGATGAATGTTACCGATTTTCTCGCTCTCCTTTGAGAAGCTCCTCCCTTGGCAAATCTCCACATACAAGTCCATGAGTGGTGCAGGACACTCTTTAATCCTTCCACATGATCCCCACTGAGGTACCTTAAGAGATGGTTAGTTTCACAAATTTACAAGGCTCATCTTCCAAAAAGTGCTCCAATCCTGCATTAGCAACCAAAGTATGGAAGTCCTGGGAAATTCCTGCAGCTCTCATGAATTCGGAGCATGGATAGATGGAAGGAAAAACTTCCTCCTCTCGGTGAACCTTCATAACCTCAGGCACCCTCAGTTCATGTTGGTTTAGTTGATGCTCATTCATCTTCTATTCTAAAATTTAAACATCTATTAAACAAGTGATTGCAAAGTGAATATAAAATGAAGGGCACTACTCATAGGGACTTATAGAGGCCTAAACATGCATCAAAACTATATCTCTAAGCATTGAACAAGCTTACAAGCACTCAAAACCTGTCACCTACAACAACAAAATACTCAAGATATAAACTACTAAACCCACATCTACTTGGACAAGCGGAGGAGTCACATACCGAAGAACAAATGCTCCAAATTTCAGCAGCAAAGATGGGTTGAGCAAGGAGATCGAAAAATCAAGGGCAAGCACAGCAAGAACGCGATTTCGAGCAATGAAATGGTGTTTACTCGGGAGAGAGAAGAAAGTGGCAAGTGAGAGAGTGAGTGGAGAGCCAGGGTGGCCCACACCATGGCCAGGGGCGCCCCTGGGCAGGCCGCGCCACCAGATGATGTGCCTGCCTGGTGGGCCCCCCTGGGTCACTCCAGGCACTCCTCTGCCCCTTTTTCATGTAAAAATTTAATATGAATTTTCTGGAATTTTTCGAGACACTTTATTTTTGAGAAATTTCCAGGTATAGATGAATGATTTTCTGCAGAGAAGTGATTTTGAATGATGCAATGCTAAACAAAACAAAAACTTCAGAAGTTCTAAGACACTCTAACATGCAAGCAACTAACAACAGAAAATAAAACTAAACGAAAACAAAAACTAAATGGATAGAATAGAAGTAAACAGAGATAATCATAGTAAAAACATTGTTTTGTTCAATGAAATCCTTTTGTTAACAAGGTTGATCAGGTCTTGTTACCAAAACAATTTTATATGAAACAAAACTTTGTATTCCACTAATGATTATGGTACCTCAACCTTGATAGCATTGGTCCCAATCATAATAGTTTCATATTTTTCTCTTGGTATGGGACAATATATTTCTCCAACTTGAATGCCCTCAACATGTTCAATTGAATTCAAACCATAAGTCCTATCAATATTCTTGGGGAAATAGACAGTATGTTCCTTGTCATTAACATTGAAGGTCACCTTTCCTTGATTAAAATTAATAATAGCTCTTGCAGTGTTAAGAAAAGGTCTCCCAAGAATAATAGACATATTATCATCTTCGGGCATTTCAAGCACAACAAAATTAGTTAATATCAAGCAATTATGAGACACTTGAACAGGTACATCCTCACATATACCAACAGGAATAGTGGTAGATTTATCAGCCATTTGCAAAGATATATCAGTTGGTATTAATTTTTCTAGTTGAAGTCTCTTATAGAGAGAAAAAGGCATGACACTAACTCCTGCTCCCAAATCACACAAAGCAGTTCTAACATAACTATTTTTAATAGAGCAAGGAATAGTTGGAATCCCTGGGTCTCCAAGTTTCTTTGGAACCTTACCATTAAAGGAATAATTAGCAAGCAAAGTAGAAATTTCTTCATTAGGGATCTTCCTTTTATTCGAGACAATATCCTTCATATACTTTGAGTAAGGAGGCAATTCAATAGCATCAGTCAAAGGAATTTGCAAGAATAAAGGTTTCATACACTCACAAAACTTATTATAGTGTTCATCTTCCTTTGACTTGTGTTTCTTATCAGGGAAAGGCATGGGTTTTCGGACCCAAGGCTCTCTTTCACTACCATATTTCTTAGCAACAAAATCTTCTTTAGTGTATTCAGTATTCTTAGTGTGCTTTTCAGATTCTTCTTCAACTTTTTCTTTATAAGGAACATCATTTTCTTCATTACCACTTTCAGTTTCAACATCAGAGATAGATATACTATTAGGATCTTTAGCAGGTTCAGAGGGTTCTACAATAGTTTTATGTTTCTTTTTTCTTTTCTTACAAGTAGAACAACTATTTTCAACTTGTTGAGAATCCTGCTCAATTATTTTGGGATGCCCCTCAGGATATAGAGGATCCTGGGTAGCAGCACCACTTCTTGTTCTAATCTCATAAGCATGTTTTTCTTTAGCAGCATTAACTAGCAAGTCTTTTTGCACTTTAATAAGTTGATCTATTTGAGTTTGAATAATTTGAAAATGTTTAACAAGCATTTTAACATCATTAGAGGTTCTTTCCACAATATCTTTTAGCTCAACAATAGCTCTAGAGTTTTCCATTAAATAATTTTGCACCCTTTTATTAAAATTATCTTGCTTAACAATAAAAATATCAAATTCTTCTAAGCATTGATCAGGAGGTTTAGAGTAAGGAATATCACCTTCATCAAAGTGTTGGAGAGAGTGTACCTCAATAGTAGATGAGTGGGGGATAGGCTTACATAATTCTTCTATAGGAGGTAAGTTTTTAACATCTGCAGCTTTAATACCCTTCTCCTTAAGACATTTCTTAGATTCCTTCATCACTTCATCATTTAGTTCAATAACTCCCCTCTTCTTTGATGTTGGTATAGGCACGGGAATAGTTGGTTCAGGTATAGTCATCTCAGGTATAGTTGGTTCCAGAGGAGTCCAGTCTTCATAGTTCTTGCTTATTTTAGCTATTAACTCGCCAGCTTCTTTGGGAGTCCTGTTCTTGAAAACATAATCAGCACAACTATCCAGGTATGTCCTAGATTCTTCAATTAGTCCATTATAAAATATATCAAGAAGCTCATTCTTAGGTAATGGGCATCCAGCATGTGCATGAATCAAAGCACAAAACCTTGCCCATGATTCAGGCAATATCTCTTTTTCTCCTTGTTTATAATCAAAAAGTTCCTGCAAAATAGCATGTCTAGCACTAGGAGGAAAATATTTCTGTCGGAAAGTACTAATCAAGCAATCAGGGCTATCTATAGATCCAGGAGGTAAATTAATAAACCAAGTTTTAGCTTCTCCTTTCAGTGAAAAGGGGAAATCTTAGCAACAAAGTAAGTACGCATCTTAATATCATCAGAAAATAAGCCACTCATGGTAGAAAGCTCAGTCATATGTGCTACCGCACTTTCATTCTTAGTCCCACAAAAAGGTTCTTTCTCAACAATAGCTATATAAGATAGATGAAGAGAGAAATCATAATCTTTATCTTTAATGTTTATGGGAGAAGCAGCAAACTTAGCATTAGGAGACAATTTGGGTCTAATAGTACGCCTCTCAAGGAGATTCTTAGCAGCGCTCCTATCATGGGTGTTTTTACATTCTTTAATAAATTTATCGGTCATCTCAACATAACCGTCTTCAATATCATAACTCTCACTAGACTTAGGTGAACTAACAGGTCTAGTGGTGTCTTCGTTAGGAGTTTCAGTATTTCCAGCTATAGTTCTAGCAATCATAGCATCTAGGAAAGGACCTAATGAACCACTCTTATCAATCACAGTAGAAGCAGCATCATAAATATTAGAAGTTTCAGATTCAGCAGTAGTAGCAATGTGTGTAGCATGTGTATGTGGTGGTGTAACGACCTTACTCATAACAGATGGTGAATCAAGAGCAACAGAGGTGTTCCGAACCGTACATCTTCTTATAGTGGATGGTAAAATAGGAACCTTGCCATCACGAGACTTACCCATGATGGATGGATGGCAGCGAACAATAATGAATCCAAGTGAACTTGATAAATAAAGTTATGCTCCCCGGCAACGGCACCAGAAAATAGTCTTGATGACCCACAAGTATAGGGGGTGTATCGCAGTATTTTCGAGGGAAGTGAAACCCAATTTATTGATTCGACACAAGGGGAGACAAAGAATATTTATAAGCCTTAACAACTGAGTTGTCAATTTAGCTGCACCTGGAAACAATCTTTCTCACAGCAGTGTTGGGTCCGCAGCATAGAAAACAAAAAAATTCCTACGATGAGAACTATACGCCAAGATCTATCTACTAGATACAGAGCAACGGGTGGACATACATCCATGGAGAACTTACCCTCGAAGACAATGAGTTTTGTTAACGAGTAGGAACTCGTGGTTGATGTAGTCGTACGCTTGCCGATCTCAAGATCATGTGGAAGTCCGAGCGCCGCAAATCAGCAGCGCATCCGTCCTCGCACACACGTTCAAGCCACCGGACAACCTCCACCTCCTCGCTCCAGCGAATCAGCGGAAGCAGCAACTCCTTCCAGACGCAAGGCCACTAGGAACATGTATCTCGCTAATCCGAGACCATGGGGGAATATCTAGAGGGGGAGAGAGATCCTTCACGAGGAGGTGTGAGGATGAAGGAGGAGAGGGGTGGCCTTTTATAGGAGGAGGGGGTGCCCCCTCTCTCCATGGCTGGCGCATGGGGGGGTGACCCCTCACCTCCCCCATTCATGTGGTGGTAACCCCTCCACATTAAAATGCCCCTTAACATTCTCTTTTAAAGTCTCCACTTTAAATGCATTAAATTTCTCCAAATTTAATGCTCTCTCATTTAATAAAACTCTTTTATTTATTTTATTCAGAATTTTGTTAATTACTTTAATTAACAAACATTCACATAAAACCCCTTGCAACATTTCAATATCACATGCAGAAACACTTTCTGCAATTTCACCCGAAAAATTCCAGTTTCTATCGAAACATTTCCTGCGCTTTATAAACCTTTTGTCTGGAACATATGTGCTCCTAAATGATGTCCAGCAACCCTTAAGTGTGTCACCCTACGGTTCGCGAATAATGTAGACATGATTGAGACTCCTCTCAGATCAATAATCAGAAGCGGGACCTGGAGATCCATACTGACTCCTGCACATTCAACGATGACTTCTGTGATCGTGAGAACCTTTAACGTCAGCAATTTAATCCCTTTGTCTCATGATATAATACATGTCCGAGATTCGATCATCGGTATCCAAATACCTAGTTTGATCTCGTTACCGACATGCACTCTTTTCTCGTTCCCGTGATATAACATTCTAGTGATCACATCACTTGCTTGCAAGCTATCTTAATGTGATATCACCGAGAGGGCCTAGAGTATATCTATCCGTCATCTGGATTGACAAATTCCACTCTTGATCCATGAGCCTCAACATAACACCTTCGTAGTACTGAACCCATCTTTATAGTCACCCTGTTACGGTGTGACGTTTGATGTTATCAAGATACTCTTCCGGTGTTAGCAATTAACATGATCTCATGGTCTAAGGACTAAGACTACTTTGTATGATGTTATAGAAATATAAACATAATGACTTGATCGTAATGCTATACTTCAGATGAATGTTCATCACATCATTTCACAAATGTTGTGACCTTGTTATTAACAACATCCAATGTCCATGATCAGGAAACTTTGATCATCTTGTTAATCAACAAGCTAGTCTATAAGAGAGGCATAACTAGGAACCCTTTTTGTTTATTAAACACACATGTATTGATGTTTCCTATCAATACAATTATAGCATGCAAAATAAACATCTATCATATACAAGGAATATATAATAACAACTTTATTATTGCCTCTCAGGGCATATTTCCTTCAGTCTCCCACTTGCACTAGAGACAATAATCTAGTTCACATAGTGATAAATCTAACACCCATGGAGTTCTGGTGTTGATCATGTTTTGCCCTAGGGAGTACTTTAGTCAACGGATCTGCTACATTTAGGTCCGTGTGCACTTTACAAATATTTATATCTCCATCCTTGACATGCTCGCGGATGGAGTGAAACCGGCGCTTAATATGCTTGGAATTCTTGTGAGACCTTGGTTCCTTTGCAATGGCTATGGCTCCATTGTTGTCACAATAGATCACCATTGGGTCCAACGCACTGGGAACCACACCCAGTTCTGTAATGAACTCATTCATCCAAACTTCCTCCTGCGCTGCTTCTGAAGCAGCAACATATTCCACCTCCATTGTTGATCCAGCCACCACAGGTTGTTTGGAACTCCTCCAACTAACTGCTGCTCCGTTCAAGAGAAATACGTATCCAGATTGAGACTTAGAGTCATCCGGATCGGTGTCAAAGCTAGCATCGACATAACACTTAGCGACTAGCTCTTCTTCACCTCCGTATATAAGAAGCATATCCTTAGTTCTTCTCAAGTACTTGAGGATGTTCTTTACCGCTATCCAGTGTTCCGAACCTGGATCAGATTGGTACCTACTAGTCAAACTAATAGCATGTGCCACATCCGGTCTTGTACATAGCATGGCATATATTATAGAGCCTATGGCCAAGGCATAGGGGATCTTATCCATCATCTCTCTTTCTTCCGCCGTAGCCGGACTTTGAGTCTTACTCAATGTCTTGCCTTGCAACATAGGTAAGAACCCCTTCTTACTTTCGTCCATATTAAACTTCTTTAATATCTTATCAAGGTATGTACTCTGCGATAGCCCAATTAGGCGTCTTGATCTATCTCTATAGATTTTAATGCCTAATATATATGACGCTTCACCAAGGTCTTTCATCGAATATTTGCTGTTTAGATAACTTTTAACACTGTTTAAAAGATCTATATCATTTCCAATCAATAATATGTCATCCACATATAATATCAGAAATGCCACATTGCTCCCACTCACTTTCTTGTAAATACAAGCCTCTCCATAAGTTTGGACAAATCCAAACTCTTTGATCACCTCATCAAAGCGGAGATTCCAACTCCGGGATGCTTGCTTCAGTCCATAGATGGATCGCTGAAGTTTGCACACCTTATCAGCATCCTTAGGATCGACAAAACCCTTTGGTTGTATCATATACAACTCTTCTTCAATATTACGATTAAGGAACACAGTTTTGACATCCATCTACCATATTTCATAATCGAAATATGCAGCAATTGCTAACATAATCCTAACCGACTTAAGCATCGCTACGGGAGAGAATGTCTCATCGTAGTCAACTCCTTGAATTTGTCGAAACCCCTTTGCGACAAGTCGAGCCTTATAGATGGTTACATTACCATCAGCATCAGTTTTTCTTTTGAAAATCCATTTATTCTCAACGGCCTTTCGATCGTGAGGTAAGTCCACCAAGGTCCAAACCTGGTTTTCGTACATGGATTCTATCTCGGATTTCATGGCTTCTAGCCATTTGTTGGAATCAGGGCTCATCATCGCTTCTTCATACGTCGCAGGGTCATCTATTTCATCAATCATGAAATTCATAACAGGATTGCCGTACAGTTCAGGAGCTGCACGTGTCCTGCTTGACCTGCGAGGTTCGGTAGTGTCCTCTTTCGGAGTTTCATGATCAATATCATTAGCTCTCTCTTCATTAGGTGAAGTCAACTCCGAAACAACTTCCGGTGCTGCGCTACTCGCCATTTCATGAAGAGAAGGTTCAATAACCTCTTCGAGTTCTACCTTCCGACTACTCACACCTTTCGCAAGAAACTCCTTCTCAAGAAAGGATCCATTCTTGGCAACAAAGACCTTGCCCTCGGATCTGTGATAGAAGGTATACCCAATCGTTTCCTTAGGGTATCCTATGAAGACGCATTTTTCCGCTTTGGATTCGAGTTTATCCGGTTGAAGTTTCTTCACATAAACATCACATCCCCAAACTTTAAGAAATGACAGCTTAGGTTTGTTTCCAAACCATAATTCATATGGTGTCTTTTCAACGGATTTAGATGGTGCCCTATTTAAAGTGAATGTAGCTGTTTCCAGTGCATAAACCCAAAATGACAGTGGCAAGTCAGTCAGAGACATCATAGATCGAACCATATCCAATAAAGTACGATTACGACGTTCTGACACACCATTACGTTGTGGTGTTCCGGCAGGCGTGAGTTGTGAAACTATTCCACAATATTTCATGTGTGTGCTAAACTCGTAACTTAGATACTCTCCTCCACGGTCAGACCGTAGAAATTTGATCTTTCTATTACGATGATTTTCCACTTCATTCTGAAATTCTTTGAACTTTTCAAAAGTTTCAGACTTATGTTTTATCAAATAGATATACCCGTATCTACTCAAATCATCCGTGAAAGTAACAAAATAACGATATCCACCTCGCCCTGACACACTCATTGGTCCACACACATCAGTATGTATGATTTCCAATAGGTCTGTCGCCCATTCCATTGCACCGGAAAACGGCGTTCTAGTCATCTTACCCATAAGGCATGGCTCACATGTATCAAATGATTCAAAATCAAGTGATTCCAAAAGTCCATCAGAATGGAGTTTCTTCATGTGTTTAACGCCAATATGACCTAGACGGCAGTGCCACATATGTGTAGATATATCATTATCAAGTTTAATCCTTTTAGCATCAACATTATGAATATGCGTAATACTACTATCGAGATCCAATAGAAATAAACCATTCAACACAGGTGCATGACCATAAAAGATATTATTCATATAAATCGAACAACCATTGTTTTCAGATTTAAACAAATAACCACTTTGCATCAAACATGATCCGGATACAATGTTCATGCTCAGTGCAGGCACTAAATAATTATTATTCAGGTTTATAACTAATCCCGACGGCATATGGAGAGGCAGCGTTCCGACGGCGATCACATCAACTCTTGATCCATTGCCGACCCGCATCGTGACCTCATCCCTTGCTAGTTGTCGCTTGTTCCGCAGCCCCTGAACCGAGTTACATATATTAGCAACCGATCCTGTATCAAATACCCAGGTGCTACTGCGAGTACTAGTCAAGTACACATCAATAACATGTATATCATATATACCTTTGTTTGCCTTGCCAGCCTTCTTGTCCGCCAAATACTTGGGGCAGTTGCGCTTCCAATGGCCAGTCCCCTTGCAATAGTAGCACTCGGTGTCAGACTTAGGGCCAGCTCGGGGATTCTTTTCAGGCGCGGTAACAGATTTGCCGCCCTTCTTTCCCTTCTGCTTGCCTTTCTTGTCCTTCTTGAAACCGGTGGTCTTATTGATCATCAACACTTGATGTTCTTTCCTAATCTCCACTTCTGCAGTCTTAAGCATTGACAGAAGCTCGGGAAGAGACTTCTTCATGCCCTGCATATTATAGTTCATCACGAAGCTCTTGTAGCTAGGTGGCAAAGATTGGAGAACACGATGTATGCCTAAGTCAATGGGAATCGTTACTCCCAAGGACACAAGCTTATCGGCGTACCCAGACATTTTGAGTACGTGCTCACTAACGGAGCTGTTCTCTTCCATCATGCAGCTAAAGAACTTTTCAGAAGCATTATAACTCTCTACGGCAGCATGGGTATCGAAAATCATTTTCAATTCTCCCATGGTATCAAAGGCATTGCCATTTTCGAAACGTTTTCGAAGTTCTGGCTCTAGCCCATACAGTATGCCGCAATGAACTAAGTTGTGGTCCTCCTGACGAGTTATATAGACGTTCCTTTCCTCGTCAGGGGCATCAGGAGCTAGTAGGGGGCCTAGCGGCGCCTCTAGCACATATTGCTTTTGTGCAGCAGTGAGGAGAATCCTCAAATTCATAGCCCAATTGGTGAAGTTGCTACCATTCGCAGCAAGCTTCTCTTTCTCCATGACCACACTGAAATTAAAAGCAGGTGGTGCCATCTACAACAGAATTTCTAAAATATATTTAGACTAATTTTATGATAGATTGAGTTCAACTAATCCAAATTACTAATGAACTCCCACTCAAAAACGACATCCCTCGTGTCCTTTTGGTGATTACATGAACCAAATCCACTACACCAAGTCCGATCATCACGTGAGTCGGTGTAGCTTCAAAGGCGAGTATCTATATAGGCATCATATCAACTATATGACTCATGCTTAACCTTTCGGTCCGTGTTCCGAGGCCATGTCTGTACATGCTAGGCTCATCAAGTAAGAACCTTAGTATTCGCGTGTGTAAAACTGTCTTACACCCGTTGTATGAAAGCGTAGAGTCGAGAACACCCGATCATCACGTGATGCCTCAAAACACGATCCACAAAACGGTGCATACTTAAGGAAGAACACATTTTATCTTGATATCTAAATGAGGGATCATCTTATAATGCTACCAAAAGCGCCAAACTAGCAATATAAGATGCTAACATCTAATGTGTGAAGTGAGGTGATATGGTCCATGCATTTGATCTTTATCATTTGCATCGTGGTATGATCTCTATCATTCCTTTGTGTGTAAGGCCAAGGTCTATGGAACTTACACGTTAAGTGAGTTGTAAGAGTATCTATCATACATCTACTTACAACAATACCATATCAAGACACTAGCCCAGCAACAATCTAAACTAGACGCCTCTAATTTATCAATTGCAAGTTCTACGTGGCTTAGGGCTTTCGGAGATAGAACCGGTCTTACCTACGAACATGAACCACAACGAGGATAACCAAGTTATTAGCAACTCGTTGTAAATCAGATATTGACTATAGTAGGAGAGACAGACACCCGCCAGCCACTTATGCAAAACTAGTTGCATGTCAGTCGTGGAACCGGTCTCATGTACGATGACATGTAAGGTTGGTCCGGGCCGCTTCATCCCACTATGCCACCAATATCCAAAGTACATAGAAGATGCAATAACATGATCATCATCGCCCACATATAAACATATGTGTACTACCCGTGCAAAGCACCTACGCATAGATCAGGCTCTGATACCACTGTTGGGTCCGCAGCATAGAAAACAAAAAATTTCCTACGATGAGAACTATACGCCAAGATCTATCTACTAGATACAGAGCAACGGGTGGACATACATCCATGGAGAACTTACCCTCGAAGACAACGAGTTTTGTTAACGAGTAGGAACTCGTGGTTGATGTAGTCGTACGCTTGCCGATCTCAAGATCGTGTGGAAGTCCGAGCGCCGCAAATCAGCAGCGCATCCGTCCTCGCACACACGTTCAAGCCACCGGACAACCTCCACCTCCTCGCTCCAGCGAATCAGCGGAAGCAGCAACTCCTTCCAGATGCAAGGCCACCGGGAACATGTATCTCGCTAATCTGAGACCATGGGGGAATATCTAGAAGGGGAGAGAGATCCTTCACGAGGAGGTGTGAGGATGAAGGGGGAGAGGGGTGGCCTTTTATAGGAGGAGGGGGGTGCCCCCTCTCTCCATGGCCGGCGCATCGGGGGGTGATCCCTCACCTCCCCCATTCATGTGGTGGTAACCCCTCCACATTAAAATGCCCCTTAACATTCTCTTTTAAAGTCTCCACTTTAAATGCATTAAATTTCTCCAAATTTAATGCTCTCTCATTTAATAAAACTCTTTTATTTATTTTATTCAGAATTTTGTTAATTAATTTAATTAAAAAACATTCACATAAAACCCCTTGCAACATTTCAATATCACATGCAGAAACACTTTCTGCAATTTCACCCGAAACATTTCCTGCGCTTTGCAAACCTTTTGTCTGGAACATATGTGCTCCTAAATGGTGTCCGGCAACCCTTAAGTGTGTCACCCTACGGTTCGCGGATAATGTAGACATGATTGAGACTCCTCTCAGATCAATAATCAGAAGCGGGACCTGGAGATCCATACTGACTCCTGCACATTCAACGATGACTTCTGTGATCGTGAGAACCTTTAACGTCAGCAATTTAATCCCTTTGTCTCATGATATAATACATGTCTGAGATTCGATCATCGGTATCCAAATACCTAGTTTGATCTCGTTACCCACATGCACTCTTTTCTCGTTCCCGTGATATAACATTCTAGTGATCACATCACTTGCTTGCAAGCTATCTTAATGTGATATCACCGAGAGGGCCCAGAGTATATCTATCCGTCATCTGGATTGACAAATTCCACTCTTGATCCATGAGCCTCAACATAACACCTTCGTAGTACTGAACCCATCTTTATAGTCACCCTGTTACGGTGTGACGTTTGATGTTATCAAGATACTCTTCCGGTGTTAGCAATTAACATGATCTCATGGTCTAAGGACTAAGACTACTTTGTATGATGTTATAGCAATATAAACATAATGACTTGATCGTAATGCTATACTTTGGATGAATGTTCATCACATCATTTCACAAATGTTGTGACCTTGCTATTAACAACATCCAATGTCCATGATCAGGAAAGTTTGATCATCTTGTTAATCAACAAGCTAGTCTATAAGAGGGGCATAACTAGGAACCCTTTTTGTTTATTAAACACACATGTATTGATGTTTCCTATCAATACAATTATAGCATGGAAAATAAACATCTATCATATACAAGGAATATATAATAACAACTTCATTATTGCCTCTCAGGGCATATTTCCTTCAGGCAGTATATCAGTAGCAACAGTTTTGTAGTAGGAATAGTAAAGTAACAGCAGTAGTAAAGTAAAGACAGTAGTAACAATAGCAGTAAACAGTAGGATTAAAGCGCGGTAGGCATAGGGATGGATGGACGGGCGTTGCATGAACAAGACAATTCACATGGCGATCAAGACATAGGGAAATTGCAGATAAATAAGATAAAGCATCCAAGTACTAGATAATCATAGGCATGTGTTCCATATATAGTCATACGTGCTCGCAATGAGAACTTGCACAACATCTTTTGTCCTGCCAGCCCGTTTGCAGTGGGGCCTCAAGGGAACTACTGGAAATTAAGGTGCTCCTTTTAATAGAGCACCAGAGCAAAGCATTAACACTCTGTGAACACATGTGATCCTCACATCAAAGCCATTCCCTCTGGTTATCCCGATTGCTGTCACTTTAGGGCCATTGGTTCCGGACAACAATGTGTGTATACAACTTGCAGGTAAGACCAAAAACAATACTATCATAATGAATCAATAACATGTTCAGATCTGAAATCATGGCACTCGGGCCCTAGTAACAAGCATTAAGCATAACAAGTTGCAACAAAGTCAAAAATCACTAATAATAGATACTAGGCACCATGCCCTAACAATCTGATGTCATTACATGAACGATCTCATCCAATCCCTACCATCCCCATAGCCTACAGCGGGGGATTACTCACTCATAGATGGGGGAAACATGGAGGGTTGATGGAGAAGCGATGGTGATGTTGATGGCGATGATCTCCTCCAATTCCCCGTCCTGGCAGGGTGCCAGAACGGAGCTTCTGGTGCTGTTTCGTGGAATCTGGTGGTGGCGGTGGAGCGGAACTCCTTCTGGAAAAACGTCGAACCCCCTAAGTTTTTAGGTCAGAAGGCAACTTATAGGCGAAGAGGGAGACCGAGGGGGTGTCTAAGGTGGCCAGGCCTAGCCCGCGCGGCCAGGTGGTGTGGCCAGGCCCCAGTCCCACTCCGTCTCGTACTCTGGCTCCGTGAGTCTTCTGGTGAAATAGGATTTTTGGCATATTTTCCAGGATTTTTCCTGATAGTTGATTTTCTGCACAAAAACTAGACACCAAGGTAATTCTGCTAAAAACAGCGTCAGTCCGTGTTAGTTGCATCCAATTCACACAAGTTTAGAGGAAAAACAACAGCAAAAGTGTTCAGAAAAGTAGATACGTTTTGGACGTATCAACCACCTTGAAGGTTACCGATATAGTGGAAGGGTGGATCGATCCCCTTAGGGTGAGATTCATCTGAGAATAAGGGAGGCCTTTTGTGGCGTTGGTGGTTTGATACCACCCCCTCTCCAAACGAGACGTACTCCATTGTTGGAAGGCACTCGGTAAAACATCGTCGTCTCCGCGTGCCTCGGTTATCTCTATACTCGAGCTCTTACTTATGCACCTTACTTTGTGATAGCCATCGTGCTTGAAGTCTATATCTTGCTATCACATAGTTGGTTGTATTTCTTAGCATAAGTTGTTGGTGCACATAGGTGAACCCTAGTTGTTCTAGGTTTTTTGCTTGACAAAGTAAACGCCAGTTTAATTCCTCCTTTGTTAAGCCCATCTCGAAAAAGTTTTTAAACCGCCTATTCACCCCCCCCCTAGGCGACATTTGTATCCTTTCAACTAGTAATACTAGAGTATCAAATGATAATCTTGCTAAGCCAAGTAGGTATAAACCCAAAGTAAGCTTCATTAACAAGATACATCCTATATAGAGACCATGTGTAGCACAAGCTTACAACTTATTTGAAGATAGATCTAGACTAGATAATTAGAAGCCTAAGCTCAGTGTAGATAATTGATGGTGGTCATTACTATCAAGTCACTTGGGAATAATTGAATAGTTGTTGAAGAGTTGATATTAGTATATCCAGCTAAACTAAACCTTAGTTATGTGAGTCACCTAGCTTGATCATGAGAAGTCAAGTTAGTGTATGAGAAGGTATATAGCCTGAGTTGTGTAGAGTAGTTGGAGGCATATTATTTTGATCAAGCTTATACAAGGACAAACTTGTATTATGGGAGTTGTACCATACCTCTTATTGAGGATTGGTATCACTTGTTACATAGTAAGGATTGTAATCCTGCAAGCCTTGGAAGTTAATGGAAGGTGAATATAAAGGAGTTAATGGATGGAGTTAGAAATAGCTACATTGCTAGATTTAGTAGAAGTAGCTAAGAAATAGAAGTTATATATTTGAGTAAGAATGAAGAATGATTATTGTTGAAGTGACATGACCATCTCATCATATGATGATGAATATGGTGGAGTCAGATGATTAGTTTATTTAGAAAGATGTGATATTAGTGAATGAGTTAAGATAAATATGCAGAGTATATTTAGGAAAGGAATTCCTTAACTAAAGACAAGCTTAGTGAAGTATTGAGGATAGGAGTTCTTGAGAAGCCTTTATTCAAGAATATAGCAAGCCATGACAATTCCCATGTCTACCTCTTAATTCAAAACCCTGGAATCAAGTTGGCAGTGGAACTATTTCTTATTTCTAGATAGCCATTGGAAAGGTATCTCTTAGTCAAATGAAACTTCCAAGAGATAATTAGAATACCAGTTGAGGGTGTATTGATGAGAGCCTTGTCCACCTTATTCCCTTAAACCTTAATAACAACTTAGTCGCGTAGAACCATCAAGATCACATTAGAAAGTAATCTCAATATCTCACTCTAAATGGAGATATCATCTATGATCATAAATTTAGAAATAAGTTTCTAAACCTTGAACCCTAGTAGCATTCATGAATAAACATGAGGGTAGAATATCCTCTAAAGTTCATAATTAGAGTGGTATCAGAAACCATAAAGAATGTTACTTGGCATAATGATCATATGTGTCACATAAATGGTAATTCCTCTGCAGGAATGACACGCCGCCGGCGAGCCACGTCGTCGCCGTCTTTCTAGACCGCCCGGACGCGATTGACTATCCTAGAGCCCTGCACTACTCGCTATGAATCCGCCAGTAGGCAATACATAGCGATTGGTTCCCACAACAAGCTCCAACTCTGCCGCCACATCTTGGTCGTCGTCTACGTCGTGCCGCCGTCTCCGACATCTGGAAATGCTCGAGAAGAACATCCGGAACCCTAGCTCGTTAATTCCCCTCTTGGTTTTCTTCCTACCTCTCTTCATCTAGCTCCACATCACCATGGCCACCACCGACGAGCTATGGCTAGCCGTCGATGCAGTCCACCTCCAAGTCCCTGGAGTGGTCTGGGAGGAGCAACTCGTTGTTGTTATTCCTCTGGTGCAAGAAGGCAACAAGGGGAGGTCAAAGCTTGGAGTATTTCTTGATTCCCTTCCATCGGAGTTTGTCGAAATCCATGACCGTGCGCTCACCTCCGACCACATCGATCCCCGTCGACCACCGTACAAGCACTAAGGTGAGCTGGCGCATCTCTGGACCCTACTCTTGCTTGCTAGCCCTTGCTATAGACTTAGTTCCGTAGATCGCCACCGTTCACCGCCCCAGTCGTTGTCAGTGTCGTTGTTCCGATGGCCAATACGGGGCGGCACAACCACTATTAAACTCCCTGTGTCTTGCTCTTTACGACACCAAAAACGCTTGTTAAGTCACGCTAGATTGCCGCCGCCGCTCGCCGTCTGAACCCCACGGCAAGGTGATGTCATGATGACGTCAGGCCCACGTCGCCCACCGGGCACCTCAGCTGTTTGACTGGGTCTTCTGCACATGTGGCAGATGACGTGGTGAAGACCCCACTTGTCTATGACTTAGGCTAGAAGTCAGTTAGGTGTAAAACGTATTTCCTATTAAATGAAATTCCGGAAAATTGAATAAGCATTATAAATTCAATACCTTTTGTTTTATACTTCAGAAAATATATATTATATATCAAAATGTTCAAAAAAAGTAAACTATATAATTTAAATCTATCATCATACTTTATCTTCCAACTTAAATAAAATAATTATAATTATTTAACAAATATTCTATTAAGTATAAATCTTAAAAAGGCATATTCCATTATTAAACATTCATAAACATAAATATAAAATATCAAAATTCTTAGAAAAAAATACATTTATAAATGTTTGGGCCCACTTACGGGGTAATCCGGTCTGGTGGGTGTTCACCTAATGTTAACCCGCCGACATAAAACATATGTCGGCTATGCTTGATTTATCATATGTGCAGGTACTCTCGTAGCCGGATTAGCCAAGCGCTAGCCGGGCTACCATTTGGCTTCCAAGAGAAGAAAGGAATCTTCCGCTGGTCAAAAGCTGGCATATGTCCACTATAGCAAAGGAAAGGACCAGCGAGGCATGACCGACAATGGTGATGCAGGTAGTGTCGGCTGACGTGATCCGTGTCTGGTGACACCAAAGGCCAAGGAGCTGACAGAGGATTACGTCCAAGGTCCAGACTAGTCTTTTAAAGTGAATAAAGAGGCATCTAGCTTTAACCAAAGGGTATATTCAGGGAATATGCTTCCACGTATGGCATAACTCTGTAACCTAGGCTCCCCTATATAAGAAGCACCAGGGCCTCTATAGAGGGGGATCGATCATTCTATTAAGGAAGAACCTTAGGGCTTGTAGTATAGAGTAAGATAACTAGTCTCCTTCTCACGAACAGCTTTAGAAGCCCTTGTAATACACATCAAACAAGAGTAAAATAAAAACATACGTGTGTGGAATCACCACACTATTCCTCCCTGGATTCCTCTAGTACATATTGTCCCCATCTTTAGCCTATCCATGACATCTGCCGTGCCACCACCACGATAGTTGGCGCCCACCGTGGGGCTAGCACAGCTAGTAGGGGTAAAAATCCGGATGGGAAACATCTTCGGCACCGGTGAGCGCATCGTCTCCGGGCTCGTTCAGCGCTTTGGAGTGCTGGACTACGTCAGCGACAATGCGGGGAGCTTCGGCAGGAATCCTCCTCCGTGCAATAGCCTCTTCATCAAGCTTGGAGCCCACAAGATCTACATCGGCGTCAACGAGTCCTGTGTACACCCGCGGCATGTCGTCGAGGGAGGCGAGCCACCTCTCAGCGTGGCTCGTAGCATGTGTATCACTCGCCCCGCAAGCTGCGTTGAGGTCATGATGACAGCGCCAGACACAGGAGCAAGCAAGGATCCGGTGCCAGAGCCGGAGGCAACGCCAAAGCAGGCAAGGTCCAGATTTCATCCACTAGAGAGGCCAGAGATTGTACTGTAGCAGACAATAGATAGTTTAGCAACTCCCATAGCGCCAGTAGTAGATCCGGCTCAGGCACATGCTGAGTTGGAAGAAACTAGGCAGAAAATGCTAGCTGGTGCGAAAAAAGTAGTTGAGTTACAACAATCACTAAATATCACTCTGTGGGAGTATGCAAAGGAAAACCGCATAGATGGAGTAAGAATCCGAGGTAGAAACCTTATTACTGATATTGACAGGGAGTATGTTCCTAGGCCAGGTCAGACAGATATGATAGTAACTGCAGGACTGGAGAGATAGAGTACCCTGGCTAAGACCCTCAGGGCTGCCAATGCAGTTGCCTTCGAGTTAGAAGGCTTAACCGGAGAATCCCGAGAGAGGCAACATGAAAGAGTTAACCACTTGTTGAGGGTAGCATGCCAGCAAAATGAGGAGATAAACAAGGCAAACCCGGCACAACCCGGAGCATCCCACATAGTTTACTCGGCAAGAAATAACCCGGCAAAATCTGCTAGAGCTGCGTCGTCCCCTGTCCACGGCCCAAGGAGATAGGAAGTGGTAACCTTGGGTAGGAGAGACAAAAAGATGGTCCCGTATGACCCAGTAAAGGCAGGAAAAGGAAAAATAGTGCAAGTTAACGAGGATCGTCACAGTGCTAGCCGAGGAGAAGCTGGCCGAGGTAACCGCGACCAAGGCAATGTCGGTCAAAGGAACGCTGCCAATGGCAATGCCGGACAGCGTGATCTGTTGGCAACAGGGCAAAATGCACCTCGGCAACAGCAGCAGCAGTACGCACCTCGGCAGGAGAGAAGTGCAGGCCTAGCAATACAATAGCAAAATGCTCCTCTAGGTCAGGACATGTATAATGATGGATATTCAGCAATGGTTGATGCTAGATTCCCCAGGCCAGAGCACCATGTGATTGGGTCAAGATTGGGAAACAGGAACTTGCAGTCGGATGACGCCGGACTGAAGCTGGACCGAATCTATAGGTCGGAGCTGATTGAGGTGCAAGGTCCTCCGGGTCCAGCATGTTTTGGACTTTGGATCATGAGGGAGCCACCAGTACCAAACTTTCAGCTGGCCAGAGGAACGAAGACATATGAGGGCAGCACAAGGCCAGATGATTGACTCATTGGTTACGCAACAGCAGTAAACATAGCCGGAGGAAACTTGAGATGGGCAGTGAGGTATGTGCCGCAAATGTTGGAAGGACCAGCAAGAGTTTGGTTAAACAATTTGCCGCTAGGAAGTATCAATTGCTGGTTAGATTTTGAGGAGATGTTCGTGAGTAATTTCTCAAGTACCTACAAGAGGCCGAATAGGTCACAAACTTTGGCGTTGTGCAGGAAAAGACCGAATGAGTTAGATCGAGAGTTCCTGACTCGGTGGTGCAATGTGCGCAACTCGTGTGAAGGGGTAATTAAATCACAAGAAATTGTGTGGTTCACCAAAGGCTGTAGGTATGGAAGCATGTTGTGGCAGAGGTTGCGGCGGGATATGCCAACCACCTTGGCAGAGACGATCCGTATCGCAGATTCGTATGCTTTGGGAGACCCAACGCAACCTCGGCTAATGTCAAGCGAGTCAAATGAGGAGTACTACAATAGAGATGGATCCGGATCATCAAGGAGGAATGATTTCCGAGGTAAAAGAAGGGATGATCGTCTAGATTACAGGTACAACTCGCAGCAAGTGGCAGCTGTGGACCGAGATCAACCCAATGCCGGCACCAGCCAGCGACAGAAAACTGGAGGGAAATAGTGGCAACAAAAGAGTGAGGGCAAGAAACCTTGGACCCCGGAACAGAAGAAACGGTGGCAGGAAAGAAAGGACCGTCTGAGATACATGTTTGAGTCTATGTTGGATCAATCGTGCAAGTTCCATACGCCAAGTCCAAACAGTCTGGTGAATCATACTACCTGGCAATGTGAATGGATGAGGAAATTAGAGCAAGGTAGCTTGGGGAATGCTCAGGCACCTCGGCACGAAGCGCCTCGGCATGATGGACCTTGGAATGAAGCACCTAGCAGCAACTGCTCACTAGGGGGAATGGACAGCAGCTGATGTTGTCTCCACCTCCACCGAGGTATGAGAATCAGGAAAGGAGGGATGATGTGCATCAAGTGAATAACCAACAACAACACGACCAAGGGTATCACGTAAATGAGGGAGAAATGAGTACAGAGAGCATCATCAAAGTTACTATGTGTTTACCACTAAACAAACTGATAGAAAGAGCTTGCAACGCCAACATATGGAGGTAAATGCAGTAATGCCAGCTGTGGTGAGGTATATGCCTTGGTCGGATCAGGGGATTACTTGGAGTATCAAGGATCACCCAAAGCTTATGCCAAGTCCTGGGACCTACACGCTGGTGCTATATCCGACGTTCATTGGGTTGAATATCAATGTAAGGTTTTCCAAGGTGCTGATAGACAACGACAGTAGCATTAACATCATGTACAAGGATACCATGCACAAGTTGGGAATATCGGAGAACATGCTCCAGGCAATAAGGACCACTTTCCACGGCATTGTGTCAGGTATCTCCTGTGAGCCAATTGGCAAAGTCCGAGTTGACGTGTTATTCGGCACAAGGGACAACTGCCGGACTGAGAACTTGGAGCTTGAGGTGGTGAATTTGGAAGGCGCATATCACGCGTTACTCGGCAGGCCTGCTCTAAACAAATTTATGGCAAGTACTCACATAAGTTATTTGAAGATAAAATTGCCCGGACCAAGGGGGAGTGATTACCATAGCTGGGGACTTCAGGCGTTCTATTGAGTGTGCTTCCACCGAATCTAACCTGGCCAAGTCACTTGTGATTTCTCAAGAGAAGAGGAAAATTCTGGAAGTGGCGGCATAGGCTCAGTCCGCGCAGCAGCATATGCCAGCTCTAACTAACCCGCATGGCAGTGTCTCATTTCAAATGATGAAAGATACAAAAAAGTGTCTGTTGATGATCATTTTCCAGAGCGCATCGTAACTATTGGTGCCGGATTGAGTGACAAATAGGAAAGCGAGCTCGTCAAATTCCTCTATGAGAATCGGGATATCTTTGCTTGGTCTACACAGGACCTGCAAGGTGTGCCAAGGGAGTTGGCCGAGCACTCTTTGAATATAAGACCCAGAGCAAAGCCAGTGAAACAACCTCTCTGCCGCTTCACCGAGGACAGGAGAAAATCCATTGGAGATGAGATAGCTTGGCTCCTTGCAGCCGTATTTATCATGGAGGTACTTTACTTGGATTGCCTTTCTAATCTGGTGCTCGTGGAAAAGAAGAAGGATGATCCGAATGTAGCAGTGGTATGGCGCATGTGTATCAATTACACGAACCTGAATAAGGTGTGCCCAAAAGATCCATTTCCTCTGCCGAGGATAGATCAGGTCATAGAGTGAACTGCCAGATGTGAATTGTTGTCATTCATAGATGCATATTCTGGTTTCCACCAGATACCTTTAAATCCAGATGATCAAATAAAGACTACGTTTATTACCCTGTATGGGGCTTATTACTATCACACTATGCCGTTTGGATTACATAATGTTGGGGCAACGTATCAGCGATGCATGCAAAAAATGCTTGCATGATCAAATTGGTCGAAATGTGCAAGTTTATGTGGATGATGTGGTGATAAAAACTAAGGAAAGAAAAACGCTCCTTGAGGATATCCGGCAAACATTCGCGAACCTAAGGAGGTTCCGGATGAAGCTTAACCCGGAAAAATGTACCTTTGGTGTGCCGGCAGGGAAATTACTCAGTTTTCTTATGTCCAGCCGAGGTATCGAGACTAACCCTACGAAAATCTGAGCCATAGAGAGAATGGAACTGCCAAAGTGCCTCAATGATGTGCAGAAGTTTATGGGTTGCCTGGCATCATTAAGTCGGTTTGTAAGTCGTCTGGGAGAGAAGGCATTGCCCCTCTACCAGTTAATGAAAAAGGCAGATAAATTCATATGGACACCGCAAGCAGATAGCGCGTTTCGAGAGTTAAAAAAGATGTTATCCTCTGCACCAATACTAGCTGTGCCACTACCAAAGGAGCCAATGTTGCTCTATATAGCCGCGATTAACCGAGTCGTAAGCGCAGTAATAGTGGTGGAACGTGATGAAGAAGGAAAATCGGTGCAGAGACCAGTGTATTACCTAAGCAAAGTATTATCCACTTAAAAACATAATTACCCTCACTACCAGAAGATGGCATATGGTGTGTGCATGGCAGCTAAAAAACTTAAGCATTACTTTGAGGAGCACCCCATTAAGGTAGTATGCGAGGCACCCATATCCGATATTATGGGCAACAAAGATGCTAGCGGCTGAATTGCAAAATGGACAATTGAGTTAGCCCCATATGCACCGCAGATTGATAGAAGAGACGCGATCAAATCACAAGTTGTGGCAGATTTCTTTGTGGATTGGGCTGAGATGCAATATGAATCACCCCTGTCGGACTCAAATTACTAGCAAATGCACTTTGACGGGTCAAAGCTAAAGGAAGGACTGGGGGCCGGGGTAGTGCTTACCTCGCCCAAGAAGGATCAGCTGAAATACGTCCTCCAGATCCATTTTAGCGCATCAAACAATGTGGCCGATTATGAGGCACTTGTGCATGGACTCAAGGTAGCAAAGGAGGTAGGATTACGTCGGATACTGTGTTTTGGAGACTCGGATTTGGTGGTACAGCAAGTGTCTGGCAACTAGGATGCTCTGTACGCAAACATGGAACTTTACAAATTCCATGTCCAGGAGATAAGTCGTTTCTTCGAGGGGTGTGAATTCCATCACGTACCTCAGATTGAAAATGAAGTTGCCGACGTATTATCCAAGTTAGGGTCATCTCGGCAGCCAATCCCTCCAGGCATTGCTTTGGAACACTTGAGAAAACCATCCATTACACCGTCACTAGAATTCGAATCAATTTATATCCTGGCCCTCTCCGGATCAAAAGCTACTCCTATGGAAATAGACTAGGGAAGCACCTTAGAAAACCTATGGACTGCTTCGACAAACCCGGGGACTGTCATGCAGAACCCGAGGACTGTTCAGCTTGATTCGGCTGGAGCTATGTTGGTGGATGCAATGGAAATATACCAAGAGATTTTCCCCATCCAAGCTATACACGCATGGGCAAAGCCAATATTCGAATTCCTAAAAGAGGGAACCTTGCCGAATGATGAGATACTCTCAAGGAAAATCCAGAGAAGGTGTGGCGCCCCGCAAAAACCACTACCAGAAAATCGCGTTGTTTTCGTGCATTGCATCATCATGACCGCATGCTCATGTCATCATGCCACCTTGCATTTGAGCATCGTCATCATCATGCATCTGTTTGTCTGAAACTATTTTCGAAAAACCTATTTTTGTTTTCTAAATACTCCGTCTTTAAATTTCAAATCAAAACCCGGGTCTCCGGAATATTTTGTTTCGTCTACAGACGGTTTTCAAAAGCCCCGTTTTAAATACTAAAACATTTATTTTATTTTTGGGAGGCAGCCCACCAGGCCCGAAAGCCCGGCCGGCCACCTCCAAGCCCTAAACTAAAACCTAGTCTAACTCCTAAATCTACCCAAACCTAATCTACCCAGCCCCCTCCACCTCACCCCCTCCAATCCCATGTCGCCACCTCAGCCCCGCTGGTCCCACCCAGCCACCACCTACTCCCTTCCCACACCCAGCCGAACCCACCCCACCTGACAACTCCCACCCGGCCACGTCGCCCCACCCCAGTCCCCATACGCCCCGACCACTCCCCCCCCCACCTGCCCGCGTACGCGCCACGCTACCCAGCCCCAGCCCCGCACCGAACCCCACCTACCCCTCTCTCTCTTTCCGTACCCGGCCCTACCCCGCCGCCTGCGCCTCCCCTGCGCGAGACGCGCCCGCCTGGCCCCCGCGTACCGCACCACCACCAACCCCCGTCGCTCCCCATCACGAGCCCCGCCACGCTCCACCGTGCGCCCGCCGTCGGCCACCTCTCCCCTCCGCCGCCGTCGGCCGCCGTTCGCCGCCCTTGCGCCTCCTCTTCGCCGACCCCGCAGGTCCCTGCCCCGAGCACCTCCGCCTCGGCCGCCTCGCAGGCGACCGCCGTGCTCGCCGCCGGCCTTCCCCGACCTCGGCCGCCCCTGCTCTCCTCCGCCTCGGCAACTGCCGGCCGCCGCCAGGCCACCTTCCCCCCATCTCTGCCAGTCCTCCACCTACCACGCGCATCTACCCCGACGCGTCGCCGCGCATCTACCCCGACGCGTCGCCGCGCCTCTCTGGCCGGAGCCCGGCCCCGCCTCGCTCACCGCCGTGCGGCCCCACTTTGCCGGCCATCCTCTGGCGCCCCCTAGTCACCGCTCGAGCCCGCGCCCTCCGTCCCTCGCCTTGGCCGCCTTCCCGGCGTTCCCTTTCCTCCTCGCAGGCGCCCTCCACCGCCGCGCGGACCCGTCCTCACCGGCACCGCGGCCTCCCCTCTGCTCCCCGCATCGGCCGCCCGCGAGCGACTCCGGAGCCGCCGCTGCCCGCACGCCTGAGCCGCCAGCCGTTCTCCGTCCTCCACCTCTATCGGCCAGGAGAGCCTCCGCCCTTCGCCCTCTGTTGTGCGCCCCCACGAGCGTGTGGGCCCCGCCTCGCCTGCCTCAGCCGCCCCTCTCCGTTTCCCATCGCCAACCACCCGGCGCCCTGCCGCGGGTGCGCCCGCGCCATGCCGCCGTCACCCCGACCCACCCTCGACCTCGTCGTGCCTCCTGTCACCAACCTGCTCCCGTCCCCTGCCATCCTCGCTTGTGCTCCGCCTCTGCTCATACGTGCTCATGCTTGATGCGGTTCAAAGTGGTGTTGTGAGGCTACATAAGATGGTATGTGCGATGGTGGTGTATAGGAATGGGAAGATGGTGTAGCGCCGTTTTGTTTTGGCCATTCGGTCATGATCGTCACATGTTCGGAAGAATCCGATGTACCGTCGACGCCAAGTGGCAACGACAAGAACTTCCTCGAATCTACCCCGACAAGTCAAGATCGGCCGCCGATAAATCGGAGACCGATGTACGACCTCAAGTGCTTCTTCTTGGACCCCAAGATCTCCATCGGCAACGTGTCTGGACCCGAGACAACCACGCCGACAACCCAAGGTACTCGAAGACCGATCCGGAGCGCCAAGGCCTTCGACATGGAATCGACAAGATCATCGCGGAACTCCAAGATCTACTTCGTAGGGTGCCGAACGCCAAGGTCGGCGACACGGATACGCCAAGTACTTCCTCGAGGATGCCAAATTCTTCACCCCGAACGCCAAAGCCGACCCGATGCGAGGACCCGACAAGATCTTCGAGACGACAAGAACGACACCGACCCGGGCGAATCTGATGCGCCCCTGATGCCAAACCAAGTCCTTCTTCCCGGATGTGACAAGATCTACTTCCGTTGTCCGAGACCGATCCCGTTGAGCCGTTTCCGCCCCGTCGAACCCTGTCGAACCCCGAACCCCTCGGAGCCCAAGTTCGCCGAACCCTAATGTGATTCCCTATCCGAGACCCCCATTATTTTTATAATATGACATTATCGGTTGTCGCATATTAAATTGTTCATCTCGCATGCATATCATAATCATGCCGGATCTTCTGACGTAGTAATAAATATTGCATCCGGTGTTTCTTCTAGTGTTTGCTTCTTCGCGGATTAGGCCGATGAGTTGATGCGAGTATCGACAAGTTCTCCGGATATGATCTGTCGGTAGTGTTTTCCCAGGCGAGCATCTCTCCCCCTTCTACCTATTTTGCATTTATAGACTTTATTTCCTCATGTTGATCTATTGTTATCCGTGTCGCGATGCTTTAGTTTCCGCACCCCAGTTATATCCCGTGCAGCCTCTATATTGCCTTGGACACCTCCTATTACCTGTGTTTGGTAGATAGCTGGCCTTGTGAGTCGTAGTCGCTTGCTCAGGTGTGATCTCATGTTGTCAAGTACCACCATTGTTGGAATGCTGGCAGATGTTTATCGGTGGAGATGCTTATTGGTGGAGATGATCATGACTTTAAATACAACTATTAAAATGCTAGATATAACTAATGCAGAGGCATCGGTGGGCAATAGATGTTATTTGGTTCTTCCACGCTCACTTGTGTCCCGTAGGACCCCGAGTACTTGATACATGTTCCTTGATTTTTCGCACTATCCACATCCGGGAGGCCTTATGGACCCCCCTAAGCCAGAGCTCGATTCATTTCTATTTCTTGGGGCCACAAAGTAGTTTGGGGCTTTATTACTATTCTGTACATATGCCCTGCTTTACTGCTTTATTTAAGATTGTGCGTGGAGCACCTGTACTATTTTGGAACGTGGAATGTTTTCGCGGTATCGACAAGCCCAGTCACACTTTCGGGTTCCCAGTCTTATACAGCCATTGACATAAACCCTGGGTCCGTTCCGGAGCCGGCCAACTTCGTTGCGGGTAGCTTAGTAGGGTGGCCCCCTGAAATATTTTATGAATCCTGTGATCGCTTTGTCGTGAATGCCTCGTGTAACACCCCGTCCACTCCTGGGCCCGGGGGGTGTCACTCCTGGTAGCTTAATAGGATATCTAGACTGGCCCCACAGACCAACACTAGTCTTTTCTGCGCACTTTGTCCTCACTCGTGCGCACCCGGTTACCCACTTCCCGGTCGGTCACCCATCCTAGAATTACTCTAGGCCAAGCACGCTTAACCCTATAGTTCTTTTCGAATGAACTTCCGGAAAAGAAGTTGCAACTTGTTGATATGGGTATCCTATCAATCCTATTAAGCCATGTGCCTAGATCTCACATACACCCACCCTTTAGAAGATCGATGCCCTCATCGATCAAGCATACCCCAGGAACGTTCTCTCTTGGCACGCGTCTGTGCGTCTAGTGCTGGCACATGTGCCATGCCGTGTCCACTCCAGGCCACACGCGCCATGCTCTACATGTCCCGCCACTGACCCGCACACATCCGTGTAATCGCAAGGGTCAGCTCTGATACCACTTTGTAACACCCCGTCCACTCCTGGGCCCGAGGGGTGTCACTCCTGGTAGCTTAATAGGATATCTAGACTGGCCCCACAGACCAACACTAGTCTTTTATGCGCACTTTGTCCTCACTCATGCGCACCCGGTTACCCACTTCCCGGTCGGTCACCCATCCTAGAATTGCTCTAGGCCAAGCATGCTTAACCCTAGAGTTCTTTTCGAATGAGCTTCCGGAAAAGAAGTTGCAACTTGTTGATATGGGTATCCTATCAATCCTATTAAGCCATGTGCCTGGATCTCACACCTTGTTGGGTTTTGAGTTGGTTTTTCCGAGGTTGATCGAGTGTGTGTTGCTATTTGTGCACCCCTGCAGGGTAAAAACTTTCTGAAAGCTGTGTCCACGGTTATGGACGACTTGGAGCACAGTATCTCGATCATAGACAAGCATAACTAAATTAGTGTTATAAATTTGACTTAATATATCTGACTAGTAATCAGCTTCACTATAACGGAATGGATATTAAAAATGCCAACCACTGGTGGACGTGGGCTATTTGTTATATCTGTCTAGTAAGTATTACAACTCCAATGGAATGTGATAAAAGTGCCAAAAAATGCTGGGTTTGGGATTCCTCAGGACAATTATATCTGACTAGTAAATGCCCCAACTACAATGGAATGGTGATTAAAACTGCCCACTACTTATGCTATCAGGATGACTCATGATATCTATATCTGATTAGTAATTGCTGCAACTATAATGGAATGAGTAAAATTGCCAACTGTGCGGGTCCCTTGGTCCAACTTCCTCGTTTGGTCTCGAGGGGGAAATACCAGGGTGGGTTTGTTTGGTGTTAGCTTCAGGTTGGATCCGAATAGGTCTTTCTTATCCCTCTCTAATAACCGCCAGCTGTATCGAGTCTCTATAGGTTGTTTACTTACGCTGCGCCGCTGCTTCAGCCCACCATACCTATGTAGGCGAGAGCCGCCGAATTCTAGCCTCGCCGTGTACTAGCCTCAGTACTGACGCTCCTCTTTTTCCTTTGCCCTTTGTCGGCACCCCTTTTGTTTTAGCAGGTTTGAGATCGACATCGTTAGCAGGGTTACCCTTCCGGCTTGGCCTGGGCAGGGTTATGGACGCCATTGGTTATTCTTTAGGGCTCTTAGCCCCATTTGCATCTTGTCCGTAGTCGGACGCTCTATCGTTTTCAAGGTGATTTCGATCTTTGTATATTACATTTGTATTCTTGACTCATGGAGTCGTTGTTGTATATATATGATCTGTGGGTCCTATCGAGGACTGATGTGTAATGGTATTACTTTGTTTTCCACCCGCACGAAAGTGCCTGGTGGGCGTCCTTGAATCGTTTCTATGCGGGTTTGGCGGGAAGCGCTAAAACTTGCATAGGGCCGATTCGAGGGTGTTACAGAGTGGTATCAGAGCTTAGCAGTTGCGATACCCCACAAGTCCAGCCTGTAGGATAACCTAGCTAACGGTCGAAGTAGAGTGTCAAAACTATTTTGCAAAATCGGTTGGATAGATCTGATTAGGTCTGTTTTACTCCTTACCCCTCTGCTATTCTCCTCTTACCTCCGCGTGTTTTGAATTTGATCTCTTACCTTTCTTCGAGTCTAGGATTTCTCGTGGGTGGGTTTCCGTCGTACCTTCAGGGTTTCGCTTCCTCCTTTGGTAACGGTGCTTCTACATCCAATCTTTGTGCTCTCCGAGGAATCATTCATCTGTTGGACTTCTCTCTGTTCCTCGTTTGTGCCTTCCGGTGTTCCCGACGCGACGACATCATCTACGCCAGATCCGATGCAGAGTCCACTCCCCTCCTGTGTTTCCGAATCTCGTTTGTCGAGATCTTCAGTCTGTTTTTGAGAGTTGATTGCATAATTCAACTATTCGTGTACAGAGTAATGTTTTGAGTGCGGGATGGAGTCATGACCATACCACTACTCTTATCATTCGCTTTGTACATTGAATTGTAGAGTCAATGCAATTTTCACTCCTTCCACGGAAGTTAAAGGTGGCCTTATCCTTTGAGACCTTTAACTTCGTCTTTGTTTCTCCGGAGTGTTCTCTCAACGAACGCGAGCAACGACCCCTTGTTGGTGCTGTCACCGATTCAAGACGAAGAGGGAACCTTTGTTAGTGGTGTCACGAGGGTC
The DNA here is from genome assembly GCA_910589775.1 of Avena eriantha. Lineage (NCBI taxonomy): Eukaryota > Viridiplantae > Streptophyta > Magnoliopsida > Poales > Poaceae > Avena > Avena eriantha. The sequence continues at coordinate 94,053,869 of OU342742.1, forward strand.
GACACGAAGTGAGAAGATTCAGATCGCCGCCCTTCTCCCGGTACCATGAGGCGGATCTCGAGGGCGAGATCCTTTGTTAGTGGTGTTGAATTGTGGCGCCCCGCAAAAACCACTACCAGAAAATCGCGTTGTTTTCGTGCATTGCATCATCATGACCGCATGCTCATGTCATCATGCCACCTTGCATTTGAGCATCGTCATCATCATGCATCTGTTTGTCTGAAACTATTTTCGAAAAACCTATTTTTGTTTTCTAAATACTCCGTCTTTAAATTTCAAATCAAAACCCGGGTCTCCAGAATATTTTGTTTCGTCTACAGACGGTTTTCAAAAGCCCCCTTTTAAATACTAAAACATTTATTTTATTTTTGGGAGGCAGCCCACCAGGCCCGAAAGCCCGGCCGGCCACCTCCAAGCCCTAAACTAAAACCTAGTCTAACACCCAAACCTAATCTACCCAGCCCCTCCACCTCACCCCCTCCAATCCCATGTCGCCACCTCAGCCCCGCTGGTCCCACCCAGCCACCACCTACTCCCTTCCCACACCCAGCCGAACCCACCCCACCTGACAACTCCCACCCGGCCATGTCGCCCCACCCCAGTCCCCACACGCCCCGACCACCCCCCCCCCCACCTGCCCGCGTACGCGCCATGCTACCCAGCCCCGCACCAAACCCCACCTACCCCTCTCTCTCTTTCCGTACCCGGCCCCACCCCGTCGCCTGCGCCTCCCCTGCGCGAGACGCGCCCGCCTGGCCCCCGCGTACCGCACCACCACCAACCCCCGTCGCTCCCCATCGCGAGCCCCGCCCCCCTCCATCGTGCGCCCGCTGTCGGCCACCTCTCCCCTCCGCCGCTGTCGGCCGCCGTTCGCCGCCCTCGCGCCTCCTCTTCGCCGACCCCACAGGTCCCTGCCCCGAGCACCTCCGCCTCGGCCGCCTCGCAAGTGACCGCCGTGCTCGACGCCGGCCTTCCCCGACCTCGGCCGCCCCTGCTCTCCTCCGCCTCGGCAACCGCCGGCCGCCGCCAGGCCACCTTCCCCCCATCTCTGCCAGTCCTCCACCTACCACGCGCATCTACCCCGACGCGTCGCCGCGCCTCTCTGGCCGGAGCCCGGCCCCGCCTCGCTCACCGCCGTGCGGCCCCACTTTGCCGGCCATCCTCTGGCGCCCCCCCCTAGTCACCGCTCGAGCCCGCGCCCTCCGTCCCTCGCCTTGGCCGCCCTCCCGGCGTTCCCCTTCCTCCTCGCAGGCGCCCTCCACCGCCACGCGGACCCGTCCTCACCGGCACCGCGGCCTCCCCTCTGCTCCCCGCATCGGCCGCCCGCGAGCGACTCCGGAGCCGCCGCTGCCCGCACGCCTGAGCCGCCAGCCGTTCTCCGTCCTCCACCTCTATCGGCCAGGAGAGCCTCCGCCCTTCGCCCTCCGTTGTGCGCCCCCGCGAGTGCGTGGGCCCCGCCTCGCCTGCCTCAGTCGCCCCTCTCTGTTTCCCATCGCCAACCACCCGGCGCCCTGCCGCGGGTGCGCCCGCGCCATGCCGCCGTCACCCCGACCCGCCCTCGACCTCGCCGTGCCTCCCGTCGCCAACCTGCTCCCGTCCCCTGCCATCCTCGCTTGTGCTCCGCCTCTGCTCATACGTGCTCATGCTTGATGCGGTTCAAAGTGGTGTTGTGAGGCTACATAAGATGGTATGTGCGATGGTGGTGTACAGGAATGGGAAGATGGTGTAGCGCCGTTTTGTTTTGGCCATTCGGTCATGATCGTCACCTGTCCGGAAGAATCCGATGTACCGTCGACGCCAAGTGGCAACGACAAGAACTTCCTCGAATCTACCCCGACAAGTCAAGATCGGCCGCCGATAAATCGGAGACCGATGTACGACCTCAAGTGCTTCTTCTTGGACCCCAAGATCTCCATCGGCAACGTGTCCGGATCTGAGACAACCACGCCAACAACCCAAGGTACTCGAAGACCGATCCGGAGCGCCAAGGCCTTCGACATGGAATCGACAAGATCATCGCGGAACTCCAAGATCTACTTCGTAGGGTGCCAAACGCCAAGGTCGGCGACACGGATACGCCAAGTACTTCCTCGAGGATGCCAAGTTCTTCACCCCGAACACCAAAGCCGACCCGATGCGAGGACCCGACAAGATCTTCGAGACGACAAGAACGACACCGACCCGGGCGAATCCGATGCACCCCCGACGCCAAACCAAGTCCTTCTTCCTGGATGCGACAAGATCTACTTCCGTTGTCCGAGACCGATCCCGTCGAGCCGTTTCCGCCCCGTCGAACCCTGTCGAACCCCGAACCCCTCGGAGCCCAAGTTCGCCGAACCCTAATGTGATTCCCTATCCGAGACCCCCATTATTTTATAATATGACATTATCGGCTGTCGCATATTAAATTGTTCATCTCGCATGCATATCATAATCATGCCAGATCTTTTGACGTAGTAATAAATATTGCATCCGGTGTTTCTTCTAGTGTTTGCTTCTTTGCGGATTAGGCCGATGAGTTGATGCGAGTATCGACAAGTTCTCTGGATATGATCTGTCGGCAGTGTTTTCCCAGGCGAGCATCTCTCCCCCTTCTACCTATTTTGCATTTATAGACTTTATTTCCTCATGTTGATCTATTGTTATCCGTGTCACGATGCTTTAGTTTCCGCACCCCAGTTATATCTCGTGCAGCCTCTATATTGCCTTGGACACCTCCTATTACCTGTGTTTGGTAGATAGCTGGCCTTGTGAGTCGTAGTCGCTTGCTCAGGTGTGATCTCATGTTGTCAAGTACCACCATTGTTGGAATGCTGGCAGATGTTTATCGGTGGAGATGCTTATTGGTGGAGATGATCATGACTTTAAATACAACTATTAAAATGCTAGATATAACTAATGCAGAGGCATCGGTGGGCAATAGATGTTATTTGGTTCTTCCACGCTCACTTGTGTCCCGTAGGACCCCGAGTACTTGATACATGTTCCTTGATTTTTCGCACTATCCACATCCGGGAGGCCTTATGGACCCTCCTAATCCAGAGCTCGATTCATTTCTATTTCTTGGGGCCACAAAGTAGTTTGGGGCTTTATTACTATTCTGTACCTATGCCATGCTTTACAGCTTTATTTAAGATTGTGCGTGGAGCACCTGTACTGTTTTGGAACGTGGAATGTTTTCGCGGTATCGACAAGCCCAGTCACACTTTCGGGTTCCCAGTCGTTTACAGCCATTGACACAAACCCTGGGTCCATTCCGGAGCCAGCCAACTTCGTTGCGGGTAGCTTAGTGGGGTGGCCCCCTGAAATATTTTATGAATCCTGTGATCGCTTTGTTGTGAATGCCTCGTTGGGTTTTGAGTTGGTTTTTCCGAGGTTGATCGAGTGTGTGTTGCTATTTGTGCACCCCTGCAGGGTAAAAACTTTCTGAAAGCCGTGTCTGCGGTTATGGACGACTTGGAGCACAATATCTCGATCATAGACAAGCATAACTAAATTAGTGCTATAAATTTGACTTAATATATCTGACTAGTAATCAGCTTCACTATAACGGAATGGATATTAAAAATGCCAACCACTGGTGGACCTGGGCTATTTGTTATATCTGTCTAGTAAGTATTGCAACTCCAATGGAATGTGATAAAAGTGCCAACAAAATGCTGGGTTTGGGATTCCTCAGGACAATTATATCTGACTAGTAAATGCCCCAACTACAATGGAATGGTGATTAAAACTGCCCACTACTTATGCTATCAGGATGACTCATGATATCTATATCTGATTAGTAATTGCTGCAACTATAATGGAATGAGTAAAATTGCCAACCGTGTGGGTCCCTTGGTCCGACTTCCTCGTTTGGTATCGAGGGGGAAATACCAGGGTGGGTTTGTTTGGTGTTAGCTTCAGGTTGGATCCGAATAGGTCTTTCTTATCCCTCTCTGATAACTGCCAGCTGTATCGAGTCTCTATAGGTTGTTTACTTCCGCTGCACCGCCGCTTCAGCCCACCATACCTATGTAGGTGAGAGCCGCCGAATTCTAGCCTCGCCGTGTACTGGCCTAAGTACTGACGCTCCTCTTTTTCCTTTGCCCTTTGTCGGCACCCCTTTTGTTTTAGCAGGTTTGAGATCGACGTCGTTAGCAGGGTTACCCTTCCGGCTTGGCCTGGGCAGGGTTATGGACGCCATTGGTTATTCTTCAGGGCTCTTAGCCCCATTTGCATCTTGTCCGTAGTCGGACGCTCTATCGTTTTCAAGGTGATTTGGATCTTTGTATATTACATCTGTATTCTTGACTCATGGAGTCGTTGTTGTATATATATGATCTGTGGGTCCCATCGAGGACTGATGTGTAATGGTATTACTTCGTTTTCCACCCGCACGAAAGTGCCTGGTGGGCGTCCTTGAATCGTTTCTATGCGGGTTTGGCGGGAAGCGCTAAAACTTGCATAGGGACGATTCGAGGGTGTTACAGAAGGGCAAAGCCATACACATTTATTAATGCCGAATTATACAAAAGGAGTGTCACCACCGTGCTGCAATGATGCGTAGACTCGGAATAAGGGCTTGACATCCTCCGAGATATCCATCAAGGAGAATGTGGTCATCATGCATCTTCTAGAGCATTAGTGGAAAAAGCTTTCCTCCATGGATTTTATTGGCTAAGTGCCTTGGATAAAGCATAGGATCTTGTGAGGAAATGCAATGGTTATCAGAGGTACGCCACAAAGACGCATATGCCAAAGTCGAAACTATAAACTATACCTATCACTTGGCCATTTGCGGTATGGTGTTTGGATATGGTCAGACCATTTAAGCCGGCAAAGGGAAACATGACTCATATCTTGGTAATGGTGGACAAATTCACCAAGTGGATTGACGTGAAGCCAATCAGGAAATGTGATGGGGCAACAGCTGTGACATTCCTCAAAGATATAATCTTGAGATATTGTTGTCCCCACAGTATCATAACTGATAATGGCACAAACTTTGCTGAAGGAGCATTTGCGAGGTTCTGCCGAGAGAAGAAGATACGGCTAGATGCCGCCTCAGTGGCCCACCCTGGATCGAACGGACAAGTGGAAAGATCCAAGGGACTAGTCTTGTCTGGGATAAAACCCTGGCTCATTGAGCCGCTACAAAGATCAGCAGGGTTCTGGATAGAAGAACTACCAGTGGTGCTGTGGAGTTTAAGAACAACTCCGAGTCGATCAACAGGCTACACGCCATTCTTTCTAGTATATGGGGCAGAAGCCGTACTATAGGCCGACATGGAGCATGATTCACCAAGGGTTACCCAATACACAGAAGCTGAAGTGCGCGAAGCCCGGCAAAATGATGTTGATCTGCTGGAAGAAGCGAGAGAAGTGGCATTGCCCAGATCCGCCATATATCAGCAAAACCTCCAATGCTATCATCGCCAGAAAGTAAACCCCCGAGTCTTCCGGGAAGGTGATCTCGTACTTCGGCTGGTACAACGCACTGCTAGCATGCATAAGTTATCCGCTCCATGGGAAGGACCTTTCATTGTAAGCAAAGATTTTCACAATGATTCCTACTATCTTATCGATGCACAGCCACAGGAGAAGAACAAGGCGGACAGGTCCAGCAAGGAATCTAAGTATCCATGGAATGTAGTTCTACTTCGTCCATTTTACACTAGCAAAGAGGTGAATGTATCCGAGTCACTCATATGTCGGTATGTATGTCGGCAATGAGCATATCAATGAAACTTCAGCACCCCTAGTAGAAACTCGGGGACTGTCTTTTGTATTTACTTTCTATATGTTGGCTGGATTAAACTACTTACATCTTAGTCGGATTAGTAATGCATACGCACCAAAATCCTATGTCTTCGACTTTGCTGCTGTCCAACAAGAATTGGCTTCATGGCAAGCAAGAGAACAAGTTTGGAATTGCAAAGCACATAAAAAATGACTAAGGAAATAACATAATCGAGCCGACACTTGTTATTCAGACTAACCTTGTACTTACCTTATTTATGTTTTGTTGGATTGTTTTGAGCTAATCTCTTTCAAGTATTGTTAAGCCAATTTTTCGAACCTCGGACTCGTAAGTCAAAAAACTGAATAAAGGTAGACGCGAGCCAAGTCAAAAATTGGAGGAACAAGAAAAGGAAACTCGGGGACTCCGCCCAAGTTAATCCGGCATTAGTAACTTAGTAGAAAAACAAAGGCATCTGTAGCAAAACTAACCATAATGCTTAATACATTTGCACCCGGCATACTAGGGATCTGATAAATATCAAAGTGTTTTGGTTAGTTCATGGAGCAGCAGCTGGAGACGGATGATCGGTCGAGGGAGGAGGTACTTCAGCATCGGTAGGTGGGGCACTGGTCCCTGCCCATTTTCGGGGTTAGCCTCCTCATCCTCCAGATCCTCAGCATCATCACCAAGCTCGGAGGCTTCCTCCTCATCTTCTTCGCCCTCAGCACCATCTGAGACATAGGTATCATCAGTAGCTTCAGAAAGCTTGGACCCTCATTCCAGCTATGGAAGAAGGCATACTGAATAAGATTGTTGGCACATGCCTTGCATTGAGCGACGCACTCCGGATCATTGGACCACTTAGATCTGGTGCATAGACGATCAAGCAATTCTAGGTCTAGATCCTCGTACCATGAGAGAACGAAGTTCAAAGCCGTATCAGCCCCGGCACGTGCCACAGGTTCAGCTGAGTCTCACACTCCATCAGTTTTGCTATAAAATCAGTGCTTCCTTTGGGAGTGGGCTCAGTGGCCCAGAGAGCGTTGAACATCCGAACTGCTGCCGGCATAATGTTCGCGCCATAGTTTTTCATAACTTCAACGTGGGCAGCAAGGCTCACCAGCAAATCCTCCGTGTCATAAGGAATAGACCCGGAGGCTAGGCCAGTTTGAATACCACGCTGCAGGCAAGACTTGGCCACAGCAGCAGAAGCGAGAGGTTCACTCTCTAGGAACTTGCCTGTGAGCAGAACGGAAAATATCAATGAGTAAATGCACATGACCCGGAGAAACAAATGTCGGAAGAAGGAAAAGAACTCACGAGCGATCTGACTGAGAATCCGAGTCAGCTCGTTATGCTCACCTGCATTCCTCACCTGGAGCTTCTCATACTCAGAGGTCGTCGACTTAAGTTTTATGTCGGCTTCCTGCAGTAGATCCTTGTCCTTTTCAAGCTAAGTTTTTAACCACTCCTTCTCCTCGGAGAACTCCTGGTCGGCCTTATCCAAATCTGATTTATGGAGATCTTTGAGCTTCTGGATTTCAGCGTTCAGCCAAGTAATCTCGTCATCCTTGAGGTGAAGCTGAGCAATTTCATCGTCTTTCTTTTTTAATTTGGCCTAGTGCTTTCCTGCTTGTTCGAGAAAGTGAAGCATCAGGTCAGGAATGGGCTCACTATCTTGGAGGGTAACTGCAATAATGGGTTGACCCGTCAAAGCCGAAGTATAAATATCTGTCGAGTCAAGGAAAGAGCATACAGGGGTTAAGTGAACAAGATGAGTTACCTTGGATCTCAGCCAAGTTCTTGCGCATGATGATGTTCTCAGCCTCCACCTCGGCTGTATAATACGGATGATAAGTTAACAGGGATGGCAATAACTCAAAGAAAAGAAAGTGCAAGATCTTAAGTAAGATAGATTACCCTTCTTTTGGTGATCAACAAGCAGTTTGCTGTATCTAGCACGAAGATCCTTATATGAGTCCAGCAGACGTTGGAACTCAATAGTTCGGCGATTGGTGGTGATCTGAAATAAGCAAGTATTAGCTTAGAAATAGGAGGGAATGTATGGATATTCGAAGTCTACAAAATTCGGGCCAAGTGGAACTTAACCCGGCTCTAGGTGTGTGGATATTCGAAGTCTACAAGATCCGAGCCAAGTGGAACTTAACTCGGCTCTAGGTGTGTGGATATTCGAAGTCTAAAAGATCCGGGCCAAGTGGAACTTAACCCGGCTCTAGGTGTGTGGATATTCGAAGTCTACAAGATCCGGGCCAAGTGGAACTTAACCCGGCTCTAGGTGTGTGGATATTTGAAGTCTACAAGATCCGGGCCAAGTGGAACTTAACCCCGCTCTAGGTGTGTGGATATTTGAAGTATACAAGATCCGGGCCAAGTGGAACTTAACCCGGCTCTAGGTGGATGGACATTTGAAAATACTAAGGACTTGCGCTAATTCTCTAAGAGCATCCGACCGAGTAATGAGTTACTCCCCTGGAGGCTCGGGGACTAGTGGGTGTATCTCTAAGTGTTTGCCTATATAAAAGGCATAATGGAAAAAGGCTTACCTCCATCATCCGGCCAGCAAGGGAGATGGCCTTAATAGCGGAGTTCATCTAAGCACTGAACTCCGTCGGACCAAACTTTTCCAGGATATCATCTTGTGGGTTAATGAACTCGGTGTCGTTCCAGTTAAAGTACTTGATGAGCGTCGGACTGTAGTTCTCCCCACTAAGCACCTAGCTCGTCACCAAACCCTTAGCATGGTCCTCTCGCCTCATGGACTAAGCAGCAGCCGGGCTAGTATGCAAAGTTACTTGTTTGCTGCCCTCTGATCCGGCAGCAGAAGACCCGGATGATGGATCTTTGGCTGTCTCGGTGGCCTTCTTGCTTTTGCAAGCAGATTTTGGCCGCTGCAGAAGAGCTGAGGCTGCCGCTCTGGATTGAGCTTGAGGGGGCGGCTGAAATATATCCTTAATGGACACAGTTGATCTAGAGGCGGCAACTTGAGGCTTTTTCTTGGAGGCTAGCTTTGATGTTGTTGTTGCAGGTGATATTGCTGCTAGTGCTGAAGTTGTTGCTGCTTGTGCTGGTGCTCCTGGTGCTACGGGTGCTAGCGATGAATCTGATGCTGGTGTTGGAGAGGGTACTGGTGCTCCACTGCCCCCCACACTAACGTTACCCTCCTTGTGACGAGGTGGACTCAGATCCGGCGCGTTGATACGTTGCTAACGTATCCATAATTTTTGATGTTCCATGCTTGGTTTTATCTACTTTCTTATGTTTTGTCCACACTTTGGAGTACTTTTCATAGACTTTCTTGGACTAACCTATTAACAAGATGCCACAGTGTCAGTTGCCTGTTTTCTGCTGTTTTTGGTTCCAGGAAGTCATAAAATGAATATTCTCGGAATTGGACGTGACAAAAGCCGAAATTGATATTTTACCGGAAGACTCACGGAGCCAAAAGGAGACGGAGAGGGGCCATAGGGTGGCCACACCACCCCTAGGCGCGGGTCCCCTGGCCGCTCCAGGGCATGGTGTGGACCCCTGGCCAGCCACCGACCTTGCCTCTTTCGCCTATATATCTCCCCCGATGCAAAAACCCTAAATCGTCCAGCCTCCAGCCACGAAAAGTTCCGCAGCGCCGCCGCCACCGAAGGGGAGATTCGGGGGACAGAAAGTCTCTATTCTGGCATCCTGCCAGGACGGGGAAGTGCCCCTGGAGCCATCTCCATCGATCTCCACCACCATCTCCATCACCGTTGCTGATTCCCATGATGATGAGGGAGTAGTTCTTCCTCGAGGCTAAGGGTTCTACCGGTAGATATGTGTTCATCTCTCTCTCTATGCATGATCATATTGTGATCATGAGCTTTGTAATCAAGTAGATCTACTTTGCTACTCAAGTGCTTTAATAGATCTCTGCTCTGCCCATGTGTGTGAAAGTGACAGCATGCACACCATGGTGGCACTTAGGCTAGAGATTACAAATACTTGTTATGAGTTATATTTGGAGTTGGATGTCTTTATAAAATTGTGGTGTTTGTTGGAACCATCTAGTGCTCAAGGTGACAGTGTGGGGTTATCTAGATGGGAAAGGCTTACTTTGAGGTGTGTTGTTATAGCCCTACCATGGATTAGAGTGTCCAACCGGAGAGTAGTTCAGAGTAGTATCATAAAGAGAAGATATTTATATGAGAGTGTTCACTAGTGAAAGTATGATCCCTAGGCCTTGTTTCTAAGCATTGAAACACCGTTTGCACTTAGATCTGTTACATGTTTGCTTGCTTCCATCTTTATTTCAGTTTGCCTTTAGTCTCTTCCACGCCATCAAACTATTTTCTAGCACCGTTACCACTTATAATTATTCATACCACTTGTATTTCACTATCTCTTCGCCGAACTAGTGCACCTATACACCTGACAAGTGTACTGGGTGTGTTGGGGACACAAGAGACTTCTTGTATCTTGATTGCAGGATTGCTTGAGAGGGAATACCTTTGACCACTTCCTCCCTGAGTTCGATAAACCTTGGGTAATCCACTTAGGGGAAAACTTGCTGTTGTTCTACAAACCTCTGCACTTGGAGGCCCAACAATTGTCTACAAGAATAGAAGTGCGTAGACATCAAGCTATTTTCTGGCGTCGTTGTCGGGGAGGTAAGGTAAAAGGTACTCACATCCTCCAGTGTGAGTGCTCGAAGTTATTTCCTTTAGATTCTGCAATTTTGTCTTTTTGTTTCTTGTTTTCACTAGTTAGGCTTAATGGAAAACAACAACAAAATTAGAGAGCTTTATAGTATTTATCTTGAGTTAGGACATGAAGTGTTTGAAGAGAAAGTTAAAAAACCTATGGAACTTTATTTGCATGCTAATAGTAATGTTGTTAGTATGAATTCTTTAGACACCATTATTGCTAATGCGATGGAAAAGTCTAAGCTTGGGGAAGCTAGTTTTTATGAAAATGATCTTTTTAGCTCCCCAGCTTTGGAAGATAGCTATTCTATTGCTTATGATGATACAAAACCTCCAATATATGATGATTACAATGATGAATATGATATTTTCAGTCCACCTACTATTGAGGAGAAAATTAATTATGATTACAATATGCCTCCTATATTTGATGATTATGGTGATGAGAATAATAATGATAGCTATTTTGTTGAATTTTCTCCCACTACGATTAATAAGAATGACTATGCTTATAGGGAGAGTAATAATTCTTTTATGCATGTGGCTCATGATAAGAATGTTTCATGTGATTTTTATATTGTTAATTTTATTCATGATGCTACTGAAAGTTATTGTGAGAGAGGGAAACATGGTTCTATGCATCTCAATAATATTAAGTTTCCCCTCTTTATGTTGAAAGTCTTGAAGTTGCACTTGTTTTGCTTTCGTATGATTGTTGCTTTGTGCTTTCATGACTTGTTTCTTTACAAGATTCCTATGCATAGGAAGTGGGTTAGACTTAAATGTGTTTGGAATTTGCTTCTTGATGCTCTCTTTTACTTCAATTCATATTTCCTATAGGAGCATCTTCTCAAACTATCATGCCTAACTTAAAGGCGTTAAAGAAAAGTACTTATTGGGAGATAACCCAAAAGTTTTAGATGAGTCTTGGAATTTATTACCTCTGTAATAACCGCTCCTTATCCTTTTTATTTGCTTTTTGTGCCAAGAGTAACCTCTGATGAGAGAGAAGTAATGATTGGGAAAGTTGCTGTCCCGAAATAGATTTTTGTGCTTCACTGTAAAAATTCGTGTAAAATCTCTGTAAGTCTTTTTGAGGCGTGAATTTTTGTGCTTCTGCCCTAGGTTGTTATCTAATTTTCACCAGTTCAACACTTTTCTATTTGAGCAACAGAAGGTCTTCGAGAAAATTCGTTTTTACCTGCTGGTCTGTTTTGACAGATTTCTGCCATTATTTGCATTTGCTTCTCATTGGTTCCTTTTGAGTTCTTTTGGGGAATTGAGATTTTTGAGGGAAGTGCTACAGTAGATTGTGTTTTAATAGAAGTTTTATTAGTGTTGAAACTTAACCCAAAGACTTATTATCTTGAGTGCACTAATGTTGCTAATAAAGATTGTGTGAAGTTTTGTATGAAGGAAAAATTTCAGGTGTATGGAAGGAATGAGTAATGAGATGAAGGATGGACTAAAGCTCAAGCTTGGGGATGCCACGCGTGTCACCCCAAGAAATATCCAAGAAGTACAAGCGTCAAAGCTTGGGGATGCCCAAGGCATCCCCTTCTTCATCAATAAAAATTCCAGGTTTCTTCCAAACATTTCATTTTTCTTGTTTCATGCATAGTTGTGTTGTTCTTGGAGCATCTTCTTTTTTGTTTTCGTTTTGGTTTTTCGTTTGCTTGGTTTGCTTAGTTTGCCGAATAAACTGGTTGGACCCCCTCTTTCATGCATTGGTTTCCAAATAGTTTGGTTTGGATTGGAAAAGAGTAGGAAAGTTCATGCTTTAAGTGGTAAAGAGAGCTTGTTTCTGACTGTGGCCTATGCTTTGTCATGCCATGCTTTATATTGTTTTGGCTTTATGCTTAGTATTCTTTGCTGTAGCATGACATGTTATAAACAATTGAGATTGCTTAATGTGCCTTGGAAGGATTATGCGTTGTTTTAGCATATTAAAGCATAGTATTGTGGTATTCTCCTTTGATGCTTTATTTGGGTTGACTTGGCACATGCTCACACCATGTTATGACTATACAAAGTCACCATATCCTTGATGATCTTTTAGTTTTCAACTTGTAATATCACTTTAGGCTTTGATCAATGATGTTTTGTTGCTCTGCATGATTATGGCCATTATTGCTCTCTTAGTTTGTCGCTCCCAGTCTTTTGCTAGCCTCCGTAACCAAGTGTGAGTTCCACTCATGCATCCAACTACTTAAACCAAGTTATTCCAAAGAGTCCACCATACCTACCTATTAGCAATTGTTATTCCAAGTATATTCATGTTTTTATCTACCTTCCAAATTAAACTTGTTATGTGAAAATTAGTGATTAAAGCTCTCACGAACTTCATGGCACACTTTACTTTCTTGCAATTAATAAACTTGAACCATTGTGTACATCTTTGTTGCGTATATGCTTTCACTTTATAAGTTGAAATTAGCAGAACCATGTATCATGGGGAACGCTTTCAACATTGCACTTGTACTTTGTACCCCGTTGATATCATGTTCTTTTGCTTATGGATCCCGACGGTGTGAAATAAAAGTGGAACTTGTAAGATCATGGAGTTTGTATGTGTGTTAGATAAATGCATGGGCCGCTAGCCTAAGACATGCCTAATCATGGTGGAAACTTGCAGCATCACCATAATGAGCACTCTATGAAGCATCCTCAATAAAAACCTATGCAAATAGCAAATAAAAAGATCGCTGAGATGCTCATTGTCTACTTGCCTTGTCATTTTGATTATGGGATAGCTCCTGTATCATGTGCAAGGGGTACCCCGTTGGCGGTTCTTTATGATACATATGTACTTACAATGACAAGAGCTTACTTGTGACTAAAGTTGAGTAGCATGAGGTTCGGTCTTTGTAAGTAAGGGGCATGAGATTTCGGCTTGTAACTTGTCAAGCACATCCTCTTAGTTGTGTCACTTTAACCTTAATCACCTTAAATATGCTTATGATAGGGGAAATGAGAGCTGAAAGCTAATAAGTACCATAATTTTTGGAAGCTCTTTATGAAACTTGAATCTCTGCTTCCTTCTATGAAGGCCTTTCTTTTACTTTTATGTTGAGTCTCCACCTTCTATCTTTATGCACCTACTTTGAGAGCATAGTGGCCATTCTTAGTTCTATGTGCATTGTCCCAAGACTTGTTGATTGATGCATAACTTGATATTGCTTGTTCTTAAACTATTTATATCTAGTCACTCTTATGAAATTTGAAGGTGTCCTATGCATTTGTGTTTTGCTACTCTATGAGGGACAAGCTGAATCCCACTATGCTATGTTTTCTATATGTGAAACAAACAAATGTCTTTCAAAGAATTGTTATTCATGACTCTTTTGTTTGTATCTTTTCATGTTACAACATAGTTGCTATGTCTTATTGTTAGAATTTCTTCTTTCATGTTCATGTTTAGAGTTCTATGATCCCAGCTTTCAATGTTTTACAAATACTTTGATCAAGTTTATGATGGTGCATGTCACCTCAAAAATTATTCTTTCTTTTTATCACTTACCTACTCGAGGACGAGCAGGAGTTAAGCTTGGGGATGTTGATACGTTGCTAACGTATCCATAATTTTTGATGTTCCATGCTTGGTTTTATCTACTTTCTTATGTTTTGTCCACACTTTGGAGTACTTTTCATAGACTTTCTTGGACTAACCTATTAACCAGATGCCACAGTGCTAGTTGCCTGTTTTCTGCTGTTTTTGGTTCCAGGAAGTCAGAAAATGAATATTCTCGGAATTGGACGGGACAAAAGCCGAAGTTGATATTTTACCGGAAGACTCATGGAGCCAAAAGATGAGACGGAGAGGGGCCACAGGGTGGCCACACCACCCCTAGGCACGGGTCCCCTTGGCCGCGCCAGGGCATGGTGTGGACCCCTGGTCAGCCACCGACCTTGCCTCTTTCGCCTATATATCTCCCTGATGCAAAAACCATAAATCGTCCAGCCTCCAGCCACGAAAAGTTCCGCAGCACCGCCACCACTGAAGGGGAGATTCGGGGACAGAAAGTCTCTATTCTGGCACCCTGCCAGGACGGGGAAGTGCCCCCGGAGCCATCTCCATCGATCTCCACCACCATCTCCATCACCGTTGCTGATTCCCATGATGATGAGGGAGTAGTTCTTCCTCGAGGCTAAGGGTTCTACCGGTAGCTATGTGTTCATCTCTCTCTATGCATGATCATATTGTGATCATGAGCTTTGTAATCAAGTAGATCTAGTTTGCTACTCAAGTGCTTTAATAGATCTCTGCTCTCCCCATGTGTGTGAAAGTGATAGCATGCACACCATGGTGGCACTTAGGCTAGAGATTACAAATACTTGTTATGATTTATATTTGGAGTTGGATGTCTTTATGAAATTGTGGTGTTTGTTGGAACCATCTAGTGCTCAAGGTGACAGTGTGGGGTTATCTAGATGGGAAAGGCTTACTTTGAGGTGTGCTGTTATAGCCCTACCATGGATTAGAGTGTCCAACCGGAGAGTAGTTCAGAGTAGTATCATAAAGAGAAGATATTTATATGAGAGTGTTCACTAGTGAAAGTATGATCCCTAGGCCTTGTTTCTAAGCATTGAAACACCGTTTGCACTTAGATCTGTTACATGTTTGCTTGCTTCCATCTTTATTTCAGTTTGCCTTTAGTCTCTTCCACGCCATCAAACTATTTTCTTGCACCGTTACCACTTATAATTATTCATACCACTTGTATTTCACTATCTCTTCACCGAACTAGTGCACCTATACACCTGACAAGTGTATTGGGTGTGTTGGGGACACAAGAGACTTCTTGTATCTTGATTTGCAGGATTGCTTGAGAGGGAATACCTTTGACCACTTCCTCCCTGAGTTCGATAAACCTTGGGTAATCCACTTAAGGGAAAACTTGCTACTGTTCTACAAACCTCTGCACTTGGAGGCCCAACAACTGTCTACAAGAATAGAAGTGCATAGACATCACGCGTCCACGGAGCCCTCTTGGATAGGGCTCGGCAGACAAACGTCGTCATCGCGGGGGGAGGGAGATGGAGCGCTCCGGATAGGAGAAGAGATGTTGGGGCCACTCTAGGGAATCATCCTAGGAGCGCTACAGAATCAGATGACAAAAAACAATGGCCTCTGGGTTTGGGCGCTACAGAATCAGATGACAAACAATAATCAGAAAGAGAAACAAGTAAAATGCAAAGAAAAAAGGCCAAGATCCGTAAATAAGCAAGGAAGGAAAAATGACTTACTCAGCTGAGGTTGGAGGCTCCCTAGGTTTGGGCGCTCTCTGGACAGTGGCCTTGGGCACTAGCTTGCCAGCTCCCTTAATGTCGAATCTCTTCTGCCTCTTCTTGGGCGGAGGCGCCTCAGAAGCTGCGGCCGAGGTTGCCGGACGCTTCTGGGAGGGGGCAGGAGTCAGATCGTCTGTGGCGAGAGGAGGAACCTCGTGGGCCTGACCAACCGGGTTAGCTAAAGATTCGGAAGTAACCGGAAACACGTAAGATATGGGCACCAGATCAAGTACCTACATAACCTCAACATCAGAGTCGTCATCATCCAGCCAATCCCTTAAAGGAGAGGCCTTACCAGAGGTTTGCTTCGTGTTGTCCGGAGTAGGCAAAAATCTCTCCGAATCAGGCTCCTCCGAGTCCGGCTCTGAGCGGTCCTCCACCCATTTGAGGGTTGGCTCCTTGTCGTCCTCAATTGTCTGCTAGAGAAACAACTGAGAATAAAAATACTAAAGGGTCAAATTAGGATACAATCCGACATACCGCGAGATTCGGAAAGAATGTCAAGAGATGAGCGTACCTTAGGCGGCAAGTTGGCTCGGGTGAAGTGCTCAATCCCCCATTTCCACGCCTCGGAGAACTTCTTGTCTATCTTAAAGATAGCTTTAACCTGGCGGAATACCTCAGAGTTCATAAGCTCTAAGGAGGAGGTGCGATTGGGTTCAAGAGTACCACTCAGATGGCAAAGCTTATCTGAGCGTTTCTGGAGAGGGGAGATCTGGCTTCGGACGAAAGTGATCATGACGTCCTTGTTGCACAGCCCCGGCTTGACAAGCTCCTTAATTCGCCTATCCACCTTGTTCGCGAGTGAGGTAGGCCTCTTCGGGATCTGCTCCCACAAGGAGGTGTCCGGGAAACCCATCTTGAAGGGGAGTAGCCGGATCAGGTCCTCCTCCGAGTTATTCCTAACATAGAAGAAGGTTCGGGCCCAGCCTTTGCAATATTCAAGGCCGGTAACCTAGGGGAAGGCAGAGTTTTTGCAGGGAGAGATTGAGGCTCCACCGCACTGGGTAAGGTGTTTGTCAGCACGGGCAAGATTCTTTGGTGGGCCAGAGGCCAACATATCCCTCTATGCCGGAGGTAAAAGAGGAAATGGGAAGTAATAGCATTAGCATGAAGATGGTGTGGCTAAAGCTGGTAGGTGTTGATGAAATCATGGAAAAGGTCACTCACTAGGAGGCCAAAGCCGCGCTGGAAATGGGACAAGAACACCACAAATTCACCTGGGTTGGGAGAAGGAGCGATCTCCTCGGTAGAGAGGTGGCACGTGACACCTGCGGGATGCAGCGCTTCGCATAAAGCCAGTCGATGTCGTCTTGACAGACGAACGCGCCCGCCCAGGCGCCACGCTCATGAGCGTCTTCTTCCTCCTCCTCAGCGGTGATAATCTCCTCTTCTGTCATGTCCAAATTGGAGTCTTTCAAAAGCCAATCAGCGGCGGGGAGCGACAGCTTGGAGCTGCAAGGCCTCATGGTGAAGAGCTAGCACAGGAGCGGTGGCACGGTCGCGAAAGAGTAGCAAGGCATGTCAATGGCGACGCTACACTAAATCATAAGCAGCGGCGACGGTGGTGTCACTATGGAGAAGAAGAAGAAGAGGGCAGGGGTGCGTGCAAAGTGGGGGAACTTCCCTAAGAGCCGCTCATGTCCCCTATTTAAACGCACCTCAGCAGGGCATAGTGGGATCAACCGCTGTGGCGCGGCCGCACGATGTGGCCGTGTATTCTCCGAACCAGCCAATCAGGCTCACGCCACACCAAGGGCCACATGGAGAAGGGAATCCCACGACGTGAAGTTACGATATAGTTAACGAGGGGGCTTCCACGATGTGACGCGCGCAACAGTTATTCCTGATAATCAATATAGTAATCAGCGCAGTAAACTCGCGCGACCCTTAAAATGAGGCGAACTGATGATTACCCTCCACGTGGGATGTGGGGAAGCGTATGAGAGAAGGAAAGATAACCTAGATACATGGACAATGACCCGGCCAATGAGAAGTAACTCAGATCGAGCCAAGGGAATATCAAATCAAAGAGACTGGGTTACAGGATAACTCGGCAAGGGAAGTGCATATCTTGGTAATTGGAACCTGTTGTGGACTTATCAGGTGAAGTTGCTAACACCGCACCAGCTTCGGGGACTAATGTTGGGGGGATACCCCTGGGTAGGGTCACGCCGGGGTATAAAGGCCGAGTTAGCCGAGGTACGACACAGTCAAGGCGAAGGCTGGCCAAGTCTCCTCAAGGCAGGCCGACTTACGGGGTAATCCGGTCTGGTGGGTGTTCACCTAACGTTAACCTGGCCAACATAAAACATATGTCGGCTATGCTTGATTTATCATATGTGCAGGTACTCTTGTAGCCGGATTAGCTAGCCGATAGCCGGGCTACCATTTGGCTTTCAAGAGAAGGAAGGAATCTTCCACTGGTCAAAAGCTAGCCTCTGTCCATTGTAGCGTGAGCGAAGCGAGCAGAGGGAAGGACCAGCGAGGCGTGGCCAACAATGGTGATGCAGGCAGTGTCGACTGACGTGATCCGTGTCTGGTGACGCCAAAGGCCAAGGAGCTCATAGAGGATTACATCCAAGGTCTTTAAAGTGAATAAAGAGGCATCTAGCTTTAACCAAAGGTCATATTTGGGGCATATGCTTCCACGTATGCCCTAACTTTGTAACCTGGGCTCCCCTATATAAGGAGCACCAGGGCCTCTATAGAGGGGGATCGATCATTCTGTTAAGGAAGAACCCTAGGGCTTTGTAGTGTGGACTAAGAGAACTAGTCTCCTTCTCACGAACAGCTCTAGGAGCCCTTGTAATCCACATCAAACAAGAGAGAAATAAAAACATCCGTGTGTGGAATCACCACACTATCCCTCCCTCGACTCTTCTAGTGCATATTGGCCCCGTCTTTAGCCTATCCATGGCATCTGTCGTGCCACCACCATGACAATAAACTTATTTTATATTTTTTTATGCCATTTAACTAAATGTCTATTATTTATTAGATATTTATAAAGTGATAAACTTATAAAAATCATATCTTATTATTTAAAAATCATAAAAATACTTATAATATACCAAAATGATCACAAAAATAAAGTCTACACAATAAAAATATCACCTCTCACACTTAAAGTAAAATAAGATGTAAAGGTTTAATAAATCTTATTTAAACCCTTTTTCCTTTATTTTAATTCATATAGAATATATAAAGCTTTTGCTTATGTCTTTACTATTATTTATTTAAAGTCTAAAAAATGGAATAATAATCTCACTTAATGTTATATCAAATAAAAATGGATCCAACCATTTTAGAGTATAGTTCCTAAAACTGCCATTTAAAATTAAGTGTAGGTTACTTTCCAAAAAGATTTTATCCATCATTAAATCATCAAAAATAATGTTTTGACACATTAAAACAATTATACTACAAATTCTTTTGCAAGTTTATATATTTATTTAAAGTCTAAATAAAACTCTTCAGTACTCCAAGTAATGCCATCCTCATGTTTATAGAATATAATCCTTAATTCTAAAATAGGTAAATGATTCCATTCTCTTGTAATATTAAGAAGACACCACTCCCATAAAGGCAATAATACTCTCATTACACCTTTATAAAACAATAAGAAGTAAATCACATATAATATGATGCCATACTCAAAATATATAAATCTCCACTTCAAGTATTGTGATTGTTCAAATTCAATAATAATTTCCACTTTGATAATTATAATTAATAAGACACTTAAAAGTGTAACTTCAAGTTAAAATGCTTTTCCTTTGTAAAGTAAACTTTTCCTCAAAAAATATTCTTTTAAGAAACATTAAAGGTAATCTTTAATCATTTCTATAAAGGCTCTAAATGATTAACAATCTTGTTTAAAAAATCTTTAGATACAATTCCCCACTTGAGTGCTTTAGTATTGTATGATACTTAGTGTATTTACGTATTGTTTCACACACCCACAAGCCTTAATAAGAAGCACATGTGTGAAACAGATTAAAAAGGCAACACACACTAAAGAAACCATTCCCAGTTTCCAAACCCTAGATCATAGATTCCTATTTCGGGGATTCGAATTTATCAAATTGCATTACATTACTTACACACAATTGCATCTTGCTTCTTTAAACATTAGTCCTTACCGGACCAATGATGCTGATTTCAGATTTGGATCTTCTATTATCTTGAAGATCGTGAGTGCATAATCTTGCAATCACAAAACGCAAGTTCGCACTTGCTCGTGTCTTTTGGTTATTTTCTATCAAGTATTTGTAAATCCAATGTTGTCATCACCTGCATTTCAAAAAATTCAGAAAACTCTATTTTCATAATTATATGATTATGGGTTATTTACCAAATGTAATAACCTACTATTACAGTTTCGGTGGTAAAGGAACATATTATCTAGGACTTTAACAACCAATGTCACCGGTGATTCTTGCGCCATAAAATACGTGTTAACCATGAGATCTATATGGGCACTGGGGAAGTCATTTGGATCTTCTTCCTCTCACATGAAGCCGGATGCGCATGCCATGGCTATTAACCTTGTATCGTGAGTATGTAATTCGTAGAGGATATGCAGCATATGGGTGGGAGCCCTCAACGTCCCATGGTAGTTCTGGCATCTATAACGGTTTGTACTAACCATTGTTGTAATTCAAAATGTGGGCATGGCATACACCAAGGAGGCATGTGGGGTCACAGAGAAGGACAACGAATGGCTTGGGTTCTTATACTAGGCCCCACATCAAAGGAAGTGTGGACGAGAAAGATCGCCTGGTTGTGCAACAAGGATAAGGATCTCCCATGGGTAAAGCAACACACCTCTGCAGACTGTATAAAAGTGTGACATGTTACTCCCTGTTCCGGGAAGGAGCTGTGAACGCTGCAGGAAAGGAATTCCACAAAGTTCTAATCAACCTATGAAGACTGACAAACATAGTTTTTAGAATAAAAGCAATCTTTGAAGAAATGTTTACGAAAACCTGCATAGCCTACGACCTGTGGTCTATGGTTGTTGATAGTGCATCAAACACTACCTTTTAGTGAACTTGCTGAGTACGCTCATACTCACCCGTACCTCTCAACCCTTGCTAGATTCTGAAGCCAATAAAGACGACGTTAACACCAATAGACGCTTAAAGGAATCATCATCAAAAGCTCAATCTCTTCTGTGAAGTTGATGGAGACATCTTATACAACAACTAAAGTGAAGACGAAGTTACTGATTAGATATGGGTATAACATCTAGCCTTAGAACCTATTTCTGTAGAGCATTGTTTTAGCAGCAATTGCAAACCAAATAGTTTAGATACTAGTCCTTTTAGCAAGATAGTTATGAGTTGTTATTTCTGGTTCTTCTTTGTAAGATATTGCTTTCTCTCTCTATAACATGGAATGTTCTCTACATCTTTTGTAAAGATTCGAGTTATAACCTATAGTCATGTCTTGGACCTGCTATGTTTTTGTTGTACCACTTTGGGGGATGTAATACTAGTGGAACAGTGTTTCTTTGGTGTTATGTCGATGACTATAGTGTACTACATCATGCGATGGTATGTTGGGTCACCGCATTCATTTTGGCATATGCATAGAAAATGTTTTGAAACATTTGGTGGGTGAAGGTGCATCATAACATGTAGGGAAGCGTGGTCAGGTTTGCTTGAGGTGGGACCTTTGGTAAACCAACCTCGCGCTCACATCCCGAGGGACCGACTTCGGGACTCGACCCAATATAGCGGAACAAACCTCAGGGCATGACTCATGGTCTCGGCGAAAGCAAGGTAAAGGTTGTGTCCAACCACCTCTGTCGGCCTTACAAGGAAGAGGGCTAATAATCTGGCATTAAGAGCTGGTTGGTACGTGTGGGTAAAGTTGTACACCCTGTAGGGTTAAATCTTTTTGAAAAGGAGTGTTCACGATTATGAACAACTTGGAACCAGATTCTAAGATCATAGAGAATATTAACTAATCATAAAACTTGGCAGATCAATGTGTGCTTAAGGATGCTTCCTTAGGGTACGAGGGGGTGATCCTAGCTGAGGTTCAGATGATAACGATTTGGTGGATATAAAAATATGATGATAACTATAGTTGAAGATGTCGCTCTCTTATCCCCTTTTAAAATTTTCTAATTAGACTTACTTCTACTCCCTCTTGTTTTACAAACAAATCTAACTTTGTGCAAAATAACTGCACCAGCCATAAGTCTTGCGGAGTACACCCTGTACTCAAACTTGTTTTGTTGATATTTCTATAGCAGAGTAAGTGTTCCCCTGAAGATGAGTTTGGTATGACATCGACACGAATAGCTTGGGATTCTTGGTCGGCAGCTTGGAATCTAAGGGCTAGGACGTCATCGTTATTCTTTAGTCCTCTTAGGCCATTTATTAAGTTTGCTATACTTACTAGCATAATTTGCCTTCTATTGTTGGATGTTTGTGGTTAGTGACCTTTGCTTGTAATATTTTGGTCCTTTGCTCAGTTATGAGCTTGCTGTATAAATTTTGTGTCGTAAGGTCACTGTTGTGTTACCGATTCTCCCATTATATATCCTCGAGCTCTAGGATTTGTCTAGCCCTGATCCTAGGGGTGTCATAGTTTTTTTGGGGGGGTAGAGCTGTAACATCACATGTTTGTAATAAATTTTATTTAGTACTTAAGGTCATGGCAGGCATGAATCCTTTGCATTTTGTTTTGGTTTGGAGACAAGAGGGATAAAAACCCTAATCTTCAATTAATTTCCCTCTCAAATTCTATCCCATTTAAAATGGTTTTGTTTTGGTAAAATGGATCCACATGTAGGCCCTATTGTTTAAATGCTCAAAATATTTACAAAAGGTTTTTGAACCCCTGCCTCACTCAACTTTATTCAAAATAATTTGAATTGAGTGCAAACAAAGAGGAAATAGAGAGAAATAAATGGAAAAAAGGTTTGTTTTAGGAAAAAATGAGAGAGAGAGAGAGAGTGGCTGCAACCCAGAAAACAAACCCGCCTCCTCTTCCTTTGCTACGGCCCACCTGGCCCATTTTGCAGCTAGGTATCCCTTTGCTCTTTCTTTTCATCTTCTTCCTCTTGCCAGAAGTACGCCGATGATGGAAGCTGTTGCGTGTCGCCTCAGCTGTCGTCCGCTCGTGTGACTACCGTGCCGCAATTCATGCTACCAACATCGTCGTCGCCTATAAGACCCCCTCGGCCATCACCTGGACGAACCCTAGCTTCTTTCTCCCTCTTTCCTTCCTCGGACCCAAGTCGATCTTGCAGGTACCGTCTCGCTGCGCCTCTCTAGGACTTCCCTCGCCGCTCTAAACTTGCCCTGGAACCGCCATGCTCGCCTGGTTATTATTCCTCAAGCACGCAAGCTAGAGTCGTCCTTATCACCCTAATCGGCATCTCCTTCCCCAACGTCGACCACCGCCACTACCATCGATTCTAGCCTCCCTTCACCTCGCCAAGCCCTCCTTCATGCGTCTGGTGATCTCCTAGTGCTCTATCACCCCTTACCCGTGTCGATTGCATCGCATATTGTCACCATGTCATTGATATGTGAGCATCATCACGGAAGCTCGGCATGGAGGGTGCTCCGGTGACCATAATGGGCAGCGCCACCACTAACTGGTTCGCCTTCCTCCCCCCGTTTGTTTTCCCCTAGCCACGCATGCCGAAACCGGCCGAGTCATTGGCGACGACCACCATCTACCATAGTGGCCATCGAGCTGACGTGTCATCAGCGTGTCTACCATGTCGTACTAGCGTGGCCTCGAGCAAGTTTTGCCACGGTGGAAAGCCTACATGGCACTGGGCCCATTTGTCAGCCTCAAAGGCTAGATCTGCTACGCTGTAGATGTTTTCAGAGTTGCTGCTGACATCATGCTGATGCCATCTTGATGCAATAAAGGTTTATTTAATTTTTATAAAATTATATAAACTTGTAAAATTCATAACTAATTCATATTAAATCATAAAAATACAAATAATATATTAAAATGACCATAAAAATAAGATCTACAAATTTAAAATATAATCATGCATTATTGATCAACATAAACCCTAGCTAGTTTAGAGGATCATCGAACCCCCCTAAGTGCATATGGGATCGATGGAATGCCATGTCCTAAGCATCCCGAACCCATTTGAATCGATGTTATTCCTAGGGTTGACATGATAACTTTAATCTGACATATTATTCATGTGCTTGAGCATTGCATGATACTATATGTTGATTGTTGTCTTCCTTTCCGGTGTTGGTTCTTTGCGATAGGATCCGAAGCCGAGCCCGAATTGAACCCTTCCAAAGATCCTTACCAATTCACTGAAGGATAGACAAGGCAAGCGTAGCTTTTCATCATGAACCTATGTTTTATAAAGTATTTACATTTTCTCTATGATGCATACAATTCCAAGTGGTCATTTCGCTGATAGCTAGAGTATCCTATCTACTGCATGTTTACCCTTTATAGCCTATACTACCCGATCCACTACTCCTAGCATACCTAGGTTTGGCATATGAGCGTCACTAGAGCTATTGCTACACATTGAGCTTAGCCATGCTTAGTGTTTGAGTCTGATCCATATGGTTATTAATCAAAGAAGCAAATGTACTTGGTATGATGATGTTTGCAAGTGCACAATTCGAAGTATAGATATCGATCCCACAGGGAGCCCAAAGGTAAGTGTTTATGGGTGAAGTCTCTATCACACCCGAAGTTGTCACAGGTATTTGAGTGAATTGACTACAAGTGTTGAAGTAGGAATGAGTTTTGATTAAATAAGATGTATTTAAATAGAACTAAAATATAAACTTTAGAAATATAAAGCATAAAAGTAAAGAATGACTTGGTTGTTTGTTGTTTACTGCAGATGGCGAAAGAAGGCACGAGGAGATTCAGTTCATGGTGATAGTGACTATGCCAGGTGGATGAATGATAAATGTAACAATTATAATCTTATAAATATATGTGTAGGCGAGCAACCCATAATTAGCCGGAACTCCTCTTGGTAGATTTCATCCCAACTTTAATAATCCTACTAGCCTGTTACGAAAACCATGGTCAGACACTAGACGATTAAGACCCTTCAGGTTGCTTAGCGATTAAGATCCTTGGATCAGACTAATGCAATAAGCACAGTGGTTCCTCGTTATCCTCGAGTCTACTAGTTTTCCATTGATATCCCAGTGTCACTCGGGGGTCGCTGGTCCACTAGCGAATAAGATCTTATCTATGTAGAACAAAGCATCATGTTGTTTGGGCCCTTAATTAGACAACAAGCATTAGGCATCCCACAAATAGTCAAGCACACATAATATAGTAATTAGAATCAATCACAAAATAATGGAAAATATATGAAGACACATCACATCCCACCAATCCCCTACATCTCCCACGCCCAAGGGAATTACTCACACATGAGAGAAGAACGGATCATCAATATAATCAAATAAAGGGAATTCGTCTTGGTATTACCGTGGAGATCCACAATAAGAATAGAAAAATATTCAACACAATTCAAGATGGGAAGAAACAATCTCAAACCCTAGTCTTGCAAGGTGGAGATCCCTCTCTCTCTCAAGTACAAGTAGTGGCTATGGAGGTGTTGTGGCTAGGAGGTTGAAGATCGTGGAGCGAGATGAAGAACGTCTTCCCCTTCTTCTCTGGATCTCTTCTTTCTCCCTTCTAGATGGGGTGGCGGCTACTGCGTTGTGTTTTCATCACCGGTCCCTTCACGGATGTTGTCCCTTTTGATAGGACAAAGGCGGTGACAACTATACGGCAGGAACTATACGGCCGGAAAAATATTCCCGCCGTATAGTTGCTTGTTAAAGCTTCTGTGAGGTCCCCTCGCGTGCTTCCAAAATGAGACTTGTTTGTTTTCTCTAGAATATTGTGTTTCTCCCGTTAAAACCTTTTATTGACGTTCAGAACCTGAAACACACATTAAAAACCAAGTTTTCTTCGCTACCAAAGTATTAGCGTTAGGTAAAGCCAGAAAACGATCAAATCCGGGAGAAAACCATCAATAAAAGCCATAAAAAATGTGTCGAATCTCACAGGTATCATATGACATGATGAGGAGATGAGATATGAGATGGAGGTTAAACATGCTAAAACTTGAGGCCACGGTGGGATGTGGTATTCGTAGTCCCATACTCGCCATCACTAGGACCCGAGTTCTTGCTTTGGAACCAAGAACGAGTGTAAAACCACACAGGGGCGTGGAATTCCCCCTCGACCCATGAACTTGCCTAGTTTGGATCCATGAGTCCGTAGTTCGAGTGTTATTCGCCATGCATTTGGATGTTGATTGCGTACATGGTGTGTCCAAGGTGGGAAGCTCTGCCGGGCTAGACTCTAGATTCTTAGACATGGAGATTGGGACCGAGATGAGAGTGCGCCGACTATAGTAGACAGAATAGCCTTTCTCGGTGGCTCATGGATCTAGGCAAAATCAAGGTAAAGGTCGTGTTCAACTGCCCTCTGTCGGTGCAAAAGGGAAGTGCGCTCTACTAGTGGCATTAAGAGAAGGTTGGTCGTGTGGGTAAAGTTGTACACCCCTATAGGGTTAAATCTTTTGAAAAGTCGTGTCCATGATTAAGGACGACTTGGTGATGGATTCTAAGATCATAGAGAACTATAACCTAATGTTAATGGCAACTAAGAGGTGTTCAGGATTGCTTCCTCAGGGAATCGAGGGGGTGAATCCAGTTGGTGAGTTTAGAGGATGATATTTGGTGGTTATCAAGATATGATCTACAAGATAGATTTTCAAGCTCTTATCCCTTTTAAAGATTATGAGTAGACGAGACTCTGTCCTTCTGGTTTTAAAATAAAGCTTGTCTTATGCAAATACCTCCAGATAAAGCCTCTCTAGCCAGAGCATGTATATACTAGGTTATCTAACTCTTGCAGGGTACAATTCACGTACTCAGCCTTACGCCATCATTGTTTTTCTACAGCTGATAGTGCTACCGATGGTGGTTTCTACGTTGAGGTTGACGAGTAGTTTGAGATTCCCATGCAGCAACCTGAGATCTATGGGAGCGACATCGTTTATGTTTATGGTATTTTAGGCCCTTTGTTAAGTTTGTTGTTTAGAACAACTAATTTGGTTTTGTTGCTTGTTGTAATGTTGGTCTGTGACCCCTGCTTTGTGATAATCTGAAATCTTACTCTGTTAGGAGTTTAAACTTATGTTGTTGATATCTCTATGTTCTGTAATATTACCGAATATTACGCCGTATGCTTTCGAGGTTAGAGTTAAGCTTACCCCAGGTATAGTTTTGAGGTTGGTTTAGCCCAATCCCGAGGGTGTTACACAGAGCATCCCAAAAATAAGCTCTATTTCCATCCCCAATGGTGACCTTAGTCATGGCATTGAAGAATCACATATCCTCTTTGTTGCATGGCATTTCCAAGCCAACCCATGACCTCTTCGGAGCCGTCCAATAGAGCCATGACCATATAAGCCACAAAGCTCTTCCAAAATTTTCTATGTTCAAGATGCCAAGCCCTTTCATAATGGTAGGCTTGCAAACCACCGTCCAATTGACTTTGCACTTTCCATCGGTAGCCTTTCATTTTCCGTCCAAAGAAGCTCTCTAATTGCCTTTTGAATAGCTTGGAGGGGTTCCACCAGGACATCAAGGACGGTGAGTGGGTAGATGGGTTGGGAGGTGAGAACGACTTAAGGCCTCGTTCGTTTGCTAGGGATTGAATCCCGATCTGGATTTGAACCAGCATTGGATTTGGTGACACACCATGCCACACCCAATCTAAACCTAGATAATTTCCACGCATGGATTGATTTTCTATTTTTTTCAAGACCGTTCGTTTATGCCCGTTCATAGCTGTTGAGTTCGCTCGATGCGTAGTTCTGGAAACAATCCATGGATCAAGTGGAGATGTTTTTTTTCCAGCTCAATTCATAAGAAAATGGCCTGGATGGCTTGGGCTGAAATCCATGGCCTAGATGGTTGGGGTTAAACGAAGAGCTTAATTTTATGGCCTGAAAAATTTACATAGCTAGATTGGAAAAGACTGGATCGGGCCACAATCCACGGCAATCCAAGCCACCGAGGGATTAAACGGGGCCTAAAAGAGTTGTGCGGCCCGCGATGTTAAAGAACCGGCAGTTCCAAGGGATAGACGATTTATAGATCTGTCTTCGAGGTATTGCAAGTGAAAGCGTTTCAATCTTCACCGCAGGGGGTAAAACCAAGGTAAAACAACCAAGGTTCCAAGGGCGTCACACGAATCATATGCCTGTTGCACCTTGCGCGTACGTACAACGCGGCATATTCTCCCCATCGATCGCAAATCCATCACGCGTCGGATCATTTTCTCGGGGCGGTGGTGGGGTCCTTCCGTCCCGCTCCTGCGCGCGGCGTCACTGTTCCACCCAATCCGCACCCAAATCTCGCGTCGGTGTCCTCACGAAAAAAAAGGAGCAGCCGCCGCCGCCGCGCGCAGCACACGCCACACGGTCCGCACGCCGCTTCGCCTGTTCGCCAGCCGCCGGTGCAGGAGAGGAGGGGTCAGGGTCTCAGCTCAGCTCGCGAAGCAGAAGAAGGCCCTGGACCCGCGGCCTTCGCCCAGGCCCCCCTCCCCGCTGCTCCCCCTACCATGCGCGTCCCCTCCCGCGACGCCCCTCCGTCCACTAGCCCCCAGCTCTCGACCCCATATGGCGAGCCGCGACAAGGTCGGCTGCCCCAAGGCCACACTGCCCCTCGACCGCTTCCTGGCCTCGCTCGCCGCCAACGTGGAGCAGCTCGGGAAGAGGTGGGAGATCGCCGTCCGCGACCGGAGGGCGAGGGAGAGCGAAGAGCGGGGACGGAGGATCGAGGGGAGCAAGGCGGAGATGGTGCCAGCGGTGGAGCTGCACACGCCGCTGTTCTACGCCACTTGCGCCCTCGGCGGGGTCCTCAGCACCGGCCTCACCCACCTCGCAGTCACGCCGCTGGACCTCGTCAAGTGCAATATGCAGGTCTCTTACAGAGTGTCCCTTATTCATAGGTGTGCAGTTTTATTTGCTTCCACTGATCTGTGCAAAAAATCGCTTGCCCAATGCAGGTTGACCCTAGCAAGTACAGGGACATCTCATCTGGCTTTGGTGTGCTACTCCAAGAGCAAGGTCTTGGTGGGTTCTTCAAAGGCTGGATGGCCACACTGGTTGGGTATAGCAGCCAGGGAGCGTGCAAGTTTGGGTTTTATGAGTACTTCAAGAAGTGCTACTCAGACATGGCTGGCCCAGAGAATGCTGACAGGTTGAAAACCGTCATCTACCTTGCTGCATCAGCCTCGGCTGAGGTGATTGCAGATATAGCCCTCTGCCCCATGGAAGCCATCAAGGTTCGAATCCAGACACAGCCGGGGTTTGCTCGATGCCTGACCGATGGGCTTCCAAAGCTTGTCCAGTCCGAAGGTGCCTTTGGGTATAGATACTGCATGTCTTGTATTGATTATTATTGTTTTAAAATTAGCTCCATTCACCATTCAAGGTACTGCAGAACACTCTTTGATGTGTGTATGGTAATTTCAGGCTTTACAAGGGATTGCTTCCTCTCTGGGGCCGCCAAATTCCTTGTGAGTCAAATTCACCAGTTATATTTTCCCATTGTATGTCTATGCCATGGGTTGAATTGTACATACTAATGGGCCAAACAATACTAGTAGCGCCGAACGTTTGATATGAATCTTCTATTAGCTCTTTTCAGACGCAAATAATTTTAGAGCTCATGATATTGTGTGCGGAGATTATTGAGTGTGTTATAGGCTAGAAATTTCATGGGGACATAAGATTCAGGGCTGACATATTCCAATTCAGGGCTGACATGATTCCAGAATGCCCATGCAACCGAGTTGGCCATTTCTGGCTGCTGTTTTTTATATAGATTCCAATTGGGGTTTGCTATGCTGTGCGAACCGCACATACACGAACCAAGTCGTGTGGTGGGATGTGCTTCTCTTTTTGCACGGCTGCTGTTTTTTATAGATCAAGCAGTCTAGAAGTTTGACACTAATATCTGTAATTTATACCTAGTTTGGAGCCCTTGCTTTACCATGAAAACCCCAGTTGATCTTAGGTGCTTCCTATTGGGGAATATGCAAAAAATACTGTGATATGTACTTTTTAATTAGACTGAATTTTCAGGACTACCATGAGACAACCCAAGCTCGTATGATCTATGTACTTGATTGCTCCTTGCAGTGTAATCCAGATGCATATACTTATTGCAACACTTGATTATTATTATTAGGAAGAAAACCCACTTTTTAACCCCTCAACTTCAGCAAAAGTTCAGTTTCAACTCCGAACTCTTAAGTTGTCTGAACTGCACAAACTAGCAAAACACTCTGCTTTGCAACCTCGTACTGTTTCATGGTGATTTCGGCTGACGTGAATTCCCCGTGTTTACCACGTCATTAACCAAATCAGTAGAGAATGTACAGGTGGAGAAATCTGACATGTGGAGTAGTGGGAGCTATGTGGTTTTAACCCCAAACCTTTCCATCCAGTCATTGTGAGCCGATTCATTGATTATATGGCAATGACATAGTATATATTTGTCAGACATGTGGTGTTCACGTTAGCTGAAAAACTTCTGGAACCACCTGAGGTTGTAAAGTAAACGCCAAACAGTTTTGATAGTTCACGGATGAAATTTAGATAGTCTCAGAATACAGTGTTGAAGGGTGGACTTCTTCAAGAATTCGAGGTTGAAAGGTGGATCAAAGCTTAAAGTTATGTGCAATTTTGTTTGCTAGCTGCCGGCCAATTGCTATCCATGAATAGATATGAAAAGCACGGTAGCAATTGGCAAATGACGAAAGCAAGAAAGATAATTTGTTGAGTACTGTGCTTATGGATATAGTACCTTATTGTTTAACATAGTTATGCAACTCCTCTCTAAAAACATAGTTATGAAACAGTTTGTGCAGTCATCTTATACTCTTTATGTTAATGTGTGCACTCTAATTGCTTTCTCCATTACCTTGCAGATACTATGATGAAATTTGCTTGCTTTGAGACCATTATTGAGATGGTGTACAAGCATGCTGTCCCAAAACCAAAAGAAGAATGCAGTAAGCCACTCCAGCTAGCAGTGAGTTTTGCAGGTGGATACATTGCTGGAGTCTTGTGTGCTGCTGTCTCTCATCCTGCAGACAACCTGGTGTCTTTCCTCAACAATGCAAAGGGGGCAACAGTGGCAGATGTAAGCTGCAACTCTTATCCCAATAATAAAACAAATAAAAGGCTCACATCTGTTAAATTTACGTCTTACATGGTATAGTATTTATATTATTTTCTGTACTGGCTATGATCAATGAATTGCACCTCCAGGCTATAACAACCCTTGGGCTGTGGGGCCTTTTCACTCGTGGCCTCCCGCTCCGTATTATTATGGTTGGTACTCTTACTGGAGCGCAATGGGCAACATACGACGCTTTCAAAGTATTTGTTGGACTGTAAGTAGATATTGTTGTGATTGTATTCCTCTATGTTATCACAACAGTCTGTGCTGCAATATCTAATTATCTCATGATTGCTTCTAATAAATTCTCCAGACCAACATCCGGGGGAGTCAGCTCTAGTTGTCATCCTACCACTGCTTTGCACCAAGTGGATCATGAAAAGCTAAACTGATCGCACCAGGAAGGTTTTGTGCTGAGCTATCCGTCAGGAGTAAATGTATAGCAGGCACCATGGCAGGTGCTCTAATTCTTGCAAGAGCTCCAGCATCGATGGACGAAGTTTTAAATGAATGCTGTGACACTCTTCTAGCCTGTAGGAAATTTCACTTCCAAGTGGTTTTTGTTGCTACCTCTTGGATGTCAGAACTAGTGTAATGAATGGAACAAGCTTCAGAGATTTGTCTGGCACATTGGCATAATGATCTGAATATATTTGGCTCGTGGCCTCCTTTGGGCCTAAGGGTCTGTTTGGTTTATTTCCAGCTGACCTTACCAAAAAATTGGTCATGCCATATGTGCTCACACTTGTTTGGTTTGTTGCCAAATATGTGTCTGCCTATTAGAGATGAAAACGGAGCGGATATGGACAAAACTGAGTGGTGTCATATTTGCTTTCATATTTTTTTGCGGAAGCGAAAACGAATATAGAAACCACGGAAACGGAAACATATACAAACTGATTATGATGCGGACATACCTTGAACCAAATCATGCAAAAAATCTCAAACATTCAAACAAACCAAAAAAATCTCAAACATTCAAACAAACCAGTAAAACTGGTCCCTAATTCAAATCATGCAAAAAATCTCAAACATTCAAACAAACCAAAAAAATCTCAAACATTCAAACAAACTATTAAAACTGGTCCCTAATTCTAAGAGCGATGCGGATGTTACCCTGAACCAAATCATGCAAAAAAAATCAAACATTCAAACAAACCAGTTAAATTGGTCCCTAATTCTAAGGGGAGATCAAATCGTGGAAGCCTCCTTGACATGGGTATACCCTACAGGTACTCGAGCTTGGTATATACGGTTCAAATACGTACAGGCCCACGGTGTCGCCAAGGCTCAAACAAGGGACTCGAGTAACCTACGGACTCTCGATTGCTTGAAGGACAAGAAGAAGTTAAAGATAGAAAGTTTGAAGGGGAAAAACCCTAACTTGTAACCGACTCGACCTACTACCCGAGACCTAGCCTATCTATATAAAGGCTAGGAGAGGGCGGCGAGGAGGACACACGCAACTCTAGTTTCCACAGCCCTCGCCAGATTACATCTGCGCACCATTGTAACTTTCGATTCCTTCGATAATTCCACGAGCAGACAAGCAGGAGTAGGGACCTCTACGAGGCCTGAACCTGGGTAAATCTTTGTCCCATGTGTGCTTGTTTGCTAGCCGATAGATGTCTCCAGCGCTCCCTCCTTCTCCAAAACCTAAGTCCATAACAATGGGCATTGATGAGTTAAACCCTCGTCAATTGGCACCGTCTGTGGGAAGTGGGAGTGCTGATGTTGCGGCTTCTTCGGCCCCATCAACTGCGATCTACAACTCCGCAACAGCGGAGATTCGCCAGCTCTTCGGCGCGTTCGACTTTACCGTCCACACGCCGGCCACCCGCCCGGCCTTCGAGTCCGTGGGCGACGGAATCAGCCTGGCGATTGGGAGCTTCTGCTTCCAAGTTGGTCAGATGGGCACGCTTCGCATGCCTGATTAGCCGACAGCACCGGCGATTGCCCCAGCATCATGGTTCCCTCCATCGATCGGCACCCTCAGCGAGCTCAACGCCCCGACAGCAGTCGAAAATACGGTCAGCGACAGCAGTCGCAATTCTGATCTGAGCGATCTGGCCACTGAAGATGGAACCTACGGTTCCGGATCTGAGAGTTGTGGAAGCAATAGCTTCCCTAATCACTTCATGTGCGCCGTCATCAACGCAGGCGACACCTCTGCCAATCGCGACAACGGTGGCAATCCTGGCAATGGCACCGATCCACCCAACGCCGGTAACGGTGGCAGTGGTGGCAACGGCGGTAACGGTGGCAATCGCGCCCCCGTTAACAACGGAGGAGCAGTCGAACCTCCCAGCATAATCAATGAGCAAACCGGCAAACGCGTCGTAATCAAGCTCAACGAGCAAGAGTGGGATCGTTGCCGCAAGGCATTACGAGGAACTCCTCTACCCTTCGGGTCCCCGCAAGAATTGCTGATGGGCTATCACTAGCTCCTGAAGGAAGAATTCAAGCGCCAACTGCAAACAATCGCGCAACTTCAGGCGCGTAAAAAGGCAGTGGACGAATCGAGCCTTCGTCGCGCTGGGCTCTCCTCCTACGGAGGATCCTCCTCAAGGGGCAACGAGTACCTCGCCAAGAAGAGGCAATCGCGGATGGCTCATCTTACCGAACAAGAACGCATAGAAGCCGCGAAAGTCCTCGACTTTGGCTCTATGGCAGTCGATACGAGAGGCAACGTGGTCCCCAGGACGCCGCAGGCTGTGGTGACAGCAGCCACCATGTACCTCCTCAATAACCAGCCGCCAGCTGGAGATCCCCGAACTGCCATGCATCGATCTACAATCGCGGGCTTGGGATTAATCGAGGCCGCCCTCGACAAGGAGCCAACACCAGACCCAAAAAAGGGCAAAGCGCTAGCAAAGCGCCACTCCTCGCCCTCATCCAGCGATGATAGTCACGACATGTCTCGGCGCCGCCGCTCACGGCGACACGATCGTGACTACGATGCGCGCGACGACCTCACGCAGCGCAAGATCGACAAATCAAGGGCACGACGTGCTCGGTCGACTGACACGGAAGAAGAAGATGGGGAGCTGCGGCGCCAGATGCTTCAGCATATCCATTAGGCAGAAGCGAATGCCTAAAGGGTTTAAACTCCCGTCGGAGAACCTGAAATTCGACGGTCTATAGGACCCCAAGATCTGGCTGGAGGACCACATCTCCTCCGTCAGACTCCACGGAGGCAGTCGGAGTACTACCATGTAATGCTTGCAGCTACAGCTGCAGGGCGCCGCCCGAGCATGGCTCAATAACCTCCCACGCGGATCCATTCGCAGTTGGGATGAGCTGGTTTACAGCTTCGTGCGCAACTTTAAGGGCACGTACAAACGGCCCGCATCAATCGAAGAGCTGAGATGCTGCCAGCAAAGATCTGGCGAATCGCTGCGCTCCTACATCCAAAGGTGGTCCATCATCAAGAACTCCGTGGAGAATATCTTGGAAGACTGCGCGATTGATGCATTCAACAGTGGTGTCCGTCGCCTAGAACTCAGGGAGGAGTTGGGCCGCTCAAAGCCCCAAACCATCGACCACCTGATGGAGATCGCGAATCGGTGGGCCGATGGAGAAGATTTGGTGAAGAATCACGCTCACTCGGACGAGGAGGCAGAACTCGAACGCAGACGCGACCGCCGAGGCAAGCGTCGCATGCGCATCTACGATGACCGCGACGACATCAACATGGTCGCGGCCGGCTACGCCGATAGACGCGACGATAACCGCACAGTGGATACCGTAGCGGCGAGTACTGCGACTCCGGGAAAACCACGCAAGTATGGCAACGCCACACTCGCGATGAGGCACCCGCGACCTCCATCGAGGACAAACTTCCCGGGCCATGCACGATGCATTTCTACATCGACAAGCATGACGGCAAGAGAAATTCCAACCACCTCCTCAAGGACTGTCGCGAGTTCCTCAAGCTACAAAAGGGATTGGTTCGGATGAACCGCAATGCAGTCGAAAGAGGCTACGGAGCCGCTCCAGGCGCCATGGCACACGGCGCACCGCCACCACCACCTGGGCCACCCCCGAACGGAGCCGCACCGGACCAGCACCACGGAGGCGAACCGTACCCACGGGCCATGGGCACCATGATGATCCAAAAGGGACGCCCCTCCAATAGGGTGCAGAAGGCCATCACTCGCCAAGTCAACTTGGCCACGCACTTGCCACCATCCACCACTGAGTACCTCAGTGGAAGCGAGTCATGCATTACCTTCGACAAGCGCGACCACCCGCCTCAGATACCCCATGCAGGTCATTGCCCCCTCGTACTCGAGGCGCAAATTGGAGGCTTTGACATGAGTCGCGTCTTCATGGATGGCGGAAGCGGCATCAACCTCATATTCGCGAGTACCTTGCGAGCAATGAGAATCCCTCTAACCTGCCTGGAGGCATCAGACACAACGTTCCATGGCATCGTCGCAGGGAAAGGCGTATACCCCCTGGGAAAAATCAACCTCGACGTCATCTTCGGCACGCCGAAGAACTTCCGGCGCGAGCGCATCGACTTTGAGGTCGTCGACTGGCCCTCACAATACCATTGCATCCTTGGGTGCGTCGCGTTCGCTAGGTTCATGCCAGTGCCCCACTACGCCTACCTACAGATGAAAATGCCAGGTCCCAATGGCGTCATCACGATCAACGGGAGCTTTGAGCGATCTGACAGTTGCGACAGGAAATTCAACAAAATCTCCTAGTCCTTCGGCATGCAGGAAGAACTCGCGAGATTGAAAGAGACGACAGGCAACAGTCTGCCTCCCCTGAACAGGCCAAGCTCACCTGATCTCTCCTTCGAATCATCTGTGCACACAAAGAAAGTGCAAGTCCATCCATCGGATCCCGCCAAGACGGCCCTCATCGCCAACAACTTGAGTCCCGCATAGGAACTCGCGCTCGTCGAATTCCTCCGTGAGCACTGGGAAATTTTTTCCTGGTGTCCTGCGGACATGCCAGGAGTTCCCAGGGAATTCGCCGAGCACGCACTCAATGTCAACCCCGACGCAAGGCCAGTCAAGCAAACAATTAGGCGATTGTTTGAGCCACAGGCGCATGCAGTTGGAATGGAGATCAACAGACTCCTTGAGGCCAAGTTCATACGCGAGATCAAGGAAAGCACTTGGCTCGCCAACACGGTGCTGGTACCAAAAAAGGACACGGATATCCTACGGATGTGCGTGGACTTCACTTCTCTGAACAAGCACTGCCCAAAGGATCACTTCCCGCTGCCACGGACCGACCAGATCATCGACTCCACCGCGGGATGTGAGCGCCTCTGCTTCCTCGATGCCTACTCAGGCTATAATCAAATTCGAATGAAGGAGGAAGATCAGGAGAAAACAGCGTTTACAACGCCCTTCGGTGTGTTCTGCTACAACACAATGCCCTTCGGGCTAAAAACGCGGGAGCCACCTACCAGCGGTGCATGCAGGCTTGCCTCAAGGAACAACTGGGTCGCAACATCCAAGTATATGTCGACGACATAGTAATCAAGACCAAGGAGGAAGCCTCTCTAATCAACGATTTGCGTGAAACCTTCGCCAACCTCGACCGCTACCGGATCAAGCTCAATCCGGACAAATGCGCCTTCGGCGTACCATCTGGGCAGCTACTCGGGTATCTCATCTCCGCGAGGGGAATTGAGGCGAACCCGAAGAAGATAAAAGCCATATTGGCCATGGAGAAGCCGAAAAACATAAGAGGCGTCCACCAACTGGCCGGACGAATCGTGGCCCTCAGTCGATTTATCAGTTGGATGGGTGAAAAGGCACTACCCTTCTACCAGCTCCTCCGCAAAGCTAAAAAATTTGAGTGGACCAATGAAACGCAAGAGGCATTCGAAGATCTCAAGCGCCTGCTATCCACTTCGCCAGTGCTGGTGACTCCACGAGAAAGGGAACCACTGTTGATGTACATCTCCGCCACCAACTAGGTGGTCAGTACAGTGCTCGTCGTCGAGCGAGCGGAGGAAAACAAGGTCCACGGCGTACAACGCCTGGTATACTACCT
The DNA here is from genome assembly GCA_910589775.1 of Avena eriantha. Classification (NCBI taxonomy): domain Eukaryota; kingdom Viridiplantae; phylum Streptophyta; class Magnoliopsida; order Poales; family Poaceae; genus Avena; species Avena eriantha. The sequence goes on from OU342742.1 coordinate 94,090,858, forward strand.
CAGCGAGGTCCTCACGCCAACAAAACAGCGGTACCCGCACTACCAGAAGCTAGCGTACGACGTCTTTATGACCGCCCGGCGACTGTGCCACTACTTCTAGGAACACCCAATCGTGGTATTCAACGACGCCCCGTTGGGACATATCCTCAATAACCCCGACGCCACGGGGCGAGTCGCGCTTTGGGGAATAGAGCTGTCTCCACGAGACATCACATATGAATAGCGCGACGCAATCAAGTCGCAAGTTCTCCCTGACTTCCTCATGCACTGGATGGAGAACCAACTCCCGTACAAGCCAGATATGTCCTACCTCTGGACAATGCACTTCGATGGGTCCAAGCGGAAAGACGGAGCAGGCGCAGGTGTCATACTGACATCACCTCAAGGGGACAAGCTGAAGTATATCCTGCAAATGCAGTTCACAGCCTCAAGCAACGAGGCTGAATACGAGGCCCTGTTGCACGGGATGAGGATGGCGAAAGCTTGCGGCGCCAAGAGGCTCATCATATATGGCGACTCCAAGTTGGTCGTCAACCAAACAATGCATGAGTGCGACGCACTGAACGACAACATGATCACGTATCGTGACCTCTATGATACACTCGAAGGAGACTTTGATGGTTGCGAGCTGCGACACGTAGGTCGCGAAAGCAATGAAGAGGCGGACGCACTCGCCAACATAGGCTCTACCTGCGCCCCCATACCACCTGGGGTATTTCTCGAGCGCATATGCGAACGCTCCATCAAGCCAAAGGCCACAGAGAAGAAGACAAGCGCAACAACGGACTCGGGGGCTATGCCACCCAATGAGCCAATGGCACTCGATGACTTGGCGTTGGACACAGGACTCGAGGGACCCATGAGCGTCATGATGATTGAACAATCCTGGACGCAGCTGTATATCATGTACCTCCTCAACAAGAGGCTACCGGGTGATCCGACAGATGCACGGCACATCGCGCGGCGAACTATATAAACGCAGCATCACAGGAGTACTCCAACGATGCGTCTCCCTGGCTGATGGAAAATCAGTTCTCCTCGACATCCATGAATGGACCTGCGGGCACCACACCGGCAGTCGCGCCCTCGTTGCCAAAGCTCTACGAGCTGGATTTTACTAGCCCATGGCCATGCGCGACGCCAAGGACATAGTCCAAAAATCCAATGCTTGCCAGCGATTCGCGGACAAGCCACACGCACCAGGCGCAGAGCTACGGCCAATCCCATTGGCCTGGCCCTTCGCACAGTGGGGGCTCGACATGGTCGGCAAGCTTCCAAGGTCCTCGCGAGGAGGCTACGTCTACCTCTTGGTCGCAGTCAACAAATTTACCAAGTGGATCGAGGCCATGCCAGTGACCAACCAATCAGGGTACAACACAGTCAAGTTATTCGAGTCCATCGTCTACCGCTTTGGCGTGCCGCACAGCATCATCACCGACAACGGGACGAACTTCACATCCAAGGAGTTCCAAGAATTCTGCGAGAACCGGGGGATCAACATCAGCTACGCCTCAGTAGCGCATCCACAGACCAACAGCCAGGTGGAAAAAGCAAACGGGCTCGTCTGCAGCGGCATCAAGAAGCGACTCCTACGACCACTCAAACAAGCCGCGGGTTGCAGGCCGGACGAACTGCAATCTGTACTCTGGAGCCTATGTACAACTCCAAACAGCGCCACGGGCTACACGCCATTTTTTATGGTGCACGGAGCAGAGGCAGTGCTACCAGCCGAGGTACGGTACAAGGCATCGCGCGTGGTCGCTTATAGCGAACAAGATTCATCCCTCGCACTCAAAGACTCCGTCGACCTCCTTGACGAAGCAAGGGAAATCGCCGCGGAAAGATCAACGATCTAACAGCAGAACCTCCGCAACTACCACAGTAGGAGGCTTCGCTCCAGATCCTTCGTCGAAGGTGACCTGGTCCTGCGACTAAAGCAGCAGGGGCATATCAAGCTCGAGTCTCCCTGGGAAGGACCGTACGTGATTACATAAGTAATCCCAGGTGGCGCCTATCGCCTTCAAGATTTAGTGACAGGAGTCGCATACTCCAACCCCTGGAACGTCGCACAACTACGACGCTTCTACCCCTAGTCGCTTTTTTACTTTTACATCGCAAATAAGGCTACTTAGCCACACATTGTTGTTGGGTCCGCAGCATAGAAAACAAAAAATTCCTACGATGAGAACTATACGCCAAGATCTATCTACTAGATACAGAGCAACGGGTGGACATACATCCATGGAGAACTTATCCTCGAAGACAACGAGTTTTGTTAACGAGTAGGAACTCGTGGTTGATGTAGTCGTACGCTTGCCGATCTCAAGATCGTGTGGAAGTCCGAGCGCCGCAAATCAGCAGCGCATCCGTCCTCGCACACACGTTCAAGCCACCGGACAACCTCCACCTCCTCGCTCCAGCGAATCAGCAGAAGCAGCAACTCCTTCCAGACGCAAGGCCACCGGAAACATATATCTCGCTAATCCGAGACCATGGGGGAATATCTAGAGGGGGAAAGAGATCCTTCACGAGGAGGTGTGAGGATGAAGGAGGAGAGGGGGGCTTTTATAGGAGGAGGGGAGGGTACCCCTCCTTCATGGCCGGCGCATGGGGGAGGTGGCCCCTCACCTCCCTCGTTCATGTGGTGGTAACCCCTCCACATTAAAATGCCCCCTTAACATTCTCTTTTAAAGTCTCCACTTTAAATGCATTAAATTTCTCCAAATTTAATGCTCTCTCATTTAATAAAACTCTTTTATTTATTTTATTCAAAATTTTGTTAATTACTTTAATTAACAAACATTCACATAAAACCCCTTGCAACATTTCAATATTACATGCAGAACCACTTTCTGCAATTTCATCCGAAACAATTCCGGTTTCTATCGAAACATTTCCTGCGCTTTGCAAACCTTTTGTCTGGAACATATGTGCTCCTAAATGGTGTCCGGAAACCCTTAAGTGTGTCACCCTACGGTTCACGAATAATGCAGACATAATTGAGACTCCTCTCAAATCAATAATCAGAAGCGGGACCTGGAAGCTCTTACCGACATGCACTCTTTTCTCGTTCCCGTGATATAACATTCTAGTGATCACATCACTTGCTTGCAAGCTATCTTAATGTTATATCACCGAGAGGGCCTAGAGTATATCTATCCGTCATCTGGATTGACAAATTCCACTCTTGATCCATGAGCCTCAACATAACACCTTCGTAGTACTGAACCCATCTTTATAGTCACCCTGTTACGGTGTGACGTTTGATGTTATCAAGATACTCTTCCGGTGTTAGCAATTAACATGATCTCATGGTCTAAGGACTAAGACTACTTTGTATGATGTTATAGCAATATAAACATAATTACTTGATCGTAATGCTATACTTCGGATGAATGTTCATCACATCATTTCACAAATGTTGTGACCTTGTTATTAACAACATGCAATGTCCATGATCAAGAAACTTTGATCATCTTGTTAATCAACAAGATAGTCTATAAGAGAGGCATAACTAGGAACCTTTTTGTTTATTAAACACACATGTATTGATGTTTCCTATCAATAAAATTATAGCATGCAAAATAAACATCTATCATATACAAGGAATATATAATAACAACTTTATTATTGCCTCTCAGGGCATATTTCCTTCAATCTCCCACTTGCACTAGAGACAATAATCTAGTTCACATAGTGATAAATCTAACACCCATGGAGTTCTGGTGTTGATCATGTTTTGCCCTAGGGAGTACTTTAGTCAACGGATCTGCTACATTTAGGTCCGTGTGCACTTTACAAATCTTTATATCTCCATCCTTGACATGCTCGCGGATGGAGTGAAACCGGCGCTTAATATGTTTGGAGTTCTTGTGAGACCTTGGTTCCTTTGCGTTGGCTATGGCTCCATTATTGTCACAATAGATCACCATCGGGTCCAACGCACTGGGAACCACACCCAGTTCTGTAATGAACTCTTTCATCCAAACTGCTTCCTGCGCTGCTTCTTAAGCAGCAACATATTCCGCCTCCGTTGTTGATCCAGCCACCACAGGTTGTTTGGAACTCTTCGAACTAACTGCTGCTCCGTTCAAGAGAAATACGTATCCGGATTGAGACTTAGAGTCATCCGGATCGGTGTCAAAGCTAGCATTGACATAACACTTAGCGACTAGCTCTTCTTCACCTCCGTATATAAGAAGCATATCCTTAGTTCTTCTCAAGTACTTGAGGATGTTCTTTACCGCTATCCAGTGTTCCGAACCTGGATTAGATTGGTACCTACTAGTCAAACTAATAGCATGTGCCACATCCGGTCTTGTACATAGCATGGCATACATTATAGAGCCTATGGCCGAGGCATAGGGGATCTTATCCATCATCTCTCTTTCTTCCACCGTAGCCGGACTTTGAGTCTTACTCAATGTCTTGCCTTGCAACATAGGTAAGAACCCCTTCTTACTTTTGTCCATATTAAACTTCTTTAATATCTTATCAAGGTATGTACTCTGCGATAGCCCAATTAGGCGTCTTGATCTATCTCTATAGATTTTAATGCCTAATATATATGAAGCTTCACCAAGGTCTTTCATCGAAAATTTGCTGTTTAGATAACTTTTAACACTATTTAAAAGATCTATATCATTTCCAATCAATAATATGTCATCCACATATAATATCAGAAATGCCACATTGCTCTCACTCACTTTCTTGTAAATACAAGCCTCTCCATAAGTTTGGACAAATCCAAACTCTTTGATCACCTCATCAAAGCGGAGATTCCAACTCCGGAAAGCTTGCTTCAGTCCATAGATGGATCGCTGAAGTTTGCACACCTTATCAGCATCCTTAGGATCGACAAAACCCTTTGGTTGTATCATATACAACTCTTCTTCAATATTACCATTGAGGAACGCAGTTTTGACATCCATCTGCCATATTTCATAATCGAAATATGCAGCAATTGCTAACATAATCCTAACCGACTTAAGCATCGCTACGGGAGAGAATGTCTCATCGTAGTCAACTCCTTAAATTTGTCGAAACCCCTTTGCGACAAGTCGAGCCTTATAGATGGTTACATTACCATCATCATCAGTTTTTCTTTTGAAAATCCATTTATTCTCAACGGCCTTTCGATCGTGAGGTAAGTCCACCAAGGTCCAAACCTGGTTTTCGTACATGGATTCCATCTCGGATTTCATGGCTTCTGGCCATTTGTTGGAATTAGGGCTCATCATAGCTTCTTCATACGTCGCAGGGTCATCTATTTCATCAATCATGAAATTCATAACAGGATTGGCGTACAGTTCAGGAGCTGCACGTGTCCTGCTTGACCTGCGAGGTTCGGTAGTGTCCTCTTTCGGAGTTTCATGATCAATATCATTAGCTCTCTCTTTATTAGGTGAAGTCAACTCCGAAACAACTTCCGGTGCTGCGCTGCTCGCCATTTCATGAAGAGAAGGTTCAATAACCTCTTCGACTTCTACCTTCCGACTACTCACACCTTTCGCGAGAAACTCCTTCTCAAGAAAGGATCCATTCTTGGCAACAAAGACCTTGCCCTCGGATCTGTGATAGAAGGTATACCCAATCGTTTCCTTAGGGTATCCTATGAAGACGCATTTTTCCGCTTTGGGTTCGAGTTTATCCGGTTGAAGTTTCTTCACATAAACATCACATCCCCAAACTTTAAGAAATGACAGCTTAGGTTTGTTTCCAAACCATAATTCATACAGTGTCTTTTCAACGAATTTAGACGGTGCCCTATTTAAAGTGAATGTAGCAGTTTCCAGTGCATAACCCCAAAATGATAGTGGCAAGTCAGTCAGAGACATCATAGATCGAACCATATCCAATAAAGTACGATTACAACGTTCTGACACACCATTACGTTGTGGTGTTCCGGCAGGCGTGAGTTGTGAAACTATTCCACAATCTTTCATGTGTGTGCTAAACTCGTAACTTAGATACTCTCCTCCACGGTCAGACCGTAGAAATTTGATCTTTCTATTACGATGATTTTCCACTTCATTCTGAAATTCTTTGAACTTTTCAAAAGTTTCAGACTTATGTTTCATCAAATAGATATACCCGTATCTACTCAAATCATCCGTGAAAGTAACAAAATAACGATATCCACCTCGCGCCGACACACTCATTGGTCCACACACATCAGTATGTATGATTTCCAATAGATCTGTCGCCCGTTCCATTGAACCGGAAAACGGCGTTCTAGTCATCTTGCCCATAAGGCATGGCTCACATGTATCAAATGATTCAAAATCAAGTGATTCCAAAAGTCCATCAGAATGGAGTTTCTTCATGTGTTTAACGCCAATATGACCTAGACGGCAGTGCCACATATATGTAGATATATCATTATCAAGTTCAATCCTTTTAGCATCAACATTATGAATATGCGTAATACTACTATCGAGATCCAATAGAAATAAACCATTCAACACAGGTGCATGACCATAAAAGATATTATTCATATAAATCGAACAACCATTGTTTTCAGATTTAAACGAATAACCACTTTGCATCAAACATGATCCGGATACAATGTTCATGCTCAGTGCAGGCACCAAATAACAATTATTTAGGTTTATAACTAATCCCGACGGCATATGAGGCAGCGTTCCGATGGCAATCACATCAACTCTTGATCCATTGCCGACCCGCATCGTGACCTCATCCTCCTTGCTAGTTGTCGCTTGTTCCGCAGCCCCTGAACCGAGTTACATATATTAGCAACTGATCCTGTATCAAATACCCAGGTGCTACTGCGAGTACTAGTCAAGTACACATCAATAACATGTATATCACATATACCTTTGTTTGCCTTGCCGGCCTTCTTGTCCGCCAAATACTTGGGGCAGTTGCGCTTCCAATGGCCAGTCCCCTTGCAATAGTAGCACTCGGTGTCAGACTTAGGGCCAGCTCGGGGTTTCTTTTCAGGCGCGGCAACAGATTTTCCGCCCTTCTTTCCCTTCTGCTTTCCTTTCTTATCCTTCTTGAAACCGGTGGTCTTATTGATCATCAACACTTGATGTTCTTTCCTAATCTCCACTTCTGCAGTCTTAAGCATTGATAGAAGCTCGGGAAGAGACTTCTTCATGCCCTGCATATTATAGTTCATCACGAAGCTCTTGTAGCTAGGTGGCAGAGATTGGAGAACACGATGTATGCCTAAGTCAATGGGAATCGTTATTCCCAAGGACACAAGCTTATCGGCGTACCCAGACATTTTGAGTACGTGCTCACTAACAGAGTTGTTCTCTTCCATCATGTAGCTAAAGAACTTTTCAGAAGCATTATAACTCTCTACGGCAGCATGGGTATCGAAAATCATTTTCAATTCTCCCATGGTATCAAAGGCATTGCCATTTTCGAAACGTTTTCGAAGTTCTGGCTCTAGCCCATACAATATGCCGCAATGAACTAAGTTGTGGTCCTCCTGACGAGTTATATAGACGTTCTTTTCCTCGTCAGGGGCATCAGGAGCTGGTGGGGGGCCTAGTGGCGCCTCTAGCACATATTGCTTTTGTGCAGCAATGAGGAGAATCCTCAAATTCATAGCCCAATTGGTGAAGTTGCTACCATTCGCAGCAAGCTTCTCTTTCTCCATGAACACATTGAAATTAAAAGCAGGTGGTGCCATCTACAACAGAATTTGTAAAATATATTTAGACTAATTTTATGATAGATTGAGTTCAACTAATCCAAATTACTAATGAACTCCCACTCAAAAACGACATCCCTCGTGTCCTTTTGGTGATTACATGAACCAAATCCACTACACCAAGTCCGATCATCACGTGAGTCGGTGTAGCTTCAAAGGTGAGTATCTATATAGGCATCATATCAACTATATGACTCATGCTTAACCTTTTGGTCCGTGTTCCGAGGCCATGTCTGTACATGCTAGGCTCGTCAAGTAAGAACCTTAGTATTCGCGTGTGTAAAACTGTCTTACACCCGTTGTATGAAAGCGTAGAGTTGACAACACCCGATCATCACGTGATGCCTCAAAACACGATCCACAAAACGGTGCATACTTAAGGAAGAACACATTTTATCTTGATATCTAAATGAGGGATCATCTTATAATGCTACCAAAAGCGCCAAACTAGCAATATAAGATGCTAACATCTAATGTGTGAAGTGAGGTGATATGGTCCATGCATTTGATCTCTATCATTTGCATCGTGGTATGATCTCTATCATTCCTTTGTGTGTAAGGCCAAGGTCTATGGAACTTACACGTTAAGTGAGTTGTAAGAGTATCTATCATACATCTACTTACAACAATACCATATCAAGATACTAGCCCAGCAACGGTCTAAACTAGACGCCTCTAATTTATCAATTGTAAGTTTTACGTGGCTTAGGGCTTTCAGAGATAGAACCGGTCTTACCTACGAACATGAATCACAACGAGGATAACCAAGTTATTAGCAACTCGTTGTAAATCAGATATTGACTATAGTAGGAGAGACAGACACCCGCCAGCCACTTATGCAAAACAAGTTGCATGTCAGTCGTGGAACCGGTCTCATGTACGATGACATGTAAGGTTGGTCCGGGCCGCTTCATCCCACTATGCCACCAATATCCAAAGTACATAGAAGATGCAATAACATGATCATCATCGCCCACATATAAACATATGTGTACTACCCGTGCAAAGCACCTACGCATAGATCAGGCTCTGATACCACTGTTGGGTTCGCATCATAGAAAACAAAAAATTTCCTACGATGAGAACTATATGCCAAGATCTATCTACTAGATACAGAGCAACGGGTGGACATACATCCATGGAGAACTTACCCTCGAAGACAACGAGTTTTGTTAACGAGTAGGAACTCGTGGTTGATGTAGTCGTACGCTTGCCGATCTCAAGATCGTGTGGAAGTCCGAGCGCCGCAAATCAGCAGCGCATCCGTCCTCGCACACACGTTCAAGCCACCGGACAACCTCCACCTCCTCGCTCCAGCGAATCAGCGGAAGCAGCAACTCCTTCGAGACGCAAGGCCACCGGGAATATGTATCTCGCTAATCCGAGACCATGGGGGAATATCTAGAGGGGGAGAGAGATCCTTCACGAGGAGGTGTGAGGATGAAGGAGGGAATGGGTGGCCTTTTATAGGAGGAGGGGGGTGCCCCCTCTCTCCATGGCTAGCGCATGGGGGGGTGACCCCTCACCTCCCCCATTCATGTGGTGGTAACCCCTCCACATTAAAATGCCCCTTAACATTCTCTTTTAAAGTCTCCATTTAAATGCATTAAATTTCTCCAAATTTAATGCTCTCTCATTTAATAAAACTCTTTTATTTATTTTATTCAGAATTTTGTTAATTACTTTAATTAACAAACATTCACATAAAACCCCTTGCAACATTTCAATATCACATGCAGAACCACTTTCTGCAATTTCACCCGAAACAATTCCGGTTTCTATCGAAACAATTCTTGTTTCTATCGAAACATTTCCTGCGCTTTGCAAACCTTTTGTCTGGAACATATGTGCTCCTAAATGGTGTCCGGCAACCCTTAAGTGTGTCACCCTACGGTTCGCGAATAATGCAGACATGATTGAGACTCCTCTCAGATCAATAATCAGAAGCGGGACCTGGAGATCCATACTGACTCCTACACATTCAACGATGACTTCTGTGATCGTGAGAACCTTTAACGTCAGCAATTTAATCCCTTTGTCTCGTGATATAATACATGTCCGAGATTCGATCATCGGTATCCAAATACCTAGTTTGATCTCGTTACCGACATGCACTCTTTTCTCGTTCCCGTGATATAACATTCTAGTGATCACATCACTTGCTTGCAAGCTATCTTAATGTGATATCACCGAGAGGGCCCAGAGTATATCTATCTGTCATCTGGATTGACAAATTCCACTCTTGATCCATGAGCCTCAACATAACACCTTCGTAGTACTGAACCCATCTTTATAGTCACCCTGTTACGGTGTGACGTTTGATGTTATCAAGATACTCTTCCGGTGTTAGCAATTAACATGATCTCATGGTCTAAGGACTAAGACTACTTTGTATGATGTTATAGCAATATAAACATAATGACTTGATCGTAATGCTATACTTCGGATGAATGTTCATCACATCATTTCACAAATGTTGTGACCTTGTTATTAACAATATCAAGTGTCCATGATCAGGAAACTTTGATCATCTTGTTAATCAACAAGCCAGTCTATAAGAGAGGCATAACTAGGAACCCTTTATATTTATTAAACACACATGTATTGATGTTTCCTATCAATACAATTATAGCATGCAAAATAAACATCTATCATATACAAGGAATATATAATAACAACTTTATTATTGCCTCTCAGGGCATATTTCCTTCAAGCCAGACCACCCCCTGGCGCGGGCCAAGCCTGGCCGCGCGGCCAGGTGGTGTTGCCGGCCCCTGGCCCCTCTCCGTCTCGTATTCTAGCACTTGATCCCTTCCCAGAAAAGTAGGCATTTTGGCTTTTGTCCCGTCCAATTCCGAGAATATTCATTTTCTGACTTTCCTGGAACCAAAAACAGCAGAAAACAGGCAGCTGGCACTGTGGCTCTTGTTAATAGGTTAGTCCAAGAAATCATAATAAAAGTACTCCAAAGTTGGAACAAAACACAAGAAAGTGGATAAAACTAAGCATGTAACATCAAAAATTATAGATACATTTGCAATGTATCAACATCCCCAAGCTTAACTCCTGCTCGTCCTCGAGTAGGTAAGTGATAAAAAGAAAGAATTTTTGAGGTGACATGCACCATCAAAGACTTGATCAAAGTATTTGCAGAACACTCAAAGCTGGGATCATAGTACTTCAATCATAACATGAAAGACAAAGTTCTAGCAATAAGCAAAGAAACTATGATGCAACATGAAAAGACACAAACAAAAGATTCATGAATAACAATGCTTTGCAAGACGTTTGTTTGTTTCACATAAAGAAAACATAGCATAAAAGTATTCAGCTTGTCCCTCAATAGAGTAGCAAATATAAATGCATAGGACACTTTCAAAGTTCATAAGAGTGACTAGATACAATAGTTTCAAACAAGCAATAACAAGTTATGCATCAATCAACTAGTCTTGGGACAATGCACGAACTAAGAATGACCAATATGCTCTCAAAGTAGGTGTATAAAGATAGAAGGTGGAGACTCAATATAATGGTGGAAGAAAAGCCTTTTGTAAAAGGAAGTAGGGATTCAAGTCTCATAAAGAGCTTCCAAAAATTATGGTACTTGTAGTTTTCAGCTCTCATTGCCCCTACGGACTCTCGATTGCTTGAAGGACAAGAAGAAGTTAAAGATAGAAAGTTTGAAGGGGAAAAACCCTAACTTGTAACCGACTCGACCTACTACCCGAGACCTAGCCTATCTATATAAAGGCTAGGAGGGGGCGGCGAGGAGGACACACGCAACTCTAGTTTCCACAACCCTCGCCAGATTACATCTGCGCACCATTGTAACTTTCGATTCCTTCGATAATTCCACGAGCAGACAAGCAGGAGTAGGCACGTCTACGAGGCCTGAACCTGGGTAAATCTTTGTCCCCTATGTGCTTGTTTGCTAGCCGATAGATGTCTCCAGCGCTCCCTCCTTCTCCAAAACCCAAGTCCATAACAATGGGCATTGATGAGTTAAACCCTCGTCACTCCTCAAATGCATGAAGGGGTTATGTGGTCGCTGATTTTTGGATGAACCGCTTCGAAGGTTTGGCATGACAAGGTCATGTAATGGACCGGTTGGATTTGACCATACACATCAACCCTAAAACGGAAATCTCATATTAGCCATATGTTATGTCGGAAAACGATATTTTGTTTTTGTTTTTCCGTTTTATTTTTCCATTTTTGCAAAATTCTATTTTCATTCAGTTTCAGTTTTTTCATGAAAAATTCGAAAACTTTTCGCTCTGTTTTCATCCCTCGTCTCGCCTTCACATATTGTAACCAATCAACCCTGGGCGGTTCTGCCTGACAACCCTCTCTCCCTCTCGTCTCAACCCCCCTGCTCACCCCGTCCGCCTCCAGATCTTGGGTCGCCAGGCCCCTCCCCGCTCCTCTCCGGTGATGGCCGGCGTTGAGCCGGGTGAGGGTCCCTCCCCCTTGTATTATAGTAGTAGTTGCTTTGCCTCTAATGGCGTCTACCTCCGTGGCGTTTGAGGGTAGGATGGTGATCTCTGGCGACCAGGTTCACCGCGCCTTGTTCTTCCCCCGCCTCGTCGCGCCCTGCTTGTGGCAGGTAGTGGTGCGGATGAGCCGGTGGAGAGCAAGCATCCCTCCAAATAAGGTTTGCCTTGGGTGCTTCAGGCTGGATACTCCGGATCTGGCCTAGCTTGATGTGGTCCCTCTTCTTCTGGTGGTGCTCTCATGGCGAGAGTTGGAGCTGGGGAAGACCACCACTCGCCCACTCAATAAGATTCGGTGCTCCGGCGAGGAAGAAGCCCGATCTGCTCCCTCTTCTGCCTTCTAAGGTCACCATGGTGGTGGACGGGGGGATTGGAAGGTTGCTGCTTGGGTTGGTCCTCGTCGGTGGGGAATCGCTGCCGAGCTCTGCGGAGATCCCAAACGGCGGCAAGATTATGCCGCTGTTATCCCTGGTCAAGGCGGCCACTCCGCGCTGCGATTCTTCTCGAATCGCGGCTTCTCCAACCTCCTGGCCGGCGTGCCTAGAAGGAGGCCTCTCTGCGTCTCTGTTGCGGCGACGTGCGTCACACCCTCGCCAAGTGGTTCCGTCCCCGGCGTCGATGTTGACGGCCGCGACTTCGAGCGCTTCATCGGCATCGGTGGAGAAGGACCTGATTGCGTTTGTCATCTTTCTTCTGAGGTCCTTTTTGTAAAAGTCCAGGGCTTGTTAGTACTTCGTTTTATTTTGAGGCCCTGTTTGTAATCCGTAAACCCACCGTTTAATGGCAGTTCTGGACCCTTCGAGGTCCCTCCCCTTGTTCAAAAAAAAAAAAATCAACCCTGGGCGGCAGAATCCCACGCCAAATAATTGAAAAGCCAATTTTCCCAGGCCGGTGTAGGCACGAAAAAAAAACCCTAAATTGACAACTTTATGCAACCTGCATTATCAAAGAATTGACAAGGCAAGTCTTACTTTTTATTAAAAGTGGGAACCGCCTTTATTAGATAAGCCAAGTCTTACTGTCCGCCCTGTTTATGCTATCAAAGAAATGAAACATAAGAATTCAAAGAATTTTTGAAGCATCCAGAATCCAGTTAACTTCACCGACCGGAATTGTCAACTTCAGATAATAATCCCACTATATCCAACCCAGCCCGACACGAGCCCACTCCTCCAAAGAAACACACTCCTCTCTCCACGTCAGCGATCCGCTCTCTCCCTCCTGCGAACCAATCACGTCGCCTGTTTCCGATCACGCGGATCGCCCCGCCTCCGCCGCCACGTTCGGAATCCAACCCGTTCATATCCAATCCAACGCACGAAGACGCGCCTCCACTTCCGTCAGAGCGCTCGACCACTGCTATAAATAACTCGCCTACCCCGCAGCCGATTCGCACCAGAAAATTTCCCCAATTCCCCATCCGTTCTTCTCCGACCTCCTCCCACCCTCAGCAATGTCAGGCCGCGGCAAGGGAGGCAAGGGTCTTGGCAAGGGCGGCGCCAAGAGGCACAGGAAGGTGCTGCGGGACAACATCCAGGGGATCACCAAGCCGGCGATCCGGAGGCTGGCGAGGAGGGGCGGCGTGAAGCGCATCTCCGGGCTCATCTACGAGGAGACCCGCGGCGTGCTCAAGATCTTCCTCGAGAACGTCATCCGCGACGCCGTCACCTACACCGAGCACGCCCGCCGCAAGACCGTCACCGCCATGGACGTCGTCTACGCGCTCAAGCGCCAGGGCCGCACCCTGTACGGCTTTGGAGGCTGAGCCTGAGGCCCGGTAGTTGGACTTCTCTCTGTCGGTGTGTGATTAGGGTTTCGGTTCCGTGCGTGAGTTGTTTGGGAGCGATGGCATGTATTGATGGAATTTGTTGCATATCGATGAAGGGATGAATGATTTCCAGACATTTGATTTGCTGTTCTGATACAACGAATCCAGTGTGGATAATATCCAGTGCAAAATCGTTTGAGCCCTGTTTTCAGTCCCGAAGCTTCAGGTTATTACTGCCGATTGTTTTCCACGTTATGGTGTTCACTTGCATTTGACACAATCTGCAACTTTGCTTAAGGTCATTGTGCAAAGAAAAGGCACTGACGACACATGAAGTGATAGAATGTTTTGCTTCAAAGCGCAATTAAACAATGTAACAGCTTACAGTTACAGCACAGTAAAGTCTAAGACAACAATTTAGTGCATAAGGCAACAAACTGGTTTGGATAAAGCAAGTGTTCAAAAATTTGTAGTCTGTTCTCTGTTGCCAGCACACAGATCACCTACTGTTGAGGCCCAGGAAAGCCTTGCATCGGAGGGCGTGGTGGAGGTGCTCCAGGAGTGAAGTTAGCCATTGCACCAGCAGAAGGAGGTGGAGGTGGTATTGATCGCGGAGGGCCATTTGCAATCGGAGGTGGAGGTGGTGGAGGTTGAAGGCCGTTCATTGGTGGCGGCGGGATCCTATGGGGCATCCCCATAGGTGCATGAGGTGGAGGTGGTGGCGGAGCCTGCGGATGCGATGGTGGCCTTGGAGGAGCACCAGGAGGGCCTACTGTCCCATTGGGGACAGTCCCAGGAGCAGCTGGTTGTCTGTTAGCCTCTGGTGGTCTTGGCTTGAAGTATAGTTGCATCTGTTTCCAGAAACGAATTGAAGGTTGTGAAACCAATATTGCTTATAAAGGCAGCTAAATGAAATGGCAAAACATGTATGAGAAACTCACAAAGTACGACTTGTTGTCTGGATCCCAATACGAGAAAAACCTTTCTGCTGATTTGTCAATCTCTGTGCTTGGTATCTGCAAACAATGAACATCATAAGTGCATTCATTTACCAATAGATCTGATGCCTTAGCAGTAAAACATTGCAAGAGATGTACCTTAAAGCCAATGTTTTCGTAGGGATCTGCCGCGAAAAGTAGATATTGAAAATTCTTATCCCAAGATTGGACTTTCTGTAAAACAATACTACAATATGTAAGCACATGGAACTTGGAAGAGTACAACAGTAAAGCAACATATAACAGTCTGATCATGCTTGCGGATCAGCTTCCTTACCTGTTCATATGACGCCATGAAACGGTGCCTTGGCTTGCTATTATCTTCGATTTCAGGGTAGTCAATCTGAACAAAATGTCAAAATTTATCACTCCACTATTCCAGTATACAGACTTATAAATGTTTTATAACAGAATTAGTAAGGGACATATTTTCAGGCCAACTACTGAGAACGGAAGTTTGGGTCTAGAGTGACTGGGAGCTTGGAATCTGGGCCGCTATGCCTAGCTATCCAGGATACCCGAATACGTGGCCCATTTTCTGACTGTACATGGGCCATACCTGTCTAAAAACCCTAGGGGTCAACCCCTCTTTCCCCACTCCATCATCATTTTCTGCCGCCGCGCACCCTCTCTCGTTTTCTGACGACCTCACACCGACCCACCGTGAGCTCCGGTGACGATGAGGCTTGTTCCCCAGTGGTGAGCTCATCAGGCTGCTCCAGCGCGGGAAGGCGGTGGTGAGCTCGCGGATGCGTCTGATCTGTGGTGAGGCGGTGGTGAGCTCAGTGAGCTGCTCCAACACATGGAGCCGGTGGCAAGGTCAAGGCTGCTCCAGCTGAGCCGGTGGTGGCCACGTTGGGTCGCGTTCTGGGCAGGGCAGGGCTCCCGTGTCCATCGCCAAGGAGGCGGTCCCGGATGGATCTGGGGGCTGCAGCGTCATGCGTTGCTGTCCTTGCCATACACAACGATGACGGGGAGCCAGGGCAGCAGGCGAGGTGCATGCAGCCAGCAAAGGGAGCATGGTCTTGTGCTCGTGCTTTTTCATAGCTGTTACTGTTCAAATCTAGCATACCGACGGCGTGTACTGCTGCTTTTTTTTCCTGATCAGATCTGAAGCACGGCCTAGCCTATGATCTGAACATAATGGTATCGCCCTTCCATTTTCTTCGGATCTGATCTGATTTGATTGAGATTTCAAACTTATTTGTATGTATATTTATGTACTTTTCTCTTGCGATTTCACAGCTTGCGGCCTAGCCTATGGGACACTAATCTGCTATTAGTTTGTGATGATTTTTCCGATTGTGCTGATTTTGTTAAAACAAAAACCTATTCAGGATAAAGCACAGATTCGTGTTTTGAGAAGCATTGATTAGTGTCCCATTAAAAAATATTGCACGAAGTTGCAGCTCTAGAAATAAATCTAGCAATATATTCTGAAACTCCCATTGTCAGTGCGTCCTAAACAATTTAAAAATATAGGTTCATGTTGTAACCCTGAAATTTTGGATCTTCAAATGTCTTGTTGTTGACACGAATTTAATCGAATATTCCAAAGTTCCGAGGTTTTTACTTTCTGGACACGAATTTTCATTTGTCTGCCAGAATCAGTCAAGTTTCTCCATGGGTCTATGTTGTTCTTGGCACAATGATATGTGCAAAAACAAATGTGCAAGATTATGACAAAGTCAAAAATCTGGTTATTCTGATCACTTAATATCTCACAAGATTTTCTGCTAAACCATAGCAACTAGTTTCAAATCATGTGAAACCTCTATTATGTTGTTCAAATTTGAAAATAGTTGGTGTGAAATAGTATGTTGTTGCAGATCCTGACAATGAAACAGTGCCTCCACGTGAAGGGTCAGTTGATGGCAACATGTGCCACCCGTGGAAATTCCTAAAATAGCAAAAAAGATCAAATACATGGGAGATACTAAACGTGGATACAGGGTTTCCCCAATCTATTTGCACATGAGCAGCCCAGATAAAAGGCTACCTGTTGCCTGAGACCCAAAGCAAATTTCTGCTAATTACTTAGCCATGGGTTACTATTCTGAATACATTACCTATTCAATATCTTGTCATAGAAGTTGTAAAATTACTTTGAGGTAAGTGAAACTGAATAAGGAGCATACTAGTATATGAATTTAGGCATTAACTTAAAGATGGAAACAGATCTAACTTAACTGGCATCGCTATAAGATCCTTGGCAACATGAAATGGAAAATGTACAAAAATTTGTGTCGAGATATGGGAAGATGGGTAACTAAACTTACTCCCTCCGTTCACTAATTGTCACGTGAAGGCTTTGGCTGGTGCAGCCAGCAGCGAATATTACAGAATCAATCTGTATCATTTTAATTTAACAGGATCTTATCTCTAGAGTTAGTTACTAAGTTTGTTTAGTGCTTTCTATGTTTGTTAGGATTCTGCCCTTAGGCCAACCTCTCCCACGGCAAGGGCAAGCAGAAAATAAACAGCTCTATTATCCTCCTGCGTTATTTCTTCCCCTGCCTCTGTTGTGCGACAACCCCTCCACGGCTGGAGACACGCTACAGAGGTCCAGGGGGGTCGGCGTAATATCCAATACTTGACACTAATATAGGATGCTTTAGCAAATTAAATTAGTTTGCTAAAACGTCTTATATTAGTGAAGGGAGGAAGTACTAGACATGGATTTCACAATAATCATATACAAAACCCTGTATAAACTAAATCCACGCACAGAACAAGTAACAAACATGAAAAATACTAACCTCAAAAAGGAATGAGTGTTGCTTCGTGTCAGGGTCATACTGTTTAGTTACTGTATACCCAGGTCTGCCAATCTTAACTGCAAAGCAAGGAAACATAGTTATGACTTGTGACGATAGCTACAACAAGAACACAACTATGTGCAGAGAACAAGATAGCATAATTGCAGTGCCACAAGGAAACAGAAAATAAGGGTTTAAATAGCTTGTAAAAAACAATGGCCTAGATGTTTGACCATTGGAAGAAGTGCTAGACCAAAATTAAGCCTAACTTCCTATAGATTTGTCTGCTCTGTGAAAAAAACTTTTCAGAAATTGCTGTACCACAGGAAGTTATCAGAAGCACCCAATGTTCCGATCATGCATGTTTATGCCCCAAATGGCCATTAGTACAGTCACACTGAACAGCATGGAACTAATATTTAAATACTCTATGATGTTTTTTGAAGGCTGTTTTAGGTGTATCCCCTTTATTTGGATTTGGAGACGATCTGAGCAACCCGAGATAGATCTTGAAAAATATTCAGGCTCCCTTTAGCTAGGGATCTTTGATTGTTGGAATCCGGTATATACTTTTCAGTGTAGCCTTATTGATGAACTGTTGATGTACTGATACTACACATAATAGTGGACACCAAGTTTGAGAGGAATAAATCATCAGTACAAGGTCAGTGTTGAAGAACTGATCAAGAAAAAGGTTGCTACAATAAAGAAATTAGCAGCCGGTAGTTTTTCTTGTCCCCTAAGGATAGAAAACACTTCGTAAACAGCAGGCAAAAACTTAAGATCAGGCTATTGTGAAGCTAATGTTCACATTCTGTTATCCACCAAAACCCTCTAAATGGCCATTATAAAGTAATAATACTAAAAAGCACAGAACTAGAGATCATCTGGATTTGGAGACAATCCAAGAAAACCCACGATCGACCTAAGAAAATATTCAGGCCCCCTTTTAGCTAGGGATCTTTTGATTATCAGAATAGGGTATTTGCTTTTAATTGATAACTTATTAATATATCGACACTACTACGCCTAATAGTGGACAGTGGACACCATGTTTTAGAAGACTGCATCATCGGTATATGAAGCACCATCGAATAAGAATGTGATGGATTCAGGTCAAGACGAAACTTGAAATACCAACAAAAATCTTCAAAAAAAAAAACTAGCAATCCACTGATACGAGCATTGCATCCCTCAAGGCGTCAACCCCAGTCATTGTAAGCACGGCTCATTCTAAGTACTCCAAGCATAAACTAGCACAAAAAACACTGTAATTGATTTAAACAAGCATAGTTCAAAGAGCCGGAGTACAAAAAGATAGCAGGGCCTAGCTAGTGGAACCATGAGAAATCACAGCAGCTTAAATAAAAAGCTTAATCAAATTAAGGCGAAAGGAGAGGCGGGTAATTTGTAACGCACCAGCCCTGCGGGGCGCGAGCTTGCGCTTGTTTGGCTGGGGCTGCGCGGGCGCTTCCTTGGCCTCGCGGGCGGCGCGCTTGGCGAGGTTGGTCTGGTGCCGCTTCCCCTGCGTGTGCGCCAGGTAGTTCCCCTCGTTGTTGTGGAGCGTCAGGCAAAGTTTGCACTCGTAGCTTCACAGACGCACAGAAAAAAAGCGGAATCAGCAAGCGGAGCGACGCGAACCGAGAGTTCGAAGAATCTAGGGTTTCGCGGGGGGGGGGGGGGGGGGGGGGGGGGGGAGGGGAGTACCTGCCGAGATGATTTCGCATGAAGTAGGGGTCCTTGGCGAGGTCGATGGTCTCCATGGCGAGGCGGCGGAGGCGCTCCCGCCGGTCGATAGCCTCATTCTGGGCGGTGGCGGCGCCGCCGCTGCCGGGCTTGGAGCCCCACTCTCGATCCATGGCGTCGTCTGCTCGGCTTGGCCGCCTTTCGAGTGTTGAGTCGATGATATATTTGTTCCGGCTCTGGTCGGTTCGCCCCTCAGTCGGCCCGAGCCCTTACCGACCCGTCCTCGTATGTCTACGGCATCTTGTCTCAATGGGCTTTACCTGGGCCTTGGTTTGCCAAAAAAAAAAAGCCGAAACAACACGAGTAAGGTCATCACGCTTTGTACCTACGTTTGCACATTTTGAATAAATCCCTACCTTTCCCAAAAAAAAAAAAAAACGAGCAAGGTCATCTTATGGCAAAATGGGCTAACAAAAAACTCTATGTTGATAAAAAAAAGGAGCGCCTAGATCTCAGACGCATGAGAACTTTTTATGTCTCACACGGCACACGTCATCCTACTATTTGCAATTCTCAGTAGCAACCTAATTGCAATTTATAAAATTTGTACTAATTCTCAGTTGCAACCCAGTTGTAACTCATTAAATTCTCAGTTGTAACTCATGTAACTCCCACATCGCACGAATCACGAGGTAAATTCAATAACGAGAGAGGTGACTGAAACATAAGAAATTCTCAGACGCTTGCAAAATAGCAACTCCGATTTAAAAAAAATCCAAGCTTGTGTTTGACATTATGATTGACTATGCTCCACAACAAAACACGCTACACTATTTCCCTAAAAGAGAACAAGTTACGCTCAACACATATTGATGTAAGAAACTGAGCCTAAATGATATCCAAAAGAGCCAGCAAGAAGCCACAATTGACAAAATGTGCATGTGTCCAGGGAGTTTGTTGAAAGATAAACCATAAACATTGCTAGTTTGTATCCATTATTGCATTCATTGGTGCCTCCAAGCTCGGTGAGTCTTTGAGAAGCATAGCCATCTCTTTGCCCGTGACTAATCCCACGCCTACACTAGAGATATTGCACTAGAGAGGCAATCTCCTGCACAAGTATGACATATATTCTCCTTCCCCTTGAAAAAGAAATTATATGGTGTTCCTTATAATTGAGAAGTAGGAGGAAGCACCATGGATCCTAGCCATCCATCCATCATCAACCCTCGATCAATGGAAATGAGGGCTTGCATTGCGAGGAGATATCGGCGAGGCAAGATGAGAGAGAAATGAGCAAAATAGGACAACAAAGAAAAGAAAGAGCCCAATGGTCAATTACCAAATGCGCAACCAACATTTTTGTGGTAGAAAATAGACATATGGTGATTACAAACTAGACACATATCTGTCCATAAAGAAACACAATAAATGGCCAAAAAAGACACAACAAAAGCACCTTCGTCGTCTTAGGAAAGATGGTCTTTATCTTTACTCTTACATAAAGATAAATATAAATATCTTAGTTGTTGGCGGTCCCTTCACCCTCACAAAAGATTCTCTATTAAGTTGCCTAGAAACTATGTGAGAAAAACAATACTATTATTTATGTGATCGTCAAGAACTTAAGATGAGACAGGAAAACATCGATTGTATGGATGTCAACGAGACAATAACTACTCCCTCCGTTTCAAAATATATTTTATCTTTATGAAGAAAATGTATCTAGCTTCTTTTAGTGCGCAGATTCACTCTAAATCTGAGTGAATCTTTTTTTCTTTTGAAAATGAGTATATATTAATATCAAGATATACCAATTACACCCAGGCTCTGTAACAACGCATGCTCTAGCGGCCTTACGGATGCATACAACCTAGAAAAGGAAGAGAAATTACAAAAAAGAAAAATCTCGCTACAGAGATCGATTCCTTGAAACAACGACACTAAGAGCATCTCTAGCAGGCGCGCTATATTTTGGCGCTGTAAACATCGCTGCGCCGGTGCTATATAATTTTAGAGCGCATCGCACAATGTTTTCCTCCAACGGAGGCGCTAAACCGCAGCGCGAGTGCGGCCGCAAAAAGGGGTCCTTCACCAGGCGCTGAAAACTACACCGCACGAAACAATATTCACACATCACTATGCATTTAACAAGATCAAACAAACTTCTAAAATTAACGAATAAATGCACCAAAAATACAACAAGTACATCAAATTGTTTACAACAACACTAGTGGAGAATTGCTTATCAGTGGAGCATATTTTTTGCTATCAATGGCGCATATGAAATGCGCCACTAGTGTTGCGCCACTGATAATTAAGTATCAAATGGCGTATATTCAATAGCGCCATTGATAGTGGGACAACCAGTGACGCATCTTCAATATGCGCCATTGATATTTTACTAGTGGAGCATTTCTACATAATGCGCCACTGATAACATATGCGTCACTGGTAAATTAGCAGATGTGCCACTGATGTTTCGTACAAGTATAAAGAATACATGGCTCTCAGGTATTTATACATATATTCTTATACATGTATTTATACAGGTACATAGCAGTATAGAAATAGAGATAATTGTACTATACAACATCACATCAATTAGAACCCGACATAGTGACAAGTGCCCGAATATTATACAAGTCTTGCATACAATAAGTTGATCATCATCTCATACATTACATATGTCAGTAAGTCAAAGATATGTTGTCGTAGTTCACAGGATTTCTCTCCTTATGGATGCATAGTTGAAATGGTAGGTAATACATGATCCCGCACATGGGTTGTTTAGGGGTAGTTGCAACATAGAGAATATACTACTGTATACAGGATATACACAATAAACCCTGACAATTAAAACCATATTGATCGGAGTCTTATGCACAAAATTGCCTGAAACAACGACCGACAGAGAAACTGCGGAAGATAAACAAGTGTCATCTCAGTCTATCTCCCAAGAAGATGGTGGGTCCGGGTGTTTTCCCCATTGACCCTGAAGTTAAGTTCGTCGAAGTCCTTCCCAGCATGACCCAAATCGATTGTTTACCTGAAACCAACCAAATGTACAAAAGAGCATGTCACGCTTAGCCTGTTTAGATACCTTGACGCAAGAAGTGACGAGGGCTAAAATATGACCAGGAGCGCACTAACTTGAATCCATTTGCTAAACATTGTGCCTTTAACATGAATCACCATGCAATTAAACTACTGACCCCAGATCTAGCTCATTCTGGCAATAAGCTACATAGCAATAACCTATGTGATTTTTATATGTGGATTACTAGGTGGAAACAAGATAATGCCAGCCCAGGCTGCCACCATGCACATCCAACAGAAACTGAATGAATTTGAAGAGAGCATGACACTATCGTACCTGGATCTGGCGGCTTCCTTGTTGGCCACCACACAAAGGGGGGCTTCCAATATGGGAGAACATTATTTAGTAATAAGTACATATTGCTACACATGATGGTGTGTCACTAATAAGCTCCATAATCGCACAAGTAAAAAACAGATCTTCATGAAAAAAAGGATGCACAAACAACACCCAGCAAGAAAGCACTATTGGGCACATACATCCTTTAGTGGAGTTGGAGCAACTTGCTCCTGAACTGCCCAAGAATCCAACATTGGCCTTACAACAGCTGGGAGAAATAGACCTGGAATTGCACATGATAAGGTCAGATGAAGATATTTGGCATAATGGTGGGACTGGGAAAGAACTAAGTCTTACGTCAATCAATAATTAGATTATCTCGCACCCAAATCAGAAGATCGTACATAAAATGCACTAAACTTGCAGACTATTGGTTGATGACCATAAACGACAGTAGTTTCCTAGTCAGAAGATCATACATACAATGCACTAATTGTATATTGTAGTTTCCAAGCAAGCTGCTTTAAACTTGTAGAGCTGAAAAAGGTATGCACTAAACTTGTTGGAAAGTAGACTGTTGTTCCAAGCAGGCTGCCATTTTCAGGGTTTCAAAACACAGTTAAAATATACACTGATTGAAAACAAACTACTTCAGTAGCCATACATATTTGCATACGATTCTAGCATTCAGGGAACCAAAAGAACTTTCTTAAAAAAAGGAACCAAAAGAACATAGGTCCAGACTGTTTGAAATCCAGTAGCAAAGAAAAAGATGCCACATAAAACAAAAGTAAATGGTACTGTCATAGGTAGGCAGATTTTTTGTAGTGATCATCATAGATTGACAACTAGATTAGGCCAAGAGCTAGCAATAAAATAAAAACAGCCCATGATCATAAGCAAGGAGTTCAACTACACTGATACCATCTCAACTACACTCATACCATCTCAACCATCATCAGTTTGAACACTACCTAAATCAGAAGTACATTAATAAACCGCAAAACAAAACCTTGATCCTGAGCACGCACCCACAATTCTAGCCCTAGGGACACCACGTTATATGCAC
The DNA here is from genome assembly GCA_910589775.1 of Avena eriantha. Classification (NCBI taxonomy): domain Eukaryota; kingdom Viridiplantae; phylum Streptophyta; class Magnoliopsida; order Poales; family Poaceae; genus Avena; species Avena eriantha. The sequence continues at coordinate 94,114,697 of OU342742.1, forward strand.
TACCAAATAGACTATGATGGCTGCAAATGGAGGATATACTACTTGTGTTTAGCACGAATGAAAAAAACATCAGCCAGGGATGGATCAGATGGTTCACCTTGCAAATGGATGGTGGGGCGACAAACATAGGTTCCGTCGGAGCTGAGGGGCCGATGGCAATGGCGCACTTGAGCCCCACGAGTTCCTCTGCCCATGACTTCACGCCGCAGCAGAACCCTCGGCCCTCCGACATCCAGAGGTTATTCCTGCTGCAACGGCCAACACAGGGCGGCGACGACAGCCTCCGATTGCCACAACCCTCCATATCTCCGGCCGCCACCGAGAACCTTGCTGAGGGCCCCTTCGTCGGGGAACTTGCTGAGAGCCACCATTAATGGTGTTGACCGGGAGACGCCGGGCAGAGCTCTTTTGGGAGACAGGAAGGGGAGAGATTGAGGGCGTGGGGCGGCGGCTTTACGGCACGAACGCGAGATGCGCGCTATCTCGGCAGCGGAAAGTCAGGAGATGCAGATGCGGTGGGGCTCGATGGCATCTGGAGATGATTGGGGCGGCGGGTAGGAGGATGGAGGGAAATTAGGGTTTCAATCCTGAAGGGTTGGGGCTGGATGAGTAGGTGGGGGAGGAGGATGGAGGGGAAATTTGGCCGCGGCACGAGGGTTCGACGCGGGGCATGGGGTTAATCCAGATACCGCGATGCCCTCATTTGTGACAACAACACAAGCCTACCGCAGTGGTAGCAACCACCGAGTCACGCTAGCAAAATCTGGGGCATCGAGGTTCGAATCCCGGTTGCCGCACAATTTTTTGCAAGTACATAGACAATTACGAATATATCAGTAGCGCATTGTTTGCAATATGCGCCATTGGCAAAAAAAAATATCAGTGGCACATCTCCAATATGCGCCATTGATAAGCCTGCCACCTTTCTGAGTGGTGGGGTCCAGGTGGGGCCCATAATTTATCAATGACGCATTTTGTCAAAGATGCGCCATTGATGTGGATATATCAATGGCGCATATGGGCATATGTGCTATTGACATTTGGTCCACAGCCCTCCGGGGTCCCAGACCCACATTATCAGTGGCGCATATTTTTAGATGTGCGCCATTGGTTAAATAAAATATTAGTGGAGTATATTTTTAAATACGCCACTGATATTTATGACAACAAGTTTAATGAATCAACAATACAACATAGTTTTCAAACAATACAACGAAAATGCTAATTAGAAGTGGGCACTATTGTTGTCTATGCCAATTCCACCATTCTTCCATGAGATCTTTTTGGAGCTCATCATGTGTTTCGTTGGAACGAATGGAATGATACGAGGCAATAAACCGGGCAATCCTATGTGCATTCCTCCTCACTTGCACGGGAACCCCCATCAATTCGTAGTGGGTATGGTCCATATTTTTCCCACAATCATCCTCTATAATCATGTTATGCATGATGACACAATCAGTCATGATATATCAAAGGCACTCTTGGTCCCAAAATCTAGCCGACCTCTCACAATGGCAAATTGGGCTTACAAAATCTCAAATACTCTCTCTACATCTTTCTGAGCTGCCGCTTGTGCACTGTGAAAGTGGGTTTGTTTCTTACCTCGTGGTTGAATAACCGGCTTCACAAATGTTTGCCACCTTGATAGATGTCGTCGGCGAGAAAGTAGCCATAGGTGTACGTGTGACCATTTGCTTCAAACTCCACCAATGGACCTTCTTGCATTGCAAGTCGTTGAAGAACATTGATGTCATTGCAAGACCCGGGCATTCATATCCAAGTCTCATGATCGGCGACCGCTTCAAGGACTATAGTGGCATCCTTTTTGTACTATTTGAATTATCCATGCCATGCCGTTGGACAATTCTTCCAACTCCAATGCATACAATTAATTGAGCCAGACATATCTAGAAATTCCCGCTCAGTGTTGAACTTCAAAAGTCTTGCTATGTCTTGAGCACTGGGGGCTCTCAAGTATGGGGATCAAAAACTTTCACAATTGCTACGACAAAGCGCTTGATACACATGATAGAAGTACTCTCACCCATGGCCAAGTGGTCGTCAATAAAATCCACCGGTATACCTTATGGCAACATACGTAAGGCGGCGGTCACCTTCTGATAGGTGCTATGACCAAGTTCTCTGGCAGCGTTTCTTCGTTGCTCAAAGAATCGATCATACTTCATCACCTTGTTGCGATGTGCTTGAACAAGTTGATGCTCATCCGAAAACGTCGACGAAAATAGCTTTCAGGAAATATCGGATTTTCATTGAAATACGACCGCATCGACTTCTCGTGCCCTTCAATCCTTTCTCTCCACAATTTCTGTCTATCGAACACCGATTCTCCTATTTTCGGCTTCTTAATGGCTCGGTATGCTAATAATATGGACATGTTCTCTTCTTCCTCTATATCGTACCCGTCATCCGAATAATCATATGATGAACTCTACAAATATACACGTGAAACGATTTGTTACTACTACCTTTTAGATAAAAAAATTTGTGGCCGAGGAGGCGTTGCGAGCAAATCGGCGAGCATCTTGGTGGCTCCATGTTGCAAGTATGCTTGAGGACGACATGGTCGCCGCTGGAGCGTGCTGCTGGAGCAAGTGAACGCTAGGCGCCGTCGTTGACGCGGGTCCTCAGTAGCGTCGGTGGCGGCGGCGGCGGCGCCCGCTCGGTGCAGCGCGGCGGACCGCTCAAAAACACCGGGAACAGGCGCGGGGAGGCGGATCAACGGCGCGGCGGCGAAGTCGAGCGCGGACGGCGGCGAAATCGACCGGCGTAGGCGAAATCACAAGCGGCGGCGTGGGTGGGGAAAATGGAGTCCCGGGCGCGGGGTGAAATTTCCAGCCGTTGGTGGTACATGCGCGTGAGAGAAGATGCCGCGCGCTGCAGCGAACGCGTCACATTTGGCGCTCCGGATAGTGCAAAACGCCGCGCCCAAAAAAATTTGCAGCTCCGCCCGGTTTACAACGCCTGCTGGAGGGAGATTTTTGCTCCGCGCGCTGCATAACGGTGATTTTTTTAGCGCGCGGCCGATATAGCGCGCCTGCTGGAGATGCTCTAACACCACCAGAACAACACCAGAAGTCCAACCCACTCCAATAGCGACGCCTTCAAGAAGAAAACAGTGCACAAGCGCCGTCGTCGCCCGATCAAAGATCATATGTTTTCACTCTGGAGAAAGTCCTTACTCGCAAAAACCGAGTACATGCATATGTTGAAAAGGAGTTTAGGTACAATTGCTTTACAAAGCTAAAACATCTTATATTTTAAAAAAGAGGGAGTACATGCATATCACTTGGTGTAGAAGGAACAAAGAGAACCTTGCCGATACCCTTGATAGTACGTGCTTGCCTCTGACTACCAAATCCACCATCAAATTCACAACACGATCATAAATTAGACAGACCTTAAACTGATACACCTTGTTGCTACCAATAGAAAAAAACAGCAAATTAATTAACACTAGACTCTCCCGGCCCGCTACTCCAACGGGTACGGGAGCGTGGCGATGTGGTTGTGCGCAACGGTCCCGATCCACAGCCTCCGGCCCACCTCCCTCACCTCGCTCACCAGCTTCATCACCTCGCCGCCCCTGTCCTCCAGCACCTCCACCACGTTTCCCTCGCCGTCGAGGAGCGCCAGGAGCGTGTACATCCTCATGCTCACCATCTGCCCCAGCGTCTTCATGGACACCGGGATCTTGAAGTAGGCGGCCCGCAGCCACGGCCTCCGCGCGAACACCTCCTGCGTCGGCGTCCGGCAGCAGTCGATCGCCACCCAGAACTGGCCCTTGCTGTTCATCCGCACGTTGTCCGGGAACCCCGGAAGGTTCGCGAACACCTCCACCTGCCCGGCTCTTGCCCCTTCTAGCCAGTACCTCATTATCCTAGGGTGAGACATGTTAAGTGAGCCTGGATTTTTTTTGGTTAATCTGGATCGTGTTGAGATTCTGAATTTCACCTGCAGTTTGTTGTCTCGGAGAAGAGAAGAAACTGCTGGTCCTGTGAGATCTGCACGCCGTTTGGGAAGACCAGCCCGTTCAGCACGACATGAACGGCACGGGTTTCCGGGTCATATCTCAGCAGCCTCCCCGTGCCTTCTCCTTCTAGCAAGATGTTCAAATGGTCCCTGTGTAACTAGCCGTAGTCAAGCACAAATCTTATAAAATATTAAGGAAACAAAATCGATGTCATGCTTCATGTAGTCGATCGAGTAAGCAGAGCAGCAATACTTCGCTCACTTTCTGCTGTATCTCGTGCTCGTGTCGGTGAAGAATACCGAGCCGTTTCTGTGGATGTCAAGGTCGTTCGCGAAGTGGATCGGGTTCCCGCCGGCTTCCCTGGCCAGGGAGGTCGCCACGCCGCCGCTTTCGCCGACGGCCATGAGCCCGTAGTACGCGTCTGCGATGAAGAGCTCGCCGGTCTCCGGGTGGAACCTCAGCCCGAGAGGCCGGCCACACCATTGCTCCTTCGTGTGCTGCTTCCTCGTCGTCGACTCCATTCCATTTGCACAAACTTTCTCCGACCTTTTCCAAAGAAAAATAACTTCTGTAAGAACAATCTGCCGAGTTTTGCAAAAGTTCTATATAAGGACGATCTTACCAGTCAGGATTCATGATAGCGAACGTCTCCCACCCGGTCTTGTCCCCCATCCACCGCACGACGCGGCCGTCGGCGAGCCCGGCGTAGGGCCCGCGGCCATGCCGGTCGAACTCGATGGACTCCGGCCCGAACACCTCGTTGACGAACTCGAGGGTGCCGAGCTTGAGGCGGCTGCCGTTGTCCCTCGGCCAGCGCTCCATGACCTCCCTGTACGGCGCCAGCTCGTGCTTCACCGGCCGGTAGTCGATCCCGGCCAGCGGGCCCAGGTGGAACGGGTCCATGAAGAAAAGGGCCAGCGCCAGGGCCGCGAAGAAGAGGTGCGGGTACTGCACGATGCCGCCGCCATCGCGTACTCCTCCCAGCTTCCTCCGCGGCTTCTTCTCTTCCATGGGGTGATATGGGGGGCAAGCTATGAAATGCAGAGGCTTTCGTAGTACGCATGCAGAGGAATATATTCTTAATGGATTTGGTCCGAGAATATGTTCCAACATGCACGGGAGTTGCATGGGCTAGCTAAGCTTGCGTGGCAATATATTCCGACATGCACGGGGGCTGCATGAGTCGGTGTGATCGTTTGGGAGTAGGTGCATTTTGGTTCAGAGAACAGCTAGGGGATCTGCCACTTTTGGATTTTGTGAAGGACCATGTTTTCGTTGCTTGCACAATGATGCAAGATGTACAAGTCAACAAGCATGAAGTATCAGGATACCCAAACCCAACTGCAATGAGAGCAATTTTTTGGTTCCACGGCCTCCACGGAGAAGTGGCTCCACGCCTCCACCCCAAAAGACAACTATTCTTTTAGCAATAAGAACGAGCTCTGCCTTTTCATAAAAAGGGAAAAAATTGACCAGTTTAAAAGGAACACGCTTTTGGTTTATTTTTTATTTTTTTTAGAAATGGGCGCATATATTACTTAAAAGCAATGTTTACACCCGGTCTCTGCATAACTAGGATGCATACAGCCGATCAACCACACACCAAAGGTCCAACACAATATTAAGAAAATTACACAACATTCAAAAAATAAAGCGCCTCGAGCTAATGTTGATCAATACGGAGATCATGCTGCCATCCATGTCGGGAGAAAATATCCCTCGCCATGTCCTCCAATCGCGTACATCCCTCTACAAATAAGTCGTGGAGGTCCATACGCTGGAGGGTAGTCCATGATCGGAGAATAACCGTAGCTCGATAGATAACCTGCAAAGAAGAAGACACAAAATTATTATTATTAAAAATCTTGTTATTTCTACACAGCCAAAGCGACCAAATAATGGCAAGCGCTCCCATCATAAACACAATCTCATATTTATCCTGTATCCCATGTAACCAGTTACCAAAAACATTGGCAACCGATCGAAAATGCGATAAACCCGAGACCATTTGGATGACCATATATTACGAGCAAATTTGCACCGGAAGAGTAAGTGTCGAATTGTCTCATTCTGATGACAAAAAACACAGTGAGTACTTCCATGCCAATTCCTCTTAGCAAGATTATCCCTTGTGAGAATTAGCCCTTTACGTAGATACCATGCAAATATCTTTGTTTTAAGGGGTAATTTTATCTTCCAAATTTTATTATTATTATCAACTGGAATATCAGGTTGTATCAAAGCTCTATACATTGAGTCCACAAATTTTTTATCACTCTCTAGTAAATTCCATTTGAACTCGTCCACACCCTGTTGGGGGGATACCCCCGGGTAGGGTCACGCCGGGGTATAAAGGCCGAGTTAGCCGAGGTTCGGCAAGGCCAAAACGGATGCTAGCCGGGTCACCTCAAGGCAGGCCGAATCACGGGGTAACCCGGACCGGGGGACGTCCACCTAACTTGGTCTCAACCGACTTAAGCCGTAAGTCGGTGAAAAAATGTATCTAACTTGTATGCAGGAACAGGTGTGGCCGGATCAACTATGTAGGATCCGGGTTATATCAAGCTTATAAGAGAAGGAAGGTATCTCGCTGGTCAAAGATGGCAACTGTACGCAGAGAGTGAGCGAAGCGGACAGAGGCCGGACCACCGAGGCGTGGCCGACAAAGGTGACGAAGCCAATGTCGGATGACGCAGGCGCCGTAGAGGCTCACATAGCCTCTGCATGGGTGACGCGGGGGAAAAGTGACCCAGTCTGCTTACTATTTTGGGAGGAGGTATATTCTCTGGAATATGCCTCCACGTATGCCCTAAGTGGAGACCTAGCCACCCCTATATAAGGAGGGCTAGGGCCTCTTAATAAGAGGTTGGTTGGTCTTGAACGGGTTAGGTTCTACTGGTTGATACAGAAGAGATTGCTCTGAGGGCTAGCTAGTGGCGAGAGTAAGAGAGTTCCTTCTTCCTCCTCTCCCCAATACAGCTCTAGGAGCACTTGTAATTTGTGAAGGTGAATCAAATATAAAACTTCTTTGTGTGGAATCACCACACTATCCCTCCCTGAATTCCCCTAGTGCATTTAGTCCCCACCTTCAGCCTATCCATGGCATCTGCCGTGACACCACCACGATAGTTGGCGCCCACCGTGGGGCTAGAAGTGCTAGCGGGGGTCAAGATCCGGATGGGAAACCTCATCGGCACCGGCGAACGCATCATCTCCGGGCTCGTTCAGCGCTTTGGAGCGCTGGATTTCGTCAGCGACAACGTTGGGTGCTTCGGCACGCGCCCTCTTCCGCGCAACGGCCTCTTCGTCAAGCTCGGCGCGCACAAGGTCTACGTTGTTGTGGATGTGTCGTGCGTTCATCCGCGACACGTCGTCGAGGCAGGCGAGCCACCCCTTAGTGTGTTCATGGGGAGCGTACCACTCGCTCCCCGGACCGCGCAGAAGTGATGATGACTGCGCCTGGCGCTGGCACAAGCAAAGATCCGGCACCAGATCCGGAAGCAACGCCCAAGGCACCGAGAAAAGGTAGAGGTCCTCCACTAGAGAGGCCAGAGAATGTGTTGCGGGAAGCGATGGATAGCTTGGCAAACCCTGTAGCAGCAGCAGTAGATCCGACTCAGGCACAGGCCGAGCTAGAGGAAACTAGGCAAAAAATACTAGAGGGTGCGAAAAAGATAGCCGCGGCTCAGCAGTCGTTGAACATGACGTTGCGTGAGTACGCAAAGGTAAATAAAGTTGATTGTAAAAGTAAAGGGGAGAAACCTCATGAGTGAAATGAACAAAGAGGGAGACACTAGGATTGAGGAGTCAGAGAACTGTTTGTCCGTGGGGCTGCCGAAGTATAGTACCCCGGCAAAGAACCTTAGGGCAACAGATGCAGCTGCATCCGAGTTAGAGGGACTAACGGGTGAAGCCCGTCAGAGACAACAAGATAGGGTTAATGAGTTGGTTCGGATCGCGAACAGGCAAAACGAGGAATTGCTCAGGGCAAACCCGGAGAGAGCTGGGGCCTCCAAGGTCGTACATTCGGCGGTAGGTAACCCGGAGAAATCCGCTGGAGCCACATCGTCTCCTCATGGTGGTACTAGGAGAGAAGAGGTAGTAACCTCGGCCAGGAGGAACAAACAGATCATCCCGTATGACCCGACAAGGGCAGAGAAAGGAAAAGAAGTACAGAGAAATGACAATCGACGAAGTGTAAGCCGAGGAGAAGCTGGCCGAGGTAACCTTGACCAAGGCAACGCCGGTCAAAGAAATACTGTAAATGGCAATGCCGGACAACGAAACTCGGCAGGAGCAGGACAACCGCAACAGCGGAATATACCAAGGCAAGAGCAAAGTGCCGGCCGAGGTATGCAATAGAGAGGTGCTCCACGAGAGCAGGATCGGTATAACGATGGAGATTCGGAAATGGTGAACGCAGGATACCCAAGGCCAGACTATCATGTGATAGGGTCAAGATTGGGAAACAGGGATTTGATGCCCGATGATGCCAGATTAAAACTGGATCGGCTGTATAGGTCAGAACAGATTGAATGTCAAGGTCCACCGGGTCCTGCATGTTTTGGGCCCCGGATCATGAAGGAGCCGCCGGTACCTAACTTCCAGTTACCCAGAGGCACAAAGACGTATGACGGTAGTACTAAGCCGGAGGATTGGTTGATAAACTATGCTACAACTGTGAAAATTGCTACAGGCAACTTGAGATGGGCTGTGAGATACGTACCCCATATGTTGGAGGGGCCAGCGAGGGTATGGTTAAACAATTTGCCGCCTGGAAGTATTAACTGCTGGATCGACTTTGAGGAAATGTTTATCAGCAATTTCTCAAGCACGTATCAGAGGCCAAATAGGCCACAGACCCTAGCTATGTGTAAGCAGAGACCGAACGAGACGGACCAGGAGTTTTAACCCGGTGGTGTACCATGAGAAACTCGTGTGAGGGTGTGATAGAGTCACAGGCCATAGCATGGTTTGCGCAAGGGTGCAGATATGCAAGCGAGCTATGGCAGAAGTTGCAAAGGAAAATGCCAACTACATTGGCAGAGATGATCCGGATTGCTGATTCGTATGCTTTGGGTGATCCGACTCAACCCAGGCTCGTGTCAAACGAGTCAAATGAGGAGTACTACCAGAGAGATGGAGCCGGATCATCCCGGAGGAATGATTACAGAGGTAAAAGAAGAGATGAGAGACCGGATCACCGGTATAGTTCGCAACAAGTAGCTGCTGTGAATCAAGATCAGCCCGGAGCAGGGGGCAGTCAACGTTAGAAAACTGGAGGGCAACAATGGACACCGAGAAATGATGGCAAGAAAACTTGGACGCCAGAGCAAAAGAAATAGTGGCAAGAAAAGAAGGACCGTCCGAGGTATACTTATGAGTCAATGTTGGATCAGCCATGTAAATTTCACACGCCAAATCCAAGTAACCCAGCGGGTCATACAACGAGGCAATGTGAGTGGATGCGTAAAATAGAACAAGGTGGGTCGGGGAATGCTCAGGCACCCCGGAATGATCAACCTCGGCAGGAGTTACCCCGGCAGCAATTGCTCTCCAGAGCGAACACGCAAAACCTAATGTTGTCTCCCCCTCTACCGAGGTATGATAACCATGAGAGAAGGGATGCAGTGCATCAAGTAGAAGACCACCATCAGCCGGATCAGAGGTACCCAGGAAATGAGGGGAGAAATGAGTACAGAGAGCATCATCAGAGTTACTTGTTGGAGATATGCCCAAGAGGCAATAATAAAAGTGATTATTATTATATCTTTGTGTTTATGATGAATGTTTACATCACATGCTATAATTGTATTATTAGGAAACACTAATACTTGTGTATTTTGTAAACATAAGAGAGTCCCTAGTAAGCCTCTTGTTGAACTAGCTTGTTGATTAATTGATGATCATGGTTTCCTGATCATGGACATTAGGATGTGATTAATAACAAGGTTATATCATTAGGAGAATGATGTGATGGACGCACACCCATAGTAAGCGTAGCATAAGATCAAGTCATTAAGTTCGTATTGCTGTAAGCTTTCAAATACATAGTAACCTATTCCTTCGACCATGAGGTTATGTTAATCACCATCACCGGATGGATACTTTGATGACATCAAACGCCGCTTCGTAACTGGGTGGTTATAAAAGTGTCATTGGGTATTCTGAAAGTATGTGTTGAAGCGCATGAACCAAGATTGGGATTTGTTCATCCATATGACGGATAGATATGCTCTGGGCCCTCTCGGTGGAATGTCATCTAGTTAGCTTGCAAGCATGTGACTAGATCACAAGGGATGACATATCACGGAACGAGTAAAGAGTACTTACCAGTAACGAGGTAGAACTAGGTATGGAGATACCGACGATCAAACCTCGGATAAGTATAGTGTCGCGAGACAAAGGGAATTAGTTTCATATGTAAGTGGTTCAATCGATCGCGAAGTCATCGTTGAGTATGTGGGAGCCATTATGGATCTCCAGGTCCCGCTGATGGTTATTGATAGGAGATGTGTCTCTATCATGTCTACATATTCACGAACCGTAGGGTGACACACTTAAGGTTCGAAGTTGTTTTAAGTAGATATGGAATGTGCGTTGGAGACCGAATGTTGTTTGGAGTATCAGATTGGATTCGGGACATCACGAGGAGATCCGGAATGGTCCGGAGAATAAGATTCATATATAGGGGATCATTTTATAAGTTAGGAAATGTTCCGGAGTGTTTGTATGAGGATTCTAGAAGGTTTCGGAATGTTCCGGAAGGTTCTGGAAGATATCTTGGAGTTTGCTTGAAAATCAAGATAGGGATCAAGGAGTCCTGGTGGGTCAAGATACGGAGTCGTGGGGGAGGAGGACTCCTCCCCCCACCTCCAATCCACCGGCCTACAAGGGAGGGGAGTCCTACAAGGACTCCCCCTCCCTAGGCGCCTCCCTTCTTTAAATAGAGGGGCAGGGGCGCCCCCTCCTCCCCTGCTCCCATAACACCCAATCTCTGCCGCCTCTCTCCTCCACCATCTTCTGCATAGGCATAGGCAAAGCCCTGCAGAATTCTCTACTCCACCACCACCACCACGCCGTCGTGCTGCTGGGATTCCGTGGAGAAGATCTACTACCTCCGCTGCTCGTTGGAACGGGGAGAGGAAGGTCTGCTTCGACTCCGCACGTGTGACCGACTGCGGAAGCGCTGCCGAAACGCGGCGCCGGAAGGATCGTCCACTTGACCGACTACGGAAGCGCTGCTGGAACGCGTCGCCGGAAGGATCGTCCACATGATCTTGAGATCGGCAAGTGATCGACTACATCAACCACGAGATCTAATCTCGTTAACGCTTTCGGATCTATGAGGGTTAGTTCCTATCTATCTCGTTGCTCATGTCTAATAGATTAGATCTTGGCTTTTATCTAGATTAGATCTAGGTTTTGTTCGTTCTTGCGGTAGAATTTTTTTGTTTTCCATGCTACGAACCCATCATTACTGTGTGTTTACCACTGAGGAAACAGACAAAAAGAGCTTGCAGCGCCGACATATGGAGGTGAATGCGGTAATGCCAGCAGTGACGAGGTATATGCCTTGGTCGGACCAGGAAATTACCTGGAGCATCAAAGATCATCCCAAGCTTATGCCGAGTCCTGGTTCGTATGCGTTAGTGCTAGATCCGACATTCATTGGGCCAAACATCAATGTGAGGTTCTCAAAGGTATTGATTGACAATGGCAGTAGCATTAACATCATGTATGCGGATACGATGCGCAAATTGGGCATCTCAGAGAACATGCTCCAGGCTACAAGGACAACTTTCCATGGTATTGTGCCAGTTCTTTCTTGTGAGCCCATAGGCAAGGTCCGGGTTGACGTCTTGTTCGGCACGAGAGATAATTGCCGAACTGAGAATTTGGAGTTTGACGTGGTGAACTTAGAAAGTGCGTATCACGCGTTACTCGGAAGACCAACACTGAACAAGTTCATGGCAAGTTGTCACATCAGTTACTTGAAGATGAAGTTGCCCGGGCCAAACGGAGTGATTACCATTGCTGGAGATTTCCGACGTTCCATTGAGTGTGCGTCAGCCGGGTCTAACCTAGCCGCGTCACGATTGCGCAAGAGAAAAGAAAAATCCAGGAAGTAGCGGAATTGGCTTAGTCCGCGCAGCAATATATGCCGGCGCTGAGTAACCCGCATGTAAGTGTCTCATTTCAAGCCACGAAAGATACCAAGAAGGTGCCTGTTGATGATATGTTCCCAGAGCGCACCGTAATAATTGGTGCCGGGTTAAATGACAAATAGGGAAGCAAGCTCGTCAGCTTCCTCCGTGAGAATCAGGACATTTTTGCTTGGTCCACACAGGACTTGCAAGGTGTTCCGAGGGAGTTGGCCGAGCACTCTTTGAATGTGAGACCCGGAGCAAAGCCGATGAAGCAATCTCTCTGCCGCTTCGCCGAAGATAGGAGGAAAGTCATCAGAGATGAGATAGCTTGCTTGTTGGCTGCAGGATTTATCATGGAAGTTCTTTACCCGGATTGGCTGTCTAATCCGGTGCTAGTGGAAAAGAAGAAAGATGATCCGAATGTGGTAGTGGTTTGGCGTATGTGTATCGATTACACGAACCTAAATAAGGCGTGTCCAAAAGATCCATTTCCACTGCCCAGAATAGATCAGGTCATAGACTCAACTGCTGGATGTGAACTATTGTCATTCATTGATGCATATTCTGGTTTCTACCAGATACCTCTAAATCCGGATGATCAAATAAAGACTGCATTTATCACCTCGTATGGGGCTTATTGCTATCGCACCATGCCATTTGGTTTACGTAATGCAGGGGCAACGTACCAAAGATGTATGCAAAAATGTTTGCACGACCAAATTGGTCAAAATGTACAAGTGTATGTGGATGATGTGGTTATCAAGACCAAGGAAATCAAAATGCTCCTTGATGATATCAGGCAGACATTCGCGAACCTAAGAAGGTTCCGGATGAAGCTTAACCCGGAAAAATGTACCTTCGGTGTCCCGGCTAGAAAGTTACTCGGATTTCTTGTCTCCAGCCGAGGTATCAAAGTTAATCCAACTAAAATCCGGGCCATTGAGCGAATGGAACTGCCGAAGTGCCTTAACGATATCCAGAAGTTCACTGGTTGCATGGCATCGTTAAGTCGGTTTGTGTGTCGGTTGGGAGAAAAGTCGGATAAGTTTGTTTGGATGCCGCATGCCAATGAAGCCTTTGGCCACTTAAAGAAGATGTTAGCCACTGCACCAGTGTTAGACTCTCCACTATCAAAGGAGCCAATGTTGCTCTACATAGCCGCAACTAACCTTGTAAGTGCAGTGATGGTGGTAGAGCGCGACGGAGAGGGTAAGTCGGTGCAAAGGCCAGTGTATTATCTGAGCGAGGTATTATCTGCCTCAAAGCAGAACTACCCACACTATCAGAAAGTGGTGTATGGGGTGTATATGGCAGCTAAGAAGCTAAAGCACTATTTTGAGGAGCATCCCATCAGGGTAATATGTGAGGCTCCCATATCCGAGATAATGAGTAACAAGGATGCGAGTGGTAGGATTGCAAAATGGGCAATTGAACTAGCTCCCTATGCACCACAATATGACAGAAGAGAAGCAATCAAGTCTCAGGCTATAGCTGACTTTTTTGTGGACTCAGCCGAGGTGCAATATGAGCCACCACTGCTAGATCCCAACTATTGGAGAATGCACTTTGAAGGGTCAAAAACAAAAACCGGGCTAGGTGCCGGCGTTGTACTTACCTCGCCAAAGAAGGACCAGCTGAAATATGTGCTGCAGATCCATTTCGCGGCATCAAACAATGTCGCTGAGTATGAAGCACTTGTACATGGGCTCAAAGTGGCAAAATAAATTGGGATACGTCGGATCCTATGCTTTGGCGACTCGGATTTGGTAGTACAGCAAGTGTCAGGACTATGGGACGCCCTTGATCCAAACATGGCGCTGTACAAATTTCATGTGCAGAAGATATCTGGTTACTTTGAGGGTTGTGAATTTCACCATGTACCCCGGGTGGAAAACGAGGCCGTCGACGTACTGTCGAAGCTCGGATCAACCCGACAGGCAATTCCACCGGGTGTAGCATTGGAACACCTCAGGAAACCATCTATCAGGCCATCCCCAGAAACCGACTCAATCTACGTCCCGGAGGATACATAGTCCGGAGCGGTGCCCATGGACATTGACATGGGAGGTGGTGCACGAGACCCGGGGACTGCCTCAGCGAACCCGGGGACTTCTTCGCAAGACTCGGGGACTGCCCAGCGCGATCCGGTTGAGGTTATGCCGGTCGATCAGATGGAAATTGATGAGGATGTGTTCCCTGTATGAGCAATACTAGCTTAGGCACTACCTATATTTCAATTCCTGAAAGATGGAACTTTACCCATTGAGGAGGTGCTATCCAGGCAAACTCAGAGGAGAGCAAAGGCATACACGATCATCAATTCCGAGCTATATAAAAGGAGTGTGACTAATGTCCTTCAGCGATGTGTTGACCCAGAAGAAGGGCTTGACATCCTCCGAGATATACATCAAGGGGAGTGCGGGCATCATGCCTCGTCCCGAGCCTTGGTGGCAAAAGCTTTCCGGCATGGATTCTACTGGCCAAGTGCCTTAGAACAAGCAGAAGATCTGGTGAGAAAATGCAATGGTTGTCAGAGGTATGCTACCAAGACACATATGCCAATGTTGGAGCTCATGACCATACCAATCACCTGGCCATTTGCCGTGTGGTGTTTGTACATGGTTGGCCCGTTTAAACTAGCAAGGGAAAATATGACTCACATTTTGGTCATGGTGGACAAATTTACAAAGTGGATCAAAGTGAAGCCAATAAGAAAATGTGATGGAGCTACGGCCGTGACATTTCTCAAAGACATCATCTTGAGATACGGTTATCCTCACAGTATCATAACTGATAATGGCACAAATTTTGCGGAAGGAGCATTTGTGTGTTTCTGCCGAGATAAGAAGATCCGGCTGGACGTTGCCTCGGTAGCCCACCCCGCTTTGAATGGACAAGTGGAAATATCCAACGGATTGGTGTTATCCGGGATAAAACCCCGGCTCATTGAGCCGCTACAAAGATCAGCGGGGTGCTGGATAGAAGAACTACTAGCAGTACTGTGGAGTTTAAGAACACCTCCGAATCGATCAACAGGCTATACGCCATTCTTTCTGGTATATGGGGCAGAAGCTGTATTACCAGCCGACATAGAGCATGACTCGCCTAGGGTCACCCAATACACAGAAGCCAAAGTGCAAGAGGCCCGACAAAATGATGTTGATCTGCTAGAAGAAGCGAGAGAATTGGCATTGTCCAGATCCGCCATATATCAGCAAAATCTCCGATGCTATCATAGCCGGAAAGTAAGCCCCCGAGTTTTCCGGGAAGGCGATCTGGTACTTCGGTTGGTACAACGTACTGCTGGAATGCACAAGTTATCCCCCCCATGGGAAGGGCCATTCATTGTGAGAAAAGCATTGCACAATGATTCTTATTATCTTATCGATGCAAAGCCACAGGAAAAGAACAAGGCGGACAGGTCCAGAGAGGAATCTAAGCGTCCATGGAATGTAGCTCTACTTCGTCCTTTCTACACTTAGCAAAGAAGTGTATGTATCCGAATCTTCTCATATGTTGGTATGTATGCCGACAATGAGCTTATCAATGAAGTGTTGGCACCTCGAGCAGTAACTCGGGGACTGGCTTAATAATGAGTATTGTCTTCTGTATTTATTATTTATACGTCCGCCGGCATAAGTTGTTCTACTTAGGCCGGATTAGTAATGTGTGAGCACCAAGAACCCAACTCTTCGACTTGATGCTGTCCAACAAGAATTGGCTTCATGGCAAGCAAGAGAACAAGTTTGGAATTGCGTAGCACATGAAAAATGACTAAGGAAAAGAACTTAATCGAACCGACATTTGTTTTTCGACCTAACCTTATGTGTACTTTTAATTTATCATGCTGAATTATTTTGAGCTAATCCCAAAGTTTCCAAGTATTGTTAAAACAATTTTTGAAACTCGGACTCGTAAGTCATAAAACCGAACCAAGGTAGACGCGAGCCGAGCCAAAAGATTGGAATAACGAGAAAACGAAGCTCGGGGACTACACCCAAGTCAATCCAGCATAGAAACTTAGTAGCAAAATATTACTTGTGTACTTGATACAAATGCACCCGGCATACCAGGGATCTGATGAAATTTAAAAGTTTTTTCAATCAAGGGGCAGCAGGAGGAAGTTCAGTGTCATCTTCACCCTCCTCAACGTCCAAAGCCTCGTCATCTTCGTCTTCATCCGAGCCATCTTCGACATTTTTAGCATTCTCATCATCGGCAGCATCTAGAAAGCTCGGTCCTTCATTCCACTGGTGAATGGGGGTGTGTTGGATGAAGCTGTGAGCGCAAGCCTTGCGCCGAGCCACCCAATCTGGGTCAGTAGACCACTTTGATCCCGTGCGCATGCGTGCAAGGAGATTGAGGTCAATCTTCTCGTACCACGTGAGCACGTAGTGGAGAACGATATCAGCTCTGGCGCGCCCAACAGATTCTCTCTAGAGATCGAGCTGAGTCTCGTAGTCCATAAGCCTGGCAAAGAGAACAGACAGATTCTCCGGGGTATCCTCTTCAGGCCAAAAGGCGTTGAAGATCCGGATTACCACGTCCATAACATCCTTGCCATAGTTCCTCACGGTCTCAACTCTGGAGGACAAGCTGACTATCAGATCTTCGAGATCAAGAGGAATGGAGCTAGGACCAAACGGAGTACCCCTCTGCTGGTGGAACTTGGTAATAGCCTTGGATGCAATAACATCGCTCTCTGGGAACTTGTGTGAAAAAATAACACAGGTGGAATAAGTGAAGGAAGCAGACCCGGAGAGATCAATGTCGGTTGAAGGAAAAGAACTTACAGGAGATATGGCTGTGAACCCGGGATAGCTCCTTGATGCAGTTATCGTGTCTCTCCCGGAGTTGCTCAAGTTCAGCATTCGCCGACTTAAGCTTGATGTCGGCCTCCTTGAGTAGGTCCTGGTCCTTGGCAATCTTAAGATTGAGGCGCTCGCGCTCTTCGGTATAGTCCTGGCCAGCCTTTTGGAGCTCGGATTGGTGTTGTGCTTTCAATTTCTTCATCTCGGCCTTAAGCTTGGCGATCTCATCATCCTTGGTCCGGAGGAGGCCAAGCTCATCATCTTTCTTTTTGAGCTCGGCCTGATGCTGTCCTGCTTGTTCGAGAAAATGTAGCATCATATCAAGCACGGGCACACTATCTTCAAGAGATGCTGAAATAGTTTATTGACCCGGCAGATCCGAGATATGAATGTTTGCCGAGCCAAGGAGGAAAGAAGATGGAAAGCATAGCAAGGTTGAGCAAACATAAATTACCCTTGATCTGATCTAGATTCTTCCTCATAAGCGTGTTCTCAGCCTCCACCCTAGCTGCGAAAACCGAATGATGGATTAGTTCGGCAGAAGAAGATGAAGGAAAATGGAAAAATGCTGAGGAAGAAACTTACCCCTCTTATCATGATCAGCGAGAAGTGCGTTATGCTTGGCGCGCAGCATCTTATGAGTGTCCAGGAGACGCTGAAACTCAGTACTCTGGCGGTTGGTGGTCACCTGAAAAGAGTACAAAAATACAACTTAGCCTTGTGCATATTCGAAGTGTACAAAATCCGGGCCAAGTGGAACTTAACCCGGCTCTAGGTGTGTGCATATTCGAAGTGTACAAAATCCGGGCCAAGTGGAACTTAACCCGGCTCTAGGTGTGTGCATATTCGGAGTGTACAAAATCCGGGCCAAGTGGAACTTAACCCGGCTCTAGGTGTGTGCATATTCGAAGTGTACAAAATCCAGGCCAAGTGGAACTTAACCCGGCTCTAGGTGTGTGCATATTCGAAGTGTACAAAATCCGGGCCAAGTGGAACTTAACCTGGCTCTAGGTGTGTGCATATTCGAAGTTATCAAGGAGCTACGTTAGTTTTCTAAGGAGCATCCGGCCGAGTAACAAGTTACTCCCCCGGAGGCTCAGGGACTAATGGTTATATCACTAATATCTACAACATGCTAATGAAAAGGGGAAGTAACGTACCTCCATCATCCGACCCGCAAGGTTAATTGCCTTAGCGGCTGTGTTCATTTGAGCAGAAAATTCAACAGGGCCGAACTTCTTCGGAAGATCGTCGTTGTGGACGAACTCCGCCTTGTTCCAATTATTGACAAATTCAATCAGGGTCGGAGGGTATCGCTCGCCGCTGGGCATATGGGGCGCCACTAAGCCCTTCGCATGCGCCTCCCTCCTCTCAACCAGGGTAAGGGCCGGGCTGGTGTGCAAAACAAGTTGTTGCGCACCAGCTGGCTCGGCAGGGGCGTCCTTCGGTGCTAGAGACTTCTTGGAAAGCATGGACGCGAGAGTGCGCTGTCCGGCCTCGACGGACGGTGCCCTGGTGGCGCCAGGGGCCTTTTTTCCCTTGGGATGCTGAGAGGAGGAAGTGGTTGCAGTAGATTTACCCTTGGGAGCTGCCTGGGTACTTTCTCGCTGAGACTGGGAAGTCTCGGACGAGGTGGAGGGGCTTGGCGTTGCTGTTGTTGCTCTTGGTGTTGCTGCTGTTGCTTTTGCTGCTGGAGTTGGTGCTGGTGCTGGTTTCTTCTTTGGTGGAGGTGCTGAGGTAGCCTCGGTAGTAGCTGGTTATGGCGAAGCCGAAGTGGTGGATGCCGCTGCCTCGGCTGGGCCTGTCTCCCCCGCTCCAAGGTTGCCCCCTCTTGACGAGGTGAAGTGGAACCCGGAGCAGCCACTGAACCCTCCGGAATAGGGCTCAGCGGGCGTGAATCATCGCCACGAGGGGGAGAAGGGCTGTGTCGGAGCGGTGAAGCAATGCTAGATACACTCTAGGGGACCTCCACCGTGGCCCTGCCGAATCAAATAGTGTCGGATGAGAAACTATAACAACACAAGAACAAGTAAGTGGCAAAGGGAAAAGAGGCTTACTCATCCGAGGTCAGGGGCTCCTTGGGCTTCCGAGCCCTTCGTGCTAGGGCCTTGGTTACAGTCTTGGAGGCAGTTTTGTCCCCGGACTTCTTTCGCCTTTTGGCTGGCTGAGAAGGTCCGGAGGAGGAAGTTGATGCAGCTCCCCTCTTCTTCTTCGGTGCAACCGAAATAGGATCACCCATGGCAAGGGGAGGGTCCTCATGGATCTGCCCAGCGGGGTTAGCTGATGCCAGAAAAGCATAAGAAAGGGGGACAGCATCAAATGCTTCCATCACCTCGACATCCGAGTCATCTTCATCGTCGGGCCAATCTCTAATGGAAGAGAGTTTACCGGTGGGTCGCTTCGTCGCGTCGGTCATTGGAAGGAACATCTCCTGATCCGGCTCTTCCGGGTCCGAAGTCTCCCGGTCAGGCGCCCATTTGAGGGTAGGGTCGGTGCCATCCTCGATGGTCTGCTGAAGAAACAGCTAAGGAAAAGAAAAAGCAACAGGATTAAAACCGACAACAATACCGGAATACGATTTAACTCAGAAAAAGTTTGAAGCACGAGACTTACCAAAGGAGGAAGCCTATCTCGGCAAAAATGTTCTATTCCCCACATCCACTCAGAGGAGAAATCCTTATGAGTGGTGAAGAGGGCCTTGACCCGGCGGTAAATCTCTGTGTTGCTCAACTCAAAAGACGAGGTCCGGTTGGGGTCGCGGCCCTAGCTCATGTGACACACTTTATGAGTGCGCTTCTGGAGGGGGGAGATCCAGTTGCGGACGAATGTGATCATGGCATCCTCGTTGCACAACCCGAGCTCCTTCAGCTCCGCGAACCTTTTGTTGACCTGGTTGGCTAAGACCGTGGGCTTCTTGGGGATAACGTCCCACAACTCTAGGTTAGGAGGACCCGGAGTATAGGGGCGCAGCCGGATCAGGTCTTCGGTGCCGTCGTTCCGAACGTAAAAGAAAGTCCGGGCCCATCCCTTGCAGGAGTCCAGCCCGATAACTCGGGGGAAGACAGATAGCCTCCAAGGAGAGATTGACGCAGCCCCAAACTACGTAAGCTACTTGTCCTCCGGATCAAGATGGATGTTCGAAATTACGTTCCGACAAAGGCCAAAGAATCGGATCCATAGCTCCTTTGTGGGCCATAATCCGGCATAGCCTTCGACCGTGGAGGCGAAATCATAGAGAGATGTGATAGCATTGGCAGGAAGGTGGTGCGGCTGGAGTTCGTAGGTGTTCAACTAGTCATGGAAAAAATCGCTGACTGGCAAGCCAAATCCCCGCTGGAAATGTGATAGGAACACCACATACTCACCCGGATTGGGTGAGGGGGCAAGTTAGGCGGAGGCGAGGCATGCGGTAACGCCTGCGGGGATGCGCCTGGTGTGGTAGAGCCAGTCCAGGTCATCCTGGTTGACCCAGGATCCGACCCACGCACCGCGGTCCGCCGTCGCAGCATCTTCTATCTCCTGCTCGGCAATGATGAGTTCTTCTTCTGTCATCTCGAGGTCGCTGCCCTCACTGGCGCTAGCGGCGGAGGGTGGCAGTGGCCTAGACAGACGAGGACCCGTGGCGGAGGAGGTGCGCACCGGCGGTGGCGACGCAGATGCGTGTGGAAGTAGTGCGGCGGCGGCACTGCTACTCAAACGCGGTGGCGGCAGCGCTGTCACGGGGGAAGACAAGGAAGAAGAAAGGGCAGAGGGGCGCGGAACTGGGGAAAGGACCCAAGCGGCGCACCCCTCCCCTATTTAACCGCTCCCTCAGGGAGGTAGTGGGATCGCGTTTGCGGGTAGGCCACATCGTGTGGCCGTGTACAAACCGAATTGACCAATAAGCATCGAGCCACACGGAAGGCCACAGGGCGCAGTGGATCCCATGACGTGACGTTGTGATACAGTTAACGAGGAGGCAGGCACGATGTGACATGCGCTATAGTGACAACTGACAATTACTGCGGCGGTTACTGTAGCTGGCCCTTAAAATGAGGCGATGTGATGATTAGCCTCCACGTGGGGAAGCGTACGAGAGAAGGAAGAACAACCCGGATGAGAATGTGGTAACCCGGCCAGCAAGTGAAAACTTGGAATGTGCAAAGGGAAAGTAAATCCATAGAATCCGAGATAAGGAGGTAACTCGTAAATAAAGCCCAGAGCTCAGTGAAATTGAACCTGCTATGGCCTTAGCGGCCAAGACAGTTAAGACTGCACCAGCTTCGGGGACTAATGTTGGGGGGATACCGCCGGGTAGGGTCACGCCGGGGTATAAAGGCCGAGTTAGCCGAGGTTCGGCAAGGCCAAAGTGGATGCTGGCCGGGTCACCTCAAGGCAGGCCGAATCACGGGGTAACCCAGACCGGGGGACGTCCACCTAACTTGGTCTCAACCGACTTAAGCCGTAAGTCGGTGAAATGTATCTAACTTGTATGCAGGAACAGGTGTGGCAACTATGTAGGATCCGGGTTATATCAAGCTTATAAGAGAAGGAATGTATCTCGCTGGTCAAAGATGGCAACTGTACGCAGAGAGTGAGCGAAGCGGACAGAGGCTGGACCATCGAGGTGTGGCTGACAAAGGTGACGAAGCCAATGTCAGATGACGCAGGCACCGCAGAGGCTCACGTAGCCTCTGCATGGGTGACGCGGGGGAAAAGTGACCCGGTCTGCTTACTATTTTGGGAGGAGGCATATTCCCTAGAATATGCCTCCACGTATGCCCTAAGTGGAGACCTAGCCACCCCTATATAAGGAGGGCTAGGGCCTCTGAAGAAGGGGTTGGTTGGTCTTGAACGGGTTAGGTTCTACTGGTTGATACAGGAGAGATTGCTTTGAGGGTTAGCTAGTGGCGAGAGTAAGAGAGTTCCTTCTTCCTCCTCTCCCCAATACAGCTCTAGGAGCACTTGTAATTTGTGAAGGTGAATCAAATATAAAACTTCTGTGTGTGGAATCACCACACTATCCCTCCCTGGATTCCCCTAGTGCATTTAGTCCCCACCTTTAGCCTATCCATGGCATCTGCCGTGACACCACCACGACACACCCTCCGACAGTTGTATCGTGGCTAATCGTAATAAAATATTATTCCACGACACAAGTCTAGGGCCTATGAGACTTCTTCTAAAAGCCACATTAGGTGGATTAGTTCCCAATACTGTGGAAATTGTATCCCCTTTGTGTCTAACAATCGAATATAGAGCTGGATATTGTTCCCGAAGAGTAGATTGGCCAAGCCATTTATCTTCCTAGAATCTAATCTGTGAATCATCCTTAATAATAAATGTACCAAATCGGAAGAAGTGTTTTTTTGGATGCCATTAGACCCGTCCAAAAATGTGAATCTCTAGGTTTCCAAACCAGTTGAGACACAGCTTTGGAGCCAACATACTTCCTCCATAGAATGGTTTGCCAGACCCCATCTTCAGTAATTAGTTTAAACAACCATTTACTCAAAATTGTGGTGTTTTTGACTTGAAAATCATGTATCCCTAGTCCACCATACTCTTTTGGTCGGCAAACCACATTCCATCTGGCCAGTCGATATTTCTTTTTTTCACTATCCCCTTGCCAAAAGAATCTTGAACGGAAATAATCCACTTTCTTCAAGACACCTTTTGGCAACTGGAAAAACAAGATCATATACAGTACCATATTGGTGGGTACTGAATTTATGAGAACAAGTCTTCCGCGAAGGGATAGCACTTTACCTTTCCAACTATTTAGACGTTTTTGTAGTCTTTCCTCAAGGAGTTTCCATACAGCAATCGTGAGCCGCCGATAATGAATCGGTATTCCCAGATAGTTGATAGGAAATTGCCCCAGACCACAGCCGAAAAGATCAGCATATAGTTGGGCATCGTTAATAGCCTCGCCAAAACAATAAAAATTTCTTTTATGGAAGTTAATTTTTAATCTAGAGAGTTGCTCAAATACTGATAGGATTAACTTCAGATTCCTAGCTTTCTCCAGATCATGTTCCATAAATAAGATTGTATCATCCGCGTATTGAAGAATAGAGAGACCACCATCAACAAGATGGGGAACTAATCCTTCAACTTGGCCATCAGCCTTGGCTCTCTCGATAAGGATAGCCAACATATCTGCCACTATGTTAAATAGTATGGGTGATAGTGGATCCCCTTGTCTTAGTCCTTTTTTTGTTTG
Source organism: Avena eriantha (assembly GCA_910589775.1). Lineage (NCBI taxonomy): Eukaryota > Viridiplantae > Streptophyta > Magnoliopsida > Poales > Poaceae > Avena > Avena eriantha. The sequence goes on from OU342742.1 coordinate 94,137,857, forward strand.
GAAGTCAACAACAATAAAAAGACACAAACTCTTGGTCCGGTAAAAACACAAAAGGAATTCTCCTGAAGGTCCGTTAAAGTAACTTCACTACGCATCTTCTTCCCGAGGATTCGATAACCTAGGTCTACTAGGGAAAAAGAAGCTATACTACATCCGTAATCCGGATCGAAGGTATCAAGGGCCAATGGACTAATTCTGCACAGAATCGAGCCACGCTTAGAGGCGCCGCTACATAGAGCAGCTAGAGCCTGGGGGAGGAATTACCATCTGTATTATGGAGTTTACGAACAACACCCAACAGATCTACCGGCTTGACCCCTTTCTTCATGGTTTATGGAGCAGAGGTCACCTACCATCCGACATCCTCCACGATGCACCAAGAGTCGCCGCCTACAAGGAAGATGATGCTGAAGAATCCAGATGCCTATCTATGGACCTACTCGAGGAAGAGCACGTGCTTGCTTGCCAGAGATCCGCCATCTACCAACAGAAGCTACATGGCTACCATAGTCTCCGTGTTAAGCATTGCTCATTTAAAGAGGGGGATCTGGTACTTAGACTCAAGCAGAAAAAATCACACAAACTATCCCCACCTTGGGAAGGACCGCTCGTCATAAGCAAAGCATTGCTCAATGGTTCCTATTACCATGTTGATATTCACGAGTTGAAAGATAGGCCAAAAAATGACAAGCGCAAGAAACGTGACTCTAATGATGATTACACAGAGACAGATCGGCCATGGAACATAGCACAACTATGTCCCTTTTACACTTAGAATATTTTATATTATGTAATAAGTTTCTTATATGATTGATGAAATAAAGCATCTGGTTCACTCATATTTTCTGAGTCTTTTACCTCCTTTAGTGTTTATTTTTGGATCATATAAACCCTTTATGCGCAAGTTTGCATTTGCACTTGTGAAAATTCCACCTACGGGCGTTAGCTTAAGTTTTCTAGTCCACACGTTTTCTGATGTTTTTATGTGGATTCTGGAGTAGTGACTTTTCGGCACTCAAAGCTGGCGATTTTGTTCTTAGGTTCTTGACGGTGCTATTAAGCATCATCGCTTGAGAACATGGTTCTGTGTTAAGGGTTTTCCATCTCATGAAAGGTCAAGCATATGAACCAGAATAATGGATAAGCCAACACTTGCTTAAAAATATATACATATGCTGGATCTAGTTAAGTAGCAGGAGGCTTACTACAATGTTTTTCGCCTTACAAAACATAAGTTTTTTTGCATAAACATTACAGAGATACATTTAATACATCAAAGTTTTTATTGCTCTACTGCAGGAGACTTTGATACATCATCAACAATAGGAGAGCTAGGCCTGGAAAGCTCATCAAACTCGGAGGGGCCAGGGCTGGGTTCTGAAGAAGCCAAGTCATTGTCCATCAGCTCAGCAGGCACAAAGACATCCACCTTGGTCATCTTGGCAACCTTGGTGTCGTTGCCAGCGAGGGAATTCCATATAGCATTGCTATCAATTGCATTTCCTTCCTCGTTAAACTTTGGCATGCTGGAGGTTACCAGGTCCAAGTCAGCATTGTCGTAATGCGTGTTGACTAAGGACAGGGCCATCCTAGCACCAACCCGGACACAAGAGCCTTTCCAGTCCTTGATTTTCTCAGGGGCTCGGCACAGGATTTCTGAGTACTTGGCTGTAGAATTTGCCACATTGATGGTGATGTCCAAAGACTGGGCTATCTCCTTGGCTTGCGTGATGGCGGTATTGATGAAGTTGCCGGCAAGAATCATGCATTCTTTTGGATCCGGAGCACCTTCAGCCATGTTGGCTAGACCAATGGGGACTGTGTTTTTGTTAGAGACAAAGATCATGAATACAACAATACAAGTGTCCATCTTACAAAATTGACAAAGTCGGAGGAAAGTTACCGAAGATGCTCGTCTCGGCTTGCTTGCAGGTCTCCGCCAAGATGTCATGCTCCTTCTGAACTTTCTTGTACACCTCAAGGTTTCACTCATTCTGCTCTTTTGTAGCTCTATTTTGTTCCTTGAGCTGCGCAATTTCGTTCTTCAGGCGCTGCATCTCGGCATCAACAGATTCTTGCAACGCCTTCATCGCCTCTTCATGTCCCTTGACAGCTTTGGCCAGGTCTTTCTTCAAGATTTTATTTTCATCATCAAGCTCCTGGATATGCTTGGATTGCTCAACAATGCTCTTGGCTTTGGCAATGGCCTCTGTAAGACGGAAAATGGAAAGCATTATGAGAAGTTGGCAGAAATGGAACGATGAGGAAAGTAGCGAGCTGTTAAAAGAAAATAGACTCTGGCTAGTTTTGATATATTGCTTCAGGAAGGCTGTTTTACCCTGTTCAAGGTCCAATTCCTTCCGCAACTAGGCAAACCTCTCATTGGCGGCCTTTCTTCGGCTATTCTCATTCTATAAAGAAGATAAAACGCTTAGTTTCTCTAGAGCATCTAGTTAGAACTATTTCGTTTCAACTAAATGCTTGGGGGCTATAGTGTCAAATTTTTTAAATTCGGCAAGGTGTTCTCTCTTAGAGTATCTAGTCAGAATTATTCATTCTAAACTAGAAAATCGGGGGCTACACTGACAAGTTCTACACTTAGTTCTTTGGAGCACTCATGCCAAAACTATGGATTTTCCGCCTAAGAGCTCGGGGGCTACAGTGGGATATATTACGAACTAAAAGAAGTAAAGTTTAGAGACTTATAATGGCAATAACCTTTAGATTGTTGGCCAAATGAGCATATGAATCATGGAAGGTCCGGGCATTGTTATAAATAGCATGTGCTTGTTTGATGAGATCGTCCATGCATAAAGTCGGAGGAGTCAAAGGCAGAGGAGTTGTTGAAGCCGGAGGCATGGATGACGCCCTGGCTGCCTGCTGTGTAACAATGGTAGTTGATGGCTCAGGGGCTCCCGCCTTGTCCATGGCTATAGCTCCCTCAACCTCCACTCCCTCCATCACATGGTTCCCTTTCTCGATGGCATCGTTAGCCCGACCTTCAGCCATTTTTGAGGAGGTACTCTCTTGTGTAGCCTGGCCACTAGGAGTAATGTCCATGCTAGCAGAGCCTGAGACATTAGTTGTTGGATTAATATCTGTCTCCATGGTGGGGGTCTCAGGAATGACAGGGGACGAAGGCTTAGTGGGGTCTGTCACAGGCTTGGCAGTGGGAGTTGGGGGAGCAACGGCAAGAGATGACTTGGAAAACATATCGCGAATATTTCTGGACCCCCCAACATCTTTGGAGGATCGCTTCAATCCAACACCGAATTTCTTCCTAAAATTTACTAAATATAAGTATAGGAATTGAATGGGTGCAATGAAACTTAAAGTTGGAGAATGAATACACTTACACTATAGTAGGTGCCTTAGCTAAGGGGATGCTGATGGACTTCTTCTTCTTCTCCGCCTCTAAGGTGGCAGTGGATTTTTTGGAGACTCCACTCTCCGTTTTCTTCTTCTTGTCCTCGGCAGCAGCGCTAGAGGTGGAGCTCTTCCGCTTTCGTGATGCCGGAGCTAGATGATCCTTGGAGGCATCATCATCGCACACCACCTGGATATCCTTCAGCTTGGGGTCATAAACCTGGGAGGCCATCTGATCCACCACCAAGGTCGCCAGCTGTAAGACAAAGGAGTGTTAGTTTGATGACTTCAAGGCAGAAAAACCTTAGAGTATATATAACGAGCAACAAAGGAAACAAAAGCTACCTCTGGGCACTTCCCACATTCGAACATGTCGAAGGTGATTTTGAAGTCACCTTGACCATGTCCTTAAGCTGGAGCTTGATGGAGTCATTGGAGAAGTTGTCCCGCGAGATTCGCATGGGATCTTTTCTATCCTTGGAGTACATGCACATCAACTCGATGCGGTGCTGCAGAGATTGGATCCGCCTAGTGAACCAGCACATGGCTAGGTCCAAACCAGTCAGACCTCTGTCTACGAGCCATTCGATCTGCCTTATGGCGCGATTGGATTCTTCGTCAGACGGAAAGGAGGCTTGGGACCTCTAGGTGGGAGCTTTGGAGGTAGCCCCATCGACAAAGTGGGGGTACGTCTCTTGGCGACTGGGCAGAGGAATGTCTGGGCCATAAAAATATGTGCGCTACCAGTTCTTGCAAGACTCGTGGCCTAAAATGTCGGGGAAGCACCGGCTAGGCCAGACCTTAAAGCTAATGGTTCCGCAGATCCATAACTCATCCTTGGATTCTACGGACTCTCTCTTGAAGGTAAAGAAATAGACAAACAGATCTAACCTAGGCTTGATTACGAGGTATCCTTCGCACAAAGCTATGAAGTTGCTGAGTACGAGGATGCTGTTGGGAGAAAGGTTGTGGGGAAGTACCCAAAAGTAACGAAGAACATCCAAGAAGAAGTCGGAGACTGGTAGGCTTACGCCACGTACCATCTGAGCTTTGAGGTACACCTTCTCTCCGGCTTGGGGGAAGGAGTCACCTCGTAGGACGATGCCGGCCGCTAGGCCAAGCCCTCCGTCGTGAGGAGATATCCCCCGGTGATGAGTTCTTGCAGATCTTCGGCGGAGAGGTCAGACCCTCTCCACACCTCCTTGTGGTAATCACCATCTTCTTCTGCAGCGTCTGGCGCCGCCCTTCTTTGGTCACTACCGGTGGTTTCCACCACGGCAGAGACAAGAACGACAACCCCCTCCGGTGGGATGGTCACTCCCTGGGATGGCTCCATTGAAGCCTCAGGGGTCACCACCGTTGATGGAGCACTACTACTGGAAGCCATTGCACAAGTGGAGGAGGGTGGAGAAAAGGAGGGCTATGGTTAGGGTTTTCCATCGAAGACTCGAACAGTCGCGCGGCTGGAGGAAGACAAAGACGCATGGGAGAATGTGGGTAAAGAAAATATTCTAGCCCTAGTTAAAATATATAGGCCCAGCGTCAAGATTCATGCAAAGAGATCTAACGGACATAGCGCTGCCGACGTGGAGACAAACGTGTGCGGTAATTTCGCCACGTCCTCCGTCTTTGCCGCTTTAACATTTCAGATTTTACGCATGTAAAAATAGCTAATGATTAATTCACTGCCTTCTGTGAGTTTTGAGGTAGCATAGGTTGTAGCCTACATCATCTTCTGACCGTTGTAGTGGAGTAGTCACATCTGAAGATTCCAGTGAAGACTTGAAGAATCTCCGGCTACATTATGAAGACGGAGAGGATTGCAGGATTCTTTGGGAGATCTTCGAGATATTGCTTGACGGATTGCCGGCATCACCTAGACGGAGCATTCAAGATTGAAGGGCAAGACAACGCAAGATCTTAAAGTCCTCTAGGGGCTACTATTGGGGATATGCTAAATGGGTATCACCATATCACGTCTCTAATACAGCTAACCCGGGTGGCCCACAGTTGGTAGCATGGCCTATGGCCTGCTAGGCAGCCTAGTTAGTTGGATCCAGAAGGGAGGCCCATGCCGGATAAAGGAAGGCTACGTAGGAGTCATCAACATACTCTAAGCCTTGGAGTACAAGACACGAAGACTAATTAGTATTAGTGTAGAACTCTTTACCTGGTCCGGCAAGGTCTTTTCCCTGTAACCCTAGGTTTTGGTGCCTTTATAAACCGGACCCGTGGGAGCCTTTAGGGCACGTCATAGAACAACACTTACGATTCGGTGCAACACCTCGCACAGCGAACCGATCTCTGTAACTTGGCGTATTGCCATTATAGTGATTTATAGCAGGAGTAGAGTTCTGCCACCATTGTGGGACTTGAACCTGGGTAAGTTGTATTACCTCGTACCCGCCAACTCACAGCCTTCCCTCACATCTCTAAACATGCTCTATGAGGACCCTTCCATGGCGTACTCGTCGGCAGTACCATGACAGGGTCCATTACCAAAACTCATCATTGAAGCTCACGTGTCACAAAATGATATTAAGAGAATGATTTTCTTACTTTGGGAAAAATGGGGGGAGGGTTATACCAATCAATTAGGACCACAGTCCTCTATATCCATGCATATACCTAGATAGGAAAACACATTAAAGCATAGGTATGGGTGCATGATCTCAAGCCATATTGCTCGAACCTATGATATTTAGTTCATGCCTTAACTCCCGGAAATTTACTTGGCCTCGGCGGATGACAAGGAGACATAATTTTTATTCTTAGATGACCAAAACACCAAGGAACTACCAAGGAATTGGCAATCCCCGGAGGTTGACTTCCTTCCAACGTTGTCTCCCGCCTAATCTGAGTCCATGATTCCATGAAGTGCAAATCTTGATCCCTTAGGGTACCATAAGCCAAACTTTGGGGTATAAACTAAATATGGAAATATTCGCTTGACGCTACAAGGTGGCTTTCTTTTGGGTCGGCTTTAAACCATTCACAAATACCAACACTCAACATGATATCTGGTCTAGATGCACAAAAATAGAGTAAAGATACAATCATAGACCAATATACCTTTTGATCCACATCGTTACCATGAATGTCAATAGTGAGGTCACATTTGAGAGGCATAGGAGTCTTGAAGGGAATATGCCCGAGAGGCAATAAGAAAGGGGTTATTATCTTATTACATGTTTATGATAGATGTTTATTTTTCATGCTATAATTTTCTTAACTAGACTTATCTTTATGCCCCTCGGCGTGTGACTATTAGGCAAAAAGTTAAACAATAAGCCGATGAATGTTGACTAAGTGCATGCCTGAGCTGTTACTGCACTAAGTAAACGATGTCATCATGCAAGATTAAAAACCACATTCGAGGCATTTCCAAAGGAATTAGAGTTCCTAAGTGAAAGGGCATGTTTGCCCCCATGTGTGGTTTTGGTAATTAATGACAATCCCTATGGACTAATGTGCAAATTGAGTCTCACTTGTAGGTTTGTCCATTGACATCGCTTGGACCATGTGTTGGTTTCAAGGATGAAGAAGAATAAGCATTGTCCAAGGGCTTTGTGCCTATTGGAATCAAGTAGAAGGAGAAGATCAAGTATGTCTTGAAGAAGAATAAGAAGATGGAGTTCCTCCTGGCTATCTTCAAGATATCGTCAAGAATTGAAGTGCAAGCTCAAGATGCGTCCTCTCTAGAAGATCTCATGCTTGAAGCTTGCCATCCTCGGCAATCATGGAATGATGAAGACAAGTTTGAAGAAGAGGCTTCCCCATGGAGTATGGGGGAGCATGTCTCAAGACTTCATCAAGCAAGTGCAGGCAAGTGCAATCAAGAAAGGTGTTCCATCTTGAAGGTGACAAGATCATCTACATCAAGCTCAAGTGGGATGCTCAAGGAAAAGGAATGATCTTGATAGGGTTCCTATTTTACCGGTCTCTTGTAGTGTTGGGAGACCGGGTTTAGGATAGATAGCCGTACTATCAAGAGGGGCTCTCGAGTGGATGACTCATTCGTATCTTTTGGAGAGAGATCAAACCTTTGCATACATAGCATCATCTTTCTTGGTTGATTGTTTGGTTCTTGTCCATGTGAGGATCTAGAGCTTGTTCTTCATAACAAGCTCTAGTTCATCAAAAACGGATTCCCCTTGCATATCTTATTGTGTTTTTGATCTTGTGGGTTTTCCAGCTCCACACCTTGGGAGGTATCTCACATATATTGCGTTTTTGTTGGATTCTACGTGTCACTATCTTTCTAACAAAATTGGTTTCATCTCGTTTGGAGTTCGGATGCAAAAGTTGTGGCATTTCTGGTTCTGAAGTTTCTCTGACCGGAAGTACCGGCAGACGCCAGAAGTACCGCTCGGGCAGAAATGCCGCCGGTAGTACCGGTGTTAATTCCGGCCCAACTTCCGGTGAACCCATTTTTGGTTCTGTTCTCTCTCTGCCTGGTTAGCGCTATTTGATGGAACTTGGATCGGATTTTCAGGCGGTAGTACCGCTAGGACATTCTTGCCACCGGTAGTTCCGGCGAAGCGGCGGTAGTACCCGCCAGGCTCGCGTTTGTGTTCTTTCTCTCGCTGCTTTCTGACCGTTGGCTGGGTGCCACCGGTAGTACCGGCCACCCACCTGTACTACCAGCCGTGCGTGATTCTGTGGGTAACGGGCAGATCAGGGAGCCCTTTAAAAGGAGCTCCCCTTTCCCCTTCGGCCCTATCACTTGTTCTTCTCGGTTTTTGGCTTTCTCTCTCCTCCATTGTTGACCTTGAAGAGCTTGCCTCTCCCCTTCTCCCTCCTATGATTCTTGCATCTTTTTGAGGGATTTGAGAGAGAAGATCTAGATCTACAAGCCCCACCAAGCAAAATCCCTTCTTTGTGAAGGAATCCTTGGGATCTAGATCTTGGAGAGTTTTGTGTTCTCCTCTTGTGTTCTTCCTCCCTTATTCCCCCAATAGCTTTTGTAGCTTTGGTGAAATTTGAGAGAGAAGGACTTGCCTCTTGCATTTGGTGCATAGGTTTGAGTTCTCCTCGGAGATTCAGCGAGTTCAAGCCCTTGGGCTTGTTTCTCTTGGGTTCTTGGAACCCTAGACGGTTGTGTGGAGTTGTGGTGTGTTCTTGGGGATCCAATTGAGTTGTGGAGGTTCCTCAAGCTTGTTGGCCTTTTATGGCATTGTGGAGCCTTTGTGGCGTTTCTTGGGAGCCCTCCAATTGAGTTGTGGAGATTGCCCCAAGCGCTGCCCTCAAGTGTCCCATAGTGGAACGTGAGTAGGCCTTTGTGGCGAGCTCACGGGAGAATAGGGTGAGCCTTTTGTTGCGTCGGTGAGTTGCGTGGCTTCGCATCCTTGGTGAGGCCTTGTGTGGCGTTGGGTGAGCATCGAGCCACCACACCTCGAGGTGAGCCATTTGTGGCATTCGAAGTACATTGCACCCCCACACCTCTCCAACAGAGACGTAGCTTCTTGGAAGTGAACTTCGGGAAACAAATCATCGTCTCCGCGTCCATCGGTTATCTCTCAACCGAGCCCTTTACTTATGCAATTTACATTGTGATAGCCTTCGTGCTTGAAGTATTATATCTTGCTATTACCTTGTTACTTGTCTTGCTTAGCATATGTTGTTGGTGCACTTAGTGAAACTAGTGGATATAGGTTTTGGCTTGATAAATTAAACGTTAAGTTTTATTCCGCATTTATTAGAGCCTAAACCGTAATAATTTTAAAACGCCTATTCACCCCCCCTCTAGGCGACATCCATTTCCCTTTTAATTGGTATCAGAGCGAGGTCTCTCGCTTATTAGGCTTCACCGCCTCGAGAGTAAGGATGTCTCCTAGGGGTTTAGTGCACTCTCACACATTTACATTTGATGGCACAAATTATGATGTTTGGCGTATTCGCATGCTTAGTCATTTCCGGGTCATTGACCCAAATATTGAGCGAATTCTAGATATGGGCTTGTCTCCTCCTAAGGATCCCCAAAATCTATCTTTGGAGGAGGAGACAAACTCTTATCTCGAAGCTCAAGCATCTAATGTGCTTGTTAATGTTGTGAGCTTTGTAGTTCTTTCCTCAATCATGCCTTTTAGGAATGCTCATGATATTTGGACCAAGCTTCAAGCAAAATATGATGTGTCCAAGATTGATGAGGATGATTGTGTTCCCTCCACCTCCGGCCGTGATGAGTTCTCATCTTCTTCCACTACACCAACATGTGAGTTGTCACAAGGTAATGATATGGTGAGTGGTGATAGAACTTGCAATGTGGATAGTGAGATTTCCATTCATGATCCTCCATATCTATCTCATTGCAATGTTGTATCTTTGGGCATGAACACTTGTAGGACTATATGTTATTACATCCTAGTGTTGATTGCCCTTGCATATCATGTAGAAATGGATTGAATATATCTCATGATGATATGCTTGCTTTGCCTTGTTGCCATGATAAATGTACTTCTATTTCCTCTAGTACTTGTGTTGCTAACCTTGTAGAGGAAATCGAAGAATGTGTGGGCCAAGGCAAGGGTGTTATTGGAGCTTCAAGGGTTTCCCCATCATCACCTTCTACCAACATTCACATATGCCTCATGGCTAAGGAATCAAAGGTAACTTCTCCTTTGGATCCCATTGCACCTAATGATGATTTGAATGTTGACTTAGAAGTAGAAGATGATGTTGCTTCTTTAAAAGAGAAGGGGGAGCTAGTCCTTCATGCTCTACACAATGATAAAAATGCTTGCTCTACTTTCATTGAAATATTGAACTTTGCCTTTGAAAGTAAGCAACTAATTTATGAGCATGAGGACACAATTGAAAATATGAGTAGTCTTGAGCGTGAGTATACTAACGACATTGCAAACCTAAATGAAGCTCTAGAAGAGGAACAAACCACCAAGGAATCTCTTGAGGAGACCTTTGCTCTAGAGCTATCTAGAGTAAAGAAATCTCATGATAGAGATCTCGAGGTGGCTAGTGACCTCCAAATTAAGAATGATGAACTTGAAGTTGCTTATGCCAAACTCCTTGAGGATTTTGAGCACCTCAACAATGGCTCTAGGGTCATAAAGGGGGAGCTCATCAAACTCACCGAGTCGCATGAGCAACTTAAAGCTTCATACTCTAAAGAGCTTTCCAAGTTGCCCTCACCCCTTACTACTATTGATGATGCTTGTGCTACTAACTCTATCTCTTGTGAAGCATCTATTGTGAAGGAGAATGTTGAGCTACATGCTCAACTTGCTTTGCTAACTAGCAACTATGGGAAATTGGAAGAGAGTCATGCTAAGCTCTCAAGCTCGCATGAGGATCTTCTAGTTTCCCATGGTAGGCTAAAGTTGGCTCATGAGGCTATTATGTCAAAGGTAACATCTAGTATGCCTCATGTGGACATTAGCACTACATCTCCTCCTAGTGTAGTATTGCCATGTGCTAGTCCTTGTAATTCATCCACTCATGCTATTGCTATATCTTGTGATGAATTGCATCCCTTGCCTTGTTGCTCTAACAACGTAGCATCTACTTCCTCTAGTATTGTTGTTGACACTAACCATGTAGAGGAAAACAAGAAGCTCAAGGCTCAAGTCAATTCTTTGAAGAATGTCTTGAAGAAGTGTCATGAAGGGAAGACCACACTCAAGAAAGTCTTGGGTGTGCAAAGATCCCCAAATGACAAGAGTGGGCTTGGATATAACTCCAACATCAAGAACAAGCCCACCAACTTGTTGAAGCACAAGGGCAATAAGAAGAATGGCCAAGGTCAAGTGAAGAATCCAGCCAACATTGTGTGCTTCAAGTGCAAGGAAGAAGGACATCATGTGAGATGTTGTCCATTGAAGAAGAAGCAACAAGGGAAGCGGCCTTAAGCTCCACCTCAAGCTAGAAGCGAGCCTCCTCCCAAGACTCAAGCTCTTCCTCACGGGGTGGCATCTTCCAAGAAGAAATATGGCAAGAGAAGAACTTGCTACATATGCCGCGAGAAGGGGCACCTCTCTTCCTCATGCACCATGGGTAACTCCTCATCCAATCCTATCTTGATATATGATGCATATTCTCTTGGTAAGGATGAGGTGGGCAATGTGTTTGCCAAATATGTTGGTGCCCAAAGTGGTGTCAAGAAAAGATCCATTTGGGTGGCCAAGCCTATTGTTACTAACTTCTTAGGACCCAAATTGGTTGGGGACCAACAAGCTAAAACTTGATCAATAGGTGTTGGTTGGATGGAATTGGAGGCTTGGCTACATTATGAAGAATTGAGGGATCTTCATCATTTATTTTTGTCAAGTCAAGCCAATTGGATTATCTTGCCTCTATCTCATACCCAATTTTCCTCCTTGCGGTAACATGTGCTCAACTCTTTACATTGAAAGTTACTTGCTCCCTTGTGCATGTGTGGTTTTGTACCATTATATGTGTTTGTACATGTTGTGCTTCCCTCATACCTATATTGTGTTGTCTAGTATATTTGTGTATGTTGGTTGGCACATCATGTATTTGTGTTCTTGTGTTTGAGCCTTTGTTGAATTCATTTGGTATCTCATTTGGCTCTTGGGAGAGATTAATGGACTATCCCATTTTGGGGGAGTGTTATGCTTGGGCATTCCACAATCCTAAAATGTGTGTACATGAGGAATACCACTTAGTGTTGACATTACATGTTTAGCTTGTCTCTATGTGGTATGTCATTCTCATGAAGAATTTGAATTCCATAATGTCCATTAATCATCTCTTTTTTGGATGTTTTTTCCTCTTGTTGAGATTCCTTGGTTTATCACATTATGGGAGAGTCATATGCTTTGTGCATATTACAAACCTAGAAAATGTGGACATTTGAGGCAGTGTCACTTAGAATTGATATTGATTTGATCTAGCTCCTAAGTGGCACATTTAGCTCAAATAAGTTCCAATTCCTTTGGATTTCTTTTATTGCTCATCTTTTGGATCTTGTTTGTGAGAGCTTTTCTTGATATGTGTTTCCTCATATTTGGACCTCCATATCCTACATGGAAACCATTTGCTTCAAGTTACACTAATCACTAGTGATTGTGTGACTATTTGGAGCTATCAAGAAATATCTATCGAAGCATCAAGCATAATTGTTATATCTTGTTACATGCTTCTTTGTGTGAATATGGTCATGATTTCCTTCAAACTACCTCGGGAAAATTTTCCCAATAATTCTTGTCATTGGACAAGTGACACTCCATATACAGTAGGATTTATTGATCATGTTCACTTTGGCCTTTGCTTTTCTTTGTCCCATCTTTGGCCATGAGATTGGTTCCTTTTACTCCCATGTCTTCCTTGCCTCTTGTGGATCTTTTAGTTTATTGGTATTCGCTTGTGTTTTATTTAATGTAGGTAGTAGTGATGATCTCCTTTGTGTGCATTTTGCATTCAAAAGCAAAATTCTATATAATGCACCATTCTTGGGGGAGCTCTCCTATATTATCTAGAACACTCCTTTTATGCTTGTTGTGTTGATCCACATAGTGTTTATTGTGCTTGGATGCTTGATCTTTTCTCTTGGTACTTTGTGCCATCATGAAAAGTGTAGAGAGTTTGGTTTATGTGTTGGAACCTTTCTCTATTTGGGAGTTGGATTTGTCTCATTCTTTGTTACTTGTTTTGGTCTTTTAGAATGAGATAAATCATTGAGCAATGTGTGTTTTGTGCATCTTTTGCTCTTTGGCTTTTGACTTGTTCATTTGTTGAATTTGTGTTCTTCCATGTGTTGATTTGGCTCTTTGATACAATTTGGACACCGTTTGTCGTGTCACACTCTTGTGTGCTACTTCCTGGTTTACTTGGTGTTTTAGTTCAAATTGTATCTCATTTTTGGTTCTTGAGAGTCTTGTGCATGCATATTTACTACATGTTTATATTATGGCTTGCTTGATCTCTTGATCCAATATATAGGGGATTCTCCACCAAATCCTATCGTCTAAGATGTGCATGAAATTCAATTTCATATCAATATGCACATATTTATGTGGAGGGTCTCCTATATATTGTAGTTTCACTAACTACTTTGGACCCAATTTGTTTGGGGACATAGTGTACTTATTCTTGTGTAGGTACATTGGAGATATATTGGATGCTTGTCTCATCAATTGGGAAGAAGTGGTGCTTACATTTCAATTGGAGGCAAGCTAGGATGATCAACAAGTTCTTATCCTCTACATCCTACCAATTATATCTCGGTAACAAGTATCTCTCTCATGCATACTTATGTTGTTTCCAACCTTTTGTAGGTTGCTTGTTGGCATGAATTTGTGTTTGTACAAATTTTGTGGTTCTTATTTTGATTTTTGCAATTTCTCCTATTGCAAATGTGAGTATGGTGAGATGAGTGCATATAAGTGGGCTATACAAAATCATGATGATTCACCAATCCCAAATATGTCAATCTAGCAATTTTATTGCATATCTTTTCCTCATTCACTCTCATGTGCAATAGTGAGTATTTTGCAAAGTTGATTTTATTTTATGATTCTTCTTTCCTTTCTCCATATATTCCAACTATTCCCTTTTCCCTTGGAAATAGTTGTAATATATGTAGTGTGTTGGTGTTTTGAAGTTCATTGATGTACAATAAGATATAATTGAGCCTTTGGCCATGCTTTCAAGCAAAAATCTTATTGGTATATTCTATGACTTCCCTTGTTGTTCATATGCTTTCTTGTGTATCTATTTTGTGTGTGCATGTTTCTTTGTGGGCATATGTCTTTGTGATATTTTCCACCTAGAAACTTATACACACAAGAGAAGATAAATCTTTGGTTGTTTTTGTTTTCCTTGGAGACCACCTTTTACTTCTTGTTGATTCTTCGGTGGCTTCCAAATTTATTTTCCTATGAGTGATTGTCCCTTTTGTTTGCATCTCTGGGCACTCATAATTTGATCTCTCTTGCCGTGTATTGTTAAATGAGTTTGTAGGAGTGAGGATTCCATGATTGTGCACTTTGTTTCCAAATACAATTATTATAATTGGTGCATAATCCTTGGGGAGCTTCTTCAATTCATTTAAGAATGCTCATTTGCCTTTGTTCTCATATTTTGTGTCTTAGATGTTCATGGGGAGTGAGGATTCCACTTTTGTGCAAGATGTATTCAAATTAGTTGATTCTATCTTATGTACAAAGATTGGGGAGCTTCCCTATTACATCTAAACACTCATTTGTTCGTATCTTTTTTGTCTTGTGTTGTTTTGGTATCAATTGATGTTGTCAATTGGTATTTTTGGATCTTTTGATTGCTTGCTTCATTTGTTGAAGCTTCTTTCATTTCCTCTTATTTTTTTGCAATCTTTGGGTCCTCAATATAGTCTTACTTCCTCCCAAGGATCCATCATTGGATATGTGCATATGCACACCTTTGGAGGAATTCTCGCTATATTGGTCGTCTAGAACTTTTCACCCATTTTGGCAATCGATGCCAATGGGGGAGAAGTTTTAGAGGGTTTAAGGGAAGTTGGTTTATGCTTTTGAGTTGGTTCTTAAGCATTAGCCTTGCATGCTCTTGCATCTTTGTTGTTGCTTTGCATGTTTAATATATTCGAGGAAACTCAACCACCGATAATGGTTGGCAAACTATGCAATGAAATTCAAGTTCATCACACATGCATAGATTGTGGGGGAGTTTGCTTTATATATTGTGGTTGTACCAACATCACATACTTGTGTAGTATTTTGTAACTACCTCGGTGAATTACGCTCTTAGTTGCATGCCTGGATGAACGAAAGTGGTTAAAATAGTACGCTGGGGCCCAGGGGCCACTCACAGGTAGACCTGTCGGCCGTCCTAACCACTTCCAGAACATCGGGACAAGAACGAGCGGCGTAATCGGCAGGCGAAGGGATCAACTACATACACAAGTGAGTATGTATGCAAGCCACCATACAACTGTTCACAGAGCCATTCCATCTAAAAGAAATAAAAATATTGCAACGCCATCCGGCAAGATCCAAACATCCTAGATAGAGATAATAGTTTAGGATAGCTCCTCATACATCAAACATCAGAGTATCAGGCGGAAGCGGAAAACAAGATCCGAGTACGGATAAGAAGCAAATTGGCATAAGATGCCACATAAATAAACACATCCTGCCCACAGATCTCACGGATCCCCATCCCCGAAATCTCTACACCGAGTGATCGTTGCCAACATCATATGTCTCCTCCAACCAGTATCCATCTTGCGAGTACACCTGTTCATCTGAATCAAACAATTTATCGTGTGAGACCCTAGGGGTACTCAGCAAGTCTTTATGCCTCTATAGAGGACATAACCTGGGGTGACGCAATTGCAGCAAAAGATAATATCTAACAAGTCTATAGATACTCGCTAACCATCCGCCTAACCAATGATAGACGGATGTCCGTTAATTAGTAACAACAGTTATAACAGTATAATTAACAGATCCATCCTCCTTCTCGCTTACCAACGAGAAAGCAGATGAACAACCCATCCGTTGGAAGTTTTATTAACCATTCCATGAGTATTGCACTATTTACTAGTCAGATATTTAGTCAGATTAAAAGCGGTACTTTAGTTATACTTGTCTATGATCAAGAAACTGTGCTCCAAGTCGTCCATAACCGCGGACACGGCTTTCAGAAAGATTTACACTGCAGGGGTGCAAAAAAGTAACACACACTCGATCAACCTCAGAAAAACCAACTCAAAACCAAACGAGGCATTCACGACAAAGCGATCACAAGATTCGGAAATATTTCAGGGGGCCACCCCAATAAGCTACCTGCAACGAAGTTGGCCGACTCCGAGACGGACCCAAGGTTTGCGAGAACGGCTGTAAACGACTGGGAACCCGGGCTTGTCGATACCGCAAAATCGTGCCGCGATCCCTAAACAGTACAGGTGCTCCTCGCACAATATTAAATAAAGCAGTAAACATGGCATAAGTACATGATAGTAATAAAGCCCCAAACTACTTTGTGGCCCCAAGAAATAGAAATGAATCAAGCTCTGGCTCAGGGGGGTCCATAAGGCCTCCCGGATGTGGATAGTACGAATAGTCAAGGAACAGGAATCAAGTACTCGGGGTCCTACGGGACACAAGTGAGCATGAAAAACCAAATAGCAGATATTGCTCACCGGTGCCTCTTTCATTAGTTATCCCATTACTACTCAGGTTAAGTTGTTTAGGTACCTCATCATCCATCAGACACTCACATACCCTACACATGCTTTTCTACGACTCACATGGCTCAAACAACTCCTGTAGTAATGGCTCATGGAATGGAGGAACAAGCTTCGGTGGGGTTTAAAAGTAAAGGCTATGTAGTGCTTGGGATTCAATTTAATGCAATCGCGACTCAATGATGCAAGAATAAGATAGAGGCAATAGGTACTATATGTATGCAAGCATGTGGTAGTGCTTGCCTGGCAGCTCAGTTGAAGCGAGAGACGGATCTGGGTAGTGCTCCTGGGATTCCTAATATATCCCCTGCTCGGCGTCTATTCGAAGAAGAACCAAACAAACGAGGGCCAACATAAATAAAGTGCACAAGCATATGAATTGAAATGCGACAAGCAAACAAGCATGCTATGATGAATGATGCATAATTTACATGGCATTAATGTAGCATGGCATGGTGAGGTGTGGGGTACAAGAATAAAGCATTTTATTATTTCTTTGGTCAAGTTTTATCGCCATAAACAGTTCTGATTTTTAATAATGACATGATGCGTAATTCAATTCAGAACATGGAATGCATAGTTAGAACGGGATCGTCGCGCTGATCGATTTAGACATATTATTTGTCGAATTTAGAGTTGTAGAATTAAAGTTATTAATTTATTAAGAAAAGGGCATTTTATTGTAATTTTAAACATCTCAAAAATTTCAAGTGCTCAAATAATATTTTGAATGGCATATTTGAATTCCTCACATTTTTTTGATTCAAAAACATATACCATTTGTATTATTTGGAATTATAATTCAAAAGTTATTAAAAACAGATTTAAATTTGTATTTAAACATTTTCTGAAATCATTTTGTTTAAACAGTTAAACAGACAGACTTTTTCCACCCAGCCAGATCTAGCCCCAGCCACAGACAGGTGGGCCAGCGCTGACAGGGCGGGGACGGCGCGCAGAACCTATTCTCACCGGCACAGATGCTAGCCCAGGAGGCCGACAGGTGGGTCCAACGGGACCGCGGGTCCACTGCACGCGCGGCCAGCCGGTGGGCGACACGTGGCGGATCCGGGGGACTGCGCGTTGGGGTTTTTGGAACCTGGGGTGCTTTTCTGTAAAAAGGCTGAAGGGACTGACTGGTGGGCCTGGAGGGAGCGCGGGTTGAGGGAAAAAGGTTTGTGGGGGGGGGGGGGAGGGGGGTAAGTGCAAAGTACCCAACTGGTACTGTTTGTCTTCCTGAATTCTCTGATGAAAATGACAGAGCACGCACGGCGCGGCGGGGCTCGAACTCGCGACCGCTCGCTCGCGCGCAGAGGGCGGAACCAGTGCGGTGGCTTGGGGTTGTTGTTAGGGCGCGGCTCGACGGCTAGCTAAGGCGTGATGCGGCGCGGAGACGGGCAGACGCCAGCGCTTGCCGCTGCACCGAGTGTGCTCGGCGCAACGTCCGGCGAAGCCTGACCGCGACGGAGAGGGAGAGGATGTCAGAGAGGGAGGCTAGCTCACCGCGAGTGCGTCGGCGGGTATGGTTCGGGCCGAGGAGCGGCGGATCGGTGACGATGCAGACGAACGGCAGAGCTAGGGTTTCGGGCGGCATCGATGATGTGCAGCACGGCCTGGGGCTTCTTCTCCTGGCTGCTGTGCACGGGAACAACGCAGAAGGTTGCCTTGGTCTTCCCCGACACCAACACACCCGCCCGCCACCGTGGTTTGTCAAGGAGATGGAGGAGGCCGACGATGGGGTGGAGAGGAGTGGCAGGTGAGGGATAAGGGGAGGCGCAGAGGCCAGGGGGAAGATTTGGCACGACAGAGAGAGACGGGAGGGAGTAGATAAGGACGGAAGAGGAGAGGGGTGCCGTGGGGGATCAGGTGGAGAAAAAGGTGGCTTCGGCCACCTTTTTGCTTCTCCTCCCTCACGTGCTGGGCACGGCTAGGGCATGTGAGGGATGGTCAGGGACTGCCAGGTGGGGCCAGGGCGAGGTCAAGGAGAGGCAGGGAGAGAGGCTCAGTGGTGGGGCTGGCTTGGCAGAGAGAGAGAGAGAGCTCGGGTAGGAGCTAGGGTTGGAGGGAGGGGTAGCTCGGCATGGGGTAGAGAGGGGCTAGGTGGGCCCTTGCTGGCAGAGAGAGGGAGGGGTGCCTCGGCATGGTGAGAGGAGGGTGGTGAGGTGAGGTTAGGGTAAGGGGTTGGTTATGGTTAGGGTTTTAGAGAGAGGAATAAAGAGATGGGGTTTAGGGTAGGGCTTAGCTATGATCACCCTTGATCATGCATGAATGGAGGGTGAAAATGAGAGGAAGGTGAGAGTTTAAGGTAAAAGCAAAAGAATAGAGCCAACATGAATGGACTCTCAAAGATCCATGCTCCACTTCCAAAAATACAAGAAAAACCAAAATGAGGGGATGATGGTGGGATTTGCATGGCCCATGTATGAATAGTAGATGCCACATTTAATTTTGTGAGAACAAAATTAAATCCCTTGGCATTTATTTCCATGCATTCCCAAATATGGTATAAAGGTCAAGCAAAAGGAATTAAAAGTAGGTCCCATGTGGAGTAGATGGAGATGATCATATTTGAACATAATTTGGGACATGCTAGTGTGTATGTTCCACTAGATGAATAATAGCCTCAAAATATTCCAAAGATGAGCAAATATTCCAATACAATCCATATGGAAGCTAGAAAGAGGGGTGTCACTCACATAGCATGCAAAGGTGGCTCCACATATCAAAAATGTGAAAACAACATGATGCTTGCATGGAAGCATGTGGAGTGGTAAAAAGGATCCATCCCAACCCATATGAGCTAGAGGTAAAACCCAATAAGGTGCAAAGCTCATATTTAGTTGGATGGTGGAATTATAATGTGGTGTCAAGGAAAAGGTGGTGGAGTTGAATAAAAGATATGCCCCAACTCAACTTGGGCATCAAGCATTTATCAAGAATCAAATACAATATATCAAGAGCCAAATACAATTACTAATGCATATGAGAGAAGAACCAAATGAAAAGGGTTTTATATGATGCTCAAATGCAAGGTGGCATGATGACATGAGCATGATATAATTATGATGCAACACTTATATGTAGGAAGTAGCAACTATATTACTAGACAATGTAGCATTACATATGTTAGATAGATGGGATGCTACAACTCTCCCCCACTAAACAGGAATCTCGCCACGAGATTCTAGGAAGAAGAAGACACGAAGAGGGTAGGATACTTGGCACGGAGCTCATCCTCGCGTTCCCAAGTGGCTTCATCACCAGAATGGTGCGACCACTGCACCTTGCAGAACTTGATGGACTTGTTGCGAGTCCTTCTTTCTGCGACTTCTAGAATTTTTATGGGGTGTTCTTGATAAGACAGATCTTCTTGGAGATTAATGAGTTCATGGTCCACGGCCCTGCCGGGATCCTTGAAGCACTTCTTGAGTTGAGAGATATGGAAAACATCATGGACCTTGAGTTTTTCAGGGAGCTGAAGAGCATAAGCGACTTCTCCTCTTCTTCCACGAACTTTGAAAGGACCGATGTATCTAGGAGCCAGCTTTCCTTTGATACCAAAGCGGTGCGTGCCTCTCATGGGAGTGACACAAAGGTAAACGATATCACCAGGGACATACTCCATGTCCGTGTGCTTTCTGTCATAGTTGCTCTTCTGGCGACTTTGAGCAACCTTCAGGTTTTTCAAGAATGATGTGAACCTTCTCCTCCGCTTGAGTTACAATGTTGGGGCCAAACAATGTTCTTTCACCTGCGCCCGACCAACCAATCGGAGTTCTGCATTTGCGGCCATAGAGAACCTCAAATGGTGCCATCTTTAGACTCTTTTGGAGGCTGTTGTTGTAAGAGAATTGAGCATAAGGAAGGCATTCTTCCCACTTCATGCCGAAGGAGATAACGCAAGCACGGAGCATATCTTCCAGAATCTGATTGATCCTTTCGACTTGTCCTTGTGACTGAGGGTGGTAAGCTGTGCTGAAGTTCAATTTTGTCCCCAAAGCATTTTGGAAACTTCCCCAGAACTTGGAAGTGAAGATGCTTCCACGGTCTGAGCTTATCTCAAGAGGAACCCCATACAGAGAGACAATTCTGTTGATATAGAGCTCAGCCAACTGAATTGCAGAAATTGTTTCCTTGACAGGAAAGAAGTGAGCCACTTTAGAAAGCCTGTCGATGACAACAAAGATTGCATTGTTGCCCTTCTGCGACCTTGGAAAACCAGTTATGAAGTCCATCTCTACTTTCTCCCATTTCCATTCCGGAGGCTTCAATGGCTGTAGAAGACCGGAAGGTTTCTGATGGACACCTTTAACTCTGCGGCAGATATCACACTCGAAGACATACTTGGCACAACATTGTTTCAACCCAGGCCACCAATATTGTGTTTTCAAGTCCATGTACATCTTAGTGCTGCCAGGGTTGATAGAAAGAACAGAATCATGCGCCTCCTTAAGAACTTGCTCTCTTAAACCCGGGTAGTTCGGAACAAACATCCGGTGTTCGAAGAAAAGAGTGCCTTGGTCGTCGACGTGGAAGGACTCATACTTCGGAAGCTGAATGTTGGAGATGATGTTTTTAGTGTAAGGATCACCAAGTTGAATGGAGTGAACTTTTTCTTCCAAGAGAGGGGTTGCCAGAAGGTTCAGAAGATACCCTTGATCCACAATTTCAAGGTTGAGCTTGCGGAATTCCTCACACAAGAGAGGCCGTTGTTCTTCCACCATGAGGTTGTTGACATAAGCTTTTCGGCTGAGGGCGTCGGCCATGACATTAGCTTTGCCCGGAGTGTAGTTGATGGTCAAATCGAAATCATTAATTGCTTCAATCTACCTTCTCTGACGAAGGTTGAGATCAGGTTGTGTGAAGATATACTTCAGACTCTTTTGATCAGAAAAGATCTCACAACGGTTGCCAAGCAAGTAGTGCCTCCATACTTTCAAAGAAAAGACAACTGCTGCGAGTTCAAGGTCATGTGTAGGATAGTTGAGCTCATGCGTCTTCAACTGTCGAGAGGCATAAGCAACAACTTGTTTTTCTTGCATAAGGACCGCACCCAATCCTTGCAATGAGGCGTCACAGAATATCTGGAAAGGCTTTGATGTATCTGGAGGAATCAAGACTGGTGTGGAAGTGAGCTTCTCTTTGAGTGTTTCAAAGCTTGCTTGACATGCAGGAGACCAAAGGTATTTCTTGCCTTTCTTGAGGAGATCGGTAAGAGGCTTCGCAATCTTCGAGAAGTTTTGAACGAAGCGACGACAGTAACTAGCCAAACCAAGGAAACTCCGGACTTCTTTGACATTTTTGGGTGGAAGCTAGTCAACAATTGTCTTAATAGTTTCTGGGTTGACGGCAATGCCCTTGGCAGAGATGACGTGACCAAGGTAGGTGACTTGAGGCAGCCAGAACTCACACTTGGAGAACTTTGCATACAGACGGTTCTCATGAAGCTTGTTTAGGACACACCAAAGGTGTTCTTCATGTTCTTCCTTTGACTTAGAATAGACTAGAATGTCATCCAGATAGACCACAACGAACTTATCAAGATAAGTTCATAAGCCCCGAGAAGGTGGTAGGTGCATTGGTGAGACCGAAGGACATGACCGTGTACTCATACATGCCATAGCGGGTGGTGAAAGCTGCTTTAGGAACATCTTCCTTGCGGATCTTGATTTGATGATATCCACTTATCAAATCAAGCTTAGAGAATACCACAGCTCTAACTAGCTGATCGAAGAGATCATTAATCCGCGGAAGGGGATATTTATTCTTGATGGTTTTAGCATTGAGAGCCCGATAGTCAACACAAAGTCTATCAGTCTTGTCTCGCTTCTTCACAAAGATGGTTGGGCTACCCCAAGAAGAAGTACTGTGCTGAATGAAACCCAACTTATCTTGTTCATCCAGCTGACGTTTAAGTTCAGCCAACTCCGCAGGACCCATTTTATAAGGCCGCTTGGAGATAGGAGCGGTACCACGTTCAAGCTCAATCACAAACTCGACCTCTCGGTTAGGAGGCATACCTGGCAACTCTTTAGGAAAAACATCTAGGAACTCACGAACCACCGGAACACTCTGAATAGCTTCCATGGCATCATCATTCAGAGCCGCCAAAGAGAAAAGTTGAATTGCAGGAGTCAGACTTGGAGAATAGACTATATGGCCTTCAGGAATTTTCAGAGAAACCGAGCGTTCAGCACAATCAATCACAACTGCATTTGCTATTAACCAATCCATGCCCAAGATAACATCAATGTCCGAGTTGCCCAATTCAATGAGGGATGCCGGAAATTTTTTGTTTCCAATTTCAATTTGGTTCCCATGACTTATTTGAGAAGCCTTCATAGTTGTCCCCAGTGATTGCACCCTAAGAACCTTGGACAATGATTGAAGCGGAAGACCGTGTTGCTGAGAGAACCTTTGAGACACAAAAGAATGCGATGCACCAGTATCGAATAACACTCGTGTAGAAACTGAGTTAATAGAAAGCGTACCCAGCACAACTCCAGGTGCATGCTCAGCTTGAGCAACGTTGACGCAGTTGGCACGAGCAACCGTAGACCCGGGCTTGGTGTGGATGTTGAGAGCCCAAGGTGGAGGTGCACGAACCATAGAAGAACTTGCCGCAGGTCTTGGAGGTGGTGGTGGAAGAGCTTTGTTGTTCATTGGACAATTCCAGTGCTGATGCCCAGTGTTTCCACAAGTGTAGCAAGCACCAGGTGGACGTGGAGCAGCGTAGCCAGGGACTCCGCCAGGCGCTCCAGGGTAGTTGTGGTTGTAGCCCCTAGGAGCCGCGGTGAAGGAGTTTGGTGGCCTTGCCGCGTAGCTTGATGGTCTTGGTGGAGCCGGGAGCGACGGTGGAGTGTTAGGAACCCACACGCGGCGCTTCGAAGGAGCTGTCATAGCTGAAGAGCTTGCTGCATCGCGACTGTGTTTCTTTGACTCCTCAAACACTTGCCTACTTGCTTCTTCCTGCAGAGCTGTATGTTGGAGTTCCAGAAAAGACCCCAGCCTTGCATGAGTGATTGCATATTTGATTGATGCATTGAGCCCTTGCCTGAACCTCTTTTGCTTCTTCTTGTCATCCGAGATCTCATCGCCACCATACCAAGAAAGGTTCATGAAGTTTCTGATATAGGTATTGACATTGTCATTGCCCTGCTTGAGGTTGAGAAACACTTCCTTCATCCTTTCCATGACAATTTCTGACAGATATTGCTCTTTGAAAGCCGCAGTGAATTGCTCCCAAGTAGGCTGAAAACCAGAGTGGTCTGCCTTGAGGTAATTTTCCCACCACAGAGGTGCATCTCCCTTCAGAAGGTGCGTGACACATTTTACCCATTCTTGCTCAGGAACATCCGTAGTCATCAGCAACCTTGACATTTCACGCAGCCAGTCATCAGCATCAAGTGGCTAATTAGACACCTCAAATTGGCGTGGGTTGAACTTCAGAAAACTCTTGATGTCTCCTCGCTTGGGAGGTGGAGGTAGCGGAACAAACTCATTCCTCCTCACGCTTTCTTCGAATCGCTGCTGGTTCTGCTGCATTGTTCCCAAGGCATTAGCAATACTTGCCAACGCAGCCCCCAGTTCAGGTGGTATGTCCTCCTCAGAACGGCGTGGTGGTGCCATCCTGTGATTGATATAAAACACAAGTCAGTATTATAATGGAGAATAATAATAATCCAAAATAGTACCAAAATGGAATTAACCAAGATTAAAGGATACAATTCACTAAGTTGATATTAAAATATCAACAAAATTCAAAGCACCTAGAAGATATTAAGCATATCGCACACGACAGAACAAGGAGTGTGGTACACAAAGCTATCAAAGAAAAAATTTCCGCAAATTTCGGCATTAAAATACCACTATATGCGCAAAACCACTTAACGAATCAAGATTAGTAACTCTACCAATTCAATATACAAGAGGGAATGATAAAAGTAGTGGTATGGTCGCGACTCCATCCCACACTCAAATCATTACTCCGCACATGAATCAGTAAAACACATATCCCAACACCTTCTTTTTAAGATGAACCTAAAGATTAGTAACTACGGAAACGAACACCCCAAACAAGATACGTCGGATAACAAAGAGTAAGACAGATCGCACCGATATACAACGAATCGGATAGATCGCGTCGGTTTACAAAGGACTGTCGGTATGGAATGTAACAACAGTTGATAACCAAAAGGCAGATAGTGATAACATTTGGATGCAACAGATAGACAAGGAATTCACACACACACAACCTATGGTACTACGGAACCCAGAACACGTGAATCCTAGTTTGAATTTTTAGAAGAGGATTGAAAACGTTACACTTCCTTACCAAAAAAGGGTGGGTGGGTGGGTAAGAAGAAAAATGGAAGCAGTCCTACTCTCACGTTTTGTTTTTCCCTAGTATACATAGCTACCAAAAATATTTGCTAGACTGACAACGACCATTTGGCTGAGACCCTGAAGGGCGAGATGGCTCTGATACCAATTGTAACTACCTCGGTGAATTACGCTCTTAGTTGCATGCCTGGATGAACGAAAGTGGTTAAAATAGTACGGTGGGGCCTAGGGGCCACTCACAGGTAGACCTGTCGGCCGTCCTAACCACTTCCAGAACATCGGGACAAGAACGAGCGGCGTAATCGGCAGACGAAGGGATCAACTACATACACAAGTGAGTATGTATGCAAGCCACCATACAACTATTCACAGAGCCATTCCATCTAAAAGAAATAGAAATATTGCAACGCCATATGGCAAGATCCAAACATCCTAGATAGAGATAATAGTTTAGGATAGCTCCTCATACATCAAACATCATAGTATCAGGCGGAAGCAGAAAACAAGATCCGAGTACGGATAAGAAGCAAATCGGCATAAGATGAACAAAAATAAACACATCCCGCCCACAGATCTCACGGATCCCCATCCGCGGAATCTCTACACCGAGTGATCGTTGCCAACATCATATGTCTCCTCCACCCAGTATCCATCTTGCGAGTACACCTGTTCATCTGAAGCAAACAATTTATCGTGTGAGACCCTAGGGGTACTCAGCAAGTCTTTATGCCTCTAAAGGGGACATAACCTGGGGTGACGCAATTGCAGCAAAAGATAATATCTAACAAGTCTATAGATACTCGCTAACCATCTGCCTAACCAATGATAGATGGATGTCAGTTAATTAGTAACAACAGTTATAACAGTATAATTAACAGATCCATCCTCCTTCTCGCTTACCAACGAGAAAGCATATGAACAACCCATCCGTTGGCAGTTTTATTAACCATTCCATGAGTATTGCACTATTTACTAGTCAGATATTTAGTCAGATTAAAAGCGGTACTTTAGTTATACTTGTCTATGATTGAGAAACTGTGCTCCAAGTCATCCATAACCGCGAACACGGCTTTCAGAAAGATTTACCCTACAGGGGTGCACAAATAGCAACACACACTCGATCAACCTCGGAAAAACCAACTCAAAACCCAACGAGGCATTCTCGACAAAGCGATCACAGGATTCGGAAATATTTCAGGGGGCCACCCCAATAAGCTACCCGCAACGAAGTTGGCCGACTCCGAGACGGACCCAAGGTTTGCGAGAACGGCTGTAAACGACTGGGAACCCGAAAATGTGACTGGGCTTGTCGATACCGCGAAATCGTGCCGCGATCCCTAAACAGTACAGGTGCTCCTCGCACAATCTTAAATAAAGCAGTAAACATGGCATAAGTACAGGATAGTAATAAAGCCCCAAACTACTTTGTGGCCCCAAGAAATACAAAATGAATCAAGCTCTGGCTCAGGGGGTCCATAAGGCCTCCCGGATGTGGCTAGTGCGAATAGTCAAGGAACAGGAATCAAGTACTAGGGGTCCTACGGGACACAAGTGAGCATGAAAAACCAAATAGCAGATATTGCTCATCGGCGCCTCTTTCATTAGTTATCCCATTACTACTCAGGTTAAGTTGTTTAGGTACCTCGTCATCCATCAGACACTCACATACCCTACACATGCTTTTCTATGACTCGCATGGCTCAAACAACTCCTGTAGTAATGGCTCATGGGATGGAGGAACAAGCTTCGGTGGGGTTTAAAAGTAAAGGCTATGCAATGCTTGGGATTCAATTTAATGCAATCACGACTCAATGATGCAAGAATAAGATAGAGGCAATAGGTACTGTATGTATGCAAGCATGTGGTAGTGCTTGCCTGGCAGCTCAGTTGAAGCGAGAGACGGATCTGGGTAGTGCTCCTGGGATTCCTGATATATCCCCTGCTCGGCGTCTATTCGAAGAAGAACCAAACAAACGAGGGCCAACATAAATAAAGTGCACAAGCATATGAATTAAAATGCGACAAGCAAACAAGCATGCCATGATGAATGATGCACAATTTACATGGCATTAATGTAGCATGGCATGGTGAGGTGTGGGGTACAAGAATAAAGCATTTTATTATTTCTTTGGTCAAGTTTTATCGCCATAAACAGTTCTGATTTTTAATAATGTCATGATGCGTGCTTCAATTTAGAACATGGAATGCATAGTTAGAACGGGCTCGTCGCGCTGATCGATTTAGACATATTATTTGTCGAATTTGGAGTTGTAGAATTAAAGTTATTAATTTATTAAGAAAAGGGCATTTTATTGTAATTTTAAACATCTCGAAAATTTAAAGTGCTCAAATAATATTTTGAATGGCATATTTGAATTCCTCACATTTTTCTGATTCAAAAACATATATCATTTGTATTATTTGGAATTATAATTCAAAAGTTATTAAAAACAGATTTAAATTTGTATTTAAACATTTTCTGAAATCATTTTGTTTAAACAGTTAAACAGCCAGACTTTTTCCACCCAGCTAGATCTAGCCCCAGCCACAGACAGGTGGGCCAGCGCTGACAGGGCGGGGACGGCGCGCAGAACTTATTCTCACTGGCACAGATGCTAGCCCAGGAGGCCGACATGTGGGTCCAACGAGAGTCATTGTAAGTACATATGTATCATAAAGAACCGCCAACGGGGTACCCCTTGCACATGATACAGGAGCTATCCCATAATCAAAATGACAAGGCAAGCAGACAATGAGCATCTCAGTGATCTTTTTATTTGCTATTTGCATAGGTTTTTTATTGAGGATGCTTCATAGAGTGCTCATTATGGTGATGCTAGAAGTTTCCACCATGATTAGGCATGGCTGAGGCTAGCGGCCTAGGCGTTTCTCTAACAAACATACAAACTCCATGATCTTACAAGTTCCACTTTTATTTCACACCGCCAGGATCCATAAGCAAAAGAACATGATATCAACGGGGTAAAAAGTACAAGTGTTGAAAGCGTTCCCCATGATACATGGTTCTGCTAATTTCAACTTATAAAGCGCAAGCATATACGCAACAAAGAAGGACCCAATGGTTCAAGTTTATTAAATGCAGGAAAAGTAAAGTGTGCCATCAAGTTCATGAGAGCTTTAATCACTAGTTTTCTCATAACAAGTTTAATTTGGAAGGTAAACAAAAACATGAATATACTTGGAATAGCATAATCTAATAGGTAGATATGGTGGAATATTTGGAATAACTTGGTTTAAGGAGTTGGATGCATGAGTGGAACTCATACTTGGTTGTGGAGGCTAGCAAAAGACTGGGAGCGACAAACTAAGAGAGAAATAATGGCCATAATCCTGCAGAGCGACAAAACATCATTGATCAAAGCATAAAGTGATACTACAAGTTGAAAACTAAAGGATCATCAAGGCTATGGTGACTTGGGATAGTCATAACATGGTGTGAGCATGCGCCAAGTCAACCCAAACAAAGTATCAAAGGAGAATACCACTATACTATGCTTTAATATGCTAAAACAACGCATGATTCATCCAAGGCACATTAAGCAATCTCAATTGTTTATAACAATTCATGCTACAACAAATAATACTAAGCATAAAGACAAAGCAATATCAAGCATGGCATGACAAAGCATATGCCATAGTAAAAAACAAGCTCTCTTTACCACTTAAGCATGAACTTTCCTACTCTTTTCCAAACCAAACCAAACTATTTGAAAACCAATGTATGAAAGAGGGGGTCCAACCAATTTATTCAGAAAACAAAGCAAACGAAAAACCAAAACAAAAACGAAAAAGAAGACGCTCCAAGAACAACACAACTGTGCATGAAACAATAAAAATGAAGCGTTTAGAAGAAACCTGGGTTTTTTATTGATGAAGAGGGGGATGCCTTGGGCATCCCCAAGCTTTGAGGCTTGTACTTCTTGGATATTCTTGGGGTGACACGCGTGGCATCCCCAATCTTGAGCTTTAGTCCATCTTTCATCTCATTACTCATTCCTTCCATACACCTGAAATTTTTCCTTCATACAAAACTTTACACAATCTTTATTAGCAACATTAGTACATTCAAGATAATAAGTCTTTAGGTTCAGTTATAACACCAATAAACTTCCATTAGAACACTAGCTATTGTAGTAATTCCCTCAAAAATCTCAATTCCCCAAAAGAACTCAAAAAGGAACCAACAAGAAGCGAATGCAGAAAATGGCAGAAATCTGTCAAAACAGACCAACAGGTAAAGACGAATTTGTTTGAAGACTTTTTGTTGCTCAAATAAAAAAGTGTTGAACTAACAAAAGTTAGATAACAATCTGGGGCAGAAGCACAAAAATTCATGCCTCAAAAGGACGTACAGAGATTTTACACGAATTTTTACGGTGAAGCACATAAATCTGTTTCAGGACAACAACTTTCTCAATCATTACTTCTCTCTCATTAGAGGTTACTTTTGGCACAAAAAGCAAATAAAAAGGATAAGGAGCGGTTATTACTGAAGTAATAACTACTTTTGGTATCCTCATGTTTACTAACATGATTAAATAATTCTTCAATATTATATTTTCCAATTATAGAGCTGCTACCTATTGAAAGGTCTTTCAAAGTGAATTTAGGGATCAACATGGTGAGCTAAGAAAGAGGTAACCAATATAGAAGACTTAATTTTTTTGTTTTTGATAAAGAAAGCAAACTAGTAAGACTGAATTTTGTGTGTGTTTTTGATAAAGAAACAAGCAAACAAAGCAAAAGTAAACTAAGCAAAACAAAAATAACAAAGTAAAGAGATTGGTTATGAGGGACTCCCCTTGTGAAGATGTCCTTGACTCCCCGGCAACGGCCAGAAAAAGTTGTTGATGGCCCAAAATATATCGAGCTTGTCGGGGAACCCCAATAGGAAGGTATGATGAGCACATCAGCAAGTTTTCCCTCAGTATGAAACCAAGGTTATCAATCCAGTAGGAGCAAGGAAACACCCCAAAGGTGTAGCTAGCTGAACGTTGGTAGGGCGCACTACCGGTGCCAACAACAATGTGGAGACCTGCATAACACAACCACAGAACTTTGCCCCCAACTTGCGATGAGGTTGTCAATCTCACCGGTTTTGCTAAAAACAAAGGATTAAACGTATCGAATGATAGGAAGTAATAGTTTGCAGAAAGTACACACAAAGTAGTAAACAATTTGTAGATTGTATGTAAAAGAAAGGACCGGGGTCCGTAGTTCACTAGTGGTGGCTCTCCTTAAGATAGATAACATGCTGGGTGAACAAATTACAGTGGGGCAATTGACAAACATCGAGAAAGCATACAAGCATATACTAATCATCTTGACTCCTTTGAGACTTGATTGTGCATTACAACATTATACATAGACCGCCATCCAACTGCACCTATGACTAATAATCCACCTTCAAGTTATCATCCGAACCCCCTCCAGTATTAAGTTGCAAGCAACAGATAATTGCATTACGAATTGCGTGTAAAGTAAACAATACGATTGTTCTATGAACAAAGGATTGTTGTTTTCTCCCTAGTAGCAACAACACATCTAGTACCTTAGAGATTTCTATCACTTCCCCAGATTACCAGAGGCATGAACCCACTATCGAGCATAAATACTAACTCTTGGAGTTGCTAGCATCTACTTGGCCAAGATAGCTACTAATAACGGAAAGCATGCAAGATCACAAATAACAAAGACATGATAGAATCAATAATCAATCTGAAATAGCATCTCAATATCCATCGGATCCCCGCAAACACAACATGTAGAATTACAAATAGATGACCTTGATCATGAACGGAGCTCACAAGATCTAGACATGAAAGCACAAAGGAGGAGAACCAGCCATCTAGCTACTACATGGACCCATAGTCCAGAGATGAACTACTCACGCATCACACCGGAGGCTTGCATGATGATGAAGAAGGCCTCCGGGGTGAATTCCCGTCTCTAGCAGGGTGCCGGGAAGAGCTTCAGATCCCTCCCTATCTAGGGATGGAGATGACGGCGGCTACAGACTCTTTCGTGGAATTTTGATCGGGTGCTTAGGGTTTTGGTATCGGAGGCATCTTATAGGCGGAAGGAGAGGCCGAGGGGGTGCCTGGGCTGTCCACACCACCCCCTGGCACGGGCCAAGCCTGGCCGCGCGGCCAGGTAGTGTGGCCGCCCTCTAGCCCTTCTCCGTCTCGTATTCTAGCCCAAGTGTCTTCCGGTAAAATAGTGACTTTGGCTTTTGTCCCGTCCAATTCCGAGAATAATCATTTTCTTACTTCTTGGAACCAAAAACAGCAGAAAACATGCAGCTGGCATTGTGGCTCTTGTTAATAGGTTTGTCCAAGAAATCATATGAAAAGTACTCCAAAGTGTGAACAAAACACAAGAAAGTAGATAAAACCAGGCATGGAACATCAAAACTTATAGATACATTTGCAATGTATCAATAACCTAAAGGTGGATTATTAGTCATAGATGCAGTTGGATGGCGGTCTATGTATAATGTTGTAATTCCCAATCAAGTCTCAAAGCAGTCAAGATGATTAGTATATGCATATATTGCTTTGTCTATGTTTGTCAATTGCCCCGCTGTAATTTGTTCACCCAACATGTTATTTATCTTAAGGAGAGCCACCACGAGTGAACTATGGACCCCGGTCCTTTCTTTTAGAATCTGTCTACAATCAACTGTTTACTACTTTGTGTTTACTTTCTGCAAACTATTACTTTCTTCCACTCGATACATTTAATCGTTTGTTTTTGGCAAAACCGGTGAGATTGACAACTTCATCGCAAGTTGGGGGCAAAGTTCTGTGGTTGCGTTGTGCAGGTCTCCACGTTGCTACTAGCACTGGTAGTGCGCCCTGCCAAGGCTCAGCTAGCAACACCTTTGGGGTGTTTCCTTGCTCCCACTGGATTGATAACCTTGTTTCATAACTGAGGGAAAACTTGATGTTGTTCTCATCATACCTTCCTCTTGGGGTTCCCCAACGAGCTCGATATATTTTGGGCCATCACTACCGCTATGCCAGATGACAATGTATATCTGTAGAACGAAAAATGTTCAGATTGTGTGTCTTTGATATTTCTCTATAAACGTATCTGTTAATCTACTAATCGTAGAAGCAGATGACCGAAGAGGAATTTGATGGTAATGATGATGACCTGTTCATTGATGAGCCTGCACCTGAGGTTGTGGATCGGGTACACTGCTTCTGGATGGATTTGATGCAGGGCTGCTGATCATCAGGGGTGTACTTTTGGTGTTGTCTGGGTACTCTCATGACTAGTAGCCCAGCTGCAAAACTCTTGGGGTGTAGAGCTATCCCTTGATTGGTTCTCTACTGTCATAGTTCTGTAATATGGAACTACCTTATGATTTCCTGGCCTTTGTTAGGAGAACTATAATTGGAAGCTATTCCGTATACTAGTACTCCCTCTGACCCAAATTAGTTGACTTAAATTTGTTAAGATATAGATGAATCTAATACTAAATCATGTCTAGATACAAACGAATCTAGACAAATCTAAGTCAACTAATTTGGGTCGGAGGGAGTATATATATGGGTGTTTGTGTGTGTTTCTAGTTTGAAATCCGACCTTATCATTTTATCGGTTCCTAAACTGTTTTAGAGGCCCTAGTGCTGGTGCCCTATGCTGCAACTACCATTGTCTTGTCCACCACTAGCCCTTCCCCTCCCTTAATGCTCCATGAGACGAATCAACAAAAGAATAATAAGCTGGGATCAATTTGATTCAAAGAGGGGCGATTTTCTATGTCCTTGGAGAGAAACCCGGGAGAACTAGTACTAGTACCAAGGGAAGGAGGAGGTTGGCTCGGTCAATTATCTCACCCACTTAATGTGGGACCCGCTTTAACTAACCCCTGACGTGGGTCCCGCTTGAAATAGTTGTAGGCCACCACGTGATAGCTGGGATAAAAAATTCCTGTTTCTCTCCCGGCAAAATATTCCTGCCACTGCCACTTAAAAATACTTACTGTACAAAAAGTGTACTACCCAGCCCTACTACTAGTACTACTACTCCCCTGCCCAGGCCTTTCTACTGATGACAAGACAAAAAACGATCACTAGCTAGCTTCCATCCAGCAAGCAACTGTTGGAACTGGTGCAACCTCCGATTGGGGAGTTCTTGCTGAAATAGGTGGGTGTATTTGCTCACCTCGAAATCCAACTTTGCTTAATTTGCTTCCGATTGGGCCATCGGGGGTACTATTAGTACTAGGAGCAGTAGTATTCGATATGCTTTGATTGTGGATTTCTTGCTTATTTCTCACCTCGGAATCACCTAATCAGGATATTTTTCCTCTCCTCTGATCGATTGGGTCATTTGGGTGGGGTGGGAGTGGTGGTGGGGGTGGGGGGAGGTGGTACTGATTTCGTATGGATTCGGGATCAGGGTATGGTCACTGTTGTTCTGATAGGGGTGGAATCGAGCCAAGCCGAGCCAGCTCGAGCCTTGGCTTGAGCAAGCTCGTAAAAACTCGAGCCAAGTCTAGCCCGACTGGTCAATAAACATTCCTAGAAAAATAGGCTCGAGGCTCGGCTTGCCAAGCTTCTGGCTCGGCTCGAACGGCTCGCGAGCCGACGACCACATCCCACCCCACTCCACCATCTAAGCTAATCCCAAACAGAGTCCTTCTCTTGGTATCCTCTTCCCATGTAATTTCTCTCAACGCTTGCTAGGGTTAGCACCGACGCCGCCACTGACGCAGGCCTACCGCTGCCACCCGCATCCACCTTGTCCTCTAATCCCATGGCTACTACGAGGTCCTCCTGAATCTTCTCCCTTGAAACGCACGTGGCGTCGCTCGTCTCTTGTTAGCGGCGGTGGTCGGTGCTCTGCAGGCCCCATCCGGTCCAGGTGCAGCAGCTTCTCCTACCCCGGTCACCTCTCTGTTGATTGGTATGAAGATGAAAACAGTTTCCATTCCTTTCCCAATTGATACGCAAGGTGACAGGGGTATAAATTACCAAGAAGTAGCAGTGTGTGTCGAGTATAAAAACAAGGAAACCCGCACCGATCTGCATCAGAGTTTGAGAAAATTGTTTTGTTAGAGAATGAGAACTGTTGGGTTAATAATTGATGCCAAAAGATCTAGCTTTTCAGTGGTAAAAATCCTGGATTTTTAGTGTTAGGAGTAGTTACTTCACAATCTCCAACGTAGTTTTCCTAGGAAGCTTCTAGAATCAGGTTGTGCAATTGATTGATTTGATATCAACGTAAGCTAGATTAATACAACCAGCTTGAAATCGATCTGATGCAGCATGAAATTGATTTGATATTCTATACAAAGATTGTGGTTAAATCTCCTTGTACGGGTGTTTACATGTATATTTATATTGATAATTTCATTGTGAGTGCATGTATCTATGTTGTGTATTTGTGATTATGCCATTGTTTTGGTTACTACTCCCTCCGTTTTAAAATATAAGATGTTTTAGCTTTGTGAACCTTCACAAAGCTAAAACATCTTATATTTTAAAACGGAGGGAGTAGTACTGTGTGGAACTTGTTAGACTATCTTATGGATCTAATCAAGCTTGCATTGTTGATTATAATTGTGAATTCTTATATTTTTAGTATAAATCGTGCCAATTATTTTCTTATACCGAGCCTTTAAGCCAGCTTGCGAGCTTCGTCGAGCGGGCTTGTCGAGCCTCGAGCCTAATTAGCAAGGTTTAGGCTTGGCTTGTATGACCTTCAAGCCGAGTCAAGCCCGAGCCGTGCCTTGTCAAGCTCGAGTCGAGCCTCGAGCCTCAAGCTTTGTGTCCACCCCTAGATTGGGGCATATGGTTGGGTTCAATTTTGGTGTCCTTCACTTCTGTAACGTTTAGTTTCTACTCGTAATATGCAATGGATTTTGCGTCAGATTCTGTATGGAGAACTATGGGTCAGTGGCGCGCACGCCCACTACAGACAAGGATGGTCACGTTAGTTCCCTTAAAAGTTGCCTAAAAAGGTAATGTAACAGTATATTCGTTGCGTTCTTCCATTCTTTCCAATACTGAAAGTGGTTGGCTGCAACCTGGATGTATCCCTGTGCTAAAAGTTATCTTTGTCTGCATCCTGTTTTTGTGTAAGCCTCTATGACACCATCTCTTCTTCATTTACTATAGCACGGTGGTACATACCTGCGAATGTGCGGTGCTCTAGGTGCGAAAAACAAGATGGTACCCCATGCCGCAGGATCCGGCCAACACCACTACTCACCAAACAAGCGCAAGGCCACTGACTAGCTGGGAGGGCCTAGCTTAAAGATAAAGGTATTTGTTCTTAATACCCATATTACCATGGTGTAGTCTGATTTAATTATTACCCGCTTGGTGTCATGCATGCTTATCAGATGTTCAGAAACATATGTGTGATTTTATTAATTCAGGCACTGTGTTTATGTGAATCCAGATCTAAATCTGTCTGACTGTCTCATACATTCAGTATATGACTACTATGTACTATACTCCCTCTGTCCCAAGGCTTAAGGCATTTTTTTAAAAGTCAAGCTATGGAAAGTTTGACCAAACTTTTTGAAAAAACTATCAAGAACTATGATATTATATACATACGATGTGAATATATGTTTCATGATGTATCCAAGGGTATATATTTCATTTATAAGTATTAATATTTTTTTTCTAAAAAATCGGTCAAACTTTACATTGTATTGAACTATTGAGCTCTGTTGCTATTTATGCAGATTAAAGGTGCTCATGCGGAGGCTGAGGCTGCTGTAGAGGTTAGTAGATTGCTGATGCCCGCACCAAAAGCAGACATCGTCTACACAACGACGAAGCACCAACACAGTACCCAGATGGGTAGTTACCTCTTTAGGAAGTGGGTATAATATGGAAATCCACAATTTCACATGTTATCATTTTCCATGTTATTGTTATCAACTAGTACTATATGTTAACGCTCATCAGAAGTTCACAAAAATCAAATTTGTTTGCTTTACAGGAAATGGTTTTGTCTTATATTATTAGATTTACTTGCTCTTTACATAATTTAACATTTCCACTTAATTTCAATTAGTACCACGCACAGGCTGCTCATCCCTTTCTGCTACCCTCCTTTTCTAAAGCTTGTGGATTGAAAGGGGGGCCTTGTATGCCCTTCCAAAGATAGAGGGAATATAAATGGTGCATGGCCACCCTTTGCAAAGGTTACCCATGGTATCAGGTATGGATTCCAAGTGGTTTCGACCGACCTGATGTGAGATCTTGTATCTCACTTTTTTTGTCGTAGCCTTACTTCTCTATCAATTTTCTCATGAAGGCTGTCCCTTGTGTCGCTCGCTCCATTATAAACAAGATGTTCTAAAATGACAAGTTTCCAACTCTGTATAGTGAGGGCCCTAAAGGCATGCAGCAACTATATGATGTGGATGTCTCCCAAACGATGGCCACCACCTATTTGGGTGGCCGAGGTTGGTCCAATTATGTCCCTGAGAATGGTCTAAAGCAGGGGGATGAGGTAACATTCAATTTTAGCAAGCCTAGGAAGATACTTGCACGCCATCATACACCTGTTGACCTAAGTACCAAGAATAGAGGTAGTACTAATTAATTTGGTTCTGTACTCATCACAACCTCTAATAATTTTCTTGCGACTAACTGTTCCGCACCATTGTCTTTACTCATCATATGACCCTGACCACTTTTGCAGTCCACTTACCCTTATGTACCACCCAGAAGGGTGCCAGCATCAAGTTGTTGGCACCATCATCGGCACCGGCCCTAGTTCCTGCAACGACACCTATTGACCTCAATAGGAGAAAGAATAGAGGTAGTAACTTAATTCGCTTGTATACTTGAAGGGAATATACCTGAGAGGCAATAATAAAGTGGTTATTATCTTATTCCATGTTTATGATAAATGTTTATTTTGCATACTATAATTGTATTAATTGGAAACGTTAATACATGTGTGTTTAATAAACAAAATACAAAGTTCCTTGTAATGCCTCTCATACAAACTAGCTCGTTGATTAACAAGATGATCAAGGTTTCCTGATCATGGACATTGGATGTTGTTAATAACGAGGTCACAACATTAGTGGAATGATGTGATGAACATTCATCCGAAGTATAGCATTACGATCAAAGTCATTATGTTTATATTGCTATAACATCATACGAAGTAATCTTAGTCCTTAGACCATGAGATCATGTTAATCACTAACACCGGAAGAGTATCTTGATAACATCAAACGTCACACCGTAACAGGGTGACTATAAAGGTGGGTTTAGTACTATGAAGGTGTAATGTTGAGGCTCATGGATCAAGAGTGGGATTTGTCCATCCCGATGACAGATAGATATACTCTGGGCCCTCTCGGTGATATCACATTGAAATAGCTTGCAAGCAAGTGATGTGATCACTAGAATGTTATATCACAGGAACGAGAAAAGAGTGCATGTCGATAACGAGATCAAACTAGGTAGTTGGATGCCGATGATCGAATCTCGGGCATGTAATATATCACGAGACAAAGGGATTTAGTTACGACGTTAAAGGTTCACACGATAACAAGAGTCATTGTTGAATATGTGGGAGTCAGTACGGATCTCTAGGTCCCGCTGCTGATTTTTGATCGGAGAGGGGTCTCGATCATGTCTGCATTATTCGCGAACCGTAGGGTGACATACTTAAGTGATACTGTCACCATTTAGGAGCAAATATGTTTCAGATAAATATTAAGAAAGTGCTGGAATCATTTCAATGGAAACCGGAATTGTTTCGGGTGAAATTGCAGAAACTGGTTCTGCATCTGATATTGAAATGTTGCAGGGGATTTTATGTGAATGTTTGTTAATTAATGTAATTCACAAAATTCTGAATAAAATAAATAAAATAGTTTTATTTAATGAGAGCTTGCATTAAATTTGGTGGAAATTTAATGCATGTGAGTGGAAGTGTGAGTGGAGGCATATTTATGTGAGTGGAGCATCCACCACATGAATGATGGAAGAGGTGGGGGCACCACCATGGCTGCCACGCCATGGCCCTTGGGTGCCCCCTCTTCCCTATAAAAGGCACCCCTCTCCTCCTCACAACACACACCTCCTCGTGAAGGATCTCTCTCCCCCTCTAGTTATTCCCCATGGTCTCGGATTAGCGAGATACATGTTCCCGATGGCTTTACTGGAAAGGAGTTGCTGCTTCCGCTACTTTGCTAGAGCGAAGGACGGAAGTTGTCGGGGTACTGAACATGTGTGCGATCACGGAACCGCTGCTTTGCGGTGCTGGACTTGGTGGTGCTGGACTTGCTGGAGCTAGATCTGATGGACGTGCTGGAGCCGGACCTGCTGGACTTCATCACGATCTTGAGATCAGCAAGTGTACAACTACATCATCCACGAGTTCCATCTCGTTAACAAAGCTTTGTTGTCTTTGAGGGTAAGTTCTCTATGGATGTATATACACCTGTTGCTTGTATCTAATAGATAGATCTTGGCTTATAGTTCCCATCATAGGATTTTTTTTGTTTTCTATGCTGCAATACCAACAGTGGTATCAGAGCCTGATCTATGCGTAGGTGCTTTGCACAGGTAGTACACATATGTTTATATGTGGGCGATGATGATCATGTTATTGCTTCTTTCATGTATTTTGGATATTTGTGGCATAGTGGGATGAAGCGGCCCGGACCAACCTTACATGTCATCGCACATGAGACCGGTTGCACGAGTGACATGCAACTAGTTTTGCATAAGTGGTTGGCGGGTGTCTGTCTCTCCTACTATAGTCAATATCTGATTTACAACGAGTTGCTAATAACTTAGTTATCATCATTGTGGTTCCATGTTCGTAGGTAAGACCGGTTCTGTCTCGGAAAGCCCTAAGCCACGTAAAACTTGCAATGGATAAATTAGAGGTGTCTAGTTTAGATTGTTGCTGGGCTAGTGTCATGATATGGTAATGTTGTAAGTTGATGTATGGTAGATACCCTTACAACACACCTAACGTGTAAGTTCCATCGACCTTGGCCTTACACACAAAGGAATGATAGAGATCATACCATGATGCACATGATAGTGATCAAATGCATGGACCATATCATTCCACTTTACACATATGATGTTTGCATCTTATATTGCTAGTTTGGCATTTTAGTAGCATTATAAGATGATCCCTCACTTAAATATCAAGATAAAATGTGTTCTTCCTTAAGTATGCACCATTCTATGGATCGTGTTTCGAGACATCATGTGATGATCGGGTGTACTTGACTCTACGCTTTCATACAATGGGTGTAAGACAGTTTTACACACGCGAGTACTAAGGTTCTTACTTGGGGAGCCTAGCATGTATAGACAAGGCCTCGGAACACGGACCGAAAGGTTAAGCATGAGTCATATAGTTGATGTTATTCCCATATTGATGCTCGCCTTTGAAGCTATACCGACTCACGTGATGATCGGACTTGGTGTAGTGGATTTGGTTCATGTAATCACCAAAAAGGCACGAGGGGTGTCGTTTTTGAGTGGGAGTTCATTCCTAATTTGGATTAGTCGAACTCAATTTGTCATAAACTAAATCAAAGTGAATTTGCATAATTTTTTGTAGTCATTGGCTTCTGTTCACTACCTTATGCTTAGTTTTAATTGAGATAATAAAACTATAGAATTCTAGATATTTACTTTACGAACTGGTATCGTATTGTTTTGAATGTCAATTTAAAGTTTAGAAGTCCTATTGCAAACTTTCAGCAAACTCTGTTTACTCCATGAAGTTTAATAAGTAGTATTAAATCAAGAGTAAGAATTCCAATTTTAGTATCTAAAGTATCATGTTTGCCTCCATGATTATTGATATTCAAAAGTTGTTTTAATATCAAGATTATCTAGGAGCTGAAAAAGTGTTTCAGAAACCATCATGTGTGGAAGATATTGTGATATCTAAAACAATGTTTTTGGTTGCATTATGATAGAGTATAAATTTAGCAAAATACATGTTCTCATATTGTATGAGAATTTGTGAAGGATGGAGATACTAGGCAACCGGATCTCCCAAAAAGGTTTTGGGAACTAACATTATACTCGCGATTCTTCCTTATAGGCTATAGTAGCTTGATCATGAAAGTTGTCATGATAAGGATGAATAGAAGATGTAAGTAAAATGTTTACTACACTAATAGATTACTAAAGAATGGATTTTTGAAAGAACACCAAACATTTGATGATGGTGATCCACTTCAAAGTGCAAGTCCAAATGTATTAGTATTTGACTATATACACTATGTACTATGTGTCATGTGAATGACACCACTATTGATGTTGATAGATTGTTTTAAAGAAAAGGAATTGTTGAAAGAGAATCTATAAAATATTTGGCAGAAAAGAAAAGGTTGGAGATGTCCAACTTAGGTATATAGAAGATATACATGTTATGGCTGTATTCATTACTTGTTAAACAATGTGGTTATGAGGTATTGGATACCGGTATTGGATACCAAATTGGTTGGTGTGAAGTGTCATACAGAACAACACAATTCATGAACTACAACAACCTAATTAACTGGCAAGAGAATAAGTGATGATGTTCATCGAAAACAAATAAAGTGTTATTGTGTTTCTGTTGTCGTTAAACCTAGCCTTCAAGATTTGTTTTAATAATTGTTATTTTGTTCCGGTTTTACGAGAACAATGGTTATTCAAATAATTACCGTATTCCATAAAGGATGGATGAACTTTTACAAGTCTAGTTGGAGAAATCACATCCATAAACATTATTGTTAAAATGTCGTAAGACAAATGATTGGAAGATCACTTATGAAGTGACATCGCTATTTGAATTATATTGGAATGTAAACATGAAGAAACTCCACGTTGATGGATTTTTGGAGTCTTTTGATTTTGATCAATTGACGCTTGTGAAACTTTTCTCGGGATAATTGAAACTCTGTTCATAGGCCAAAGAGGAATGGATGACTAACTTATTGGATATTATGCATGTTGATGTATATAGTCCATTATGTGTAGCCATATGCGATGGATCTTTTTGCTTCATATTCTTTCTCTAGAAACTTGAGTGAATATATCTATATATTTACTTAATAAGGAAGAAGTATGAAACATTTAAAAATTGTTCAAAGACTTTCAAGATGAAGTGAAAAATCATTGTAACAACAAAATAAAAGAGTTTATGATTTGATCATAAAGGAAGATATTTGAGTTACAGGTTTAGCCAAACACCTAAGATCTTAGGAATTATTCCATGAATTTGCATTTCCCGATAAACCACAGGAGTATGGTATGTTCGAGAGATCAAATCAAACCTTGTTTGACATGATAAGATCAAAGGTGTCATTTATAAAACTGCCATTATATTTTAAGGATTAAAGCTTTAGAGACTACCGCTTTTACACTGAAAAGAGCACCATCGTGATCCGTTGAAATGACACCATATGAGTTATGGTTTGGGATAAAACCTGAATTGTCTTTTCTTAAATTTTGGTATGCTATGCATAAGTAAAATGTTTACAACCAAAGTCGGATAAGCACGTCTTTGTAGGTTATCCCAAATAATTTGTTGGGAATTCCTCCATAACACCGAGGACAAAAGAGTTTGTCGCTTGGAACGTCAAGTTTCTTGAGAAGGAATTTTTCGTGAAAAGTTAAGTGGGAGGACAATAGAACTTTGATAAGGTTGCTGAACCTTAGCTATACGTGCTAAGTAGCTCAGCGCCGGAAAGTGTCCCGGTGGCGGCCACAATGCTCGTGGCTCCCGTGATTACAAAGGGTGTGATCTTGGAGATTAGAGTTCCTATTGAACCATGTGGGTCGGTAAGAATCAAATACTAAGATTTGAAACAGAAGTCGTTATTGTTTTGACAATGATGAACCGACTGCATGCAAAGAAGCGGTGATGGGCCCTGACTCTATAAAATGACTAGAAGTCATAGAATCCGTGATAGTATCCATACACGAGAAATCAAGTTTCTGAACTTGGAAGACCCTCCGAAAAGGCGTGAAGCCTATCGGTCGTGTTTGGATCTATAAAGAAATAGACATGGATGTTTAACATCTATGAAATAGTTGACATCTCAGAAAGAAGTTTACGGCAATATTCAAGGAGTTGACTATGACAAGATTTGATCTTTCACAGCGATATTTAGTCTTGACGGATTAATGTAGCAACCACTACATATAATTTGGTATATGGTAGTTGAATAAACAAAACAAGATTCTTCTAATAGAATGGTTACCTAGGACGTGACCATGACATGGTCCGAAGGGTTTTGTTAATTCAAAGGGTGCTAAAAGGGCATGCAAACTTCAATAGTTGAAGTGAGCAAAGCGGAGTTGGAATCTTCACCATGATGAAAATGTTAAAGGAGTTTAATTTCATCGGAGATGATGAAGATGCTTGCATTTACAAGAAATTAAGTGTTCCAATACATTATGCAGAGTACATATTGTTGATTGGAAATGATGTATCTTTATTTGATACAAGTTAAGAATTTCATTAAATGGGATTTTGATGAAAGACTTGGGCAAAACCGGAATATTTGGCATCAATGTCTATATGGATAGATTGAGGCGCTAATATGATTATGCCAGACGTACATATATGAGATATTGAAAGGGTTCAATATGGAAACAACAAGAAAGGTTCTTGCTGCATGGAAAGGATTGTATCAATATTCAAGTGTTTCAACACTTGGTGAGTAAAATCACATGAATATTTTGATCGATTATATCGTGATATGTATATATCCAGATATTTCCTATGCTCTAAATGGAATGAGCACATACAAGAATGATTCATAAGATGATCATTGGACGATAGTAAATATATTCTTATGAGCTTTGGAAGAACTAAGAATATATCATGTATAAGTGACAAATAGTTAAAGGTAGTTCATTGTAAAGTGTTACATTGATACTAGTTTTGTCACAAGATACAAATTAAATTTATCTCAATTTAGACTATGGGTGGCACAATGTAATGGAAAGGATGTTCCATGATGGATTTGGATGAGTTCCAAAGTTGAGACATTGTGACGGATACTACAGCAAAAGGCTAAGTATATGACTGCTATAGTAGCAGCAAAGGAAGGCATTTGTGTTAAGTAGTTTGTTATCAAACTAGGTGTGGTTCAAAGTGGGCTAATACTATGAAGATATATTGTATGACAATAATATCAACATATTTTAACCTGAATGAACTAAAGGTCTCACCAAAGGACCAAATTTATACAATGCCATCTCATTTGAGAATGAGTGATGCATAGAGATGCAAAGACATGCAAATACACACGGACCTGAAATTGTCAGATCCGGAGATTATGTTAACCACTAGCAATCGCGTATATGCAACACCAGAAAGCCATAGGTGTTCAATACGCAAAGTTTTTCAAACTAGATTATTGACTCTAGTGCAAGTGGGAGACTGAAGGGAATATGCCCGAGAGGCAATAATAAAGTGGTTATTATCTTATTCCATGTTTATGATAAATGTTTATTTTGCATGCTATAATTGTATTAATTGGAAACGTTAATACATGTGTGTTTAATAAACAAAATACAAAGTTCTGAACACTCTCATATAAATATCTTCTCTTTATGATACTACTCTTAACTACTCTCCGGTTGGACACTCTAATCATTGGTAGGGCTATAACAGCACACCTCAAAGTAAGCCTTTCCCATCTAGAAAACCCCACACTGTCACCTTGAGTACTAGATGAGTCCAACAAACACCACAATTTCATAGAAACATCCAACTCCAAGTATAACTCATAACAAGTATTTGTAATCTCTAGCCTTAGTGCCACCATGGTGAGCACGATGTCACTTTCACACACATGGGGAGAGCAAAGATCTATTAAAGCACTTGAGTAGCAAGTATGATAAAGAGAAGATATTTAAGAGTAGTATCATAAAGAGAAGATATTTATATGAGAGTGTTCACTAGTGAAAGTATGATCCCTAGGCCTTGTTTCTAAGCACTGAAACACCGTTTGCAATTAGATCTGTTACATGTTTGCTTGCTTCCATCTTTATTTCAGTTTTCCTTTAGTCTTTTCCATGCCATCAAGTTATTTTCTATCACCGTTACCACTTATAATTATCTATACCACTTGTATTTCACTATCTCTTCACCGAACTAGTGCACCTATACACCTGACAAGTGTATTGGGTGTGTTGGGGACACAAGAGACTTTTTGTATCTTGATTGTAGGGTTGCTTGAGAGGGAATACCTTTGACCACTTCCTCCCCGAGTTCGATAAACCTTGGGTGATACACTTAAGGGAAAACTTGCTGCTATTCTACAAACCTCTACACTTGGAGGCCCAACAACTATCTACAAGAATAGAAGTGCGTAGACATCAACCAGCCTGCAGCATCCCTCAAGTTTAATGGTCGGGTTTGAAAAAAAAGTTAAATACTTGTACAGAGAGGAGGGCATCTAGGACCTACCCGCTAGAACATATAGGCTGCATCGGGGGCCCACAAGCCAGAACATACTAGAGAGACTGACATGGGGTCTCAGCAGCAAGACCATATATGGTTGCTACATCGAGCAATGTTGCCAAGGTCTAAACAGCGGACACGGCTGAAAAAAGTCCATCATACGCAGGTTTCATTTACAAAGAGACCGGCATGTGGGACCTAGTAGCATGGCCTTATACAAGTGCTGCCTCGAGCAACATTGCCAAGTTCGAAATAGGGAGGCGCGAGTGTGGAAAAAGTCCAGCATGCACACGTTTCTTCTAATGAGAGGCTCACAAGGGGGAACCAGCAGCCTAAAAAAATGGCTGATGCATCGAGCAGT
Source organism: Avena eriantha (assembly GCA_910589775.1). Classification (NCBI taxonomy): domain Eukaryota; kingdom Viridiplantae; phylum Streptophyta; class Magnoliopsida; order Poales; family Poaceae; genus Avena; species Avena eriantha. Next base: position 94,182,547 of record OU342742.1, read on the forward strand.
GCTATCAAGTTCAAAACACGGAGGGGCGATCGAGGGCAAAAATTCCATCATACACACGTTTCTTCTAATGAGTGGATGACATGTGGGGCCCTGCAACATGATTAAACGGTAGATGCAGCGAGCAATGTTATCAAGTTCGGAACATGGAGGCGCGACCGAGGGAAAAATTCTATCATACACACGTTTGTTCTAATGAGAGGACAACATGTGGGGTCTAGGAGTTTGATTAAACGGTACATGCATCGAGCAGGGCTATCAAGTTTGGAACAGGGTAGCGCGAGCGAAGAAAAAAATTCCATCATACACACAATTCTTTTAGTGGGAGGCTGACATGGACGACCCAACAACGTGACTAAATGGCAAAGAGATCAAGGAATGTTATCGAGTTGAAATCAGGGAGGCAATAGCCAAGGAAAAAATTCCAACATGCACACGTCTCTTCTAATGAGAGGATGACATGTGGGACCCGGCAACATGATTAAACAGCAGATGCATCGAGCAACACTATCAAGTTCGGAACAGGGTAGCGCGAGGAAAGGAAAAAAGTCCCATCGTACACATGATTCTTCTAATGAGAGGCTGACATGTGGGACCTAGCAGCCTGACTAAACGACAAACGCATCGAGCAACATTATCGAGTTCAAATCAGAGAGGCGTGACCGAAAAGTATGGTCTGCTAGAGACACTGACGTCTAGGACCCACACGCCTCAAAGGACTTCGGTGAGTCAATGGGAAATGAAAACCGTTTTCTGCCACGTGCTGGCCGAGCTTCCTCCATATTTTTAGTGGTTCTGTCGTAGTAGAGGGCCGCGAAACCAGAAAAAAAAGTTTTCCATCGGCCACGGTCTTGTACGACGATCGTCGGGCCAAATCATTGCAAAAGGAAACATTTCTTGTAGTGACACAACAAAGACCAAGCAAAATATTTTCATGCGTGATAGAGTAGCATGTCATTTGTGGCATGTCCATTCTTGTTCACAACACTATTATCACAATGCAAGTATAACAAATGTAATGCATATGCAAGGTCAATGTGCATGGAAATCGTTTGAACATCATCCAAATGTGGGAACTCAAAGACTCCATATAACGTCCTAGTGTGGCACTCCAAGCAATTGACTAGAATCTTGATCAACATCTTTGATGCATGAATAAGAGAATTTGGCAAAAACACATGAGGAAGAATATCCAAAACAACATTATTATGTGTGCAAAGCAACCATTGGAAAGAGAAATTGTTCAATACGTTGGATGTCACACACAAATCATCAAACACAAATATGATGGGGATATGAGTATCACAAACAGAAGCAAAAACAACATGTTTCCAAACTGTGGCGCCCCGCAAAAACCACTACTAGAAAATCGTGTTGTTTTTGTGCATTGCATCATCATGACCGCATGCTCATGTCATCATGCCACCTTGTATTTGAGCATCGTCATGTCATCTTGGATTTGTTTGCATAAAACTATTTTCGAAAAGCCTGTCTGTGTTTTCTAAACGCCCGTCTTGATTTTAAATTAAAACCTCGGGTCTCCGTAATATTTTGTTTCGTCTACCAACGGATTTCAAAAGCCTCGTTTTAAATAAGAAAATATATTTTTTTATTTTTTTAGGAGGCAGCCAAACCGGGCCGACCCGACCCGGCCGACCACCTCCAAATCCTAGACTAACAAGACCCTAACCCTAACCTACCCAGAACCACCCAGCCCTACCTACCGCCACGCACACCACCCTGCCACCTCACCTGAGCCACTCCTAGCTCGCCACCTCAGCCACTCCCACACCCTTTTTCTCCCAGCCGCCAGCCACACCCAGCCACATCAGTTGGTCTTGCACGTCGCCAGTGTCCCTGCTCCCTGGCCCCGCACGCGCTCAGCGGCACACACAACGCGTGACTCCGCCTTCCGCGCTCACTCGGTCAAGCTTGGCCCTACAACTATGCATCGCACGCGGTCCCCAAGCGATAGACACCGACCGCCTCGCTTCGCGTGACCTGCCCCGGCCCCACCATCGCGGACCCAACACCGCATCTCCCCTGCCTCGTTTCCGTCCCCGTCCCTTAGTCCTCGCCTTCCTCCTCACCAACCCGCCACCGTTTCCCTGCAGCAGCCGGTGCCTCCGTCTCTCTCCCCTCCTCTCTTGAAGCCCACCACCGCTGGAGCTTAGCCCCGCATCTTCGCCGCCTGTAGGAGCTCGCCTGCCCCTGCTCTCCTGGTCGCAAGCCGTCCCACCGCCTTCCTCCTCCCGGTCGCCGTGACGCCCTCCCCCTCAGCCGCCGGCCAGCGTCTCCTCCACCACCGCTAGCGCCAGGCGCCACCCGGCCTCTGTCCTTCCACGTGGCCGGCCACCAAGCCGCCCGTCGCGACCGCGTCTTCCGCCGCTGCCCTCTGCGCTCCACAGTGACGTCCCCGCCGCTGTCTCTCCCTCGGTGTCGCTCCGGCCGTCGCCGCGACCCTGCCCCTCTCCTTCCTCGCGAGAACGACCCCCACCGCCACTTCTCGACGCCGGGCCGACCCTGCTTCCTCCTTCCCCCACGGATCCCGCCCTCCACCGTGGCTTCCTCGTCCAGTCCCCACCACCGCGTACCCTCCACCGCCAGCGAGCTCCTCCGCCCGACCCCGCCCCTTGTCCGCGACCTCAAGTTCCTTCCCCGGCGACCGTGGCCCCGCCTCCAGCGCCGACCTCCGGCCTGCGCCTCGTCAGCGACGCCCTCCGGCCTCGTCTCGCCTCCCAGCCGGCTTGCATCCTCGCCCCTGCTCCTCGTCACTGCGCCTCGACCTCGCCCTGGCTACGCGCACGTCCGCCGGCTCACCCCGTCACGCTACTGCGGTGCCATGTCCACGCGGTCTTCCCCTGCCTCGGTTCCTTCCAGCTCAAGAGAAGCCGACCCAAGTTTGTGCTGTGTCCGTAGTTGTTAGCTGTTTTCATCAGGTGCTCTACTGATGTGTTGTTGTGGAGTGTATCTGTGGCAGTGCTATTGATCCCGATACCCTATTGTTCCTGCCTCGCAGCACCACCTCATGCTTGCTACGTGCATCCTCGTGCTACCTGAACCAAGACAATGGAAGTGCCACACCGACAATCTACACAAGACCCTCGAATTGCAAGGTCGAACGACTACTGCGACGTGGAACCACAAGGCCGTCGACTAGAAACCGAGGAACCACGAACCCGAAGGTCATCTACACGAAACACCGAGTCCTTGATCATGGATCCGAAGACCCTGGACCTAGATCTGAAGACCGCACCTGCACGACCCCGAACCCGGCAACACACCAAGTTCCCCGAAACCGATCCGAAGACCGATCCTCGAAGCCCGATGACCGTACTGAACCGGCGACACTCAACGAACCGCGGACAAGATCTTCTACGTGGAACATCAAGTACTCCACCGACACCCGACCCTGAACCCGAGTTCTTCGGCACATGCGACAAGATCTACTCCATTGTCTGAGAACGCTTCCACCAAGACCGATCGCCGTCGGACCCTGTCGAACCCCGGACCCCTGGAACCCAAGATCTGCCGAACCCAGATGTGTGACCCTAAGCCCTTATTTTTATAAAATATGACATTCTTCTGTTGCATATTAAATTGCTCACACATGCATACATATTTTGTGGGTCCGGGTTATTTTATCGAATCACCTCGTAATTAAATATGGAGTCCATCTGCGGGATACCTTTGTCTTATTCTGGACTCCATTTAAATTGGTGTAGCGAACCGATGCCATGTTTTGCCTTGTTAAGACAACATTTAAATTGCGGGGTATCTAAATAACTTGAACCATATAATTAATTGTCGGGACCCCGGTTCCAATTAATACTGCCTAATTGCACTGCATCATATCATAATCATGCCGGATCTTCTGCCGAAGTATTAAATATTGCATCCGGTGTTTCTTTTAGTGCTTTGCTTCTTCGCGGATTAGGCCGATGAGTGGATGCGAGTATCGACAAGTTCTCTGGGTATGAACCTTCGGCAGTGTTTTCCCAGGCGAGCATCTCTCCTTCTTTCTACCTATTTTTCATTTATAGTCTTTATTTCCTCCTGTTGATCTATTGCTATCCGTGTTGCGATGCTTTAGTTTTCGTGCACCAGTTATATCCCGTGCAGCCTCTATATTGCCTTGGACACCTCCTATTACCTGTGTTTGGTAGATAGCTGGCCTTGTGAGTCGTAGTTGCTTGCTCAGGTGCGATCTCGTGTTGTCAAGTACCACAGTTGCTGGTATGCTGGCAGATGTTTATGGTGGAGATGACCATGACTTTAAACACAACTATTAAATTGCTAGATATAACTAATGCAGAGGCATCGGTGGGCAATAGATGTTATTTGGTTCTTCCACGCTCACTTGTGTCCCGTAGGACCCCGAGTACTTGATACCTGTTCCTTGATTTTTCGCACTATCCACATCCGGGAGGCCTTATGGACCCCCCTGAGCCAGAGCTTGATTCATTTCTATTTCTTGGGGCCACAAACTAGTTTGGAGTTTTATTTACTATCCTATACTTATGCCATGCTTTACTGCTTATCCTGGGGCCACAAACTAGATTGTGCGTGGAGCACCTGTACTGTTTAGGACCGTGACACGTTTTCGCTGTATCGACAAGCCCAGTCACACTTTCGGGTTCCCAGTCGTTTACAGCCATCCACACAAATCCTGGGTCCGTTCCGGAGCAGGCCAACTTCGTTGCGGGTAGCTTAGTGGGGTGGCCCCCTGAAATATTTCTGAATCCTGTGATCGCTTTGTCGTGAATGCCTCGTTGGGTTTTGAGTTGGTTTTTCCGAGGTTGATCGAGTGTGTGTTGCTATTTGTGCACCCCTGTAGGGTAAAACTTTCTGAAAGCCGTGTCCGCGGTTATGGACGACTTGGAGCACAGTATCTCGATCATAGACAAGCATAACTAAAGTAGTGCTATAAACTTGACTCAATATATGACTAGTAATCAGATTCAACCATAACGGAATGGATATTAAAAATGCCAACAACTGGTGGATCTGGGTTGTTTGTTATATATGCCTAGTAAGTATTGCAACTCCAATGGAATGTGATAAAAGTGCCAACAACTGCTGGGTTTTGGGATTCCTCGAGACAATTTATATCTGACTAGTAAATGTTCCAACTACAACGGAATGGTTAATTAAACTGCCCACTACTTATGCTTCAGGATGACTCATTCTATCTATATCTGACTAGTAAGTGCTTCAACTATAACCGAATGAATAAAACTGCCAACTGTGTGAGTTCCTTGGTTTGACTTCCTCGTTTGGTCTCGAGGGGGAATACCAGGATGGGTATGTTTGGTGTTACTATCAGGTTGGATCCGGATAGGTCTTTCTTACCCCTCTCTGATAACCGTCAGTTGTCCGAGTCTCTATAGGATGTTTAGTGCCGCTGCGCTGCCGCTTCAGCCCACCATACCTATGTAGGCGAGAGCCACCGAATTCTAGCCTCTCCGTGTACTGGCCTCAGTACTGACGCTCCTCTTTTTCCTTTGCCCTCTGTCGGCACCCCTTTTGTTTTGGCAGGTTTGAGATCGACGTCGTTAGCAGGGTTACCCTTCCGTCTTGGCCTGGGCAGGGTTATAGACGCCATTGGTTATTCTTTAGGGCTCTTAGCCCCATTTGCATTTTGTCCGTAGTCGGGCGCCCTATCGATTTCAAGGTGATTTGGATCTTTGTATTGTATATATGTATTCTTGACTCGTGGAGTCGTGTGGTATATATATATCTGTTCTATGGGTCCCATCGAGGACAGTTGTGTAATGTTATTACTTTGTTTTCCACCCGCACGAAAGTGCCTGGTGGGCGTCCTTGAATCGTTTCTATGCGGGTTTGGCAGAAAGGGCAAAAACTTGCATAGGGCCGATTCGAGGGTGTTACACAAACATACCATATGAAAGAGCAATTGTTCCTTATGTTTGTTGCAACAACTATACGAGAGATTGGAAGCTGTCATGACAATACATGCTCATAATGGCATTATGGTTGCACACAAAACACCTGAAAGAGAAATTGTTCAACATTTCTGTTGCAACATACAAAGCATCAATATCCAATAGAAATAAAACATGATTATCACAAGGTGACAGAATACCATCAACATGCTTGCAAGCTAACCATAGGAAAGAGAAAATTTTCAACATGAAAGATGCAAAGCATGCAATTGAGATGGGTTCGATCTTGAACTCACTTGGGCATGCTCTCTAGAGCTCTTTTTGTCAACTCGTGCTCAACCGAGGTTGACATGATCGTGCGGGTACCTACACATATCATACACAAAAGAAAGAACGTGTGTGCATGGTAGAGAAACACATCATCCATCCTGGCGTATCTCTTCTTGTGCACATCACCATTAGTGTCAATCAAGTTTAAAATAGATGCATGGTGAGTATGCAAGTGAGGAACATGCTTAGCATGGCATTTACCAAAATCTCCAAAATTTGAGAAAGCTATGGGGACCATCTCAATAGAAACCATATGTGAATTATTGTTGCAAGCAAAACAATTGAACGAGAAATTATTCATCTTAATTCAAGAAACAATAGAAATAGTAAAACGTCCATGACAAATCATGGTCCTAGGGATACCATTTTGATCATCATTGCAAGAAAAACATTGGAAAGAACAATTGTTCCACAAAGTGTAAGCAATGATATCATCAATGTAACGTTTAGAGCATGACATGTTTATGACAACATAAGCACAATCAAATAATTTCACATGCTCAACATTATGCAAAGGCAAAGTATCACGTGGAAATATAAATGAGTCATATGTGATATCACAAACATCATCCATATCGTGCCAATCATCACAAGTCATCATGTCCACTAGTGGGATCATGGCATCATCAACACCCTTATTTTTACCTTGTTCATACCTCTCATATGAAGTGGGTGTTGTGGTAGTCTTGGCCTCCATGTGGGTGACTTCTTCATCTTGCATGGGGATGGCATCATCTTCATCCACCATGTACATATTCTTGGTTGTAGGAATCATCATCTCCAAGCTTGGCGCTTCTTGATCCATGGAACCTAGCACATCATGAGAAAACACACTAGAGGTAGAGGGTAAGTTGTTAGAAATCAAAGTGGTCTCACATGACCTATCAACTACCACTCTCAACTCACTCGGTGTATCACTCATGCCCTTCAAGTGGAAGCACTCAATCTCACATATGGTGGAGTCACTCATCTCACTCTTGTTTTCACTCAAGTGGGCTAAGTGGCTCCCATACTCACATGCGATTGGTACCACATCATCACTCAAGCATATAGGGGTAGGCTCGGTTCTCTCAACTCCATGTGCCTCCTTTGGTGAAGGGAAGGTCCCATGCTCACCATTCTCGAGCTTGTCGCTGTCCTATACTTTGGGTGCCATTGTGGTGGTGGCACTCATATAGGAAGTATTGATACTTGATGCCATCTTCGCCATTGCATCAAATTTTTGGCAAAGCAACTTGTTTTCTTCTATCTCTTGGGGGTCATATTTTTGACGGCCTCGTCCAACTCAGCAAAGTAGAGGTCCATCTCTTGCTTGTATGGCATTATTGGGGTGCTTGGAGAAGAAGTTTCATTGAAACTCTTGTAGTTGGATGCTTCATCTTAGACTTGAAGTTTTGGCGTTGAAGCTTGATGGCGTGGAATATGGCTTGAAGGTGCCTTATGATGATGGTGTTAACGGAGGTCATTGGCGTGCCTTGCCGAAGGTTTATGCTGGTCAAGCACTTGGTCATCCACATGATGCTCGCCACGATGGTCATTTTCCTTGGCACTTTTCTTGTGATGATGGTGCCTTCTTGAGCTTGATTGAGCATTATGGATGGTGCTCAATGTGTATTCTCCGCCTTCATGGCTAAGATGCCTTACGCGACGTATTTTATCCTCTTGATGTTGGCGATGATCATGAGAGGGTGTATGTCGATGAAGATTCTTGCTTCGTGGCGTCACTTTTGGAAGATGATGTTGGGGCACCACTCTTCTTGTAGGTGGTGGCACTTCTTGCCTTGGAGGTTGTTGCGCATGACGCCTACGAGTTGGTGGTGCTTGGCGCCTTGGAGTTGGTGGTGCTTGGCGCCTTAGAGATGGTGGTGCTTGACGACTTGGAGGTGATGGCGCTCGTCTCCTTGGAGATGGCAGCGCATGACGCCATCTATGTGGTTGCGGTGACCCAGCTACCACTGCATGATGTAGTACACTATAGTCGTTGACATAACACTAATGAAACACTGTTCACTAGTATTACATCCCTCAGAGTGGTACAACAGAAAGACATCAGTTCCAAGACATGACTATAGATTACAACTCGACTCTTTACAAAAGATCCAGAGAACACTCTAGGTTAGAGAGAGGAGAAATCAACTTCTTACAAAGAAGAACCAAAAATAATAACTCAGAACTATCTAGTGATTAAGACTATCATATGAACTAATTGGTTTGCAATTTCTTCTAATGCAATGCTCTACATAAGTAGGTTTTGTGGCTAGAGAATCAATTCCTAGCTAATCTGGAACTTTGTCTTTACTTCAGTTTTTGTATATGTTGACTTCATTGACTTCATTGAAGAACTTGAGCTATCGATGATGGTTTCTTGAGCAAAAATTGATGTTGACGTCGTCTTCAATAGCTTAGAACCTATCAAGGGTTAAGAAGGTACGGTTGAGTACGAGGGTACTCCGCAAGTTCACTAAAAAGGAGTGTATGATGCACTATCTCTATAGCCATAGACCAAAGGTCATAGACAATGCAGGTTTTCGTAAACATTTCTTCAAAGGTTGCTTTTATTCTGAAAACTATGTCCGACAACCTTCACAGGTTGACCAAAACCTTCATGGGGTTCCTTTCGTAGTGCGTTCGTAGCTCTTTCCTTGAACAGGGAGTAACATGTCACAGTTCTTACACTCTGCAGAGGTGTGTTACTTTACTCATGAGAGACCTTAGCTTTGTTGCACAACCAAGTCATGAGCTTGTCCATACTTCCTTGGTATGGGGCCTAGTCTAAGATCAAAGCTAATCACTACCCCCTTCGCGACCCCGCATGTCCCCTTTGTGTACGCCATGCCCACATCTTGAACTACGACAATGGTTAGTACAGACCGTCAGATGCCAGAACTATCGTGGGACGTTGAGGGCTCCCACCCATATGATGCATATCCTGCACATCCGGATATTACCAATTAATGCACGCTACGAGGATGACAGCCACGACCTACACATCCGGATGCATGCGAGAGGAAGAAGATATAGCTGACTTCTCCATCCCATTCCAAATCTCATGGTTAGCGCGTAATATACAGCGCTAGAATCACTGGCGACATTGGTTGTTAAGTCCTAGATATTATGTTCCTTTACCACTTGAACTATATCAACAAATTATTACCATTTGGTAAATAATCTATAATTATATTATTATGAAAATAGTCTTTTCTAACCTTTTTGAAATGTAGGTGATGACAACATTTTAGTAACAAGCATTTGATAGAAAATAATCAAAGGACATGAGCAAGTTGTGAACTTGCCTTTTGTGATTGCAAGATTATGCACTCACGGTCTTCAAGATACTAGAAGATCCAAAATCTGGAAATAGCATCATTGGTCCGGTAAGGACTAATATTTAAAGAAGCAAGATGTCATCATGCATAAGTAATGTAATGCAATTTGATAAATGTGAATCCCTAGACTAATCGTATCTGACATAGGGTTTGAGGCTTGTGATGAGTTCTTTGGAATGTGTTGTACTTTTATATCAGCTTCACACTTGTTCTTGTTATTAAGGCTTGTGAGAGCGTGTGAAAACAATATGCAAGTACAATGAGTAGCATACAATAGTAAAACACTCAAATAAGCATGGTATCTAAAAGATATCTTAAGCCAAATTATTAATCATTAGAGCCTTTATAGAAATGCTTAAGGATTACTTTTAATGCTTCTTAAAAGAATAACTTTTAAATAAAATCATACTTAACTAAACAAAAGCATTTAAATTATAAGTTAACACTCTTAGGCTTCCTTTGCTAGTTATAATTCTCAAAGAAGAAAGAATTACTTCATTTGAATAAGGACTACATTAGTAGTTTAGACTTATCTATCTTGGTCATTATATGGCATTATAATTTGGTTCACTTCATAATGTTTCTTTAAGGTTAATTAAGAGTAATATTACTTTTAGTTGAGTAGTAGTTTCTTAACTTTATGATTGAATAAAACCATTTGTCTCCTTATAAATGAGTGGTTATGATTTGTAAACAAGGAAACACTATTATTTAACTACTTATGAATTACCTTTGGATTTTTAATATGTTTATAAACTTGTGGTTGAAGTGATGGTAAAATATTTTATTAAATAAAATAAAAATATCATTCTTGAGGATTTTATATTTCATAAGAATCTTATTGGAAAATAACACACACTTATTTGTGAATAATAGTTTAACAAATATTGTATTTAGGATGCTTTGGACTATTTTTACTTTATAGTAGCATTACTTAAGATTAACACTATTATTAGACCTTTCATGGATAATATTAGAAGCATTGGCAATTTTATATATCCTTTTATGAATTATCCATTAAGGAAATAAGTTCAATTCAAGTTTATTGGATTACTAAACATTTATTTAATTCAAAAGTGGATTAATATATTTTTAACGTTTAGATATTATTTTTGCGATCATTTTGGTATATTATAAATATTTTTATGATTTTTAAATAATAAGATATGATTTTTATAAAATTTATCACTTTACAAATACTAAATAAATAATAATTACTTAGTTAATTATCACAAAAATGTACAAAATAAGTTTATAAATGTATATTTTGTTTTTCTAAGAATTTTGATATATTATACTAATTTTTATGAATTTTAAATAATAGAATATACTTATTTAAGATTTATCCCTAATAGGTTATTTACTAATAATAATTATTATATTGTTTAAGTTGGAGAATAAAATATGATAATAGGTTTATATTGCAGAGTTTATTTTTCTGAACATTTTGATATATAATATATATTTTTCTGAGTTGTAAAACAAAAGATATACAATTAATAAGATTTAATCATTTTCTGGAATTAAAAATAAATATTAAATGGGTTTATGAGGTAATGCTGGTGTCAGCATGAGGTGGGGTGACTTTTCTCACTGGGTCTATTCCTAGCCCCAACCACTGACTAACGGGCCCAGGGCCACGTCATATACTAGGTATTATCTATTATAGAAAATATTAACTAATAAATAATTAAAACTGGACTATGACATCATCCGGGATTGATTCTTCCAGATCGTCGATCGAGAGCACGCGAGCAAGCGGGAGTGGGCGCGTTGGATAGAGGACGCTAGGGCGAGTCTAGCGGTGGTTGCGCGGCCGGTTTTTGGTCGCCGAAGTACGGTGCACAACGTCGGCTAGCGGCGGTGATGATTGGTGCACGTCGGAAGACGATTCTAGGATGCAATCAAGGAAAAGCAAAGTACCAAGAGGTTCAAGATCTCATCATGAGTACGATGGATGGGCCGGGGAGACCGGAGATAGTCGAGGAACGGTGAATTGACATCATCGACTGCGACGGCCGACGGGAGGAAGAGATCGATTCCGCTTGATTCACGACATGCCAGCTTGCGCACTTGGTCCTAGGCAAATGATACGTTGCTACCGTATCCATAATTTTTGATTTTCCATGCTTGGTTTTATCTACTTTCTTATGTTTTGTTCCAACTTTGGAGTACTTTTTATACACTTTCTTGGACTAACCTATTAACAAGATGCCACAGTGCCAGTTGCCTATTTTCTGCTGTTTTTTGTTCCATGAAAGTCACAAAATCAATATTCTCAGAATTGGACTGGACAAAAGCCAAAGTCGATATTTTATCGGAAGACTCGCGGAGCCAAAAGATGAGACGGAGAGGGGCCAGGGGCTGGCCACACCACCTGGTGCGCAGGTCAGGCCAGGCCGCGCTAGGGGGTGGTGTGGGCCCCTCTGGCACCCCCTCGGTCTCCCCTCTCGCCTATAAGAGCCTCCTGATGCATAAACCCTAAATCGTCAAGTCTCCAGCCACGAAAAGTTCCGCAGCGCCGCGGCCACCAAAGGGGAGATTCGGGGGACAGAAAGTCTCTATGAAATTGTGATCATGAGCTTTGTAATCAAGTAGATCTACCTTGCTACTCAAGTGCTTTAATAGATCTCTACTCTCCCCATGTGTGTGAAAGTGACAGCGTGCACACCATGGTGGCACTTAGGCTAGAGATTACAAATACTTGTTATGAGTTATATTTGGAGTTGGATGTCTCTATGAAATTGTGGTGTTTGTTGGAACCATCTAGTACTCAAGGTGACAGTGTGGGGTTATCTAGATGGGAAAGGCTTACTTTGAGGTGTGATGTTATAGCCCTACCATCGATTAGAGTGTCCAACCGGAGAGTAGTTAAGAGTAGTATCATAAAGAGAAGATATTTATATGAGAGTGTTCACTAGTGAAAGTATGATCCCTAGGCCTTGTTTCTAAGCATTGAAACACCATTTGCAACTAGATCTGTTACATGTTTGCTTGCTTCCATCTTTATTTTAGTTTTACTTTAGTCTTTTCCACGCCATCAAGCTATTTTATATCACCGTTACCACTTATAATTATCTATACCACTTGTATTTCACTATCTCTTCGCCGAACTAGTGCACCTATACACCTGACAAGTGTATTGGGTGTGTTGGGGACACAAGAGACATCTTGTATCTTGATTGCAGGGTTGCTTGAGAGGGGATACCTTTGACCACTTCCTCCCTGAGTTCGACAAACCTTTGGTGATCCACTTAAGGGAAAACTTGCTCATGTTCTACAAACCTCTGCACTTGGAGGCCCAACAACTGTCTACAAGAATAGAAGTGCGTAGACATCAGCGAACGAGTACACACCGGTGCTTCTAGCGGTGGCTCTGGTGAGGTGAGGGGCGGTTGGAAACGGTCAGAGCGATGACGAGCGGTGGATAGGGTTTCAACATCTCTTACAAGAAGAAGAGGAAGAAGAGAAATGGGGCACGATGAGGTTCCTCCAGCGGCGCCGGGCTATATATAGGCAACGACAGCATCTGTGGCGTTCATCTCAGCGCATGCGGGGATCGCGATGACGACGGAAAACGGAGCTCCGGCCAGTGAGCTGCTTCCAGCGGGCGAGGAAGACGACGATGCTGATTTTAGCAGAAAACCCCCTGGATTACTTTACGTCTCAACCTGCAGTCCTCCCTTGGTCCCACTCGTCGGTCAGAGAACTGGAGATGACCTGGGCTAGTGTTGGGCTTCTGCTGGGCCGCGGCTGAGTGAGCGAAACATGGCTATTACTGCTTGTGGGTGATGCATAGAACATGGGCCATGGTGGACTGGTGCGGCTGGCAGGCTCCTTCTTTCCCCTTTTCTATTTCTATTTTTATTTCTGTGTTTCAAAATTTCATTTCAAATATGATTTCTACAAGGGTTTGAATATCAAAAAACTCTATGGCATATTCATAAGGGTTTATAGGTTTATTTTATTAAACCTCTTTTAATTTTTCTTTATATTTTCGGAAGTCATGAGTATATGAAAGGTTATTTTAAAGGAAAGTTATTATTAGGAATTAGGATTTTATAGATTTACTTCCTATAGGAAAATCTTATAGAAATGATTTGTTTTTCCACTTAATGAATGTAATGGTAGTGTTTTAAGATGGTTAATGAGGTATGGAATATATGCACACATAACCTCATCTAATAACCATATTAGATGTTGGTTTAAACCCTAGGGTTCTTAAAGTTTGGAATTTCCTTTATTCAGATTCCATTACAATTTCTTCATAACCATTCAACTTATTTTTTTAAAGTAAACATGGATCACTTCTTAAACTAGTTGTTCTCTATTTTCTTAAGTGTGGTTAATGTTGATAGAATTTTATTATATAGTGGTGAATACCCATTGTCATTCATGTGGCACAGGTGATCTCAATGCCCAACATTTATTTAGGGTTTCCAATACCACACTTGCTATGGATCCTAGAGGATACACTACCCTCAAGTTTATTAGTGAATGTTGCTAGGAATCAAGGTTTAAGGATTGATTCTGAATTTATAATCTTGAATGATATCTCAACTCAGAGTTAACTATAGAGATTACTGATTAATGAGATCTTGATGGTATATGAGACTAGGGCTTTATTAGGGTTTAAGAGAATCAGGTAGGCATGGGTCTTTTCATATCTTGATATAATCTTGGTTAAGGATTTCTCAAGTACTCCTATCTTAATACCTCACTAAGCTTATCTTTAGATAAGGCATTCCTTTCCTAAATATACTCTATTTACCTCTCTTATCTTATTCACAAAGATCACATCTTCCTGAATAAGGCAATCATCTAACTCCACCATATCCATCATCATATGATGACATGGTCATGCCACTTCAACATTATTCCTCCTTCATTCTTCTCCTTGTACATATGACTTCCATTTCTAAACTACCCTTGATAAATCCATCAATGCAGCTACTACTAACTCCATCTATTAACTTCCTTAAATCCATATTGCAACTACTTCCAAGGCTTACAAGATTACAATTCTCACTATATCACATGTGATATCAATCCTCTGGGATAGGTATGGTCCTACTTCCATAATACAAGTTTGTTCTTGTATTGGCTTGATTAAGCTACTACGCCTCCAACTACTCCATACAACTTATATTATATACTTCATTATACTCTAGCTTGACTTCTCATGATCAAGCTAGATGATTCACTTACTAGGATTTTCCTAACTTGGTATACTCACAACTCTTCTTCATCAGCTGGTCATCTATTCTCAAGTGACTTAAGAATACTAACCACCAACCTTTGATCAAGCAAAGCTTAGGCTTCTAATTGTCTAATCAAGATCTATACTCAATTAAGTAGTAGACTTGTACTGGTCTCTCTATAGGCTTATCTTGTTAAGAAAGCTTACTCTAAGTTTATATCCACTTGCCTTAACAAGATTATAATTTGATGTACTAATACTACTAGCTTTCTTATAGCTTCATAATTACTATCTAAACTCTTGAGCTTAAATACTTCTTCTAGTTAACTCATGAGTGAGTTAACTCCTCCAATATCAAATGGTTTCATCACCACTAAGGATCACATTCCATTGAGGATGGCACACTCTACCATATCTAGTCCGAGGGAAAAATTCCATCATACACACGTTTCTTCTAATGAGAGGACGACATGTGGGGTCTAGGAGTTTGATTAAATGATACATGCATCGAGCAGCGCTATCAAGTTCGAAACAGGGTAGTGCGGGCAAATAATAAAATTCCATAATACACATAATTCTTTTAATGTGAGGCTGACATGGACAACCCATCAGCGTGACTAGACGACAGAGAGATCAAGCAACATTATTGAGTTGAAATCAAGGAGGCAATAGCCAAGGAAAAAATTCCATCATGCACACGTCTCTTCTAATGAGAGGATGGCATGTGCGGCCCGACAACATGATTAAACAACAGATGCATCGAGCAACACTATGAAGTTCGGAACAGGGTAGCGCGAGGAAAGGAAAAAAGTCCCATCATACACACGATTCTTCTAATGAGAGGCTCACATGTGGGACCCATCAGCATGACTAAACGTCAAACGCATCGAGCAACATTATCGAGTTCAAATCAGAGAGGCATGACCGAAAAGTATGGTCTGCTAGAGACACTAACGTCCAGGACCCACACGCCTCAAAGGACTTCGGTGAGTCAACATCATGCGAGGAAATGAAAATCTTGCTTCTGCCACGTGTTGGCTGAGCTTCCTCCATGTTTTTAGCGGTTCTGTCGTAGTAGAGGGTCGCGAAACCAGAAAAAAAAAGTTTTCCATCGGCCACTGTCGAGCCGAGAAATTCGTCGCGGAATACGCGCCTTGTATGACGATCGTTGGGCCAAGTCATTGCAAAAGGAAACATTTCTTGTAGTGTCATAACAAAGACCAAGCAAAATATTTTCGTGCGTGATAGAGTAGCATGTCATTTGTGGCATGTCCATTCTTGTTCACAACACTATTATCACAATGCATATATAACAAATGTAATGAATATGCAAGGTCAATGTGCATGGAAATCATTTGAACATCATCCAAATGTGGGAACTCAAAGACTCCATATAACGTCTTAGTGTGGCACTCCAAGCAATTGACTAGAATCTTGATCAACATCTTTGATGCATGAATAAGAGAATTTGGCAAAAACACATGAGGAAGAATATCCAAAACAACATTATTATGTGTGCAAACCAACCATTGGAAAGAGAAATTGTTCAATATGTTGGATGTCACACACAAATCATCAAACACAAATATGATGGGGATATGAGTATCACAAACGGAAGCAAAAAACAACATGTTTGCAAACATACCATATGAAAGAGCAATTGTTCCTTATGTTTGTTGCAACAACTATACGAGAGATTGGAAGCTCTCATGCCAATACATGCTAATAATGGCATTATGGTTGCACACAAAACACCGGAAAGATAAATTGTTCAACATTTTTGTTGCAACATACAAAGCATCAATATCTAATAGCAATAAAACATGATTATCACAATGTGATAGAATACCATCAACATGCTTGCAAGCTAACCATAGGAAAGAGCAATTTTTCAACATGAAAGATGCAAAGCATGCAACACAGCTGGGTTCGATCTTGAACTCACTTAGGCATGCTCTCTAGAGCTCTTTTTGTTAACTCATGCTCAACCGAGGTTGACATGATCATGCGGGTACCTACACACATCATACACATAAGAAAGAACGTGTGTGCATGGTAGAGAAACACATCATACATCCTGACGTATCTCTTCTTGTGCACATCACCATTAGTGTCAATTAAGTTTAAATAGATGCATGGTGAGTATGCAAGTGAGGAACATGCTTATCATGGCATTTACCAAAATCTCCAAAATTTGAGAAAGCTATGGGGACCATCTCAATAGAAACCATATGTGAATTATTGTTGCAAGCAAAACAATTGAAAGAGAAATTATTCATCTTATTGCAAGCAACAATAGAAATAGTACAACTTCCATGACAAATCATGGTCCTAGGGATACCATTTTGATCATCATTGCAAGAAAAACATTGGAAAGAGCAATTGTTCAACAAAGCGCAAGCAATGATATCATCAATGTAACGTTTAGAGCATGGCATGTCTATGACAACATAATCATAATCAAATAATTTCACATGCTCAACATTATGGAACGGCAAAGTATCACATGGAAATACAAATGAATCATATGTGATATCACAAACATCATCCATAGCGTGCAATTCATCACAAGTCATCATCTCCACTAGTGGGATCATGGCATCATCAACACCCTTATTTTTACCTTGTTCATACCTCTCATATGAAGTGGGTTGTAACATCCCAAAACATCAATACAAGCTTATCAAGATCTAAATCATCAAAATTTAGGGTTAACAAAAACTTTTAAAAATTAAAAATGAAAGCATTCATGTGTATGAGCATTTAAATTAGGAATTGATTTGAATTGCCATGGTTCTGTGATTATTTGGTTGTAAAATGTTTCTTAGGTGACTTAAACATCATCTACCTCATTCCCAAACTTTTCCCAAGGAAAATCAAATCAAAAACAATTAAAAAGGAGGAATGGACATTTTGGCCATTTTAAGCCACTGCACTACTTTGAGTGTTCCTAGTACTCATTTCTCAACAGATATAATTCTAGATCTTTACAGCCCTTGCTAGTACACATAATTAAGTACCAAGGCCCACCTTTTGATCTGCTAAAAACATTCAAACACTATATTAAAAGGCATTGGAAAATTGAATCTATTTCATATGGGAAGATCCAACTTTTTCAAAAACCATCAATTTGAGCTCCACTTTCCAAACCCTTGCAACCAGAGACTACCTAGCACTAGTGTAGATCACCCAAAATTTTGAAACCAAAATTCAAAAGTTTACTTCTTGCGGCCATTTCATCAAACAGGTGGCAGGCACAAATCTGGCCAAATTCGAAACATTATTTTGAGCAGTGATTTTGGGCACCATTTGGGCCTAACTCGGTCCCCTTGTCCCCCCAGTGCACCCCTACCCTTGCTAGCCCAGCTAAGCCATGTGCACACGACCAATGGTCATGGCCATTAAGGCCGAGCACCTTGAGCAACCTCACCGGCGACATCGCGCCACAGCAGCCGCCAGCCTCTCTCACCTTGTCCAACACGTCGCTCGTGGTCCACCTCCAACGTCCAACTAGCCCCAGCCTAGAGACAAAGACCAGAACGGCCAAGAACCGCCGCGCCCGGAGCTGGTCAACCATGCCGATGCCGCTCGCAGAGCACGCCCAGTCCCCGTGTGCACAGAATGCCCCTCGACCGCAGCCCATGCCCACCGCTTCGCCATGACCTAGGGAACACCCCAGACATCCCCGTTGGCCACCCAACGCGCCACAGCCACCGCTCGCCGTCGAACCCGCCGCCTCTGCCGCCCAGAGCGCGTGACGCTCCCGACCAGCACAGAGCTCGCCTTGCCACGCCTTTAAGCCTCAGAGCACCGCCAAGAGACAGGGCACCGTCCCCTACCTCGAGCCACGCTGCTAGCCCCCTGTGCCGCCCTCGCCGGAGTCGCCTGCCCACACCGCTCGGTCTCACGTCGAGCCTATATAAGCCGGCCACCCCAGCCTCATTTCTCCACACTCACTCACTCCCCACCTCTCACTGAACCTCACCCACCTCTCGTCGACGCCGCTCGAACTCTACCTTGCCGGAATTGGAGCCGAAGCCGCTGTAGTAGGAGGAGAAGGGCGCCTGCGATTTAGGGCACCCCAAGCTCCGCCGCAACTGCGCCTCGCCTCGCCGTCGTCTACCAGCCGTTTGCCCGCCTCACCGACCTTGCTAGAGCCCTGGTACATCCCAGGTAGACCCCCAGCGAGACGCTAGGGTTCGAGCTCGCTGGCGACCTGTTCGTCGTCGACGACGAACCTCAGCCGTACTAATCCTACAGTCCACATCACGCGTATCGTTTCGCGTGTTAAGAGCCACTATCCAGCGGGACCCCCTGTCAGCTGAGCCCCGCGCCGCGGAGCGCCACTGGGCCGGCCCATGTTCATTCCCGTGCTAGCCCAGCCATTCAAAATTGGATTTTTCTTTTTAGAGTTAATCTTATTTCTTTCCACTAGTTTAAAATTCAATTCTGAGAGTTTTACAAATCCAAATTGCATGAAACCAATTTTTCCTGAAAGGTATTGAAATGATCTATCCAAGCCCGTTGGATTTAATTCAAATAGAGTTATAGATCTCTCCTAATAAAAATAACAAAACAGAAGCATTTGCAACTTGCAACATTTTTATAAATCAACCAATATAGATTTTGAGTTGATTCTAACTCTCAAAAATCACATTTCATCATATATATCTAAATAGGTAATAATATTAATGTTTACATGCAGTGACTTTGTACTAGTACCAAAATAATGCTATATAGGCATTTCTAGTCACTTTAAATCATTAAATAATGAACTTAAACCAAAGTAATTATGATCCAACCTTTAAATCTCATTACCACATGTTAGAATATGTGGTGATGACATGTGTCAACATGATCCCATATTTTAAGTGGTGAATATTAAATCATAGTTAATTTTCCAATGAGTATAAATTGCTTTTCTAAATTAAAAAGATGAAACTAGTGATTTAAACTTGTGATGCTTGTGATGATAATAGATCATCAAATGTGTGTCTTAGAATGCTATTTAGCCTAGTTAAGTATTGTTTGGTGATTGTGTACTCCGTATGTATTTATAGACGATAGTATCGACCAAGCTTTCGAGGAGGAGGAGTTCTACCAAGAAGAAGAAGAACAAGAAGAAGAAGAAGAAAACTTCAACCACTACACTTCACAAGGCAAGCCACCATTAACAATGCAAGCTAACCCTTGCAAGTTTCCTGCTTAGCAAGCTAGGATCAAACTAGATAATTTAGCAAAGATGCTTTAGGCATGCTTTGATCACACTCCTTTGACTATTAGTTACCCCAAGTCTTATTTACAAGTTTTACCTCCCTTAGTTTACACAAAGTTCTTCACTTGTTTTGAAGGTAGCATAAAGAGTATAAAACTTGACCTAGTTAGAACCCCTTTAGATGTCATTCTATGGCATGAGATTGAACCCATCTTTTCCACCTTAGTGAACACTCTTAACTTAGTAGTTTAGAGTAGATCAAAAATTTGAGTCACTTTAGATGGGAACACTTGGTGAAAATGAATTATGAAAACCTTGGAATGATGAGTCATTCAATTGAGATGTTTTGACATGTGTTGAGAAACACAAATGGTTTATGATGATGAAAATGTTGAGGCATGAGCCTTAACCCTTTTTATAAAACTGATGGTTGGATTCGGATGCGATACCATTCCAAAATTACCGTACAACCACACTACCTGAATTGGGTAAGGCTTAGCTGGAAATTTATATGCATTAGTAATAGTTCCCTCGCGGGAGAGGTTTGAGCTGAGGCTACCTCTCATGATGTCCACCTATGCAGTGCCCAAGATGACTGATGGTCATGGTTGGGAGGCCATGCTCATAGGAGAGGTTCTTATACTAGGGTGTGTAAAGGGAAGGTTATGTTTGATTATCTGCATACTAAGTATGATGATTCAGGGTTATACCTGATAGATGTATCGAATCTTGTGGTGAAAGTGTACCACTCTATAGAGTGTCAAACTATTCGAATAGCCACGTCCGCGGTTATGGACAGTTGGAATGGCCATACTGTTTCGTTGTCAGATGTTTTCCAAACAACTTATGAAATGAATGATGAACTTTGACTTGACCACAACAGGGTTGTGTTTATGACATTAGCTTCCCAACTTAAGTGATTCTAGAACTTTATTTTATCTTTCTTTGCTTCTGAACTCAGCTTAGGTTTCAAACTTAACTTTATAGTTAAACATAGAGTTAACACTTTAACTTTAGAACTATCCTACTTGTTAGTGGTAGTTTGCGAGTACTTAAAGAGTACTCATAGATTTTGTCCCTAGCTATTATCATGGCCAGACTATGAAGGAGACTATCAAGATGATGGCCAACAGGATGGCTATGATAACTAGGACTATATGCCTTCGTCAGCATTGCTTGTGCCCCTGAAGATGGACTGCCGACCAGAACCGTGTCATTGCCGACCAGAAGGCCCAGACTTTCGCACTGCTCGTCTAGGATCGCCAGTCTCTTCGCCGCCAGCGTGCAAAGAAGGATCGCACCATCGCCCGTCTTCGCAAGAAGGTGGCCGACCTCGAGAAGACAGTCAAGGAGCAGGCAGCCCAGCTTGCAGCAAAAGAAGAAAAAGATGAGGGTGAAGACATCCAGGGAGACATGGATTCTTACCTCAGCAATGATGATGATTTTCTGGCGGAGGATGCCATGGACTTCTACACTGACGATGCGGACTCCGACTTCATCGATGATGAGTAGATGCACTAGAGCACTGTCGTAGCATGAGATGTATTGGTCTCATTGTATCGTAGCTTGCAGAATGGTTCTTCAAACCATCTGTTTTCCCTTTGATTGTTGTGGTGTGTGTTGTATCGTGTGCTTGCTTGCCTGAATGAAATGGAGTTAGTTGAAAAACCTGAGTCTAACTCAAAGTTTTAGCTTTGAAAACCCAAAACCATGAACCGTAGAAATTCCCTCTTACCCCTATATCCATCTAAATCTTCAGATGACTCGTGGAAACCAAGGAGGGAGCAGCTCGTCACAAGACCCAATCTACAGATCTTGCAGAATCTCATCGCAGACCGTGAAGCAAGCAGGGCAGAACGTCAAGACAACTTAGCAACACTTCAACAGATCGCCCAGATGGCTCTCAACAACCAAGGGCATGGAAATCAGGATCACCAGGGATCCAAACTCAAAAACTTTTAGAACACCAATCCTCCAATCTTTAGCACCTCTGAGAACCCATTAGATGCTGATGACTGGTTACAGACCATGGAAAAGAACTTAGAAGTTGCAAGAGTTGATGAAAATGAGAAAGTTCTCTTTACCACCCACTATCTGGAAGGAGATGCAAGAGCTTGGTGGAATAGCATCCGCAATATGAACCATGGTCAAGTGATGACATGGGAAGCCTTCAAAGTCAAGTTCAGCCGCACCCACGTGCCGCAAGGTCTAGTCAACAAAATGAGAGATGAGTTCCGCGAATTAAAGCAAGGAAGAATGACTGTGGTGGAGTATCGTGATAGATTCCTGTCACTTGCCAGATATGCACCGGATGAGATCAACACGGAGGCCAAGAAGAAGGAGAGATTCCTGAACGGACTGCATGATGAAATGCAGACTGTCCTCGTCAACATCCGTTTCTAGGATCTCGAAGAGCTAGTCGACTCTGCCATTCAGATGGAAGGGAAGATTAACCAGGCAAACAACAACCGCAAGCGTCGTATGATGCAGCAGTATGGATCCAATAGTCACCAGAAGTACCGTCCCAACCCTTCACCAGGATATGCACCCAGGAACAACCGACCCCCAACGTCTCGCCCAAGCTACCCCAACCGTAGCCGGGGCAATGTGAAGTCCGGAGGAAACAATCACAACTCTGGTAATGCCAACAATTTTAACCGTGCACCTCCCAAGAACAATAGCAACAACAACAACAACACTGCACCCAGAACTGGCAGCAATGATGTGCCTGTCGCAGTCAAGGACAAGTCCCAGATCACTTGTTTCGAGTGTGGAGTGAAGGGTCACTACTCTAATGAGTGTCCCAAGAAGACTGCAGCCAATGCCAATGTGAATGCCCCAGCTCAGCACCAACGTCGTGTTCAACCAGGAATGAGATTTTCCCCAGGGAACCCTCACAACTGCAACGGCCGTCTCTTCCACATGAACGCAGAAGAAGCCCGGGAAGCGCCAGATGTAGTGCTAGGTATGTTTTCTGTCAACTCAGTTTTAGCAAGAGTATTGTTTGATTCGAGAGCATCGCATTCGTTTGTCACCGAAGAATTTGTATGCACTAGTAAGATTCACCCAACCAACCTGAAGCATGTCATGATAGTTCAAATCCCCGGTTCCACAACCAAAGCTAGAAAAATTTGCAAAGATGTGCCTATCAGAATACATGGGATAGATTTTTATGCCAACCTAATTGTACTTGGAACCAAAGGTTTGGAAGTAGTACTAGGCATGGACTGGATGTCAAGGCATAAAGTACTGATAGACTATGCTATGAAAGCCATCACCATGACCAGTAGTTCTGGAGTAATAGTAGAACATATCTCTGAAACCTTACCCCGTCAATTCAAGTGCAACAAGAGTGTAGCCCTGCCCACCATAGACCAAGTCAGAGTAGTCTGTGAATACCCCGACGTATTCCCAGATGAATTGCCAGGTATTCCCCCAGATAGGGATATTGAGTTTATTATCGAACTAATCCCCGGAACCGGACCCATAGCCCAGAGACCCTGTAGCATGAACCCCACAGAGCTAGTGGAACTGAAGAAGCAGTTGGATGCCATGTTAGAGAAAGGCTTGATTCAACCAAGTGCATCGCCATGGAGATCACCAATGTTATTCGTCGACAAGAAAGATGGAGGCAACCGTCTGTGCACAGATTACAGAAAGTAGAATGATGTCACTGATGCACTCGACTTTCAACGTAGAGCTCGTTGGGAACCCCAAGAAGAAGGTATGATGAACACAACAATAAGTTTTCCCTCAGTTATGAAACCAAGGTTTAATCGAACCAGTAGGAGCAAGGAAAGACCCCAAAGGTGTTACTAGTTGAGCTTTGGCAGGGTGCACTACCGGTGCTAGTAGCAACGTGGAGACCTGCACAACACAACCACAGAACTTTGTCCCCAACTTGCGATCTGGTTGTCAATCTCACCATGTTTTGTGGAAAACAAAGGATTAAACGTATCGAATGGAAAGAAGTAAAAGTTTGCAGAAAGTAAACACAAAGTAGTAAACAGTTGTAGATTGTATGTAAAGAAAAAGAACCGGGATCCATATTTCACTAGAGGTGGATCTCCTTAGATAGATAACATGCTCGGTGAACAAATTACAGCGGGGCAATTGACAAACACTGAGAAAGCAATACATGCATATACTAATCATCTTGACTCCTCTGAGACTTGATTGTGCATTACAACATAATACATAGACCGCCATCCAACTACGTCTATGACTAATAATCCACCTTCAGGTTATCATCCGAACCCCCTCCAGTATTTGCAAGCAACAGATTATTGCTTTATGAACTGCGTGTAAAGTAAACAATACGATTGTTCTATGAACAAAGGATTATAGTTTTCTCCCTAGTAGCAACATCACATCTAGTACCTTAGAGATTTCTGTCACTTCCCCAGATTACCAGAGGCATGAACCCACCAAAGTAAACATACTAACTCTTTGAGTTGCTAGCATCTACTTGGCCAAGATAGCTACTAACAACGGAAAGCATGCAAGATCTCAAATAACAAAGACATGATAGAATCAATAATCAATCTAAAATAGCATCTCAATATCCATCGGATCCCCGCAAACACAACATGTATGGATTACAAATAGATGATCTTGATCATGAACGGAGCTCACTAGATCTAAACATGAAAGCACAAAGGAGGAGAAACCAGCCATCTAGCTACTACATGGATCCGTAGTCCAACGATGAACTACTCACGCATCACACCGGAGGCTTGCATGGTGATGAAGAAGGCCTCCAGGGCGAATTCCCCTCTCCGGCAGGGTGCCGTGAAGAGCTTCAGATCCCTCCCGATCTAAGGATGGCGATGACGGCGGCTATAGACTCTTTCGTGGATTTTTGATCGGGTCCTTAGGGTTTTCATGCCGAGGGCATCTTATAGTCGGAAGGGGAGGCCGAGGGGGTGCCAGGGCTGGCCTCACAACCCCCTGGCGCGGGCCAGGCTGGTCCGCGCGGCTAGGTGGTGTGGTGCCCCCCTGGTCCTTCTCCGTCTCGTATTCTGGCAGTTGATCACTTCCGGAAAAATAGGCACTTTGGCTTTTGTCCTGTCCAATTCCGAGAATATTCATTTTCTGACTTTCCTGGAACCAAAAACAGCAGAAAATAGGCAGCTGGCACTGTGGCTCTTGTTAATAGGTTAGTCCAAGAAATCATATGAAAAGTACTCCAAAGTTGGAGCAAAACACAAGAAAGTGGATAAAACCAAGCATGGAACATCAAAAATTATAGATACATTTGCAATGTATCAACATCCCCAAGCTTTACTCCTGCTCGTCCTTGAGTAGGTAAGTGATAAAAAGAAAGAATAATTTTTGAGGTGACATGCACCATCAAAGACTTGATCAGAGTATTTGCAAAACATTCAAAGCTGGGATCATAGTACTTTAATCATAACATGAAAGACAAAGTTCTAGCAATAAGCAAAGAAACTATGATGCAACATGAAATGGCACAAACAAAATATTCATGAATAACAATGCTTTGCAAGACGTTTGTTTGTTTCACATAAAGAAAACATAGCATAGTAGTATTCAGCTTGTCCCTCAATAGGGTAGCAAATGTAAATGCATATGACACCTTCAAAGTTCATAAGAGTGACAAGATACAATAGTTTCAAACAAGCAATAACAAGTTATGCATCAATCAACTAATCTTGGGACAATGCACATAGAACTAAGAATGGCCACTATGCTCTCAAAGTAGGTGCATAAAGATAGAAGGTGGGGACTCAATATAATGGTGGAAGAAAAACCTTTTGTAAAAGGAAGTAGGGATTCAAGTCTCATAAAGAGCTTACAAAAATTATGGTACTTATAGCTTTCAGCTCTCATTGCCCCTATCATAAGCATCTTGAAGTGATTAAGGTTAAAGTGAACAAACTATGGTGTACATGCTTGACGAAGTATAAGTCAGAAATCTCATGTCCCTTGTATACGAGGGCAGCTCCTCATGCTACTCAAGTTTAGTCACCGGTAAGTTCTTGTCATCGTAAGTACATGTGTATCATTGAGAACCGCCAACAGGGTACCCCTTGCCCGATGATACGGAAGAATCCCCATATCAAAATGACAAGGCAAGCAGACAACGAGCATCTCAGCATTCTTCTTATTTACCATGGGAATATGGTGCTTTTTTCTCTCTCTCCTCTTTTCATAGTATCTTTTTTTTTCTTTTCTCTTTTTTTCTCAATA
Source organism: Avena eriantha (assembly GCA_910589775.1). NCBI lineage: Eukaryota > Viridiplantae > Streptophyta > Magnoliopsida > Poales > Poaceae > Avena > Avena eriantha. The sequence continues at coordinate 94,208,734 of OU342742.1, forward strand.
TAGGACTCTTTTTTTATAAGAAGAATGCTTCATAGATAGCTCATTATGGTTACGCTGCAGGTTTCCACCATGTAAGCATGGATTAGACCAGCGGCCCAGGCGTTTCTCTAACACATATACATAACTCCATGGACTTACAAGCTCCCCTTTCATTTCACACCGATGACATCCATATACAAAAGAGCATGATATCAACTAGGTACAAGTACCAAGTGCAATGTTGAAAGAGTTCCCCATGAAAGCATGGTTCTGCTAATTCCCGACAAATAAGTGCAAGCATATACAACATAGAAGACACAATGGTTCAAGTTTATTAAGGGCAAGTAAAGTAAAAGTTTTCCATCAAGTTCGTCAGAGCTTTAATCACAAGTTTTCTCATAACAAGTGGAAGGTAAACAAAAGCATGAATATACTTGGAATAGCATAAGCTAGTAGGTAGGTATGGTGGACTCTTTGGAATAACTTGGTTTAGGGAGTTGGATGCATGAGTGGAACTCATACTTTGTTGTGGAGGCTAGCAAAAGACTGGGAGTGACAAACTAAGAGAGCAATAATGGCCATAATCATGCAGAGCGACAAAACATCATTGATCAAAGCATAAAGTGAAACTACAAGTTGAAAACTAAAGGATCATAAAGGCTATGGTGACTTGAGATAGTCATAACATGGTGTGAGCATGTGCCAAGTCAACCCAAATAAAGCATCAAAGGAGAATACCACTATACTATGCTTTAATATGCTAAAAGAACGCATGATTCATCCAAGGCACATTAAGCAATGTCAATTGTTTATAACAAGTCATGCTATAGCAAAGAATACTAAGCATAAAGCAAAAACAATATTAAGCATGGCATGACAAAGTATAGGCCACAGTCAAAGACGAGCCCTTTTTACCACATAAGTACGAACTTTCCTACTCTTTTCCAAACCAAACCAAACTATTTGCAAACCAAATGTATGAAAGAGGGGGTTCAACCAATTTATTCAGAAAACTAAGCAAAACAAGCAAACTAAAAACCAAAACAAAAACGAAAAAGAAGACGCTCCAAGAAAAACACAATTGTGCATGAAACAATAAAAATGAAGCGTTTGGAAGAAACCTGGGATTTTTATTGATGAAGAAGGGGGTGCCTTGGGCATCCCCAAGCTTTGACGCTTGTACTTCTTGGATATTTCTTGGGGTGACACGTGTGGCATCCCCAAGCTTGAGCTTTAGTCCATCCTTCATCACATTACTCATTCCTTCAATACACTTGAAATTTTTCCTTCATACAAAACTTCACACAATCTCATTAGCAACATTAGTGCACTTAAGATAAATAAGTCTCAAGGTTCAGTTCTAACACCAAATAAACTTCCATTAGAACACTAGCTAATGTAGAACTTCCCTCGAAAAGCTCAATTCCCCAAAAGAACTCAAGAAGGAACTAACAAGAAGCAAATGCAGAAAATGCCAGAAATCTGTCAAAACAGACCAGCAGGTAAATACGAATTTTTTAGAAGACCTTCTGTTGATCAAATCAAAAAGTGTTGAACTAAATAAAGTTAGATAACAACCTGGGGCATAAGCACAAAAAATTACAGGTCAATCCGACATATATAACTCTCTCACGAATGTTTATGGTGAATCACAGAAATCTGTTTCGGGACAACAACTTTCCCAATCATTACTTCACTCTCATTAGAGGTTACTCTTGGCACAAAAACAAATAAAAAGGATAAGGAGAGGTTATTACAAAGGTACTAACTTCCAAGACTCATCTAAAACTCTTGGGTTATCTCCCAACAAGTACTTTTCTTTAACGCCTTTAAGTTGGGCATAAGAAGCAAAGAAAGAATCAAGTGTTCTCAAATGAAGAAGCATTAAGACCAAATTTTGTTTTCATAGGAGAAGCAAAAGAAATATTTTCTCTCTTTTTAGGGAAGTGTTCTATACCTTTCTTGAGTGGGAGTTGATATTTAATGGTGCCTTCTTTCATATCGATGATGGCACCAACAGTTCTAAGAAAAGGTCTTCCCAAAGTAATAGGACAAGAAGCATTGTATTCAACATCCAAAACATAGAAATCAACGGGGACATAGGAATCGTTAACCATAATAAGAACATCATTAGGACTCCCCATGAGTTTCTTTTTAGCATTAGCATCAAGTGGGACATTCAAATAAAAATCTTCAAGAGGAGGCAAATCAAGCATATCATAAATCCTTCTAGGCATAATAGAAACACTACTATCAAGATCACACAAAGCTTTGAAATCAAAGTCATTTACTTTCATATTAATGATGGGTTCCCAACCATCTTCTTGCTTTATAGGAATAGAAGCTTTATGTTTCATCTTTTCTTCTTTAATCTTTATGAGAGCATCAGTAATGTGTTTTGTAAAAGCCATGTTCATAGCACTAGCATTGGGACTTTTAGCAAGCTTTTGTAGGAACTTAATAACTTCAGAGATATTGCAACCATCAAGATCAAAATCAACTTTATCATCTAAAGTAGTAGAACTATTACTAGCCTCAACACTAGTGGTGGTAATAGTAGAAACACTAATGTTTCTAGCAATTTCATCTTCTCTTTCCCACTTAGCATGTAATTCAGCTAATAGTCTAACATTTTCATCAATTCTTACTTGTATAGCATTAGTGGCTGCAAAGGGACTCTCATTAGTTTCAGGTTTAGCAGCCATTTTATTCAAAGTGGATTGAGCTTCAGCCAAAGATGCTATATTTCTTTCAGCATTAGAGAGTTTTTCCTCAATAGTTTTATTGAAAGCAGTTTGTTTACTAATAAACTCTTTAAGCATAAATTCAAGTTCAGAGGGAGCACTCTTATTATTGTTGTAAGAATTTCCATAAGCATTACCATTGTTGGGAGGATATGGCTTATAATTGTTGTTACCAAAATTGTTCCTATAAGCATTATTACCATAAGCATTGTTGCCAAAGTTGTTATTTCTTATGAAGTTCACATCAACTTGCTCTTCTTGAGCAACCAAAGAGGCTAAAGGAACATTATTTGGATCAATATGGGCTCTCCCATTAACAAGCATAGACATAATAATATCATATTTATCACTCAAGGAGGAGGTTTCCTCAACAGAATTTACCTTCTTACCTTGTGGAGCTCTCTCAGTATGCCATTTAGAATAATTAACCATCATATTGTCCAGAAGTTTTGTTGCAGCACCCAAAGTGATGGTCATAAAGGTACCTCCAGCAGCTGAATCCAATAGGTTCCTTGAAGAATAGTTCAATCCTGCATAAAAAGTTTGGATGATCATCCAAGCAGTCAGTCCATGAGTGGGACAATTCTTTACCAAAGATTTCATTCTTTCCCAAGCTTGAGCAACATGCTCATTATCAAGTTGTTTAAACTTCATTATTTCACTTCTCATGGATATAATCTTAGCAGGAGGATAGTATTTTCCAATAAAAGCATCTTTGCACTTAGTCCAACAATCAATACTATTCCTAGTTAAGGAATTCAACCATTCTTGAGCTTTTCCTCTCAAAGAGAAAGGAAACAATTTCAGCTTAATAATATCACCATCTATATCCCTATGCTTTTGCATCTCACAAAGTTCAACAAAGTTATTTAGATGGGAAGCAGCATCTTCATTACCAACACCAGAAAATTGCTCTCTCATAACAAGATTGAGTAAAGCAGGTTTTATCTCAAAGAAAGTATTTTCAGCCACATGTGGAGCAATAGGTGTGCTCATAAAGTCATTATTGTTGGTGCTAGTGAAGTCACACAACTTAGTGTTTTCAAGAGTAGTCATTTTTTTTGGATTTTCAAATAAGAAAGCAAACTTGCAAAACTAATGTTTTTGGATTTTTGAAGAACAAAACAAGCAAACAAAGCAAAAGAAACTAAGCAAAACAAAAACAACAAAGTAAAGAGATTGGTTATGAGGGACTCCCCTTGTGAAGATGTCCTTGACTCCCTGGCAATGGCGCCGGAAAAGATCTTGATGCACTCGACTTTCAACGTAGAGCTCGTTGGGAACCCCAAGAGGAAGGTATGATGAGCACAGCAGTAAGTTTTCCCTCAGTTATGAAACCAAGGTTTAATCGAACCAGTAGGAGCAAGGAAACACCCCAAAGGTGTTACTAGCTGAGCTTTGGCAGGGCGCACTACCGGTGCTAGTAGCAACGTGGAGACTTGCACAACACAACCACAGAACTTTGTCCCCAACTTGCGATGAGGTTGTCAATCTCACCGTGTTTTGCGGAAAACAAAGGATTAAACGTATCGAATGGAAAGATGTAAAAGTTTGCAGAAAGTAAACACAAAACAGTAAACAGTTGTAGATTGTATGTAAAGAAAAAGGACATGGATCCATAGTTCACTAGAGGTGGCTCTCCTTAGATAGATAACATGTTGGGTGAACAAATTACAGCGGGGCAATTGACAAACACCGAGAAAGCAATACATGCATATACTAATCATCTTGACTCCTCTGAGACTTGATTGTGCATTACAACATAATACATAGACCGCCATCCAACTGCATCTATGACTAATAATCCACCTTCAGGTTATCATCTGAACCCCCTCCAGTATTAAGTTGCAAGCAACAGATTATTGCTTTACGAACTGCGTGTAAAGTAAACAATACAATTGTTCTATGAACAAAGGATTGTTGTTTTCTCCCTAGTAGCAACAACACATCTAGTACCTTAGAGATTTCTGTCACTTCCCCAGATTACCAGAGGCATGAACCCACCAAAGTAAACATACTAACTCTTTGAGTTGCTAGCATCTACTTGGCCAAGATAGCTACTAACAACGGAAACCATGCAAGATCTCAAATAACAAAGACATGATAGAATCAATAATCAATCTGAAATAGCATCTCAATATCCATCGGATCCCCGCAAACACAACATGTATGGATTACAAATAGATGATCTTGATCATGAACGGAGCTCACAAGATCTAAACATCAAAGCACAAAGGAGGAGAAACCAGCCATCTAGCTACTACATGGATCCGTAGTCCAAGGATGAACTACTCACGCATCACACCGGAGGCTTGCATGGTGATGAAGAAGGCCTCCAGGGTGAATTCCCCTCTCCGGCAGGGTGCCGGGAAGAGCTTCAGATCCCTCCCGATCTAGGTATGGCGATGACGGCGGCTATAGACTCTTTCGTGGATTTTTGATTGGGTCCTTAGGGTTTTCGTCCCGAGGGCATCTTATAGTAGAAAGGGGAGGCCGAGGGGGTGCCAGGGCTAGCCTCACCACCCCCTAGCGCGGGCCAGGCTGGGCCGCACGGCCAGGTGGTGTGGTGGCCCCCTGGTCCTTCTCTGTCTCGTATTCTGGCACTTGATCACTTCCGGAAAAATAGGCACTTTGGCTTTTGTCCCGTCCGAATCCGAGAATATTCATTTTCTGACTTTCCTGGAACCAAAAACAGCAGAAAACAGGCAGCTGGCACTGTGGCTCTTGTTAATAGGTTAGTCTAAGAAATCATATGAAAAGTATCCAAAGTTGGAACAAAACACAAGAAAGTGGATAAAACCAAGCATGGAACATCAAAAATTATAGATACATTTGCAATGTATCAGTCACCATCAAGAACAAGTACCCTTTGCCAAAGATAGAGGATCTATTTGATCAGTTGACTGGAGCCCAGGTATTGTCAAAGATTGATCTTAGGACTGGTTATCACCAACATAAGATTCGTGCAACGGATATTCCAAAGACCGCCTTTACTACTCGCTATGGTTTATACGAGTATATGGTTATGTCTTTTGGATTAACCAATGCCCCTGCTTATTTCATGAATAAGATCTTTATGAATTTCCTAGATAGGTTTGTAGTTGTGTTTATCGACGACATCCTTATCTACTCCAAGTTAGAAGAAGAGCATGAGCAACATCTGAGAAGCATTCTAGAAACCCTGAGAGAGCATCAGTTATATGCCAAGTTTAGCAAGTGTGAGTTTTGGCTGAAAGAAGTAGGATTCCTAGGACATATTGTGTTTGTCGGAGGAGTCTCTGTTGATCCCGCCAAGATCAAAGATGTCAAAGAATGGGAAGCCCCAACCACTCAAACCCAAGTCCGTGCATTTCTCGGATTAGCGGGATATTACCGCAAGTTCATAGAAGGATTCTCGAGCATAGCCCGACCAATGAACCAATTGTTGAAGAAGGACAAGAAGTTTGAATGGACCGACAAGTGTGAAGCCAGTTTCTAGGAGCTGAAGAAGAGATTGATATCAGCCCCAATATTGATCATGCCAGACATCAAGAAGCCGTTTGATGTGTATTTTGACGCATCCAAGATTGGTCTAGGATGTGTATTGATGCAAGAAGGCAAAGTCATCGCGTATCTGTCCCGACAACTAAAGCAGCACGAGCAGAACTATCCGACCCATGATCTTGAACTAGCAGCTGTGGTTCTAGCATTAAAGACATGGCGTCATTATTTGATGGGTAATCGCTGTGAGATTTACTCAGATCATAAGAGCTTGAAGTATATTTTCACTCTGAAGGAGCTGAATATGAGACAAAGGAGATGGATAGAGTTAATCAAGGATTATGACCTTGACTTCACTATCATCCCGATAAAGCCAATGTGGTAGCGGATGCTCTTAGCAGATTGCCGTGTAGACTAAATACCATGATCAAGGAGAAGCAACCAAGTTTGTATGAAGAGTTGGAGCAGTTCAGGACTGAATTAGTTAGCAAAGGATTCTTAGCTAGCATTGAACTTCAACCCACTTTGATTAGCCAAATCAAGGAAGCCCAGAAGGGGAATGAAAGTATCGATGGAATCAAACGTTGTATTTGGTACAGGAAAGGTACCTGGATTCACCGAAGACGAAGAAGGTGTACTGTGGTACAAAGGACGTATCTGTGTGCCAGCAGATTCGGAGCTAAAGCAGGTTATCCTGAAGGAAGCTCATGATACTCTTTATTCTATCCATCTAGGAGGAACGAAGATGTATCAGGATTTGAAGGAGCAATTTTGGTGGCACAAGATGAAGAGGGAAATCGGAAGCTACATCGCCAAATGTGACATATGTCAAAGAGTCAAAGCAGAGCATCAGAGACCTGCAGGACTGTTGCAACCATTGCAGATTCTGGAATAGAAATGGGATTCCATCGGAATGGACTTTATCACCGGTTTTCCTACTTTTAGTAGGGGAAATGACTCAATCTGGGTCATAGTTGATAGATTGTCCAAGGTAGCCCACTTAATACCTGTCAAGACTACCTACCAGAGTGCAAAGCTAGCAGAGCTGTATATTGCTAGAATTCTTAGTCTGCATGGAACCCCCAAGACCATAGTATCAGATCGAGGAACTCAGTTTACCTCAAGATTTTGGCAGAAAGTCCAAGAAGGATTAGGAACCAAGTTGAACTTCAGTACAGCTTATCACCGGCAAACTGATGGACAGACTGAGAGAGTCAACCAGATCCTAGAGGATATGCTTAGAGCTTGTGTGTTGGAATATGGATCAAAATGGGAAGACTGCCTGCCTTTCGCAGAATTCTCATATAACAACAGTTATCAAGCGAGTTTGCAGATGGCACCATTTGAATTCCTATATGGAAGAAAGTGCCATACCCCTTTGAATTGGTCTCAAGTAGAAGAGAGTCAGATCTTTGGACCCGACATTATCAAAGAAGGAGAAGAGAAAGTTCACAAAGTCCGTGAGCACCTCAAGACCGCCCAATCCAGACAAAAGAGTTATGCTGACAAGAGAAGGAGAGACCTGACTTTCAATGTCGGAAATTTTGTATATCTCAAGGTTTCACCATTGAAGGGAACTCAACGCTTTAGTCTGAAAGGAAAGTTAGCCCCCAGATATATCGGGCCCTTCAAAATTCTGAACCGTCGAGGAAAAGTATTGTATCAACTGGAACTGCCTGAAGAGATGTCAGCCATCCACTGTGTTCCATATCTCATTACTTCGCAAATGTCTGGAAGTGCCCGAGAAGACTGAAGTTTTCAAGAACATCAATCACAGAGCTGTGGAAATCAACAATGACCTGACCTATCGGGAAGTGCCCATCTGTATCTTAGAAGAAGCCTACCAAACCACCAAAACCAGGAGCATCAAGTTTCTCAAGATTCAGTGGAGCAACCATACCGAAGAGGAAGCCACTTGGGAGCGTGAGGATTACATTAGGACAGAGTTCCCAGATCTCTTTAGTTCCTAGTTTTCCTTGTAAATCTCGGGATGAGATTTTGTTTAAGGGGGGAAGGTTTGTAACATCCCAAAACTTCAATCCAAGCTTATTTAGGGTTAACAAAAACATTTACAAATTAAAAATGAAAGCATTCATGTGTATGAGCATTTAAATTAGGAATTGATTTGAATTGCCATGGTTCTGTGATTATTTGGTTGTAAAATGTTTCTTAGGTGATTTAAACATCATCTACCTCATTCCCAAACTTATCCCAAAGAAAATCAAATAAAAAACAATTAAAAAGGAGGAATGGTCATTTTGGCCATTTTAAGCCACTACACTACTTTGAGTGTTCCTAGCACTCATTTCTCAACAGATATAATTCTAGATCTTTACACCCCTTGCTAGTACACATAATGAAGTACCAAGGCCCACCTTTTGATCTGCTAAAATCATTCAAACACTATATTTAAAAGGCATTGGAAAATTGAATCTATTTCATATGGGAAGATCCCACTTTTTCAAAAACCATCAACTTGAGCTCCACTTTCCAAACCCTTGCAACCAGAGACTACCTAGCACTAGTGTAGATCACCCAAAATTTTTGAAACCAAAATTCAAAAGTTTACTTCTTGTGGCCATTTCATCAAACAAGTGGCAGGCAGAAACCTGGCCAAATTCAAAACACTATTTTGAGCAGTGATTTTGGTCACCATTTGGGCCTAACTCGGTCCCCTTGTCCCCCCAGTGCACCCCTACCCTTGCTAGCCCAGCCAAGCCATGTGTACACGACCAAATGGTCATGGCCATTAAGGCCGAGCACCTTGAGCACCCTCACCGGTGACATCGCGCCACAGAAGCCGCCAGCCTCTCTCACCTTGTCCAGCACGTCGCCCGTGGTCCACCTCCACCGTCCAACCAGCCCCAGCCCAGAGACAGAGACCAGAACAGCCAGGAACCGCCACGCCCGGAGCTGGTCGACCATGCCGACGCCGCCCGCAGAGCACGCCCAGTCCCCGCATGCACAGACCACCCCTCGATCGCAGCCCGCGCCCACCGCTTTGCCATGACCTAGGGAACACCCCAGAGATCCCCGTTGGCCGCCCAACGCGCCACAGCCACCGCTCGCCGTCGAACCCGCCGCCTCTGCCGCCTAGAGCGCGTGACGCTCCCAACCTGCACAGAGCTCGCCTTGCCACGCCTTTAAGCCGCTGTAGTAGGAGGAGAAGGGCGCCTGCGATTTAGGGCACCCCAAGCTCCGCCGCAACTGCGCCTCGCCTCGCCGTCGTCTACCAGCCGTTTGCCCGCCTCACCGACCTTGCTAGAGCCCTGGTACATCCCAGGTAGACCCCCAGCGAGACGCTAGGGTTCGAGCTCGCTGGCGACCTGTTCGTCGTCGACGACGAACCTCAGCCGTACTAATCCTACGGTCCACATCACGCGTACCGTTTCGCGTGTTAAGAGCCACTATCCAGCGGGACCCCCTGTCAGCTGAGCCTCGCGCCGCGGAGCGCCACTGGGCTGGCCCATGTTCGTTCCCGCGCTAGCCCAGCCATTCAAAATTGGATTTTTCTTTTTAGAGTTAATCTTATTTCTTTCCACTAGTTTAAAATTCAATTCTGAGAGTTTTACAAATCCAAATTGCATGAAACTAATTTTTCCTGAAAGGTATTGAAATGATCTATCCAAGCCCGTTGGATTTAATTCAAATAGAGTTATAGATCTCTCCTAATAAAAATAACAAAACAGAAGCATTTACAACTTGCAACATTTTTATAAATCAACCAATATAGATTTTGAGTTGATTCCAACTCTCAAAAATCACATTTCATCATATATATCTAAATAGGTTATAATATTAATGTTTACATGCAGTGACTTTGGACTAGTACCAAAATAATGCTATATAGGCATTTCTAGTCACTTTAAATCATTAAATAATGAACTTAAACCAAAGTAATTATGATCCAACCTTTAAATCTCATTACCACATGTTAGAATATGTGGTGATGACATGTGTCAACATGATCCCATATTTTAAGTGGTGAATATTAAATCATAGTTAATTTTCCAATGAGTATAAATTACTTTTCTAAATTAAAAAGATGAAACTAGTGATTTAAACTTGTGATGCTTGTGATGATAATAGATCATCAAATGTGTGTCTTAGAATGCTATTTATCCTAGTTAAGTATTGTTTGGTGATTGTGTACTCCGTATGTATTTATAGACGATAGTACCGACCAAGCTTTCGAGGAGGAGGAGTTCTACCAAGAAGAAGAAGAAGAAGAAGAAGAAGAAGAAGAAAACTTCAACCACTACACTTCACAAGGCAAGCCACCATTAACAATGCAAGCTAACCCTTGCAAGTTTCCTGCTTAGCAAGCTAGGATCAAACTAGATAATTTAGCAAAGATGCTTTAGGCATGCTTTGATCACACTTCTTTGACTATTAGTTACCCCAAGTCTTATTTACAAGTTTTACCTCCCTTAGTTTACACAAAGTTCTTCACTTGTTTTGAAGGTAGCATAAAGAGTATAAAACTTGACCTAGTTAGAACCCCTTTAGATGTCATTCTATGGCATGAGATTGAACCCATCTTTTCCACCTTAGTGAACACTCTTAACTTAGTAGTTTAGAGTAGATCAAAAATTTGAGTCACTTTAGATGGGAGCACTTGGTGAAAATGAATTATGAAAACCTTGGAATGATGAGTCATTCAATTGAGATGTTTTGACATGTGTTGAGAAACACAAATGGTTTATGATGATGAAAATGTTGAGGCATGAGCCTTAACCCTTTTTATAAAACTGATGGTTGGATTCGGATGCGATACCATTCCAAAATTACCGTACAACCACACTACCTGAATTGGGTAAGGCTTAGCTGGAAATTTATATGCATTAGTATTAGTTCCCTCGCGGGAGAGGTTTGAGCTGAGGCTACCTCTCATGATGTCGACCTATGCTGTGCCCAAGATGACTGATGGTCATGGTTGGGAGGCCATGCTCATAGGAGAGGTGCTTATACTAGGGTGTGTAAAGGGAAGGTTATGTTTGATTATCTGCATACTAAGTATGATGATTCAGGGTTATCCCTGACAGATGTATCGAATCTTGTGGTGAAAGTGTACCACCTCTACAGAGTGTCAAACTATTCGAATAGCCGCGTCCGCGGTTATGGACAGTTGGAATGGCCATACTGTTTCGTTGTCAGATGTTTTCCAAACAACTTATGAAATGAATGATGAACTTTGACTTGACCACAATAGGGTTGTGTTTATGACATTAGCTTCCCAACTTAAGTGATTCTAGAACTTTACTTTATCTTTCTTTGCTTCTGAACTCAGCTTAGGTTTCAAACTTAAATTCATAGTTAAACATAGAGTTAACACTTTAACTTTAGAACTATCCTACTTGTTAGTGGTAGTTTGCGAGTACTTAAAGAGTACTCATGGCTTTTGTCCCTGGCTATAATCATGGCCAGACTATGAAGTATACTATCAAGATGATGGCCAATAGGACGGCTATGATAACTAGGACTATCTGCCTTCGTCAGCATTGCATGTGCCCCTGAAGATGGACCCCACCGCTACGCTTATCTTTTATTTCCGCTTCTTGTTGTATTAAGACTGGATCATGAGATCCTTATTTGTGTAAGACCTTATGTATGGTTTGTAATGGATGATGTACTGTGATATCCAATCCGTTATGTCTCGCAAAAATGGTAATCCTGGGATTGCGAGGTATGGCATAACGGGCATCTGGGATTAAAAATCCGGGTTTTGACATGGGTGTTGTGGAAGTCTTGGCCTCCATGTGGGTGACTTCTTCTTCTTGCATGGGGATGGCATCATCTTCATCCACCATGTACATATTCTTGGTTGGAGGCATCATTGATACATTGCAAATGTATCTATAATTTTTGATGTTCCTTGTTTTATCCACTTTCTTGTGTTTTGTCCACACTTTGGAGTACTTTTCATATGATTTCTTGGACTAACCTATTAACAAGAGCCACAGTGCCAGCTGCGTGTTTTCTGCTGTTTTTGGTTCAAGGAAAGTCAGAAAATGAATATTCACAGAATTGGACGGGACAAAAGCCAAAGTGCCTATTTTCCAGAAGTAATCAGATGCCAGAATACGAGACAGAGAAGGGCTAGGGGCCGGCCACACCACCTGGCCGGGCGGCCAGGCCTGGCCTGCGCCAGGGGGTGGTTTGGCCGACCCCAGCACCCCCTCGGCCTCTCCTTCCGCCTATAAGATGCCCTTGGGACGAAAACCCTAAATACCCGATCAAAATTCCACGAAAGAGTATATAGCCACCGTCATCTCCATCCCTAGATTGGGAGGGATCTGAAGCTCTTCCCGGCACCCTGTCGGAGAGGGGATTCACCCTGGAGGCCTTCTTCATCACCATGCAAGCCTCCGGTGTGATGCGTGAGTAGTTCATATCTGGAATACGGATCCATGTAGTAGCTAGATGGCTGGTTCTCCTCCTTTGTGCTTTCATGTTTAGATCTTGTGAGCTCCGTTCATGATCAAGATCATCTATTTGTAATTCTGCGTGTTGTGTTTGCGGGGATCCGATGGATATTGAGATGCTATTTCAGATTGATTATTGATTATATCATGTCTTTGTTATTTGTGATCTTGCATGCTTTCCATTGTTAGTAGCTATCTTGGCTAAGTAGATGCTAGCAACTCCAAGATTTAGTATTTATGCTCGATAGTGGGTTCATGCCTCTGGTAATTTGGGGAAGTGATATAAATCTCTAAGGTACTAGATGTGTTGTTGCTACTGGGGAGAAAACAAAAATCCTTTGTTCATAGAACAATCGTATTGTTTACTTTACACGCAATTCGTAAAGCAATAATTTGTTGCTTGCAACTTAATACTGGAGGGCGTTCGGATGATAACCTGATGGTGGATTATTAGTCATAGATGTAGTTGGATGGCGGTCTATGTATTATGTTGTAATGCCCAATCAAGTCTCAGAGGAGTCAAGATGATTAGTATATGCATGTATTGATTTCTCGGTGTTTGTCAATTACCCTGCTGTAATTTGTTCACCCAGCATGTTGTCTATCTAAGGAGAGCCACCTCTAGTGAACTATGGATCCCGGTCCTTTTACTTTACATACAATCTACAATCTTTTACTACTTTGTGTTTACTTTCTACAAAATTTTACTTCTTTCCATTCGATATGTTTAATCCTTTGTTTTCCGCAAAACACGGTGAGATTGACAACCTCATGCAAGTTGGGGACAAAGTTTTGTGGTTGTGTTGTGCAGGTCTCCACATTGCTACTAGCACCGGTAGTGCGCCCTGCCAAGGCTCAGCTAGCAACACCTTTGGGGTGTTTCCTTGCTCCTACTGGTTCGATTAAACCTTTGTTTCATAACTGAGGGAAACTTGCTGTTGTGCTCATCATACCTTCCTCTTGGGGTTCCCAACGAGCTCTACATCAACACTAAGCCATCAAGCATTTTTCTGGCGTCGTTGCCGGGGAGTCAAGGACATCTTCACAAGGGGAGTCCCTCATAACCAATCTCTTTACTTTGTTTTTTTTTTGCTTAGTTTCTTTTGCTTAGTTTGCTTGTTTTGTTATCAAAAACACACAAAAAATAGTTTTACTAGTTTGCTTTTTTATTTTGAAAACACAAAAAAATAGTTCCTATTTTAAGTTGCCACTATGTCTAGCCTTGCTCCAATCACTATGTCACCCGAGGAAATGATTTTCACTTTTAAACAAGGAAATGAGGAGAGTTTCAAGGAAGCTTGGTCTAGAATCTCTGATCTACATGAAAAAACTGAGCCTAAAATGACTCAAAGCGTGTTCCTTAGCAGCTTTTACCTTGGAATTGCTCTTTTCTATAGATGTGCTTTAGATACTGTTGTGGGAGGAGATTTCCTCCAATGTAATGAGTATGATGCTATTAATGCTATAAATAAATTGATCCTTACTTACAACTTGCCTAGCAAAACTCATATTTCTTTCGCAAGCATATTTGCTAGATTAAACACTCTTGAGACCCGCAGTACTAGCTTAAAAGATTGATATAATACGCTTAGGGAGCATCATGATTATGTTCCAATAAATTCTGAACCATCAAAGTGGCTCCCCACAGTAAACGTTGATATAAATACTAAATTTTTTCAAGCTCGCTGTGATATCATTTCTGAATTTTGTCTTATGCCCAAAGATATTTATGAATTTTTGAATCTTTGGGGCTTACTGAAGGAGGAAAAGAAATATCTCTTGCTAATAATGCTACCATATTACCTATTGGAATAGTTGAAGGAGTGTTTAGAAAGATCCTTGGGAAAATGATTTCTACTGATTATCTTGTTATTGAATGTGCAGGAAAAGGACAAATTACACTTGAAGGTCCCTATTAGAACTCCTTGGAGCAATAATAGATGTGAGAAAGGGGACCATGCACCTTTATTCTCCACCAAACAATCATATTTTCCCCAAGGTTAAGAATAAAAGTAAGAGAGGTAAGGGCAAGAAATTTGGTTTTAATGCTTCTTCATTTGAGAACACTTGATTCTTCTTGCTTCTTATGCCTAACTTAAAGGTGTTAAAGAAAAGTACTTATTGGGAGATAACCCAAAAGTTTTAGATGAGTCTTGGAAGTTATTACTTCAGTAATAACCACTCCTTATCCTTTTTATTTGCCTTTTGTGCCAAGAGTAACCTCTAATGAGAGAGAAGTAATGATTGGGAAAGTTGCTGTCCTGAAACAGATTTCTGTGCTTCACCATAAAAATTCGTGTAAAATCTCTGAACGTCTTTTTGAGGCGTCAAGTTTTGTGCTTCTGACCCAGGTTGTTATCTAACTTTCGTTAGTTCAACACTTTTTGATTTGAGAAACAGAAGGTCTTCGAAAAAATTCGTCTTTACCTACTGGTCTGTTTTGACAGATTTCTGCCATTTTCTGCATTTGCTTCTTGTTGGTTCCTTTTTGAGTTCTTTTGGGGAATTGAGCTTTTTTAGGGAAGTTCTTCAGTAGCTAGTGTTCTAATCGAAGTTTATTGGTGTTGGAACTTAACCTTAAGACTTATTATCTTGAGTGCACTAATGTTGCTAATAAAGATTGTGTGAAGTTTTGAATGAAGGAAAACTTCCAGGTGTATGGAAGAAATGAGTAATGAGATGAAGGATGGACTAAAGATCAAGCTTGGGGATGCCACGCGTGTCACCCCAAGAAATAAGAAGTACAAGCGTCAAAGCTTGGGGATGCCCAAGGCATCCCCTTCTTCATCAATAAAAATCCCAGGTTTCTTCCAAACGCTTCATTTTTATTGTATCATACACAGTTGTGTTGTTCTTGGAGCGTCTTCTTTTTCGTTTTTATTTTGGTTTTTTGTTTGCTTGGTTTTATTAGTTTCCTGAATAAATTGGTTGGACCCCTCTTTCATACAATGGTTTGCAAATAGTTTGGTTTGGTTTGGAAAAAAGTAGGAAAGTTCATGCTTATGTGGTAAAAATAGCTCGTTTTTGACTGTGGCCTAAGCTCTATCATGCCATGCTTGATATTGTTTTGGCTTTATGCTTAGTATTCTTTGTTGTAGCATGACTTGTTATAAACAATTGAGATTGCTTAATGTGCCTTGGATGAATCATGTGTTGTTTTAGCATATTAAAGCATAGTATAGTGGTATTCTCCTTTGATGCTTTATTTGGGTTGACTTGGCGCATGCTCACACCATGTAATGACTATCTCAAGTCACCATAGCCTTTATGATCCTTTAGTTTTCAACTTGTAGTATCACTTTATGTTTTGATCAATGATGTTTTGTCGCTCTGCATGATTATGGCCATTATTGCTCTCTTAGTTTGTCGCTCCCAGTCTTTTGCTAGCCTCCACAACCAAGTATGAGTTCCACTCATGCATCCAACTCCCTAAACCAAGTTATTCCAAAGAGTCCACCATACCTACCTACTAGCTTATGCTATTCCAAGTATATTCATGCTTTTGTTTACCTTCCAAATTAAACTTGTTATGAGAAAACTAGTGATTAAAGATCTCACGAACTTGATGGCCCACTTTACTTTTCTTGCCCTTAATAAACTTGAACTATTGTGTCGTCTATGTTGTATATTCTTGCACTTATTTGTTGGGAATTAGCAGAACCATGCTGTCATGGGAAACCCTTTCAACATTACACTTGGTACTTGTACCTAGTTGATATCATGCTCTTTTGTATATGGATGTCGTCGGTGTGAAATGAAAGGGGAGCTTGTAAGACCATGGAGTTATGTATATGTGTTAGAGAAACGCTTGGGCCGCTGGTCTAATCCATGCTGAATTGGTGGAAACCTGCAGCGTAACCATAATGAGCTGTCTATGAAGCATTCTTCTTATAAAAAAGAGTCCTATATTCAGAAAAAAAAAGAGAAAAAGAAAAAAAAGATTAGGGAAAGAGGAAAGAGAGAAAAAAGCACCATATTCCCATGGTAAATAAGAAGATTGCTAAGATGCTCGTTGTCTGCTTGCTGATGTCTACGCACTTCTATTCTTGTAGACAGTTGTTGGGCCTCCAAGTGCAGAGGTTTATAGAACAGCAGCAAGTTTTCTCTCAAGTGGATCACCCAAGGTTTAACGAACTCAAGGAGGAAGTGGTCAAAGCTATCCCCTCTCAAGCAACCCTACAATCAAGATACAAGAAGTCTCTTGTGTCCCCATGATACATTGCAAATGTATCTATAATTTTTGATGTTCCATGCTTGGTTTTATCTACTTTCTTGTATTTTGTCCACACTTTGGAGTACTTTTCATATGATTTCTTGGACTAACCTATTAACAAGAGCCACAGTGCCAGCTGCCTGTTTTCTGCTGTTTTGGTTCCAGGAAGTCAGAAAATGAATATTCTCGGAATTGGACGGGACAAAAGCCAAAGTTATTATTTTCCCGGAAGACTCACGGAGCCAGAAGGAGAGCCGGAGAGGGGCCATAGGGTGGCCACACCACCCCTAGGCGCGGGTCCACCTAGGCCACGCCAGGGCATGGTCTGGGCCCCCTGGCCACCCACCGACCATGCCCTATGGCCTATAAGAAGCCTCCCGAAGCCAAAACCCTAAATAGTCAAGCCTCTAGCCACGAAAAGTTCCGCAGCGCTGCCGCCACCGAAAAGGAGATTCGGGGGACAGAAAGTCTCTGTTCCGGCACCCTGCCGGGATGGGGAAGTGCCCCCGGAGCCATCTCCATCAATCTCCACCACCATCTCCATCACCATTGCTGATTCCCATGATGAGGAGGGAGTAGTTCTCTCTCGAGGCTAAGGATTCTACCGGTAGCTATGTGTTCATCTCTTTATCTATGCATGATCTTGTTGTGGTCATGAGATTTGTAATCTAGTAGATCTACCTTGCTACTCAAGTGCTTTATTAGATCTTTGCTCTCCCCATGTGTGTGAAAGTGACAGCGTGCTCACCATGGTGGCACTTAGGCTAGAGATTACAAATACTTGTTATGAGTTATATTTGGAGTTGGATGTCTTTATGAAATTGTGGTGTTTGTTGGACTCATCTAGTACTCAAGGTGACAGTGTGGGGTTTTCTAGATGAGAAAGGCTTACTTTGAGGTGTGTTGTTATAGACCTACCATCGATTAGAGTGTCCAACCGGAGAGTAGTTAAGAGTAGTATCATAAAGAGAAGATATTTATATGAGAGTGTTCACTAGTGAAAGTATGATCACTAGTGAACACTCTCATATAAATATATTCTTCTTTATGATACTACTCTTAACTACTCTCTGGTTGGACACTCTAATCATTGGTAGGGCTATAACAGCACACCTCAAAGTAAGCCTTTCCCATCTAGAAAACCCCACACTGTCACCTTGAGTACTAGATGAGTCCAACAAACACCACAATTTCATAGAAACATCCAACTCCAAGTATAACTCATAACAAGTATTTGTAATCTCTAGCCTTAGTGCCACCATGGTGAGCACGATGTCACTTTCACACACATGGGGAGAGCAAAGATCTATTAAAGCACTTGAGTAGCAAGGCAGATCTACTTGACTACAAAGCTCATGATCACAATATGATCATGCATAGAAAGAGAGATGAACACATAGCTACCGGTAGAACCCTTAGCCTCGAGGAAGAACTACTCCCTCATCATCATGAGAATCAGCAATGGCGATGGAGATGGTGGTGGAGATCGATGGAGATGGCTCCGAGAGCACTTCCCTGTCCCGGCAGGGTGCCGGAACAGAGACTTTCTATCCCCCAAATCTCCCCTTCGGTGGTGGCAGCGCTGCGGAACTTTTCGTGGCTAGAGGCTTGACGATTTAGGGTTTATGCATCGGGAGGCTTCTTATAGGAGAAGAGGCAAGGTCGGTGGGCGGCCAGGGGGCCCACACCACCTGGTGGCGCGGCCAGGGCTAGCCCGCGCCACCACATGGTGTGGCCACCCTGTGGCCCCTCTCCGTTTCGTCTTCTGGCTCCGTATCGTCTTCTGGCTCCGTGTGTCCAATTCCAAGAATATTCATTTTCTGACTTTTCTAGAACCAAAAACAGCAGAAAACAGGCAACTGCCACTGTGGCATCTTGTTAATAGGTTATTCCAAGAAATCATATGAAAAATACTCCAAAGTTGGAACAAAACATAAGAAAGTAGATAAAACCAAGCATGGAACATCAACAATTATAGATACATTTTCAATGTATCAACATCCTCAAGCTTAACTCCTACTCGTCCTCGAGTAGGTAAGTGATAAAAAGAAAGAATAATTTTTGAGGTGACATGCACCATCATAAACTTGATCAAAGTATTTTGTAAAACATTCAAAGCTGGGATCATAGTACTTCAATAACAACATGAAAGACAAAGTTCTAGCAATAAGACAAAGAAACTATGTTGCAACATGAAAAGGCACAAACAAAAGATTCATGAATAATAATGCTTTGCAAGACGTTTGTTTGTTTCACATAAATAAAACATAGCATAATGGCATTCATCTTGTCCCTCATAGAGTAGCAAGTATGATTGCATAGGACACCTTCAAAGTTCATAAGAGTGACTAGATACAAATAGTTTAAAACAAGCAATATAAAAGTTATGCATCAATCAACAAGTCTTGGGACAATGCACATAGAACTAAGAATGGCCACTATGCTCTCAAAGTAGGTGCATAAAGATAGAAAGTGGAGACTCAATATATAAGAGGAAGAAAGGCCTTCATAGAAGGAAGCAGAGATTCAAGTTTCATAAAGAGCTTCCAAAAAATATGGTACTTATTATCTTTCAGCTCTCATTGCCCCTATAATAAGCATCTTTAGGTGATTAAGGTTAAAGTGAACAAACTATGGTGTACATGCTTGACGAAGTATAAGTTAGAAATCTCATGTCCCTTGAATACGAGGGTCGCTCCTCATGCTACTCAAGTTTAGTCACCGGTAAGTTCTTGTCATTGTAAGTACATGTGTATCATAGAGAACTGCCAACGGGGTACCCCTTGCCCGATGATACGGAAGAATCCCCATATCAAAATGAGAAGGCAAGCAGACAACGAGCATCTCAGCAATCTTCTTATTTACCATGGGAATATGGTGCTTTTTTCTCTCTTTCCTCTTTTCATAATATCTCTTTTTTTCTTTTTCTCTTTTTTCTCAATATAGGACTCTCTTTTTTTATAAGAAGAATGCTTCATAGACAGCTCATTATGGTTACGCTCCAGGTTTCCACCATGTCGGCATGGATTAGACCAGCGGCCCAAGCGTTTCTCTAACACATATACATAACTCCATGGACTTACAAGCTCCCCTTTCATTTCACACCGACGACATCCATATACAAAAGAGCATGATATCAACTAGGTACAAGTACCAAGTGCAATGTTGAAAGCGTTTCCCATGACAGCATGTTTCTGCTAATTCCCAACAAATAAGTGCAAGCATATACAACATAGACGACACAATAGTTCAAGTTTATTAAGGGCAAGAAAAGTAAAGTGGGCCATCAAGTTCGTGAGAGCTTTAATCACTAGTTTTCTCATAACAAGTTTAATTTGGAAGGTAAACAAAAGCATGAATATACTTGGAATAGCATAAGCTAGTAGGTAGGTATGGTGGACTCTTTGGAATAACTTGGTTTAGGGAGTTGGATGCATGAGTGGAACTCATACTTGGTTGTGGAGGCTAGCAAAAGACTGGGAGCGACAAACTAAGAGAGCAATAATGGCCATAATTATGCAGAGCGACAAAACATCATTGATCAAAACATAAAGTGATACTACAAGTTGAAAACTAAAGGATCATAAAGGCTATGGTGACTTGAGATAGTCATAACATGGTGTGAGCATGCGCCAAGTCAACCCAAATAAAGCATCAAAGGAGAATACCACTATACTATGCTTTAATATGCTAAAAAAACGCATGATTCATCCAAGGCACATTAAGCAATCTCAATTGTTTATAACAAGTCATGCTACAGCAAAGAATACTAAGCATAAAGCCAAAACAATATCAAGCATGGCATGATAGAGCTTAGGCCACAGTCAAAAACGAGCTATTTTTACCACATAAGCATGAACTTTCCTACTTTTTTCCAAACCAAATCAAACTATTTGCAAACCATTGTATGAAAGTGGGGGTCCAACCAATTTATTCAGAAAACTAAGAAAACCAAGAACCGAAAACCCAAAACGAAAAATAAAAAGAAGACGCTCCAAGAACAACACAATTGTGCATGAAACAATAAAAATGAAGTGTTTGGAAGAAACCTGGGATTTTTATTGATGAAGAAGGGGATGCCTTGGGAATCCCCAAGCTTTGACGCTTGTACTTCTTGGATATTTCTTGGGGTGACATGCGTGGCATCCCCAAGATTGAGCTTTAGTCCATCCTTCATCTCATTACTCATTCCTTCCATACACCTGAAAATTTCCTTCATACAAAACTTCACACAATCTTCATTAGTAACATTAGTGCATTCAAAATAATAAGTATTTGGGTTCAGTTCTATCACCAATAAAACTTTCATTAAAACACAAGCTACTGTAGCACTTCCCTCAAAAAGCTCAATTCCCCAAAAGAACTCAAAAAGGAACCAACAACAAGCAAATGCAGAAAATGGTAGAAATCTGTCAAAACAGACCAGCAGGTAAAGACGAATTATTTCTAAGACCTTCTGTTGCTCAAATCAAAAAGTTTTGAACTAACTAAAGTTAGATAACAACCTGGGGCAGAAGCACAAAAATTCACGCCTCAAAACGACGTACAGAGATTTTACACGAATTTTTACGGTGAAGCACAGAAATCTGTTTCGAGACAGCAACTTTCCCAATCATTACTTCTCTCTCATTAGAGGTTACTCTTGGCACAAAAAGCAAATAAAAAGGATAATGAGTGGTTATTACAGAATTAATAACTTCCAAGACTCATCTAAAACTTTTGGATTATCTCCCAATAAGTACTTTTCTTTAGCGCCTTTAAGTTAGGCATGATAGTTTGAGAAGATGCTCATATAGGAAATATGAATTGAAGTAAAAGAGAGCATCAAGAAGCAAATTCCAAACACATTTAAGTCTAACCCACTTCCTATGCATAGGAATCTTGTAAATAAACAAGTCATGAAATCACAAAGCAACAAGCATAGGAAAACAAAACAAGTGCAACTTCAAGACTTTTAACATAAAGAGGGGAAACTTAATATTATTGAGATGCATAAAACCATGTTTCCCTCTCTCATAATAACTTTTAGTAGCATCATGAATAAAATTAACAATATAACAATCACATGAAACATTCTTATCATGAGCCACATGCATAAAATAATTATTTCTCTCCCTATAAGCATAGTCATTCTTATTAATCGTAGTGGGAGCAAATTCAACAAAATAGCTATCATTATTATTCTCATCACCATAATCATCAAATATAGGAGGCATATTATAATTATTAATTTTCTCTGTAATAGTAGGTGGACTGAAAATATCATATTCATCATTGTAATCATCATATATTGGAGGTTTGGTATCATCATAAGCAATAGAATAGCTATCTTCCAAAGCTGGGGAACTAAAAAGATCATTTTCATAAAAACTAGCTTCCCCAAGCCTAGACTTTTCCATAGCATTAGCAATAATGGTGTTCAAAGAATTCATACTAATAACATTGCTATTAGCACGCAAATAAAGTTCCATAGGTTTTTTAATTTTCTCTTCAAACACTTCATGTCCTAACTCAAGATAAATACTATAAAGCTCTCTAATTTTGTTGTTGTTTTCCATTAAGCCTAACTAGTGAAAACAAGAAACAAGAAGAAAAAATTGCAGAATCTAGAGGAAATAACTTCGAGCACTCACACCGGAGGATGTGAGTACCTTTTACCTTACCTCCTCGGCAACGGCGCCATGAAATAGGCGTTTGCCGTGGGAGGTTCTTCTTCTTTAATCCTCTGGTGTGAATACCTTTTACCGTTCCTCCCCGGCAACGGTACCAGAAAATAGCTTGATGTCTATGCACTTCTATTCTTGTAGACAGTTGTTGGGCCTCCAAGTGCAGAGGTTTGTAGAACATCAATAAGTTTTCCCTTAAGTGGATCACCCAAGGTTTATCGAACTCAAGAAGGAAGTGGTCAAAGGTATCCCCTCTCAAGCAACCCTGCAATCAAGATACAAGAAGTCTCTTGTGTTCCCAACACACCCTATACACTTGTCAGGTGTATAGGTGCACTAGTTCGGCAAAGAGATAGTGAAATACAAGTGGTATGGATAATTATAAGTGGTAACGGTGATAGAAAATAGCTTGATGACATGTGGTTGACATGGGAAAAGACTAAAGGCAAATTGAAAGAAAGATGGAAACAAGAAATATTGTAATAGATCTAGTAGCAAACAGTGTATCAATGCTAAGAAACAAGGCATAGGGATCATACTTTCACTAGTGAACACTCTCATATAAATATATTCTTTTTTATGATACTACTCTTAACTACTCTCCGGTTGGACACTCTAATTGTTGGTAGGGCTATAACAACACACCTCAAAGTAAGCCTTTCCCATCTAGAAAACCCCCACACTGTCACCTTGAGTACTAGATGAGTCCAACAAACACCACAATTTCATAGAAACATCCAACTCCAAGTATAACTCATAGCAAGTATTTGTAATCTCTAGCCTAAGTGCCACCATGGTGAGCACGTTGTCACTTTCACACACATGGGGAGAGCAGATATCTATTAAAGCACTTGAGTAGCAAGGTAGATCTACTTGACTACAAAGCTCATGATCACAATATGATCATGCATAGAGAGAGATATGAACACATAGCTACCGGTAGAACCCTTAGCCTCGAGGAAGAACTACTCCCTCATCATCATGGGAATCAGCAACGGCGATGGAGATGGTGGTGGAGATCGATGGAGATGGCTCTAGGGGCACTTCCCCGTCCCGACAGGGTGCTGGAACAGAGACTTTCTGTCCCCCGAATCTCCCCTTCGGTGGTGGCGGCGCTGCGGAACTTTTCGTGGCTAGAGGCTTGACGATTTAGGGTTTATGCATCGGGAGGCTTCTTATAGGCGAAGAGGCAAGGTCGGTGGGTGGTCAGGGGGCCCACACCACCTGGTGGCGCGGCCAGGGCTAGCCCGCGCCACCACATGGTGTGGCCACCCTGTGGCCCCTCTCCGTCTCGTCTTCTGGCTTCGTGAGTCTTCCGGTAAAATATCGACTTTGGCTTTTGTCTGGTCCAATTCCGAGAATATTCATTTTCTGACTTTCTTGGAACCAAAAACAGTAGAAAACAGGCAACTGCCACTGTGGCATCTTGTTAATAGGTTAGTCCAAGAAATCATATGAAAAGTACTCCAAAGTTGGAACAAAACATAAGAAAGTAGATAAAACCAAGCATGGAACATCAAAAATTATAGATACATTTGCAATGTATCAACATCCCCAAGCTTAACTCTTGCGCGTCCTCGAGTAGGTAAGTGATAAAAAGAAATAATTTTTGAGGTGACATGCACCATCAAAGACTTGATCAAAGAATTTGCAAAGCTCAAAGCTGGAATCATAGTACTTCAATCATAACATGAAAGACAAAGTTCTAGCAATAGGCAAAGAAACTATGATGCAACATAAAAAGGTACAAACAAAAGATTCATGAATAACATGCCTTGCAAGACATTTGTTTGTTTCACATAAAGAAAACATAGCATAATAGTATTCAGCTTGTCCCTCAATAAAGTAGCAAATATAAATGCATAGGACACCTTCAAAGTTCATAAGAGTGACTATATACAATAGTTTAAAACAAGCAATATCAAGTTATGCATCAGTCAACTAGTCTTGGGACAATGCACATAGAACTAAGAATGGCCACTATGCTCTCAAAGTAGGTGCATAAAGATAGAAGGTGGAGACTCAATATAATGGTGGAAGAAAAGCCTTTTGTAAAAGGAAGTAGGGATTCAAGTCTCATAAAGAGCTTCCAAAAATTATGGTACTTGTATCTTTCAGCTCTCATTGCCCCTATCATAAGCATCTTGAAAGTGATTAAGGTTAAAGTGACACAACTAAGAGGATATGCTTGACAAGTTATAAACCGAAATCTCATGCCCCTTACTTACGAAGACCGGTCCTCATGCTACTCAACTTTAGTCACGAGTAAGCTCTTATCATTGTGAGTATATGTGTATCATTAAGAACCTCCAACGGGGTACCCCTTGCACATGATACGGGAGCTTTCCCATAATCAAAATGACAAGGCAAGCAGGCAATGAGCATCTCAGCGATCTTTTTATTTGCTATTTGCATAGGTTTTTATTGAGGATGCTTCATAGAGTGCTCATTATGGTGATGCTGCAAGTTTCCACCATGATTAGGCATGGCTTAGGCTAGCGGCCCAGGCGTTTCACTAACACACATACAAACTCCATGATCTTACAAGTTCCACATTTATTTCACACCGCCGGGATCCGTAAGCAAAAGAACATGATATCAACGGAGTACAAAGTACAAGTGCGATGTTGAAAGCGTTCCCCATGAAACATGGTTCTGTTAATTTCAACTTATAAAGCGCAAGCATATACACAACAAAGAAGGACCCAATGGTTCAAGTTTATTAGAGGCAATAAAGTAAAGTGTGCCATCAAGTTTGTGAGAGCTTTAATCACTAGTTTTCTCATAACAAGTGAAAGGTAAACAAAAGCATGAATATACTTGGAATAGCATAAGATAGTAGGTAGGTATGGTGGACTCTTTGGAATAACTTGGTTTAGGGAGTTGGATGCATGAGTGGAACTCATACTTGGTGGTGGAGGCTAGCAAAAGACTGGGAACGACAAACTAAGAGAGCAATAATGGCCATAATCATGCAGAGCGACAAAACATCATTGATCAAAGCATAAAGTGATACTAAAAGTTGAAAACTAAAGGATCATAAAGGCTATGGTGACTTGAGATAGTCATAACATGGTGTGAGCATGTGCCAAGTCAACCCAAATAAAGCATCAAAGGAGAATACCACTATACTATGCTTTAATATGCTAAAACAATGCATGATTCATCCAAGGCACATTAAGCAATCTCAATTGTTTATAACAAGTCATGCTACAGCAAATAATACTAAGCATAAATCCAAAACAATATCAAGCATGGCATGACAAAGCATAGGCCACAGTAAAAAATGAGCTCTTTTTACCACATAAGTATGAAATTTCCTACTCTTTTCCAAACCAAACCAAACTATTTGCAAACCAACGTATGGAAGAGGGGGTCCAACCAATTTATTCAGAACACTAAGAAAACCAAGCAAACTAAAAACCAAAACAAAAATGAAAAAGAAGACGCTCCAAGAAAAACACAAATGTGCATGAAACAATAAAAATAAAGCGTTTGGAAGAAAACCTGGGATTTTTATTGATGAAGAAGGGGATGCCTTGGGCATCCCCAAGCTTTGACGCTTGTACTTCTTGGATATTTCTTGGGGTGACACGCGTGGAATCCCCAAGCTTGAGCTTTAGTCCATCCTTCATCTCATTACTCATTCCTTCCATACACCTGAAATTTTTCCTTCATACAAAACTTCACACAATCTCATTAGCAACATTAGTGCACTCAAGATAAATAAGTCTCAAGGTTCAGTTCTAACACCAAATAAACTTCCATTAGAACACTAGATACTGTAGCACTTCCCTCAAAAAGCTCAATTCCCCAAAGGAAGTCAAGAAGAAACTAACAAGAAGCAAATGCAGGAAATGGCAGAAATCCTGTCAAAACAGACCAGCAGGTAAACACGAATTTTTTCGAAGACTTTCTGTTGCTCAAATCAAAAAGTGTTGAACTAACGAAAGTTAGATAACGACCTGGGTCAGAAGCACAAAAAATTACAGCTTAATCCGACGTACAGAGCTCTCTCAGAAATGTTTACGGTGAAGCACAAAAATCGGTTCCGGGACAGCAACTTTCGCAATCATTACTTCTCTCTCATTAGAGGTTACTCTTGGCACAAAAAGCAAATAAAAAGGATAAGGAGAGGTTATTACAGAGGTAATAACTTCGAAGACTCAACTAAAACTCTTGGGTTATCTCCCAACAAGTACTTTTCTTTAACGCCTTTAAGTTAGGCATGAAAATTTGAGAAGATGCTCTCATATGAAATATGAATTAAAGTAAAAGAGAGCATCAAGAAGCAAATTCAAAACACATTTAAGTCTAACCCACTTCCTATGCATAGGAATATTGTATGCAAATAAATGCACAAATAACAAAGTGATAGGCATAGGAAGATAAAACAAAAGTAACTTCAAAACTTTCAGCACATAGAGAGGTGTTTCATTACCATAAAAACTTCTACAACCACATTTTTCTCTCTCATAATAATTTTCAGTAGCCTCATGAACAAACTCAATAATATAACTATCACATAAGGCATGCTTTTCATGATCTACAAGCACTAGAGCTTTATTATAAACTTTTTCAAAAGAATCCTCGGGAACATAACATTCACCCTCCTTTGATAAGCATGGGGGACAATCAAATAATGTAAGGGATTAAGAGTTACTCTCATTAGAAGGTAGGAATGGGTAGATCCATTCTTCCTCCTTTTGTCCATCACTCTCCTCCTCTTTTTCATCTAATGAGCTTTCAGGTTCAGCAATTTCTTCTTCCATGGAGTTTCTAGCAGGCGGTGGTTCATCTATTACCTTAGCAGTCATAAAACTGTTCCCAAATAGGAAACTGAGTGAGCTATCCATAATGAAATAGTGATTGGAGCAGAGCTAGTCATAAAGGCAACTTAATAAAGGAAATAATTTTTTTTGTGTTTTCTAAAGAACAAAACAAGCAAACAAAGAAAAAAGAAACTAAGTAAAACAAAAAAACAAAGTAAAGAGATTGGTTATGAGGGACTCCCCTTGTGAAGATGTCCTTGACTCCCCGGCAATGGCGCCAGAAAAAATCTTGTTGACTCGTAGTTGGTGTAGAGCTCGTTGGGAACCCCAAGAGGAAGGTATGATGAGCATAGCAGTAAGTTTTCCCTTAGTTATGAAACCAAGGTTTAATCGAACCAGTAGGAGCAAGGAAACACCCCAAAGGTGTTACTAGCTGAGCTTTGGCAGGGCGCACTACCGGTGCTAGTAGCAACATGGAGACCTGCACAGCACAACCACAGAACTTTGTCCCCAACTTGCGATGAGGTTGTCAATCTCACCGTGTTTTGCAGAAAACAAAGGATTAAATGTATCGAATGGAAAGAAGTAAAAGTTTGTAGAAAGTAAACACAAAGTAGTAAAAGATTGTAGATTGTATGTAAAGTAAAAGGACCAGGATCCATAGTTCACTAGAGGTGGCTCTCCTTAGATAGACAACATGCTGGGTGAACAAATTACAGCGGGGCAATTGACAAACACCGAGAAAGCAATACATGCATATACTAATCATCTTGACTCCTCTGAGACTTGATTGGGCATTACAACATAATACATAGACCGCCATCCAACTGCATCTATGACTAATAATCCACCTTCAGGTTATCATCCGAAACCCCTCTAGTATTAAGTTGCAAGCAACAGATTATTGCTTTACGAACTGCGTGTAAAGTAAACAATATGATTGTTCTATGAACAAAGGATCGTTGTTTTCTCCCTAGTAGCAACAACACATCTAGTACCTTAGAGATTTCTGTCACTTCCCCAGATTACCAGAGGCATGAACCCACTATCGAGCATAAATACTAACTCTTGGAGTTGCTAGCATCTACTTGGACAAGATAGCTACTAACAACGGAAAGCATGCAAGATCTCAAATAACAAAGACATGATAGAATCAATAATCAATCTGAAATAGCATCTCAATATCCATCGGATCCCCGCAAAGACAACATGTATGAATTACAAATAGATGATCTTGATCATGAACGGAGCTCACAAGATCTAAACATGAAAGCACAAAGGAAGAGAAACCAGCCATCTAGCTACTACATGGATCCGTAGTCCAAGGATGAACTACTCACGCATCACACCGGAGGCTTGCATGGTGATGAAGAAGGCCTCCAGGGTGAATTCCCCTCTCTGGTAGGGTGCCGGGAAGAGCTTCAGATCCCTCCTGATCTAGGGATGGAGATGATGGGTGCTACAGACTATTTCGTGGATTTTTGATCGGGTACTTAGGGTTTTCATCCCAATGGCAACTTATAGGTGAAAGGAGAGGCTGAGGGGATGCCAGGGCTGGCCTCACCACCCCCTGGCGCGGGCCAGGCTTGGCCGTGCGGCCAGGTGGTGTGGTGGCCCCCTGGTCCCTCTCTGTCTCGTATTCTGGCACTTGATCCCTTTCGTAAAAATAGGCACTTTGGCTTTTGTCCCGTCCAATTCCGAGAATATTCATTTTCTAACTTTCTTGGAACCAAAAACAGCAGAAAATAGGCAGCTGGCACTGTGGCTCTTGTTAATAGGTTAGTCCAAGAAATCATATGAAAAGTACTCCAAAGTTGGAACAAAACACAAGAAAGTGGATAAAACCAAGCATGGAACATCAAAAATTATAGATACATTTACAATGTATCACCTATCAACTACCACTCTCAACTCACTCGATGTATCAGTCATGCCCTTCAAGTGGAAGCACTCAATCTCACATATGGTGGAGTCACTCATCTCACTCTTGTTTTCACTCAAGTGGGCTAAGTGGCTCCCATACTCACATGGGATTGGTACCACATCATCACTCAAGCATATAGGGGTAGGCTCAATTCTCTCAACTCCATGTGCCTCCTTTGGTGAAGGGAAGGTCCCATGCTCACCATTCTCGAGCTCGTCACCGTCTTGTACTTTGGGTGACATTGTGGTGGTGGCACTCATATAGGAAGTATTGGTACTTGATGCCATCTTCGCCATTGCATCAAATTTTTGGCAAAGCAACTTGTTTTCTTCTATCTCTTAGGGGGTCATGTTTTTGACGGCCTCGTACAACTTGGCAAAGTAGAGGTCCATCTCTTGCTTGTATGACATTATTGGGGTGCTTGGAGAAGAAGTTACATTGAAACTCTTGTAGTTGGATGCTTCATCTTGGACTTGAAGTTTTGGCATTAAAGCTTGATGGCGTGGAAGAAGGCTTGAAGGTGCCTTATGATGATGGTGTTGATGGAGGTCATTGGCGTGCCTTGTCGAAGGTTTATGTTGCTGAAGCACTTGGTCATCCACATGACGCTCGCAGCGATGGTCATTTTCCTTGGCACTTTTATTGTGATGGTGGTGCCTTCTTGAGCTTGATTGAGCATTATGGATGGTGCTAAATGTGTATTCTCCGCCTTCATGGCTAAGATGCCTTGTACGGCGTATTTTATCCTCTTGATGTTGGCGATGATCATGAGAGGGTGTATGTCGATGAAGATTCTTGATTCGTGGCACCACTTTTGGAAGATGATGTTGGGACACCACTCTTCTTGTAGGTGGTGGCACTTCTTGCCTTGGAGGTTGTTGCGCATGACGCCTACGAGTTGGTGGTGCTTGGCGCCTTGGAGATGGTGGTGCTTGGCACCTTGGAGATGGTGGCGCTTGACGACTTGGAGGTGATGGCGCTCGTCGCCTTGGAGATGGCAGCGCATGACGCCATCTATGTGGTTGCGGTGACCCAGCATACCACTGCATGATGTAGTACACTATAGTCGTTGACATAACACTAATGAAACACCGTTCACTAGTATTACATCCCTCAGAGTGGTACAACAGAAACACAGCAGGTCCAAGACATGACTATAGATTATAACTCGACTCTTTACAAAAGATCCAGAGAACACTCTAGGTTAGAGAGAGGAGAAATCAACTTCTTACAAAGAAGAACCAGAAATAATAGCTCAGAACTATCTAGTGATTAAGACTAACATCTGAACTAATTGGTTTGCAATTTCTGCTAATGCAATGCTCTACAGAAGTAGGTTTTGTGGCTAGAGAATCTATTCCTAGCTAATCTGGAACTTTGTATTTACTTCAGTTTTTGTATATGTTGACTTCATTGACTTTATGGAAGAACTTGAGCTGTCGATGATGGTTTCTTGAGCAGAAATTGATGTTGACATCGTCTTCAATGGCTTAGAACCTAGCAAGGGTTAAGAAGGTACGGTTGAGTACGAGCGTACGCTGCAAGTTCACTAAAAATGAGTGTATGATGCACTATCTCTATAGCCATAGACCAAAGGTCATAGACAATGCAGGTTTTTGCAAACATTTCTTCAAAGGTTGCTTTTATTCTGAAAACTATGTCCGACAGCCTTCACAGGTTGACCAAAACCTTCGTGGGGTCCCTTTCCTGGTGCGTTCGTTGTTGGGGGGATACCCCCGGGTAGGGTCACGCAGGGGTATAAAGGCCGAGTTAGCCGAGGTTCGGCAAGGCCAAAGCAGATGCTGGCCGCGTCACCTTAAGGCAGGCCGAATCACGGGGTAACCCGGACCTGGGGGCGTCCGTCTAACTAGCCCTCATCCGACATAAGCGGTAAGTCAGAAGTGTGTGTGTTGCCTGTATGCAGGAAAGGGTGTGGCCGGATGAACCATCATCCGGGTCGCAGCAAGCTTCTAGGAGAAGGAAGGAATCTCGCTGGTCAAAAGGAGCCCCGGTACGCACTGCCTGAGCGAAGCGAGCAAGGACAGGACCACCGGGGCGTGGCCGACAAGCATGACAACACCCGTGTCAGCTGACGAGGGCGCCGTAGTGGCTAACGTAGCTAAAGCATGTGTGACGCGGGGGAAAAAGCACCCCGGTCGGCTTACCACTTTGGGTGAAGGCATATTCTTAGGAATATGCCTCCACGTATGCCCTAGGCAGAAACCGAGCCTCCCCTATAAAAGGGGGGCTAGGGCTTCAGTAGAAGGGGTTGGCTGTTTATTCTCTGGACAATTCTGTTAAGGTCTAGGGTTTCAGGTGAGATCTGTGGGTGAGAGTAAGAGAGCTTCTTCTTCCTCCTCTCGCCAATACAGCTCTAGGAGCACTTGTAACCTTGGAAGCAAATCAATACAAGTTCTTGTGTGGAGAATCACTTCACTATCCCTCCCTAGATTCCTCTAGCGTGTATTAGTCCCCACCATCAGCCTATACATGGCATCTGCCGTGACACCACCATGACAGTTGGCGCCCACCGTGGGGCAAGCGGCGCTAGCAGGGGTCAAAATCTGGACGGGAAACTTCGTCGCCACCGGCGAGCGCATCGTCTCCGGGCTCGTTCAGCGCTTTGAAGCGCGGGACTTCGTCAGCGACAACGCAGGCTGCTTCGGCACGCGCCCTCTCCCGCGCAACGGCATCTTCCTCAAGCTCGGCACGCACAAGGTCTACGTTGCGGTGGACGCGTCTGGCGTTCATCTGCGCCACGTCGTAGAAGCAGGCGAACCGCCCCTCACTGTGGCTCGCGGGGAGCGTATCGCTCATTCCCCGAACCATGCAGAGGTAATGATGACAGCGCCGGGTGCGGGTGCGAGCAAGGATCTAGCGCCAGATCCGGAGGTGACGCCCAAGGCACCAAGGAAAGGTAGGGGTCCTCCGCTAGAGAGGCCGGAAAACATGCTGAGAGAGGCAATGGATAGCTTGGCAAACCCTGTGGCAGCAGCGGTAGATCCGGCTCGTGCACAGGCCGAGCTGGAAGAAACTAGGCAGAAAATACTAGAGGGCGCAAAGAAAATAGGCGCGGCCCAGCAGTCGTTGAACATGACGCTGCGTGAGTACGCTAAGGCGAACAAAGTTGATACTGTAAAAGTTAAAGGGAGAAATCTCATGAGCGAGATGAACAGAGAAGGTGATGTCGGAATCGAGGAATCAGAAAACTGTTTTTCCGTGGGGCTGCTGAGGTATAGTACCCCGGCCAAGAACCTCAGAGCGGCGGATGCAGCTGCATCCGAGTTAGAGGGACTGACGGGTGAAGCCCGACAAAGGCAGCAAGACCGGGTTAACGAGCTGGTTCGGATTGCGAATAGGCAAAACGAGGAATTGCTCAGGGCGAACCCGGAGAGAGCTGGGGCCTCCAAGATCATTCATTCAGCGATGGGTAACCCGGAGAAATCCGCTGGAGCCGCATCGTACCCTCATGGTGGTCCAAGGAGAGAGGAGGTGGTGACCTAGGCCAGACGGAACAAACAGATTGTCCCATATGACCCGACCCGGGCAGGGAAAGAAAAGGAAGCACAGAAAAATGATGATCGACGGAGTGTGGGCCGAGGCGAAGCTGGCCGAGTTAACCGTGACCAAGGCGATGCCGGTCAAAGGAACGTTGTCAACGGCAATGCCGGGCAGCAAAATTCAGCTGGAGCAAGACAACCGCAGCAGCGGAACATGCCGAGGCAAGAGCATAGTGCCGGCCGAGGTATACAACAGAAAGGTGCACCGCAAGAGCAAAACCGCTATAACGACGGTGATTCGGACATGGAAAATGCGGGATACCCGAGACCGGATTATCATGTGAGAGGGTCAAGATTGGGAAGTAGGGATTTGATGCCGGACGATGCAAGGTTGAAACTGGATCGACTATATAGGTCAGAACAGATTGAATGTCAAGGTCCACCAGGTCCAGCATGTTTTGGACCCCTGATCATGAAAGAGCCACCAGTACCGAACTTTCAGCTGCCCAGGGGCACCAAGACCTATGACGGCAGTACCCAGCCAGAGGATTGGCTGATAAACTATGCTACGGCTGTAAAAATTGCCACAGGTAACCTGAGATGGGCTGTACGGTATGTACCCCAAATGTTGGAAGGCCCGGCAAGGGTGTGGTTGAACAATTTACCACCAGGAAGCATCAACTGCTGGATAGATTTCGAGGAGATGTTCATCAGCAATTTTTCGAGTACATATCAAAGGCCAAATAGGCCACAGACCCTAGCTATGTGCAAACAAAGACCCAATGAGACGGACCGGGAGTTTTTGACCTGGTGGTGTACCGTGAGAAATTCATGCGAGGGCGTGATAGAATCACAGGCCATAGCATGGTTTGCACAGGGGTGCAGATATGGAAGCGAGCTGTGGATGAAGTTGCAACGGAAAATGCCGGCAACGTTGGCAGAGATGATCCGGATTGCGGATTCGTATGCGTTGGGTGACCCGACCCAACCAAGGCTCGCCTCAGACGAGTCAAGCGATGAGTACTATCAGAGGGATGGATCCGGATCATGCCGGAGAAATGATTACAGAGGAAAAAGGAGAGATGATCGGCCAGACCATCGATACGGTTCGCATCAAGTGGCAGCCGTGAATCAAGATCAACCCGGAGACGGGGGTAGCCAGCGCCAGAAAACTGGAGGTCAATGGACCCCAAGGAGCGATGGGAAGAAAACTTGGACTCCGGAGCAAAAGAAGCAGTGGCAAGGAGGAAAGACCATCCGAGGTATACTTACGAGTCGATGTTAGACCAGCCGTGTAAGTTTCACACGCCAAATCCGAACAACCCAGCGGGTCATACGACGAGGCAATGCGAGTGGATGCGCAAGATCGAGCAAGGTGGTTCGGGGAATGCTCAGGCACCCCGGAATGATCAGCCTCGGCAGGAGTTACCCCGGCAGCAATTGCTTTCCGGAGCGAACACGCAACAGCTAATGTTGCCTCCCCCTCCGCCGAGGTATGATACCAATGAAAGAAGGGATGCAGTGCATCAAGTAGAAAATCAGCATCAGCCGGATGAGAGGCACCCCGGAAATGAGGGGAGAAACGAGTACAGGGAGCATCACCAGAGCTACTGTGTATTTACCACAGAGGAAACTGATAGAAAAAGCTTGCAGCGTAGGCATATGGAGGTGAATGCGGTAATGCCGGCAGTGACGAGGTACATGCCTTGGTCCGATCAGGAAATCACCTGGAGCATTAGGGATCACCCCAAGCTCATGCCGAGCCCTGGTTCGTATGCGTTGGTGCTAGATCCTACGTTCATTGGGCCTAGAATTAACGTAAGGTTCTCAAAGGTACTGATCGACAACGGCAGTAGCATAAATATCATGTACGCGGACACAATGCGCAAGTTGGGTATCTCGTAGAACATGCTCCAGGCCACGAGGACAACTTTCCATGGCATTGTGCCCGGCATTTCTTGCGAGCCCATAGGCAAGGTCCGGGTCAACGTCTTGTTCGGCACGAGGGACAATTGCCGAACTGAAAATCTGGAGTTTGAAGTGGTGAACTTAGAAAGCGCGTATCATGCATTGCTCGGAAGGCCAGCGCTGAACAAGTTCATGGCAAGTTGTCATATCAGCTATTTGAAGATGAAATTGCCCGGACCAAATGGAGTGATTACCATTGTTGGGGACTTCCGACGTTCGATGGAGTGTGCGTCGGCCGGATCAAACTTAGCCGAGTCACTTGTGATCGCGCAGGAAAAAAGGAAAATTCAAGAGGTGGCAGCATTGGCTCAGTCCGCGCAGCAGTATATGCCGGCGCTGAGTAACCCGCATGGAACTGTCTCCTTCCAGGCCACGAAAGATACCAAGAAGGTTCCCGTTGATGACATGTTCCCAGAGCGCACCGTAACAATTGGTGCCGGGCTAAGTGATAAATAGGAAAGCGAGCTCGTCAGCTTCCTCCGTGAGAATTGGGACATTTTTGCTTGGTCCACACAGGACTTGCAAGGTGTTCCGAGGGAGTTGGCCGAGCACTGTTTAAATGTGAGACCCGGAGCTAAGCCGGTGAAGCAACCTCT
The DNA here is from genome assembly GCA_910589775.1 of Avena eriantha. NCBI lineage: Eukaryota > Viridiplantae > Streptophyta > Magnoliopsida > Poales > Poaceae > Avena > Avena eriantha. The sequence continues at coordinate 94,244,001 of OU342742.1, forward strand.
CCGCCGCTTTGCCGAAGATAGGAGGAAATTCATTGGGGATGAGATAGCTCGGTTGCTAGCTGCAGGATTTATCATGGAGGTCCTCTACCCGGACTGGCTGTCTAATCCGGTGCTGGTGGAAAAGAAAAAGGATGATCCGAACGTGGCAGTGGTTTGGCGCATGTGTATCGACTACACGAACCTGAACAAGGCGTGTCCGAAAGATCCATTCCCGCTGCCAAGAATAGATCAGGTCATAGACTCAACTGCTGGATGTGAACTGTTGTCATTCATCGATGCTTATTCTGGTTTCCACCAGATACCCCTGAATCCGGATGGTCAAATAAAGACTGCATTTATTACCCCGTATGGGGCTTATTGCTATCGCACCATGCCGTTTGGTCTACGTAATGCAGGGGCAACATACCAGAGATGTATGCAAAAATGTTTGCACGACCAAATAGGTCAAAATGTACAGGTGTACGTAGATGATGTGGTTATCAAGACCAAGGAAAGCAAAACGCTCCTTGACGATATCAGGCAAACATTCGCAAACCTAAGGAGGTTCCGGATGAAACTTAACCCGGAAAAATGCACCTTCGGTGTCCCGGCTGGAAAATTGCTCGGCTTTCTGGTTTCCAGCCGAGGTATCGAAGTTAATCCAACCAAAATCCGGGCCATCGAACGAATGGAACTGCCAAAGTGTCTTAACGATGTCCAAAAGTTTACAGGTTGCCTGGCCTCGTTAAGTCAGTTTGTATGTCGGTTGGGAGAGAAAGCTTTACCTCTGTACCAACTCATGAAAAAGTCGGATAAGTTCATTTGGACGCCGCAGGCTGATGAAGCCTTTACCCACCTAAAGAAAATGTTAGCCACAACGCCAGTGCTAGCCTCACCACTATCAAAGGAGCCAATGTTGCTCTATATAGCCGCAACCAACCGGGTTGTAAGTGCAGTGATAGTGGTGGAGCGCGATGAGGAAGGTAAGTCAGTGCAAAGGCCGGTGTATTATTTGAGTGAAGTGTTGTCAACCTCAAAGCAGAACTACCCACATTATCAAAAAGTGGCGTATGGCGTGTACATGGCCGCCAAGAAATTGAAGCACTACTTTGAGGAGCATCCCATCCGGGTCATATGTGAGGCCCCTATATCCGAGATAATGAGTAACAAGGATGCAAGCGGCAGAATTGCAAAATGGGCAATTGAGCTAGCTCCTTACGCTCCGCAATATGATCGGAGAGAAGCCATCAAGTCTCAGGCTGTGGCGGACTTTTTCGTGGACTGGGCCGAGGTACAGTACGAACCACCACTTCCGGATCCGAACTATTGGCGAATGCACTTTGACGGATCAAAAACCAAAACCGGGCTAGGTGCCGGAGTTGTACTCACGTCGCCAAAGAAGGACCAGTTGAAATATGTGCTGCAGATCCATTTCACCGCATCAAACAATGTCGCTGAGTATGAAGCACTTGTGCATGGGCTCAAAGTAGCAAAATAAATTGGTATACGTCGGATCATATGCTTTGGCGACTCGGATTTGGTGGTGCAGCAAGTGTCTGGAGTGTGGGACGCCCTTGATCCAAACATGGCACTATACAGATTTCATGTGCAGAAGATTTCTGGTTACTTTGAGGGATGCGAATTTCATCATGTACCCCGGGTGGAAAATGAGGCTGCCGACATGCTGTCGAAGCTCGGGTCAACCAGACAAGCAATTCCACCAGGTGTAGAACTAGAGCACCTCAAGAAACCATCCATCAGGCCATCCCCGGAGTCCGAGTCCATCTACGTCCCGGAGGACACAGAGTCCGGAGCTGTGCCCATGGACGTTGACACGGGAAGTGGTGCACCAAACCCGGGGACTGCTTCGGCAAACCCGAGGACTGCTCAACGTGGTCCGGTTGAAGTTATGCCGGTGGATCAGATGGAGATTGACGAGGACGTGTTCCCCGTGCGGCCAATACCGGCTTGGGCACTGCCTATATTTCAGTTCCTAAAGGAAGGAATGTTACCCGCTGAGGAGGTGTTGTCCAGGCAAACACAGAGGAGGGCAAAGGCCTACACGATCATCAATTCCGAGTTATATAAAAGAAGTGTGACCAATGTCCTCCAGCGGTGTGTTGACCCGGAAGAAGGGCTTGAAATCATCCGAGATATACATCAGGGGGAATGCGGGCATCACGCCTCATCCCAAGCCTTGGTAGCAAAAGCTTTCCGACACGGATTCTACTGGCCAAATGCCTTAGAGCAAGCCGAAGATCTGGTGAGAAAATGCAATGGTTGTCAGAGATACACTACAAAGACACATATGCCAATGTCGGAACTCAAGACCATCCCAATCACTTGGCCATTTGCCGTATGGTGCTTGGATATGGTGGGCCCGTTCAAACCAGCAAGAGGAAACATGACTCACATTCTAGTAATGGTGGACAAATTTACGAAGTGGATCGAGGTAAAGCCTATAAGAAAATGTGATGGAGCTACGGCCATAACGTTTCTCAAAGATATCATCTTGAGGTACGGTTATCCACACAGTATCATAACTGATAATGGCACAAATTTTGCGGAAGGAGCATTTGCTCGTTTCTGCCGGGATAAGAGGATCCGGCTTGATGTAGCTTCGGTAGCCCACCCCGCATCGAACGGGCAAGTGGAAATATCCAACGGATTAGTATTATCCGGGATAAAACACCGGCTCATTGAGCCGCTGCAAAGATCAGCGGGGTGCTGGATAGAAGAACTACCATCGGTACTGTGGAGTTTAAGAATAACTCCGAATCGATCAACAGGCTATACGCCGTTTTTTCTGGTATATGGGGCAGAAGCTGTATTACCAGCCGACATAGAGCATGATTCGCCTAGGGTCACCCAATACACAGAAGCCGAAGTGCAAGAAGCCCGGCAAAATGATGTTGATCTGCTGGAAGAAGCGAGAGAACTGGCACTGTCCAGATCCGCCATATATCAGCAAAATCTCCGACGCTATCATAGCCGGAAAGTGTGCCCCTGGGTCTTCCGGGAAGGCGATCTAGTGCTCTGGTTGGTACAACGTACTACTGGAATGCATAAATTATCCCCCCCCATGGGAAGGGCCGTTCATCGTGAGCAAAGCATTGCACAATGATTCTTACTATCTTATAGATGCAAAGCCACAGGAAAAGAACAAGGCGGATAGGTCCGGTGAGGAATCTAAACGTCCATGGAATATAGCTCTCCTTCGTCCTTTCTACACCTAACTAAGAAGTGAATGTATCCGGGTTATCTCATATGTCGGTATGTATGTCGGCAATGAGCTTATCAATGAAATGTGGGCACCTCGAGCAGTAACTCGGGGACTGCCTTAATAATATTTGTTGTCTTTTGTTATTTGTGCGTCGGCTGGAATAGGTTATTCTATTTAGCTCGGATTAGTAGTGTGTGAGCACCAAAAACCCAACTCTTTGACTTGCTGCTGTCCAACAAGAATTGGCTTCATGGCAAGCAAGAGAACAAGTTTGGAATTGCATAGCACATGAAAAACGACTAAGGAAAAGAATTTATTCGGGCCGACGTTTGTTTTCTGGACTAACCCTGTATTTATTTTTAAGTTATTATGCAGTTTTATTTTTGAGCTAAGTCTAAAAGTTTCCCAGTATTGTTAAGACAATTTTTCAAGCTCGGATTCGTAAGTTGTAAAACCGAATCAAGGTAGACACGATCCGAGCCAAAAGATTGAACAAACAAGAAAAAGAAACTCGGGGACTACGCCCAAGTTAATCCGGCATAAGTACTCAGTAGCAAAATATCACGTGTATTTGGAATACAATTCCACCCGGCATACCGGGGATCTCATGAATTTTCAAGTGTTTTTACTTAGGAGCAGCAGGAGGAAGTTCGGCATCATCGTCGCCTTCTTCGATATCCGTGGCAGTATCCTCCTCGTCTTCACCCGAGTCATCTTCAATGTTCTCAACTTCCTCTTCGCCTGCGGCTTCCAGGAAGCTCGGACCCTCAGTCCATTCATGAATGGGGGCATATTCAATGAGGTTGTGGGCGCAAGCCTGGCGCCGAGCTACCCACTCCGGGTCATCAGTCCATTTGGACCCGGTGCACAGGCGAGTGAGGAGGCTGAGGTCTATCTTCTCGTACCACGTCAAAACGTGGTGAAGGACGGTATTGGCAGCAGCGCGTCCAGCGGATTCTCGCCAGAGGTCGAGCTGGGTCTCAACTTCTGCAAGCCTTTCAGCGAGTTGCGTGACTCTCTCCGGAGCATCATCGGCGGGCCAGAAGGCATTGAAGACCCGGACTGAAACGTCGAGGAGGTCCATGCCGTAGTTCTTGATAATTTCCACGCGGGATGACAGGCTGACCAACAGGTCCTCCATGTCAAAGGGAATGCTCTCACCCCCAACAGTGACCGGAGTACCCCTTTCTCGGCGGAAATTGGCGACAGCAGCACTTGCAATGGCAGTACCCTCTGGAAAGTGGCCTGGGAAACAAGGCAAAGGACAAAGTTGAGAAAACAAGACATATGAAGTAATCCGGAGAAATAAGGCGGATAAAGAAAAAGAAGTTACGTCAGATGTGACTGTGAATCCGGGTCAACTCCTTGATGCAAGCATCATGCCTTTTCCGAAGCTTCTCGAGCTCAGCATTTGCCGACCCAAGTTTGACCTCGGCTTCCTGAAGAAGCTCGCGATCCTTAGCACTTTGGAGTTTGAGACGCTCGCGTTCTTCGATGTAATCCTGGCCAACCCTTTTCAGCTCGGTTTGGTGCTGCGCCCTCATCTTAGCCATTTCAGCTTTGAGCTTGGCTATGTCATCATCTTTGGTCCGGAGGAGGGCGAGCTCATCATCTTTCTTCTTCAGCTCGGCTTGGTGCTGTCCTGCTTATTCGAGAAAATGCAGCATCATGTCAGGCACATGCACACTTTCTTCAAGCAATGTTGAAACTGTGTGTTGGCTCGGCAGAGCCGAGGTATGAATGTTTGCCGAGCCAAGGAGGTAAAATGAGGAAAAGCACAGTAAAAAAAGACAAGAAGGACGTACCCTTGATCTGCTCCAAGTTCTTTCACATTATTTTGTTTTCAGCTTCCACCCCAGCTGCGGAAACCGAACAATCAGATTAGTTCGGCAAGCGAAGTGGAAGGAAAATGAGGAAAGGAATGAGACAGAAATTTACCCCTTTTCTCGTACTCAGCGATGAGTACAGCCTGTTTCGTGCGAAGATTTTTGTACGTATCCAACAAGCGCTGGAATTCGGCACTTCGGCGGTTGGTGGTCACCTAAAAAAGATACAGAAACTTAAGTCAGCCTGGTGCATGTTCAAAGTGTACTAAAATCCAGGCCAAGTGGAACTTAACCCGGCTCTAGGTGTGTGCATGTTCGAAGTGTACTAAAATCCGGGCCAAGTGGAACTTAACCCGTCTCTAGGTGTGTGCATGTTCGAAGTGTACTAAAATCCGGGCCAAGTGGAACTTAACCCGGCTCTAGGTGTGTGCATGTTCGAAGTGTACTAAAATCCGGGCCAAGTGGAACTTAACCCGGCTCTAGGTGTGTGCATGTTTGAAGTGTACTAAAATCCGGGCCAAGTGAAACTTAACCCGGCTCTAGGTGTGTGCATGTTCGAAGCGTACTAAAATCCGGGCCAAGTGGAACTTAACCGGCTCTAGGTGTGTGCATGTTCGAAGTGTACTAAAATCCGGGCCAAGTGGAACTTAACCCGGCTCTAGGTGTGTGCATGTTCGAAGTGTACTAAAATCTGGGCCAAGTGGAACTTAACCCGGCTCTAGGTGTGTGCATGTTCGAAGTGTACTAAAATCCGTGCCAAGTGGAACTTAACCCGGCTCTAGGTGGGTGCATGTTCGAAGTTATCATGGAGTTACGTTAGTTCTATAAAAGAGCATCTAGCCGAGTAACAAGTTACTCCCCTGGAGGCTCGGGGACTAATAGTTATTATCTACAATTTGCAAAGGAGAAACGACGTACCTCCATCATTCGCCCAGCGAGGTTAATGGCCTTGGCGGCGGTATTCACCTGATCAGATTCATGGACTACCTCGGCCTTGTTCCAGTTCATGACAAACTCCATCAGGCTCGGGGGGTACCGTTCACCTGTGGGCATATGAGGCGTCACCAAACCCTTAGCATGGGCTTCCTTCCTCTCCACCAAGGCAAGGGCAGGGCTGGTGTGCAGAACCAACTGCTGGGCTTCGGTTGGCTCGGCATGCGCGTCCTTTGCCGCTGATGTTTTCTTGGGGAGCATGGACTCAAGGGTGCGTTGCCCAGGCTCGGCACCACTAGGCTTGGCAGCGTCTTGAATCTTCTTGCCCTTGGCTTGCTGGGAAGAAGAAGCTGTAGCAGCGGCTTTTCCCTGCCGAGGTTGAGAGGACTCGGAAGATGTAGAGGAACTGGGTGCTGGTACTTTCGTTGCTGGACTTGGTGCCGGCGCTGATGTTTTCGCTGCCAGAGTTGGTGCTGCTACCGAGGTTGGAGTTGGTGCTGGTTTGGCTGCTGGTACTGGAACTGATGCTAGAGACAAAGTAGCCTTAGTGGCCGCTGGTTGTGATGTTGCCGAGGTAGTGGCTGCCGTTGTTTTGGCCGGGCCAGTTCCCCTCGCCCCAGGATGACCAGGAGCGGTCGTAGAGCTCTCCGGAATAGGGCTCAGCGGACGTGACTCGTCGTCACGGCGGGGTGAAGGGCTGGCCCGAAGAGGTGATGAGATACTGGATCCACTTTGAGGGACCTCCACCGGAGCCCTGTGAAATCAAGTAACGTCAGAAGGAAAATTACGACGAAGTAAGGAAGAGCGAGTTACAGAAGAAAGAAGGACTTACGCATCCGAGGTTTCGGCTGCTCTGGGTTTCCGAGCCCTTCGTGCTGGGGCCTTCTTTCGCCTTTTAATGGGCTGGGAAGGTCCGGAGGAAGAGCTTGAGGAAGCCCCGCGCTTTTTCTTCGACGCCACCGGAACTGGCTCGTCCGTAGCAAGGGGAGGATCCTCGTGGATATGACCACCGGAATGAGCTGATGGCGGAAAAGCAAAAGAAAGGGGGGCAACCTCAAAGGGTTAATTATCTCGGTATCCGAGTAATCTTCATCATCGGGCCAATCTCTAGCAGAAGAGAAGTTACCAGTGGGTCATTTCGTCGCGTCGGTCATGGGGAGAAACATCTCTTGGTCCGGCTCCTCCACGTCCGAAGTCTCCCGGTCCGGTGCCCACTTAAGGGTCGGATCGGTGTCGTCCTCGAGCGTCTGCTGGAGGAATAGCTGAGGAAAAGAGTAAACAAACGAGTCAAAAATACAACAATAACAGACAAGTGATTAGTCTGGGGTAAGTTTGCAATGTGAAACTTACCATGGGAGGAAGCCGGTCACGGCAGAAATGCTCAATCCCCCAAGTCCAGTCAGAGGATAAGTCCTTGTGTGTGGTGAAGAGAGCCTTAACCCAGCGGAAGATCTCCGTGTTGTTCAGTTCGAAAGATGAAGTCCGGTTGGGATCGCGGCCGTAGCTCATATGGCACACCTTGTGGGTGCGCTTCTGGAGAGGGGAGATTCGGTTGCGCACGAAAGTGATCATTGCATCCTCGTTGCGCAACCCGAGCTCCTTCAGCTCCGCGAACCTCTTATTCACTTGGTTGGCCAGGGCCGTAGGCTTCCTCGGAACGGCGTCCCACAGATCCGTGTTCGGCGGACCCGGGGTATAGGGGAGCAGCCGGATCAAATCTTCGGTGCCCGTGTTCCGGACGTAAAAGAACGTCCAGGCCCACCCCTTGCAGGATTCTAGCCCTGTGACCTGGGGAAAAACAGAGAATCTCCGGGGTGAAATGGAGGCCGCTCCGAACTGAGTGAGCCGCTTGTCCTCCGGATCAGTGTGAATGTCGGGAATAACATTGCAGCGAAGGGCGAAAAACCGGATCCACAGCTCCTTGGTGGGCCATAATCCGGCGTAGCCCTCGATTGTAGAAGCGAAGGCATAGAGAGAAGTAATAGCATTGGCTGGAAGATAGTGCGGCTGGAGATGGTAGGTGCTGAGCCAATCATGGAAGAAATCGCTCACCGGGAGTCTGAAGCCCCGTTGAAAATGAGACAGGAACACAACGAACTCCCCGGGATTGGGTGAAGGAGCTAGCTCGGCGGAGGCGAGGCGAGCGGCGACGCCGGCGGGGATGCGTCTGGTCCGGTAGAGCCAGTCCAGATCGTCCTGGCAGACCCAGGAGCCGGCCCATGCGCCGCGGTCCGCAGCAGCGGCGTCCTCCTCCATCTCTTGCTCAGCAATGGCGAGTTCTTCTTCCGCCATCTGCTCCTCGAAGCCCTCGCTGGCGCTAGAGGCGGCGGGGGACAGTGGCTTGGATTGGCGAGGACCCGTAGCGGGAGATTGGCGTCGCAGTGACGGAGATGCAGAGGTGAAACAGAGAAGTGCGGCGGCGACGCTGCTTTTTGGCAATGCTGGCGGCGGCATGGTCGCGAGGAAGACGAAGGGGAATTGCAGCGGGCAGAGGGGTGCGGCGGGGGGAAAATCCTAAGGGACGCACCCCTCCGCTATTTAACCACCCCCATCAGGGGTGAGTGGGATTGCACCCTATGGACCGGCCACATTCTGTGGCCGTGTATTACCCGTTCGGACCAATCAGTAAGGAGCCACACGGAAGGCCACAGGGCGCAGAGAGTCCTGTGACGTGACGCGCTGATGCGGTAAACGAGGAGGCAGGCGTGACGTGACCCGCGCACAGTGATAACTGACAATTACTGCGGCAGTTACTGTACCGTCCCTTAAAATAAGACAACATAATGATTACCCTTCACATGGGCTAGCGTACGAGAGAAGGAAGTAAGACCCGGATAGAGCTGTGGTAACCCGGCCGGCAAGTGAAAACTTGCAATGTGCGAAGCGAATGTAAATCCAAGCCATCCGAGGTACAGAGGTAACTCCGAAACAATGACAGGGGCACAAAATGGAACCTGGTGTGGCCTTAGCGGCCGGGACGGCTAAGACCGCACCAGCTTCGGGGACTAATGTTGGGGGATACCCCCGGGTAGGGTCATGCAGGGGTATAAAGTCCGAGTTAGCCGAGGTTCGGCAAGGCCAAAGCAGATGCTGGCCGGGTCACCTTAAGGCAGGCCGAATCATGGGGTAACCCGGACCTGGGGGCGTCCACCTAACTAGCCCTCATCCGACTTAAGCGGTAAGTCAGAAGTGTGTGTTTTGCCTGTATGCAGGAAAGGGTGTGGCCGGATGAACCATCATCCGGGTCGCAGCAAGCTTCTAGGAGAAGGAAGGAATCTCGCTGGTCAAAAGGAGCCCTGGTACGCACTTCCTGAGCGAAGCGAGCAAGAACAGGACCACCGGGGCGTGGCCGACAAGCATGACAACGCCCGTGTCAGCTGACGAGGGCGCCGTAGTGGCTAACGTAGCTAAAGCATGTGTGACGCGGGGGGAAAAGCACCCCGGTCGGCTTACCACTTTGGGTGAAGGCATATTCTTAGGAATATGCCTCCACGTATGCCCTAGGCAGAAACCGAGCCTCCCCTATAAAAGGGGGGCTAGGGCTTCAGTAGAAGGGGTTGGCTGTTTATTCTCTGGACAATTCTGTTAAGGTCTAGGGTTTCAGGTGAGATCTGTGGGTGAGAGTAAGAGAGCTTCTTCTTCCTCCTCTCGCCAATACAGCTCTAGGAGCACTTGTAACCTTGGAAGCAAATCAATACAAGTTCTTGTGTGGAGAATCACTTCACTATCCCTCCCTAGATTCCTCTAGCGTGTATTAGTCCCCACCATCAGCCTATACATGGCATCTGCCGTGACACCACCATGACAGTTGGCGCCCACCGTGGGGCAAGCGGCGCTAGCAGGGGTCAAAATCTGGACGGGAAACTTCGTCGCCACCGGCGAGCGCATCGTCTCCGGGCTCGTTCAGCGCTTTGAAGCGCGGGACTTCGTCAGCGACAACGCAGGCTGCTTCGGCACGCGCCCTCTCCCGCGCAACGGCATCTTCCTCAAGCTCGGCACGCACAAGGTCTACGTTGCGGTGGACGCGTCTGGCGTTCATCTGCGCCACGTCGTAGAAGCAGGCGAACCGCCCCTCACTGTGGCTCGCGGGGAGCGTATCGCTCATTCCCCGAACCATGCAGAGGTAATGATGACAGCGCCGGGTGCGGGTGCGAGCAAGGATCTAGCGCCAGATCCGGAGGTGACGCCCAAGGCACCAAGGAAAGGTAGGGGTCCTCCGCTAGAGAGGCCGGAAAACATGCTGAGAGAGGCAATGGATAGCTTGGCAAACCCTGTGGCAGCAGCGGTAGATCCGGCTCGTGCACAGGCCGAGCTGGAAGAAACTAGGCAGAAAATACTAGAGGGCGCAAAGAAAATAGTCGCGGCCCAGCAGTCGTTGAACATGACGCTGCGTGAGTACGCTAAGGCGAACAAAGTTGATACTGTAAAAGTTAAAGGGAGAAATCTCATGAGCGAGATGAACAGAGAAGGTGATGTCGGAATCGAGGAATCAGAAAACTGTTTTTCCGTGGGGCTGCTGAGGTATAGTACCCCGGCCAAGAACCTCAGAGCGGCGGATGCAGCTGCATCCGAGTTAGAGGGACTGACGGGTGAAGCCCGGCAAAGGCAGCAAGACCGGGTTAACGAGCTGGTTCGGATTGCGAATAGGCAAAACGAGGAATTGCTCAGGGCGAACCCGGAGAGAGCTGGGGCCTCCAAGATCGTTCATTCAGCGATGGGTAACCCGGAGAAATCCGCTGGAGCCGCATCGTACCCTCATGGTGGTCCAAGGAGAGAGGAGGTGGTGACCTAGGCCAGACGGAACAAACAGATTGTCCCATATGACCCGACCCGGGCAGGAAAGAAAAGGAAGCACAGAAAAATGATGATCGACGGAGTGTGGGCCGAGGCGAAGCTGGCCGAGTTAACCGTGACCAAGGCGATGCCGGTCAAAGGAACGTTGTCAACGGCAATGCCGGGCAGCAAAATTCAGCTGGAGCAAGACAACCGCAGCAGCGGAACATGCCGAGGCAAGAGCATAGTGCCGGCCGAGGTATACAACAGAAAGGTGCACCGCAAGAGCAAAACCGCTATAACGACGGTGATTCGGAGATGGCAAAATTCGTAGCTCCTTCCTGGAACAGGGAGTAACATGTCACAGTTCTTACACTCTACAGAGGTGCGTTACTTTACCCATGAGAGACCTTAGCTTTGTTGCACAACCAAGTCATGAGCTTGTCCATACTTCCTTGCTATGGGGCCTAGTCTAAGATCCAAGCTAATCACTACCCCCTTCGCGACCCTGCATGTCCCCTTGGTGTACGCCATGCCCACATCTTGAATTACGACATTGGTTAGTACAGACCGTCAGATGCCAGAACTATCGTGGGACGTTGAGGGTTCCCACCCATATGCTGCATATCCTCTACAAATTACCAATTAATGCACGCTACGAGGATGACAGCCACGACCTGCACATCCGGATGCATGCGAGAGGAAGAAGATGCAACTGACTTCTCTGTCCCGTTCCAAATCTCATGGTTAGCGTGTAATATACGGTGCTAGAATCATTGGCGACATTGGTTGTTAAGTCCTAGATATTATGTTCCTTTACCACTAGAACTATATCAATAGATATTACCATTTGGTAAATAATCTATAATCATATTATTATGAAAATAGTGTTTTCTAGCCTTTTGAAATGCAGGTGATGACAATATTTGAGTTACAAGCATTTGATAGAAAATAATCAAAGGACATGAGCAAGTTGTGAACTTGCCTTTTGTGATTGCAAGATTATGCAGTCACGGTCTTCAAGATACTAGAAGATCCAAAATCTGGAAATAGCATCATTGGTCTGGTAAGGACTAATATTTAAAGAAGCAAGATGTCATTATGCACAAGTAATGTAATACAATTTGATAAACGTGAATCCCCAGACTAATCGTATCTGATCTAGGGTTTGAGGCTTGTGATGAGTTCTTTGGAATGTGTTGTACTTTTATATCAGCTTCACACTTGTTCTTGTTTAAAAGGCTTGTGAGAGCGTGTTAAAACAATATGCAAGTACAATGAGCATGGTATCTAAAAGATTTCTTAAGCCAAATTATTAATCAATTAGAGCCTTTATAGAAATGCTTAAGGATTACTTTTAATGTTTCTTAAAAGAATAACTTTTAAAGAAAAACATACTTAACTAAACAAAAGCATTTAAATTAGTTAACACTCTTAGGCTTCCTTGCTAGTTATAATTCTCAAAGAAGAAAGAATTACTTCATTTGAATAAGGACTACACTAGTAGTTGAGACTTATCTATCTTGGTCACTATATGGTATTATAATTTGGTTCACTCCATAATGTTTCTAAGGTTAATTAAGAGTAATATTACTTTTAGTTGAGTAGTATTTTCTTAACTTTATGATTGAATAGAACCATTTGTCTCCTTATAAATGAGTGGTTATGATTTGTAAACAAGGAAACAATATTATTTAACTACTTATGAATCACCTTTGGATTTTTAATATGTTTATAAACTTGTGGTTGAAGTGATGGTAAAAGTTTTTATTAAGTAAAATAAAAATATCATTCTTGAGGATTTTATATTTCATAAGAATCTTTTTGGAAAATAATACACACTTATTTGTGAATAATAGTTTAACAAATATTGTATTTAGGATGCTTTGGACTATTTTGACTTTACAGTATCATTACTTAAGATTAACACTATTATTAGACCTTTAATGGATAATATTAGAAGCATTGGCAATTTTATATATCCTTTTATGAATTATCCATTAAGGAAATAAGTTCAATTCAAGTTTATTGGATTACTAAACATTTATTTAATTCAAAAGTGGAATATTATATTTTTAACGTGTAGATATTATTTTTGTGATCATTTTGGTATATTATAAATATTTTTGTGATTTTTAAATAATAAGATATGATTTTTATAAAATTTATCACTTTACAAATACTAAATAAATAATAATTACTTAGTTAATTATCACAAAAATGTACAAAATAAGTTTATAAATGTATATTTTGTTTTTCTAAGAATTTTGATATATTATACTTATTTTTATGAATTTTAAATAATAGAATATACTTATTTAAGATTTATCCCTAATAGGTTATTTACTAATAATTATTATTATCTTATTTAAGTTGGAGAATAAAATATGATAATAGGTTTCTATTGCAGAGTTTATTTTTCTGAACATTTTGATATATAATATATATTTTCTCAGTTGTAAAACAAAAGATATACAATTAATAAGATTTAATCATTTTATGGAATTTAAAATAAATATTAAATGGGTTTATGAGGTAATGCTGATGTCAGCATGAGGTGGGGTGACTTTTCTCACCGGGGCTATTCCTAGCCCCAACCACTGACTAACGGGCCTAGGGCCACGTCATATACTAGGTATTATCTATTACAAAAAATATTAACTAATAAATAATTAAAACTGGATTATGACATCATCCGGGATTGATTCTTCCAGATCGTCGATCGATCTCTCGATCGAGAGCACGCGAGCAAGCGGGAGCGGGTGCGTTGGATAGAGGACGCTAGGGCGAGTCTAGTGGTGGTTGCGCGACCGGTGTTTGGTCGCCGGAGTACGGTGCACGACGGTGGCTAGCGGCGGTGATGACTGGTGCACGTCGGCAAACGATTCCAGGAAGCAATCGAGGAAAAGCGAAGTACCAAGTGGTTCAAGAGCTCACCACGAGTACGATGGATAGGTCGGGGAGACCAGAGATGGTCGGGGAACGGTGAATCGACATCATCCACTACGACGGGCGGCCGGAAGAAGAGATCGATTCCCCTCGATTCACGACATGCTAGCTTGCGCACTTGGTCCTAGGCGAACGAGTACACACCGGTGCTTCCAGCGGTAGCTTTGGCGAGGTGAGGGGCGGTCGGAAACGGTCAGAGCGACGACAAGTGGTGGATAGGGTTTCGACATCTCTTACAAGAAGAAGAGGAATAAGAGAAATGGGGCATGACGAGGTTCCTCCAGCGACGCAGGGCTATTTATAGGCAACGACACCGTCGGTAGCATTCATCTCAGCGCATGCGGGGATCACGACGACAACGAACGACGGAGCTCCGGCCAACGAGCTGCTTCCAACGGGCAAGGAAGACAACGACACTGATTTTAGCAGAAAACCCCCTGGATTACTTTACGTCTCATCCCGCGGTCCTCCCTTGGTCCCAGTCGTCGGTCAGAGAACTGGAGATGACCACGGCTGGTGTTAGGCTTCTGCTGGGCCATGGCCGAGTGAGCGAAACGTGGCTATTACTGCTTGTGGGTGACGCATAGAACATGGGCCATGGTGGACTGGTCCGGCTGGCAGGCTCCTTCTTTCCCCTTTTCTATTTCTATTTTTATTTCTATGTTTCAAATTTTCATTTCAAATATGATTTCTACAAGGGTTTGAATATCTAGAAACTCGATGGCATATTCATAAGGGTTTAGAGGTTTATTTTATTAAACCTCTTTTAATTTTTCTTTATATTTTTGAAAGTCATGAGTATATGAAAGGTTATTTTAAAGGAAAGTTATTAATAGGAATTAGGAGTTTGGAGATTTACTTCCTATAGGAAAATCTTATAGAAATGATTTGTATTTCCACTTAATGAATGTAATGGTAGTGTTTTAAGATGGCTAATGAGGTACGGAATATATGCATATATAACCTCATTTAATAACCATATTAGATGTTGGTTTAAATCCTAGGGTTCTTAAAGTTTGGAATTTCCTTTATTCAGATTCCATTACAATTTCTTCATAACCATTCAACTTATTTTTTTAAAGTAAACATGGATCACTTCTTAAACTAGTTGTTCTCTATTTTCTTAAGTGTGGTTAATGTTGATAGAATTTTATTATATAGTGGTGAATACCCATTGTCATTCATGTGGCACAGGTGATCTCAATGCCCAGCAACATTTATTTAGGGTTTCCAATACCACACTTACTATGGATCCTAGAGGATACACTACCCTCAAGTTTATTAGTGAATGTTGCTAGGAATCAAGGTTTAAGGATTGATTCTGAATTTATAATCTTGAAAGATATCTCAACTCAGTGTTAACTATAGAGATTACTGATTAATGAGATCCTGATGGTATATGGGACTAGGGCTTTATTAGGGTTTAAGAGAATCAGGTAGACATGGGTCTTTTCATAGCTTGATATAATCTTGGTTAAGGATTTCTCAAGTACTCCTATCTTAATACCTCACTAAGCTTATCTTTAGATAAGGCATTCCTTTCCTAAATATACTCTATTTACCTCTCTTATCTTATTCATAAAGATCACATCTTCCTGAATAAGACAATCATCTGACTCCACCATATCCATCATCATATGATGACATGGTCATGCCACTTCAACATTATTCCTCCTTCATTCTTCTCCTTGTACATATGACTTCCATTTCTAAACTACCCTTGATAAATCCATCAATGCAGCTACTACTAACTCCATCTATTGACTTCCTTAAATCCATATTGCAACTACTTCCAAGGCTTACAAGATTACAATTCTCACTATATCACATGTGATATCAATCCTCTGGGATAGGTATGCTACTACTTCCATAATACAAGTTTGTTCTTGTATTGGCTTGATTAAGCTACTACGCCTCCAACTACTCCATATAACTTATATTATATACTTCATTATACTCTAGCTTGACTTCTCATGATCAAGTTTGATGATCTAGCTTACTAGGATTTGCCTAACTTGGTATACTCACAACTCTTCTTCATCAGCTGGTCATCTATTCTCAAGTGACTTAAGAATACTGACCACCAACCTTTGATCAAGCAAAGCTTAGGCTTCTAATTGTCTAATCAAGATCTATACTCAATTAAGTAGTAGACTTGTACTGGTCTCTCTATAGGATTATCTTGTTAAGCAAGCTTACTCTAAGTTTATATCCACTTGCCTTAACAAGATTATCATTTGATGTACTAATACTACTAGCTTTCTAATAGCTTCATAATTACTATCTAAACTCTTGAGCATAAATACTTCTTCTAGTTAACTCATGAGTGAGTTATGTCCTCCAATATCAAATGGTTTGATCACCACTAAGGATCACATTCCATTGAGGATGGCACACTCTACCATATCTAGTTCCTCCTTCTTATTAAGTTTACTTAAGGTCTTTGGAAGGTTAATGTAATAGGTCAAAGGCTAAGAGTCAATAAGTTCTAGGTTAAGAGTTGATCACTCTACAGTGATGATCAATTGACACTAGGACTTGGTTAAATAGGAATGTCACCTCTTAATATCATATTAAGAGTATGTGTTGGATGGTCTTGGCTTGACTTCCTTTCCTACTCTATTTGTAATAAGAATTAATGTTTAAGAACTACCATGATACCCATGGTAGGAATAGCTATGGCAAGCAAGTGTATCAAGGTTTTGTTATGGGGTTTCTTTACTTAAGTTATATACTTAACTTGGTATTCAGGGTTTGTTGTAGGTAATCCCTTGATACATTTTTGGAATATTAAGTATTCATCCTTGAGTTGTTGTATGGAATACCATGTAATGATCTCTAGAAGATCAAGTACTCCTTATTAAGCCGTGTGTTGGGACTTAGTTTTATTACATTTGATCTACCCTTAGATCAAATTATATCACCCAAAGATAAGGTTTTGACAAAGATCATATTGAAACTTATCGCAATCAACTTGATGATCTACTTCAGTTCCACCAAGTTAAGAGAAGCTTCAATCACTTTGACAAGTTTTATTTAAAAGCGCGAAAATTATCCATATTTTCTATGCATGAATGCAATGCACACACCACATCTCGGCTTATTTCTAAGCTCTAATGCTGGGGTGTTACAGTGGTGGCGCTTGACGCCTTGGAGGTGGATCATCGAAGTAGGTGGTGCCCTTTAGTGAGGCACGCTTGGCCTTGAAGGTCATGGTTTCTTGATGACGCGTCTCCTCTTGCTTGGCGTAGTAGTCTTCCATCTCCAAACGGTGGAGGTATTCTTCATTGTTCATGGAAGAGCCCTCGAAGTTGGTGAAGTTCGCCATGTCCTCCATGCTTGGTGAGGCGTTTCCGATGTCGCACTCGAAGTCGTCCATGCTTGGGTAGTCATTGTTGTGGTAGTACTCCAAATCACCCAAGCATGTGTGGAGCCATTGTCTTTGTAGTGCTCCATGTACTCCATGCATGAGGAGCCATTTTCGATGTAGAGCTCCAAGTCTTCCATGCTTGAGGAGCCATAGTTGATTACTTGCTCCATGTATTCCATGCATGTGGAGTCGTCATAGGTGTAGTGCTCTGGGTCCTCAAAGCATGCGGAGCCATTGTCAGTGTAGTGCTCCGTCATATCCTCTATACTTGTGGAGGCATAGTCATGATGGCTCATCATGGATTCTTCATAGATATCATCCTCGGTTCCGGAGTCCTAGACATGATTGACAAGACCAAGTGGTGTATATGGAAGTGGCAGGGGTTAGGGATGCAACATCAAACCTTTCTTTACCTTGGAAGATAGTATCGTGCAAGTGGCTACACTTGAGAGCAATCAAAACCAAGTAAAGTGAAGTTCACGCGGAACACCAAAACCAACTAACCACTAAAAATACACACACACAAAGCTTTTGGTGGATGGGTATGAAAGGTGACATGTCAAAGAACAATCCGAAATCAATATGTTGTAATGGACAAGTAAAGAACCATGATGATCACAAAGCAAAACAAGTCAATCCACAAGATAGGAATTATATACAAGAAAACACACATGGTGGGATAAATGGGACTTGTGCAATGGAGAAAGTGAGCTAAGAACCAAATGATTACCTAGCGAATACTATAAGCTTGTGTCGCACAAGTGCAAGGAGAGACGCTAGTTCGATTGCCATAAAATTGGTGGGCTACAATATATGCACATTAAGTACCACCTATTTGATGTTCATCGATCTTGCACTTCCTATTCTATGAGGCACTTATTTCTTTCTTTCTTTTTCTTCTTTTTCTTTTTCTATATTTTTTTCTCCTTTTCTATTCTATTTCACTTGCCTCTTCCTTATGCCAACAACTACACAAGATAATTATATGAGATAGCACGCTCACAATTTTTGCTCGGAATTATACAAGTATCAAATGTTCATATCCCAAGCAATCATAGGAATAACTAGTCTCAATAGGTGTTTGTTGATCGCAAAGATAGTGTAGCTCACAAAGGAAAGCAAGTGGGGAGAAGTCGCAGAATTTTATACCTTTCTTCGCCGATCTTCACCCTTTATTGGTGGATTCCATCTTGCTCACGGAATTTGTATGGAGTAGCTAGCATAAACCACATGGATGATGATGTAGAGATCCTTCTCCTCTTTAAAACGAGCTAAAAACACCAAAAACCGAGTTCAAACTAGGGTTTGGAATGAAATAAAGGGGTACATGGGCCAAGGGCCCAGCTGTTGGCTTGCAAGCCCATCACTTAGGATGGAGATTCCGGTGTAGAGGGTAGGAGACTCCAATCTGTCTCCGATGTAGACTCTGGAGTGGTGTACAGAAGGGTCCAGGCCGGGGTGCAGAGTCCGGTCCGGAGGTGGGCCGGAGACTACAGGGATGCAGACCGGAGACTTTGGTGTGGGAGACCGGAGACTCCGGTGCTTCTGTAGCAGCTTCTTCCATCTTCTCTTCCAAGCCTTCGTCTTGTCGGGCTTGGTGCTCCGGTATTTCTCCCTTGCCTCCATACTTGTCAGGGTGATCCTATCATGATAATGGGATGGAGTATTGTAACAACCTCGGACCCTAGGCTCTAAGTTCAAGCCTGGATGAACCGGAAGTGGTTAAAATAGTACAGCGGGGGCCCAAGGGCCACCCACGTGTAGACCCGTCGGCCGTCCTAACCACTTCCAAGACATCGGGACATGAGCGAGCGGCGTAGGCAACAGGCGAAGAGATCAAATACATACACAAGTGAGTATGTCTGCAAGCTACCATACAACAGTTCTCAGAGCCATTCCATCTAAAAGAAATAGAAATACTGCAACGCCATACGGCAAGATCCAAATATCCTAGATGGAGATAATAGTTTAGGATATCTCCTCATACATCAAACATCAGAGTATCAAGCGGAAGCGGGAAACAAGATCCGAGTACGGACAAGAAGCAAATCGGCATAAGATGCCACAGAAGTAAGCACATCCTGCCCATAGATCTCGCGGATCCCCATCCCCGGAATCTCTACACCGCGTGATCGTTGCCCACATCATCTATCTCCTCCACCCAGTATCCATCTTGCGAATACACCTGTTCATCTGAATCAAACAATTTATTGTGTGAGACCCTAGGGGTACTCAGCAAGTCTTTATGCCTCTAAAGGGGACATATACCTGGGGCGACGCAATTGCAGCAAAAGATAATACTAACAAGTCTATAGATACTCGCTAACCATCCGCCTAACCAAAGATAGACGGATGTCCGTTAATTAGTAACAACAGTTATAACAGTATAAAGTAACAGATCCATCCTCCTTCTCGCTTACCAACGAGAAAGCGGACGAACAACCCATCCGTTGGCAGTTTTATTAATCATTCCATGAGTATTGCGCTATTTACTAGTCAGGTATAAAGTCAGGTTAAAAGCAGTACTTTAGTTATACTTGTCTATGATCGAGAAACTGTGCTCCAAGTCGTCCATAATCGCAGACACGGCTTTCAGAAAGATTTACCCTGCAGGGGTGCACAAATAGCAACACACACTCGATCAACCTCGGAAAAACCAAATCAAAACCCAATGAGGCATTCATGACAAAGAGATCACAGGATTCAGAAATATTTCAGGGGGCCACCCCATTAAGCTACCCGCAACGAAGTTGGCCGGCTCCAAGACGGACCCAAGGTTTGCGTCAATGGTTGTAAACGACTGGGAACCCGAAAGTGTGACTAGGCTTGTCGATACCGCGAAAACACTCCGCATCCAAAACAGTACAGGTGCTCCACGCACAATCTTAAATAAAACGGTAAAGCATGGCATAAGTACAGGATAGTAACAAAGCCCCAAACTACTTTGTGGCCCCAAGAAATAGAAATGAATCAAGCTCTGGCTCAGGGGGGGTCCACAGCCTCCCGGATGTGGATAGTGCGAATAGTCAAGGAGCAGGAATCAAGTACTCGGGGTCCTATGGGACACAAGTGAGCATTAAAAAACAAATAACAGATATTGCTCACCGGTGCCTCCTTCATTAGTTATCCCATTACTACTCAGGTTAAGTTGTTTAGATACCTCGTTATCCATCAGACACTCACATACCCTACACATGCTGTTCTACGACTCGCATGGCTCAAACAACTCCTGTAGTAAAGGCTCATGGGATGGAGGAACAAGCTTCAGTGGGGTTTAAAAGTAAAGGTTATGCAGTAATTGGGATTCAATTTAATGCAATCACGACTCAATGATGCAAGAATAAGATAGAGGCAATAGGTACTATATGTATGCAAGCATGTGGTAGTGCTTGCCTGGCAGCTCAGTTGAAGCGAGAGACGGATCTGGGTAGTACTCCTGGGGTTCCTGATATTTCCCCTGCTCGGCATCTATTCGAAAGAAGAACCAAACAAACAAGGGCCAACAGAAATAAAGTGCACAAGCATATAATTAAAATGCGACAAGCAAACAAGTATGTCATGATGAATGATGCACAATTTACATAGCAATAATGTAGCATGGCATGGGTGAGGTGTGGGGTACAAGAATAAAACATTTTATTAAGTTTTAGTCATGTTTTGCTCCCATAACACTTGCGGTCCACTTAATATTTATATGATGCATGCTGCAATTCAGAACATGGAATGCATAAACAGAACGGGCTCGTCGCACTGATCGATTTATTATTTGTCAAATTTGGAGTTGTAGATTTAAAGTTATTAATTAATTAAGAAAAGGCATTTTTATTACATTTAAACAATTTCGAAAATTTAAATTAGTCAAACATTAATTTGGATGGCAGATTTGAAATCCTCACATTTTTCTGATTCAAAAACATATATTATTTGTATTATCTGGAAATTAGCAATTAAAAGTTATTAAAACAGAATTTAAATTCATATTTAAACATTTTCTGAAATTATTTTATAAAAACAGGTAAACCCGAAACTTTTTATACCCAGGTAGATCTAGCCCCAGCCACCGACAGGTGGGGCCTATGCTGACTGGGCGAAACGGCGCGCAGCGGGTTTTTCTCACCGCGAGTTCTTCTAGCCCACGACGGATAGGTGAGGCATGAGGCTTCGCAGGCCCACACGCCAGCGGGTGACTGAGAGGCTACCACGCGGCACAGCGGGGGACTGCGGGTTGAGAACCGCAAAGTAGCGGTCCCTTTTTGTAAAGTTACCCCAGAGGCTGACATGTGGGGTTCTGAAGGAGCGCGGGTTTAGGAATTAAAAAGGTGGGGGGTTCTGGAAAACTACACGCGATTACTGTTTTTCTTCCAGGGGTTTGTCTGACGAAACTGATGGCGGAACGCGCGCGGCGCAGCGGGGATCGAACGCACGATCTCGCGCTCGCGTAGAGGGGCGGAAGCCACTGCAGCTAGGAGGGGTTGGTGTTAGGAAACGGCAGTGCGGCTAGGTAAGCCTAGCGCGGCGCGCAGCGGGGCGGCTGCCGGCGAGCACCGTGCACCGAGGGTGCTCGTCGGACGGATCGGCGGTTACAGGAAGCAAAACCCAGCGGGAGTTTGTCAGGGATGTACGGCGGCTCATCGGGAGGAGGTTGGAGGTGGTGGTACGGCCGGAGGCGCAGCGGATCGGCGGCGAAGCTCGCGGCTGGCGATTAGGGTTTTGTCGGCGTGCAGTGGCTGCAGGGGCTTCTCCTCCTCGACGCTGTGCACAGGGCGTCGCCGGGGACCTCGTGGCCTTCCTCGACAACCTCGACGCCACGTCCGCCTCCTCGATCTGGTGTAAGTGGTGGATGCCGACGGTGGTGGCCGGTGGTGGAAGGGAAGGTTGGCAAGGGAGAAGGGAGGAAGGGGGCTGCGGTGGCTGGCCCTAGGGGAGATCTGGGGTAGCTGCACGGTAGGGGAAAGGCAGTAGATAAGAACGAGGGGAGAGGGAGATGCCGTGGTTGGCTTGGGTGGAAAGGTGGCTACCGCCACCTTTTTCTCTCCTCCTCACGGCTGCTCACGTGCTAGGCACGGCTTGAGCAGGGGACAGGGACTGCAGGTGGGGCCAGGGCGAGGTCAGAGAGGGCTGGCTCGGGTGTGGGGTCGATGTGCAGCAAGAGAGAGAGAGAGAAAAAAAACGAGGGGGAGGCTTGGGAAGGGTTAGGGTTTTGAGAACCGGTAGATGGGGGTGGTGCCTCGGCATGGGGCTGGTTAGGGTGGTGGGGTAGATGGGTTAGGGTTGGAGTAAGGTGGAGGGTTAGGGTTTAGCTAGGACAAGTAAGGGGTGGTGGGGTTAGGTTTTTAGAGAGAGGGGTGAGATTTTGTGGGCACATGGTAAGGAGAGAATAACCAAGATGGTGAGGGTCGAGAGAGAAGGGAGTAGAGCTCAACAAAAGAGAAGATTCACTCAAAAGCCAAGTAAAACCCAAAAGCATAGAATGGTGGTGATTGTTGCATGGCCCATGCATATTTATTAAGTGCCATGTTTAATCTTGTGAAAACAAAATAAAATCTCATGGCTTTGATTCACATGCATTCCAAAAATATGGATCTAGGGCCAAACCAAAAGAATTAAAAGGATGTTCCATGTGGGGTAGATGGAGATGCTCAAATTTGAATATAATTTGGACATGCTAGTGTGTATATTCCACTAGGTGTATAATATCCTCAACAATATTCCAACATGAGCAACTATTCCAAAACAATCCATATGGAAGCTAGAAAAAGGAGTACCACTCACAAGGCATGCACAGGTGGCTCCACATATCAATAATGTGAAAACAACATAATGCTAGTGTGAGAGCATGTGGAAATAGAAGTGGATCCATCCCAACCCACATGAGCTAGAGATAAACCAAATAGGATGCAAAGCTCACATATAGTTGGATGGCGGAATTATGGGGTGGTGACAAGAAAGGTGGTGGAGTTAATAAAAGATATGCCCCCAACTCAACTTGGGCATCAAGCATTTATCAAGAACCAACTACAATATATCAAGAGGCAAATACAATTAATAATGCATATGAGATAAGAACCAAAAGAGAAAAAAAGTTTTATGTGATGCTCAAATGCAATGTGGCATGATGACATGAGCATGATATAATTATGGTGAAACAATTATATGTAGGAAGTAGCATTTTATTATTAGACCATGTAGCATTACAGATGTTAAAAAGATGGGATGCTTACAACTCTCCCCCACTAAACAGGAATCTCGCCCCGAGATTCTAGGAAGAAGAAGAAGACACGAAGATGGTAGGATACTTGGCATGGAGCTCATCCTCGCGTTCCCAAGTGGCTTCATCAACGGAATGGTGCGACCACTGCACCTTGCAGAACTTGATGGACTTGTTGCGAGTCCTTCTTTCTACGACTTCTAGGATTTTTATGGGGTGTTCTTGATAAGACAGATCTTCTTGGAGTTTGATGAGTTCATGGTCCAAGGTCCTGCCGGGATCCTTGAAGCACTTCTTGAGTTGAGAGATATGGAAAACATCATGGACCTTGAGTTTTTCAGGGAGCTCAAGAGCATAAGCGACTTCTCCTCTTCTTCCACGAACTTTGAAAGGACCGATGTATCTAGGAGCCAGCTTTCCTTTGATACCAAAACGGTGCGTGCCTCTCATGGGAGTGACACGAAGGTAAACGAGATCACCAGGGACATACTCCATGTCCGTGTGCTTTCTGTCATAGTTGCTCTTCTGGCGACTTTGAGCAACCTTCAGATTTTCAAGAATGATGTGAACCTTCTCCTCCGCTTGAGTTACAATGTCGGGGCCAAACAATGTTCTTTCACCTGCGCCCGACCAACCAATCGGAGTTCTGCATTTGCAGCCATAGAGAACCTCAAATGGTGCCATCTTTAGACTTTTCTAGAAGCTATTGTTGTAAGAGAATTCAGCATAAGGAAGGCATTCTTCCCACTTCATGCCAAAAGAGATGACGCAAGCATGAAGCATATCTTCCAGAATCTGATTGATCCTTTCAACTTGTCCTTGCGACTGAGGGTGGTAAGCTGTGCTGAAGTTCAATTTTGTTCCCAAAGCATTTTGGAAACTTTCCCAGAACTTGGAAGTGAAGATGCTTCCACGGTCTGAACTGATCTCAAGGGGAACCCCATACAGAGAGACAATTCTGTTGATATAGAGCTCCACCAACTAAATTGCAGAAATTGTTTCCTTGACGGGAAAGAAGTGATCCACTTTAGAAAGCCTGTCGATGACAACAAAGATTGTATTGTTGCCCTTTTGCGACCTTGGAAAACCAGTTATGAAGTCCATCTCAACTTTCTCCCATTTCCATTCCGGAGGCTTCAATGGCTGTAGAAGACCGGAAGGTTTCTGATGAACAACTTTAACTCTGCGGCAGACATCACACTCCGAGACATACTTGGCACACCATTGTTTCAACCCAGGCCACCAATATTGTGTTTTCAAGTCCATGTACATCTTAGTGCTGCCAGGATGGATAGAAAGAACAGAATCATGCTCCTCCTTAAGAACTTGCTCTCTCAAACCTAGGTCGTTCGGAACGAACATCCGGTGTTCAAAGAATAGAGCTCATTGATCATCGACGTGGAAGGACTCATACCTCGGCAGCTGAATGTTGGAGATGATGTTTTTGGCGTAAGCATCACCTCGCTGACTAGCACGAATATTTTCTTCCAAGAGGGGGGTTGCCAGAAGATTCAGAAGATACCCTTGATCCACAATTTCAAGGTTGAGTTGGCGGAATTCCTCGCATAAGAGAGGCTCTTGTTCTTCCACCATGAGGTTGTTGACATCAGCTTTTCAGCTGAGAGCATCGGCCATGACATTAGCTTTGCCCGGAGTGTAGTTGATTGTGAGATCGAAATCATTAATTGCTTCAATCCACCTCCTCTGACGAAGGTTGAGATCAGGTTGTGTGAAGATATACTTCAGACTCTTGTGATCAGAAAAGATCTCACAACGGTTGCCAAGCAAGTAGTGCCTCCATACTTTCAAACCAAAGACAACTGCTGCGAGTTCGAGGTCATGTGTAGGGTAGTTGATCTCATGCGTCTTCAACTGTCAAGAGGCATAAGCAACAACTTGTTTTTCTTGCATAAGGACCGCACCCAATCCTTGCAAGGAGGCGTCACAGAATATCTGGAAAGGCTTTGATGTATCTGGAGGAATCAAGACTGGTGGTGAGCTTCTCTTTGAGGGTTTCAAAGCTGGCTTGACATGCAGGAGACCAAAAGTATTTCTTGCCTTTCTTGAGGAGGTCGGTAAGAGGCTTCGCAATCTTCGAGAAGTTCTGAACGAAGCGACGGCAGTAACTAGCCAAACCAAGGAAACTCCGGACTTCTTTGACATTTTTGGGTGGAAGCCAGTCAACAATTGTCCGAACAGTTTCTGGGTTGATGGCAATGCCCTTGGCAGAGATGACGTGACCAAGGTAGGTGACTTCAGGCAGCCAGAACTCACACTTGGAGAACTTTGCATATAGGTGGTTCTCACGAAGCTTGTTTAGGACACACCGAAGGTGTTCTTCATGTTCCTCCTTTGACTTAGAATAGACTAGAATGTCATCCAGATAGACCACAACAAACTTATCAAGATACTCCATGAAAACCGAGTTCATAAGCCTCGAGAAGGTGGCAGGTGCGTTGGTGAGACCGAAAGACATGACCGTGTACTCATACAGGCCATAGCGGGTGGTGAAAGCTGTTTTGGGAACATCTTCTTTGCGAATCTTGATTTGATGATATCCACTTCTCAAGTCAAGCTTAGAGAAAACCACAGCTCCAGCTAGCTGATCGAAGAGATCATTAATCCGCGGAAGGGGATATTTATTCTTGATGGTTTTAGCATTGAGAGCCCGATAGTCAATACAAAGTCTATCAGTCTTGTCTCGCTTCTTCACAAAGATGGTCGGGCTACCCCAAGAAGAAGTATTGTGTTGAATGAAACCCAACTTCTCTTGTTCATCAAGCTGACGTTTGAGTTCAGCCAACTCAGCAGGACCCATTTTATAAGGCCGCTTGGAGATAGGAGCGGTACCAGGTTCAAGCTCAATCACAAACTCGACCTCTCGATCCGGAGGCATACCTGGCAACTCTTCAGGAAAAACATCTGAGAACTCACAGACCACCGGAACACTCTAAATAGCTTCCATAGCATCATTATTCAGAGCCGCCAAAGAGAAAAGCTGAACTGTAGGAGTCAGACTTGGGGAATAGACTATATGGCCTTCAGGAATTTTCAGAGAAACCGAGCGTTCAGCACAATCAATCATAGCTGCATTTGCTGTTAACCAATCCATGCCCAAGATAACATCAATGTCAGAATTACCTAGAATAATTAAGGAAGCCGGGAACGAAGAACCATCAATCTCAATTTGATTGTCATGGCTGATTTTGGAAGATGCCATTGTTGCTCCAGGAGAAAGGACCATTAAACGTTTAGGGAGAGGATCCATTGCTAACTCATTCTCATTTGCAAACTTGTGAGAAACAAAAGAATGCGATGCACCAGAATCGAACAAAACTCATGCAGAAATTGAGTTAACAGGAAGCATGCCCATCACAACTCCAGGTGCATGCTCCGCTTGAGCGACGTTGACACAGTTGGCACGAGCAACAGTAGACTCGGGCTTGGTGTTGATGTTGAGAGCCCGAGGTGGAGGTGCACGAACCATAGAAGAACTTGCCGCAGGTCTTGGAGGTGGTGGTGGAAGAGCTTTGTTGTTCATGGGACAACTCCAGTGTTGATGCCCAGTGTTCCCACAGGTGTAACAAGCACCAGGTGGACGTGGAGCAGCGTAGCCAGGGACTCCGCCAGGCGCTCCAGGGTAGTTGTGGTTGTAGCCCCTAGGAGCTGCGGTGAAGGAGTTTGGTGGCCTTGCCGCGTAGCTTGACGGTCTTGGTGGAGCCGGGAGCGACGGTGGGTGTTAGGAACCCACACGCGGCGCTTAGAAGGAGTTGTCATAGCTGAAGAGCTTGCTGCGTCACCGTTGTGTTTCTTGGACTCCTCAAACACTTGCCTACTTGCTTCTTCCTATAGAGCTGTATGTTGGAGTTCTAGAAAAGACCCTGGCCTTGCATGAGTGATTGCATACTTGATAGATGCATTGAGCCCTTGCCTGAACCTCTTTTGCTTCTTCTTGTCATCAGAGATCTCATCGCCACCATACCGAGAAAGATTCATGAAGTTTCTGATATAGGTATTGACATTGTCATTGCCCTGCTTGAGGTTGAGAAACACTTCCTTCATCCTTTCCATGACAATTTCTGACACGTATTGCTCTTTGAAAGCTCTAGTGAACTACTCCCAAGTAGGCTGAAAACCATAGTGGTTTGCCTTCAGGTAATTCTCCCACCACAGAGCTGTGTCTCCCTTCAAAAGGTGAGTGGCACATTTTACCCATTCTTGCTCTGGAACATCAGCAGTCATCAGCAACCTTGACATCTCATGCAGCCAATCATCAGCGTCCAGTGGCTGATCAGACACCTCAAAGTGGCGCGGGTTGAACTTTAGAAAGCTTTTGATGTCTCCTCGCTTGGGAGGTGGAGGTAGCGGAACAAACTCATTCCTCCTGACACTTTCTTCAAAACGTTGTTGGTTCTGCTGCATTGTTCCCAAGGCATTAGCAATACTTGCCAACGCAGCCCCCAGTTCAGGTGGTATGTCCTCCTCAGAACGGCGTGGTGGTGCCATCCTGTGATTGATTTAAAACTCAAGTCAGTACCATAATGGGGAATAATAATCCAGTATGGTACCAAAATGGAATTAACCAAGATTAAAGGATACAAATTACTAAGATGATATTAAGCATATCGCACACCACTGAACAAGGAGTGTGGTACACAAAGCTATCAAAGAAAAAATTCCGCAAATTTCGGCATTAAAATACCACTATATGCGCAAAACCTCTTAACGTAGCAAGATTAGTAACTCTACCAATTCAATATACAAGAGCGAATGATAAAAGTAGTGGTATGGTCGCGACTCCATCCCGCACTCAAATCATAACTCTGCACATGAATAAGTAAAAACACATATCCCAACTTTCTTCTTTCTAAAGATGAACCTAAAGATTAGCAACTACGGAAACGAACACCCCAACAAGATAACGTCGAATAACAAAGAGTAAGACAGATCGCGCCGGTGTACAACGAATCAGGTAGATCGCATCGGTTTACAAAAGCCTGTTGGTATGGAATGTACCAACAGTTGATAACCAAAAGGCGGATAGTGATAACATTTGGATGCAACAGATAGACAAGGAATTCACACACACACACAACCTATGGTACTACGGAACCCAGAACACGTGAATCCTAGTTTGAATTTTAGAAGAGGATTGAAAAACGTTACACTTCCTTACCAGAAAAGGGTGGGTGGGTGGGTAAGAAGAAAAATGGAAGCAGTCCTACTCTCACGTTTTGTTTTTCCCTAGTATACATAACTACCCAAAAATATTTGCTAGACTGACAACGACCATTTGGCTGAGACCCTGAAGGGCGGGATGGCTCTGATACCAATTGTAACAACCTCGGACCCTACGCTCTAAGTTCAAGCCTGGATGAACCGGAAGTGGTTAAAATAGTACGGCGGGGGCCTAGGGGCCACCCACGTGTAGACCCGTCGGCCGTCCTAACCACTTCCAAGACATCGGGACATGAGCGAGCGGCGTAGGCAACAGGCGAAGAGATCAAATACATACACAAGTGAGTATGTATGCAAGCTACCATACAACAGTTCTCAGAGCCATTCCATCTAAAATAAATAGAAATACTACAACGCCATACGGCAAGATCCAAATATCCTAGATGGAGATAATAGTTTAGGATAGCTCCTCATACATCAAACATCAGAGTATCAAGCGGAAGCGGGAAACAAGATCCGAGTACGGACAAGAAGCAAATCAGCATAAGATGCCACAGAAGTAAGCACATCCCGCCCACAGATCTCGCGGATCCCCATCCCCGGAATCTCTACACCGTGTGATCGTTGCGGACATCATCTATCTCCTCCACCCAGTATCCATCTTGCGAATACACCTGTTCATCTGAATCAAACAATTTATCGTGTGAGACCCTAGGGGTACTCAGCAAGTCTTTATGCCTCTAAAGGGGACATATACCTGGGGTGACGCAATTGCACCAAAAGATAATACTAACAAGTCTATAGATACTCGCTAACCATCCGACTAACCAAAGATAGACAGATCTCTGTTAATTAGTAACAATAGTTATAACAGTATAAAGTAACAGATCCATCCTCCTTCTCGCTTACCAACGAGAAAGCGGACGAACAACCCATCCGTTGGCAGTTTTATTAACCATTCCATGAGTATTGCGCTATTTACTAGTCAGGTATAAAGTCAGGTTAAAAGCAGTACTTTAGTTATACTTGTCTATGATCGAGAAACTGTGCTCCAAGACGTCCATAACCGCGGACACGGCTTTCAGAAAGATTTACCCTGCAGGGGTGCACAAATAGCAACACACACTCGATCAACCTCGGAAAAACCAAATCAAAACCCAACAAGGCATTCACGACAAAGCGATCAGAGGATTCAGAAATATTTCAGGGGGCCACCCTATTAAGCTACCCACAACGAAGTTGGTCGGCTCCGAGATGGACCCAAGGTTTGCGTCAATGGCTGTAAACGACTGGGAACCCGAAAGTGTGACTGGGCTTGTCGATACCGCGAAAACACTCCGCATCCAAAATAGTACAGGTGCTCCACGCACAATCTTAAATAAAACGGTAAAGCATGGCATAAGTACAGGATAGTAACAAAGCCCAAACTACTTTGTCACCCCAAGAAATAGAAATGAATCAAGCTCTGGCTCAGGGGGTCCACGGCCTCCCAGATGTGGATAGTGCAAATAGTCAAGGAACGGGAATCAAGTACTCTCGGTCCTACGGGACACAAGTGAGCATGAAAAACCAAATAACAGATATTGCTCACCGGTGCATCCTTCATTAGTTATCCCATTACTACTCAGGTTAAGTTGTTTAGGTACCTCGTTATCCATCAGACACTCACATACCCTACACATGCTGTTCTATGACTCGCATGGCTCAAATAACTCCTATAGTAAAGGCTCATGGGATGGAGGAACAAGCTTCAGTGGGGTTTAAAAGTAAAGGCTATGCAGTACTTGGGATTCAATTTAATACAATCGCGACTCAATGATGCAAGAATAAGATAGAGGCAATAGGTACTATATGTATGCAAGCATGTGGTAGTGCTTGCCTGGCAGCTCAGTTGAAGCGAGAGACGGATCTGGGTAGTACTCCTGGGGTTCCTGATATTTGCCCTGCTCGGCGTCTATTCGAAAGAAGAACCAAACAAACAAGGGCCAACATAAATAAAGTGCACAAGCATATAATTAAAATGCGACAAGCAAACAAGTATGCCATGATGAATGAAGCATAATTTACATGGCAATAATGTAGCATGGCATGGGTGAGGTGTGGGGTACAAGAATAAAGCATTTTATTAAGTTTTAGTCATGTTTTGCTCCCATAACACTTGCTGTCCACTTAATATTTATATGATGCATGCTGCAATTCAGAACATGGAATGCATAAACAGAACGGGCTCATCACGCTGATCGATTTAGACATGTTATTTGTCAAATTTGGAGTTGTAGATTTAAAGTTATTAATTAATTAAGAAAAGGCATTTTTATTACATTTAAACAATTTCGAAAATTTAAATTAGTCAAACATTAATTTGGATGGCAGATTTGAAATCCTCACTTTTTTCTGATTCAAAAACATATATTATTTGTATTATCTGGAAATTAGCAATTAAAAGTTATTAAAACAGAATTTAAATTCATATTTAAACATTTTCTGAAATTATTTCATAAAAACAGGTAAACCCGAAACATTTTATACCCAGGTAGATCTAGCCCTAGCCACCGACAGGTGGGGCCTACGCTGACTGGGCGAAACGACGCGCGGCGGGTTTTTCTCACCGCGAGTTCTTCTAGCCCACGAGACAAATAGGTGAGGCCTGAGGCTTCGCAGGCCCACACGCCAGCAGGTGAGTGAGAGGCTGCCACGCGACACAGCGGGGGACTGCGGGTTGAGAACCGCAAAGTAGCGGTCCCTTTTTGTAAAGTTACCCCAGAGGCTGACATGTGGGGTTCGGAAGGAGCGCGGGTTTAGGAATTAAAAAGGTGGGGGGGTTTCTGGAAAACTGTACGCGATTACTGTTTTTCTTCCAGGGGTTTGTCTGATGAAACTGACGGCGAAACGCACGCGGCGCAGCAGGGATCGAACGCGCGATCTCGCGCTCGCGCAGAGGGGCGGAAGCCACTGCGGCTAGGAGGAGTTGGTGTTAGGAAACGGCGGTGCGGCTAGGTAAGCCTAGCGCGGCGCGCAGCGGGGCGGCTGCCGGCGAGCACCGTGCACCGAGGGTGCTCGTCGGACGGATCGGCGGTTACAGGAAGCAAAACCCAGCGGGAGTTTGTCAGGGAGGTACGACGGCTCACCGGGAGGAGGTTGGAGGTGGTGGTACGGCCAGAGGCGCAGCGGATCGGCGGCGAAGCTGGCGGCCGGCGATTAGGGTTTTGTCAGCATGTAGTGGCTGCAGGGGCTTCTCCTCCTCGACACTGTGCACCGAGGAATCGCCGGGGACCTCGTGGCCTTCCTCGACAACCTCGACGCCACGCCCGCCTCCTCGATCTGGTGTAAGTGGTGGATGCCGACGGTGGTGGCCGGAGGTGGAAGGGAAGGTTGGCAGGGGAGAAGGGAGGAAGGGGGCTGCGGCGGCAGGCCCTAGGGGAGATCTGGGGTAGCTGCACGGTAGGGGAAGGGAGTAGATAAGAACGAGGGGAGAGGGAGATGTCGTGGTTGGCTCGGGTGGAAAAGTGGCTACCGCCACCTTTTTCTCTCCTCCTCACGGCTGCTCACGTGCTAGGCACAGCTCGAGCAGGGGACAGGGACTACAGGTGGGGCCAGGGCGAGGTCAGAGAGGTTTGGCTCGGGTGTGGGGTCGGTGTGCAGCGAGAGAGAGAGAGAGAAAATGAGGGGGAGGCTCGGGTAGGGTTAGCGTTTTGAGAAGGGGTAGATGGGGTGGTGCCTCGGCATGGGGCTGGTTAGGGTGGTGGGGTAGATGGGTTAGGGTTGGAGTAAGGTGGAGGGTTAGGGTTTAGCTAGGACAAGTAAGGGGTGGTGGGGTTAGGTTTTTAGAGAGAGGGTGAGATTTTGTGGGCACATGGTAAGGAGAGAACAACAAAGATGGTGAGGGTCGAGAGAGAAGGGAGTAGAGCTCAACAAAAGAAAAGATTCACTCAAAAGCCAAGTAAAACCCAAAACAATAGAATGGTGGTGATTGTTGCATGGCCCATGCATATTTATTAAGTGCCATGTTTAATCTTGTGAAAACAAAATAAAATCTCATGGCCTCAATTCACATGCATTCCAAAAATATGGATCTAGGGCCAAACCAAAAGAATTAAAAGGATGTTCCATGTGAGGTAGATGGATATGCTCAAATTTGAATATAATTTGGACATGCTAGTGTGTATATTCCACTAGGTGTATAATATCCTCAACAATATTCCAACATGAGCAACTATTCCAAAACAATCCATATGGAAGCTAGAAAAAGGGGTACCACTCACAAAGCATGCACAGGTGGCTCCACATATCAATAATGTGAAAACAACATAATGCTAGTGTGAGAGCATGTGGAAATAGAAGTAGATCCATCCCAACCCACATGAGCTAGAGATAAACCAAATAGGATGCAAAGCTCACATATAATTGGATGGCGGAATTATGGGGTGGTGACAAGAAAGGTGGTGGAGTTAATAAAAGATATGCCCCCAACTCAACTTGGGCATCAGGCATTTATCAAGAACCAACTACAATATATCAAGAGGCAAATACAATTAATAATGCATATGAGATAAGAACCAAAAGAAAAAAAAGGTTTTATGTGATGCTCAAATGCAATGTGGCATGATGACATGAGCATGATATAATTATGGTGCAACAATTATATGTAGGAAGTAGCATTTTATTATTAGACCATGTAGCATTACAGATGTTAGACAAATGGGATGCTACAAGTATGAAGTAGTATACCATTCAATAGGGTAGGAAGTGGGCTCGCATAGAGGAACGAATTCACCTTTGGAGTCCATGACGACTTGGCATAAGTTAGAGACCTTGATGTTGTAACAACCATAGGTCGGGCTACATCAAACATAGTATCCTTCTCCTTAGACCATGAGATCATATTACCCACTGTCTCCTGAGGCTGCCTTAACTGCATCAAACGCCGCTCGGTTAAATGGTGATTATAAAGGTGTCCATTATGTATTCCAGAGGAACAGTAAATGGCATATGACTCAAGACCAGGATTTGTTCACCCAGGTGACGGGTAAGATACATATGGCCAACTTGGTGAGATTACATCCATAATGTTGCAACATGTGACTGGGTCACGGGGATGTAATATCACGGTAACAAGTAAAACAGAACTTGTTGGTAACAAGATTGAACAAGGTATGTGATACCAATGATCGGATCTCGGACAAGTCATATCAGAGAAACAAAGGGAATTGGACTCGATGTTTTACGGTCAAACGGCATTTTCATCGTGAAATGTACATGGGTCATTATGGGCATCCCAGTCCCGCTATTGATCATTGATGGGATCATGTCTGTGCCCATTCCTAAGCCATGGGGAAATACACTTAAGGGTACGATGAGCTAGATATACTCTATAAGTTGGAATCAAAATAGAGAAAGAGAAATCCGGAATTATTCCACGGAGAGATCCGAAGTTGTTTGAAAAAAAGAAGAAAGAAAAGGACCGAAAGGTGTTCGGATAAATGTCAATTTAATTTATACATTTATTATAAGTTAATTATGAATTAATATATACTAAATAAATATCTAAACTAAAATTTATAGGACAACTTTCTCATTTGGCTAAAACCCGAAGGGAATTAGCCCAGGAGAAAGTCACCCTGAAAAAGGGAAAATAAAATAGCAGAAAAATCAACCCCTACCACATTTGGGCCCAACGGCCCACATAGGCGCGCAACGGGCGCTAAGCGCCTCTCAGGACAGCAGCCTACTAGGCACGCATGGGCCGTTGGGGAGCAACGTCGGCCCACCCGGGCGCCAGCCGCCAGCTGTCGCGCATGCGCTGCATGTGCTGGGCCGCGGGGTAGCGTCGGCCCACCCAGGCGCCAGGTGTCGCCACCTTCGCCTGGCGAGCTAGGCCATGGGGGTCATGGTTACCCCATCCGGCTAGGGCAAGCAGAACGTCACCGCTGGGAAGCGCTAGGCCGCGGGTGGCGCTGGCAGCCTACCCGGCCGGCCGGCTGTGGCTGCTGGGCTGGGTCTACTGGCCCACCCGGCTAGGCCCCTCCCTTTTGCATTTTTCTTTTATTTATTAGTCCCACATGGGGCACCAATGGAGAGGGCGTGTCCCCTCTGCCTATATAAAGGGGTGCCCATGGGTGGGATTGAACACACCAATATGTGAGGATTTCTAAGGCATTTTCCTTAGGAAATTCTCTCCCCTCTCTCTCTATAGTTGTCTCCATGCGAAGGGATGGTCCCATGAAAGGTCTGTTCGGGCAGGAGACGTCGCACCTACAGCATGTTGTTGCGTTGTAGGGATTCCAAGCCGAAGATCTAGTTTCGCACTCCCGACAGGGATCAAGGTGGTCTAAGGTTGTCATCATACACCGGATGTGTACAAAACCTCGAGGGTGCTGCAAGAGCGGCATCTTGGATGTCATGAGCCGGAGCTGTTGCATGATGAAGATGGAGCAAGGGGTGACCTGCGAGGAGCTTCGCGACCTTGAGGTCGGCCACGATTTCGACTAATTCAACCATGTTCCTCTCGAAAAGTTAACCTCATACGGTCTAGAAGGGTATGTATTCTATACGCTCCGGTCGTTAGTACATTACTACATAGATATATCTTAGGCAGTTAGGGCGTTCCAATATAGGATTTTTTTGTTTTCTGCTATAGAACCCTTCATATACTGCTTACAACAGCTACCAGGATAATGATATGAACTACTACCTGGTTCATGGGAACAACAACGATAATGGAGAATATTAGATAGGGAATGTTGCCGAGGGAGAACATGAAGGAGGGAATGCTACCAACGGAGAAGAACATGTGCACATTGTAGCAAAGAAAGGACAACAAGAGCACATTGATGTGTAGGGACAACAACATCATGCCCGATATGATAGCCTCAAGGATTTCATCATCGTCGTTCTCCTTATGGTGATCGTCAAGCTGATCTTATTTTTATGATCCTATGTGTATCTCATGGTGGTAAGCACACCTGAATTTGAACAAGGTGACCATAAGGGGTCTTGTGTGGGTAACCAAACAGAAGTATGTTGCATGAGAATGGGCCAAAATTCATAGGTGCATGCAACCAAACAGAGAGGGCGAAATAGGTCAATCCATACACCCACCCTCATGCAGCCTGCAGAACATGGCCCAAAGGCTATTTTTTACATGGCCATGCTCCCGCTAGCAGTGCCCTGCCGGGTCAAGAAAGCCATGCAGGCTACCAAACACATCCTACATGATTGGTGGCTCACGTCTAGATCCAACTTCAGAAGAAGGACAAGATGAGCTTTGATATGCTGGTAATCCTGATCAGCTAGAGGTTGTGAAAGTAGAGGAATTATTTCATGATCTAAATAGAAATTTTTTGGTAGAAAGGCTTATAGATCAAATCCTTACTGAATGGGATCCATGGAGTTTGGTAGGGTTTTGAAGGGAGGGTAGTTTTGAGAGAGTAGTATAGTGAGTTGTACTCCCTCTGATTCATAATATAAGATGTTTAGCTTTACGGAGATAGTTTATCTAGATGCCTTTTAGTGTGTAGGTTCGGAGAAGTTCACCCCCAACCTATATACTACTAAAAGACGTTTAGATATATTACCTTCACAAAGTTAAAATATATATTTTTTGAAATGGATGGAGTACATTCAGGGCGGACTCTATATTTTTCGAGGCCCTTGGGCGAAGTCGACAAATGGGCCCCTACGGTCATTATATATACGCATAACTAGATATATAGACATGTATATGCTTATTTTCAGTTGCAAAAAATAAGAAGTTAATATCTAACCATAACCATACGTTCATAGTTTGAGACATTTATAAATAATTATCAAGAACAAAAGCAATGTCACATTACGATAGAAATAATAGAAATGGTAGCAAAATCTAACTAGTATTTCCTCCTAGTTTGATTACCTCAAATAAGAACCCAAATCTCAATGAGTCGATCGACCATCATTCTTTAGTGCTTTGGAAAAAGCTTCTTCTTGTATTTCTTGATGCAAAATCGTCAAGGACAATATCAAGATCAATGCTGTCCAATACATCATTTTCAATACAACACGTAGCCAAGCCATTCAATCTGTCTTGTAACATAGTTGACCTCAAACAATTTTTTAGTAGCTTTAGTTTAGAGAAACTTCTTTCAGCTGAGGCTACAGTCACAGGTATAGTCAAGAGTATCCTATAGGCAACCGAGACATTTGGATAGCAATCAATGGCTGTAACAGATTCTGACAATTTATCTAGCAAAGTTACTTGCAGCACTTTTAACTCAAAGGAAAAAATCATCAAGATCGACATCACACTTCTTTTTATAAGTAAATGTTTCTACAAAAGTAGTGCAAGATTTTCGTAGCTTACTCTCATCCATGGACTTCAGATTGTTTGAGTTAAATAAGAAACCAAAAACCTTTGCAAATGCATTCAACTGCTCAAATCGACTAGTCAACGAAGCAATTGTAGTGTCAACAATGACAAGAAAGTAAGTAACTCTGAAGGATTCAATAGCTGACTGTTGTAGCTCTTCATCTTCATCATTGATTTCATCAAAATGCTTCTTCCTTTTACTTTGACGTTTTGTACTGAACTTTGGCTCTATGTCCATACAAGATGCAAGGATTTTGGCACTCTCAATACTAGCATTGAAGCCTTCACTCTAAACTTCTGAAAATATGAAATGACCCCCTTAATGTGCTTGAGAGTAGCATCAATGCACACATTTTTTTCCTGTAACTTTTTGCTCACCATATTTATAGAAAATAGAATCTCGTGCCAAATAACCATACCAACTAAAGTCTTAAACTTCCCAAGTGCATTGAACAAAGATTGAGCATCACTTACTGCAGCCGGATCATTAGTAGAAGCCTTCTCTAGTTCCTTCAAAGCTGATCTTACTTGGGCAGTTTGGAACCTTATAGGTTGCACACTCTTTATTCGACTCTCCCAACGAGTATTAGACAAAAGTTTGAGAGTCAAATTTGGAATATTATCAAGCAAAATCTTCCACCTTTTAGTAGAACATGCAAAGGTATATTATTTGGATAATACCAAAGAATGAAATAGCTTGTTCGCAAGATTTTGCCATGTCACAAAGAGTGAGATTCAGACTATGGCATGCACATGGCATATATAATGCTTTCGGGTTTACCTGAAGCAAACGATTCTGAACATCCTGATTTTTGCCCTTCATGTTAGAACCATTGTCATAACCTTGTCCCCTCATATTATCGACATTCAGATCAAGAGAATCCAATGTATCCATAATACATTAAAAAGCCCCAATCCAGATGTGTCATCAACCTTTAAGAATTCTAGGAAAAACTCTTCCACTCTTAGAATGTTACTTGACATATTGACACAACGCACAATTAGCGTCATTTGTTCTTCATGGCTCACATCCGGGGTACAGTCCAAGATAACAGAGAAATACTTAGAATCTTTGATGATCTTTAAGATTACCTTTTTCACGGTATCGGCAAGTAATGAGATCAACTCATTTTGAATATTATGGCCAAGATAATGATGATGAATTTCATTGTTTTGAATGCGTCTAATATGCTCTTGCATCACAGGATCAAATTCAGCAATCATTTCAACCGTGGCTAGAAAATTACCATCATTGTCTTCATACAACTTCTCACTTGATCCATGAAAGGCCAAATTACGTTTTGCAAGAAACTTCACAGCAGAAACTATTCTTTGCAAAACCTGTCTCCAACACTCATTTTCCTTTGCAA
The DNA here is from genome assembly GCA_910589775.1 of Avena eriantha. Lineage (NCBI taxonomy): Eukaryota > Viridiplantae > Streptophyta > Magnoliopsida > Poales > Poaceae > Avena > Avena eriantha. Next base: position 94,282,154 of record OU342742.1, read on the forward strand.
TCCCCCGTTGCATGCCATCATCAACTGTTTTTTTTTCTTAACCTCAACCTTACTTCATTCCATGTATTCATATTTGTCAAATGCTCAAAACCTTTCTCATGGTCTTGGAGTCCTGAACTAAGACGCTTCCAGTCTCCCAATCCATTAGATGCTAGCAAAGAGTACTTGCTCTTATTTGTTTTGAACAATTTGCAATAAAAACAATAAACTTTGTTTACCTCCTTGGAGTAAACCAACCACTTTCTATCAACAACCTCATGGTTAGCTAACTTTCTGGAGTAGTAAGCATAAGAAAAATGTCTTCCATCGGCACCCTCGGGAACTTCAAACCCAATTCTCTCATAGGTCCCTTTTCAATTAAAATATCTCTTTTGCAATTGTCAAGCTTATCCCATGTTCCAGGATCATAGATAGATAAAACAGACTCATCTTGTTCCGCACCATTATGAGTATCAAATGAAGGCTGTAAATTTTCTTCCTCTGTACTGTCCTCGCTAACATTAACATCAGTATCTGCATCTAAAACAAAAGTTGTAGTTAGTTACTTACTTTACTTACACTTGAAAAATTGACACTAGTTAGCTACTTACTATTTATCCGAGGATTGCTCATTAGCCTCAAGATCTACATTTGAATTATGCTCATCATCTTGTTCCGCTTCCGCATCACATTCTTGGCTTTGATTATTATTGTTAGGATCAACACTAGTGGTTGTTGAAAAATATTTATTTAAAGCACCTCTCTGCGATGCAATGAACTGATTCTCCCGCTTTCTTTTTTTCTTCTTCACAGCACAATTGTTTTGGCGGCATTGTAACACCTATAATTGTATAATAGATTAATGGTAACGAAATTTACAAATCTTAAAAGATAAAAGTGAAACCCTAATTAAAGTATTAACGAGAAGATTAGAATTGTCCCTCGAAGAGAACTTACGGTATTGGCGATGGACAGAGGTCACAGAGGCAAGCGAGCCTGAGCGTGCAGGGGGCCAGGGGCGATGGGCAGAGGCCAAGAGGAACAGCCGCCGAGGCGCCAAGCCAGAGCTGCGATCCTCAAATCAATCGCCGCTGGCGCTCGGATGAGGGCATGAGGCAGCGTGTCAGTCCCGATTCCCGAACTCCAATGACCGTCCCGATTTCTTGATTCCGTTCGAGAAGTGGTCAAGTGGTCGATCGCAAGCGACAGGCCCCTCCTGATCGAGAAGTGGTCGATCGATCTCCTGTACTCAACCGTCGTCGCCTGGACCGCTTGGGAGCTGTGCTAGTTTGTTTGGCCCATTAGAAAAGAAAGAAGTCCAACCGAAAGAGAATAGTACATAGCCTATATTATATCTTGTCCCCCTGGTCATGGGCCCTTGGGCCCCGCCCAACCTGGCCATGGGCCAGAGCCAGCCCTGAGTACGTGATAAAGACGCACTGTAATAGATCGTTGTATCCAACAACCCAGAACAGTGTGTGTGAGAGTCCTGACACATATTGTTTCCTTTTGATATCAATCTAGTACTCCCTCCGTCTGAAATCTAGATTCGATTGTATACGTGCTATTATGTTTAGATGATCAATAAAACTACCCACCAAATAAAATAAAATAAAATACTGGTACTCGTCTTCAGCCTCCTATCGTCAATCGAATGGCTCAGGGCACCCACATCGTGTAGCCAAAAGTAGTTCTAAAAAGAAAATTTGCTTTTGGAACTAGTTCCCTACATTGTGGAGGTAGTTCCCAAACAAGCAAAAGAGGGAACCGGAGCAACTAGTTGCTCCGATGTCAAATTCTCTCCTCCCAATTAAATAGTCTTTCTCTCTTACATGGATGTATTTTTTTGTGCTATTTTATGGTCATGTGCTGACGTGGGGAGAGAAAAAGCCCATTTCTTATACTGTTGTGGGACCATATAGAATAGAAATTAGGAACTACTACATCGTAGAGTTGTAGCTATATTTTATCTCATAGCTAAATTCAACTTTTTGACCAATTTAGCTTTGGCAACGCCGTGGATGCCCTCAGAAAGCACAAAGTGACGTGGCTCTCTCTTATCCGACACGGTACCGCAGCCCCACCCTAATCTTCGGGTCCACGAGTCAACAGCCAATAAACGTCGCAAGCCCCGCAATCCTCGAGACCATCGTCGGTCTCCCCACGCGGAAGGTAGAGGAAGCTTCCTGAATCCCCTTCTCTGTTCGGGCTCCCCCCCTTCTCATTGCTTCTCACCCGGGTCAAAATCCGATCCTAAATTCCATCGCGGAGGGACACAAGGGCGATCCGGCTGGCTCGAGCGCAACCATGGCTTACGTCGAGAGAGGTAATCCGGTCTTCCGATTCTCATGATTTTGTATAAGATCTGTTCGTGCTCTCTATCAGCCATGGAAATTTGATCTGCGAGTTCGCTCGCCTGCCCGGTTCGTCGATATTTCAAGCTTGGTAATTCCCGTGGTCATATTTCAGTATTAGTTATGCCACGTAGTCGAGTAGATTTTTCTGACGCTGGAGCGACGACTAGATCAGGCTGGTAGGTTCCAGTATTCTAGACAAGGCATCAGCAGCTAGTGCATTGCTGATCTGAAGGATATCGACCAAGTGTAAACTGGAGACCCGAGAAGGTCGTGTTGCATATTATCTTCAGTCAGTATTTTTCTTTTTGTATGTTGCAAAGTTCTGAATGGGTGCGTTATCATCGTGTGGATTCCTTGTCACATTCTGTGTCTCTGTTTTGACATGTGCAAGGAAAAACCCAGCCATCGAATTGAAAGATTGCCCAAGGATTTATGCTGAACTAGGGGTCTGAACCAAATGAACAGTCCTTCACTATCACTGTATAAATGTTTTGGCGCATTATTAAGAATTTCAAATGAATTTTGCGTAAGAAATAGTAAGCTGTCATCAAACCTTGCATCCATTGGTCGTTGGTCTCGATTCGGATCTTGAAGTAGCACCAATTGTCTTCCAACATTCAGTGGCACCCCTCCAAAATCCTGTTCTTATCCTGCTTGGTAGCAAAAGCGCTGATGGAGAAGACGTTGTTGCTGACAGGTCTCGTCACCACACCCTAGGATTTTCTCACGCAGGTCGTATCACCGACATGTTTGTGTAGATAGTCAGTGCAGTGGGCGCAAGGCACTTGCCAATTAGCTCATGTGTCTGCACATCCAAATCCTCTTCTTGATAGTTCCCAGCAAGAAAACTTCAAATCTGTCTGCCGTCAACTTCAGCTATATAAAGATTGTATATCGTAGTTCTTGCTTGGTTCTTGATTGCTTGCAAGTATTAGACCTTCGTGATCAGGTTGATCATGCCCCACGTGGTAAATAACAACTCCGGAGTTGCTTTACAGATTGTATTGGCACAACGTCATTGCACGATTTTGGTGGAGGCAACTATGATGATCTGACTACAACATGCAATGCCGTTGTGCCAATGCAATCGTTGGGCCATTATCAACTTGACCACAACGGTCTAATCCCTGCATGCAATCGAAGGACAAGCAAGAACTATGATATGCAATCTGAATATTCCGAATATAGATTAAGTATATAGATGAAAGATTGGGTTTCGGTCTTTTCACGTTTGTTGGGTACAATTGAGGTACACAAAGTTGCAGCTATGACAAACCCTAGGGTGCAAGCCAACAAAACCCGAGTCTAACCCTAGGGTGCAAGCCTCTATATAGGTGCAAGTAAAAACCATCATTAAAGGTTCGATCAAAATAGGAACCATAGATCTTAGTTTCCTAATCAAAGATGGTAGTTGGCAACGTAGATAAGCCAAACGTGTCTTAGATCCTAGCTGTGGCCTTCGTGGAGTCTGGCGCGCCTTCAGTGATGATATAGTTGTCAAGCTCAACGACTCAACCAAGTGAGTCCCACATCCCTCCTTGGCCAACAAATACAATGATATATTTATGGTTACTACTAGAGTTCACTATTACTCTGTGCAGAACAAATCTGGTTGTATCCGAGGTAGCATGTCCAGATCATCTTAAGTATGAAAGACCAAGGGATACCGTTCTACTTTAGTTTGACCTAATGGCTATAAAGGGTGGTCCAATGCTTGGTTCTTAGCATTATTTCATAGGTAAAATGACGAGGTGGCACATAAATTAAATAAGAGAGGATAGCTGACCGGGGATATCGCTCTTAGCACGCCTCCCTAAGGAGTGGAATCAATTGGTCATTTTCACACCGTTGACAATTAAATGCAACCTCATTTGGATACAAACACCTAAGACTACTCATAATGGGGTTATCATAGGTAGTATAATGCATTTCATGCATGCAAAAGGCTGATGGGTCACTATAATTAATGATGAAAGAGATGATAGTGGTATCATAGGTAGATCTTGTACACAATTTTGCATTGAGATTCTACAAATCAATAAATATGAGGACAAATATAACGAGTGTGTGGTACTACTAGATGATACTACTATGCATTATTAGGGTAGTATCGTACGCATCATGTGCATTGGGTGGTTCTCTCTTAAAATGTACCACCGCCTAGAATAGCGTGTTAAGAGCCAATGCATTGGGAGTGGCCTAATGTTAGTGATGCTATGACTTTATCAAGATTTTGCATCATGATGCTATGACTTTGCCAAGCTCACTTCTAGGTTTCTCAATTATATTTCTTATTTTTCCTAAAAATGCATGGTTCCTTGGATTGCTACACGTACATAGAAAAACGTCTCAGAATTTTTTTAAGTGGTTTCATTTGTCTGCCATGGAGACGTGCCTTGTTACAGAAAAGCTGCAGGTGACATCGTGAAGACACTTGATCACTTCTGATCTTCCCATATCTCTTGCGTAGTTTGGTGCATTCAATGTGTTGTACTACCTCCGTTACGTAAAATAAGGTGTATAAGTTTTTCCTGAAGTCAAACAATATCAAGTTTCACCAAACTTGTAGAAAAATCTGTTGAGAACTATGATACTATATAGATATAATATGAACATGTCATGATGTATGTGATGATATTGATTTGACATGGTAGATGTTGATAGTTTTTTCTACAAACTTGGTCAAACTTTACATCGTTTGACTTTTGAAAAATTTATATGCCTTATTTTACGGAACGGAGGTAGTAGTTCAAGTTATCAGATGCGAGATCTATGGTTGCTGAAACATCAAACAATACGAATATTGTAATCTGTTTGTGATGGTAAAAGGATTTCCTTTCCTAGTTGCATAAAATTCCCATGCTATACTCCTGAGAGATTGCAAGATTTACAATATATACTTGGACTTGAATGATGGACATGCACAAAGCTACATTATTCACCTCTTCGTAAAAAGAATTGCATGGCTGTTGAATTTGCGTGACGTTTTTGTTTTATATGATTATCTGATATCTTTTGATATGGTAAGTAAGCATGATATGTCTGCAGGGTTTCATTCAAGTAGACTGACCATCATTCTCATTTGTTTTTTCATGTATCTTCCAGGTGTTGTGAAAGGCAAGCGGACAATATGGCGGCTAAGCATAATCCCTGACTTCTTTAAGGCTGTTGTGAACTTCATAAGAATGTTCTTTCTCACTATGTTCTCCGTAAGTAATCAGAACTAAACTACTCAAATCATCTTGTTATCACCACATTGACCTTTTGTTCCATCAGTTAAAACACAGTATAATTCTTGCATCTTATCTTTTAGGTCGAGAAGACAGACAGCTACAAGAAAGGATACGGTGGTGGCAAGAAGTGGGATGGTGGACCTGGTGGTGGAGGTCCTGGTGGCGGTCCATATGGGGGCGGGGGCGGTGGTGGTGGAGGTGGCCCTCGGGGTCCTCGCACACTGTCTGACCTCCGATCAAACGATCAGAGTAAGTCCTAACTTGAATTTCCAGATTGTATTGTACCACTTCAGGATGGTGGATTTGAGATTTCTGAACCAACTGAACTAATTCCAGGTTCCCTCCCTGCTTGTGGATCCTGCTGCGGATAACTGTCATTTTAACGGCTGAAGATCTTTCCTTACATAAACAACAGAGCTCATCGTGATGTTTGTGAAGAGTTTAGTATGTCCAGTATATATATTATGTATCTTGTTTCTGATGTGATGTGCATACTGTATACATCATCACGTGCCTTGGCTTGAGGTACTGAACTGTCTTGAATGGAGTTAATTCTTACTTCCTCCGTTTCAAAATATAGAAAGGGGTGTATCTAGACCATTTTTAGTGTCTATGTTCACTCCAAATCTACATAAACCTACGCACAAAAGGAATCTAGATACATTTACTTCACAAAACTAAAACATCTTATATTTTGAAATAGAGGGAGTACACGGTTACACTGGTTAATGCACGCAGAAGAGCGCATTAGAATATATCTGGGTGCTTTGTAATGCTGTGGCGGCAGGAAATGTTCGATGACTGTAGGCTGTGGACATTACTACTCCCTCCCTCTCCCTCCCTCCGTCTTAAAATAAGTGACTTCTGTCTAGATTTGTATGTATCTATATACTAAAACATGTCTACATACATGTGAATCTAGACAAATTCACGTCACTTGTTTTGAGCCGGAGTACTTTTTCCTTGAGACCGTAGTTGCTCATTTTGTTAAAAAAAAGCACGTCACTTGTTTTGAGACAGAGGGAGTACTTTTTACTTGAGACCGTAGTTGCCCATTTTGTAAAAAAAAAGCAATAAACATTATGTGTTGCACAAGGTCAACTTGGAAATTTTATCTCGAGAGAATCTCTTAGTCCGATTCTTTGCTAGCGTTGCTGGACAATTTCTTCAAATCTAAGTAGCATGTGGCCCTGCACCCCACCCTAATCTTCGGTTCCACGTGTAAACAACCATTAAACGCCGCAAACCCCGCAGTCTTTGAGATCATCATCGGTCTCACCGCAAAGAAATACTCCCTCTGTCCAGAAATAACTATCTAGAATGCGGATCTTACAATGAAGAACGGCTCTGGAAACTCTGCTTTTCAGATTCCTATCCATACCATTCTACAGGTAGCGTTTCCTCATGCCAGTACGGTGGAAAACTAACAAGTTGTACTAATTTCATTAAACTCAGGCCGGCCCATTTTATACACGGTTGGAGAAAATGTATCTTAAACCAAAAAACAGTACATCAAGGAACCTTGCACTCACAAAGATAGTTTCGATGACCAGACAATAACAGGCGAAGAATGGTTATATGAACATCTGCACAAATAGAACTAGATTTAGTGGTGCGCACTTCCGTGGGAAGATTTCTGTTTTATATAACGCTATAAAAAACAGACAAAAAATGATAATATGTTTGTGAATTTTAGTTTTTTTGCATTCATAAGATGAAAATAATCCATATACACCCGACCGATGGGCAAGTTCTCGCGACAGCCAGCCACGCAAGCAAAGAGCAGATTTTGGAAAACAACATGCTTGTGGATAGGGATGTAAACGGATAGGATAATTTTGGCACCGAAACCGGCTCCGAAACCGTTTTAAGGTATCCATATCCGATTTTATGAATCCGGCGGATAAGGATATCCGATTCCGAAGTGACGTCCAGGATATGGTGTAGGATATGGTATGGAAAATAGCATGTAGATATAGATTATCCGAAAATTGATTAGGATTATCCGAGTGTTTTAAACCGGATAATCCGATTTTAGAGTCAAAAGTCAAGGACAATATCGCAAAGCAAGTACTTATTTAGTTAGCGAGTTCATTTGGCGAACATGTCTAATTCTGACTTTTAACACCATATCTCTATTATCTTATCTAGTTGATTCATGCAAGGCCGAAAGATTAAATCTCTCTCAAAACTTTGTTAGAAATATAATTATCTACCTATGAGAGTATTTATCCGACTACTTTCATGTCCGGCCCGAGTCCGCTCCATTTCCGATTCGAATCCGTGGTCCAGTATATCCGCATTCGAATCCACAACCGGTCATTATCCGCTCCGCTCCGAATCCGAGAAACTGTTATGGAAAAGGATATGGTACAGTCAAAATCCGATCCGATGCGATCCGTTTACACCCCTACTTGTGGACGACTCGGGAGATGAGAGGGGGGAGGAGGATGAGTTGTCGGCGAATCCCGATCATGCTGCCATCCTCGGCTCCTACAAAACTAATTGCAGGAAGGGGTGCGAGCGACAACTTAGGACGGTGACTCTCAAGGAGACGAGCGTCGATGTCGAGTGTCACGTGATAGAGATATCTATCGCTTATCGCTAACACGGTGAGGGATGAGGAATGCTGCTTGCTCATGGCCGCCAAAATGGCAAGCTGCTACCCAGTGAGAGGCAGCTTGTGCTTGTTGCCGAGCGATAGAGGCGGCGCACCATCAATATATGCACGAAACAATGGCAGAGAGACGACAACAGGAGCTAGAGGAAGAGAGACATCATCGGACGGTGGAGGGCACCACCAACAACCATGAGACTGGCTGCTCCAGCAACGCGACTATCGTCATATGTGACCATGATGATTAGGGGTATGAGTACCATGGCTAGATACCTAACTCCAGAGTTGGGTTATGTCTGTATGAACAATATACGTCATGTTACCATGGCAATGTAAGTGACGAGGGGTAATCTCGGCAATGCTCATGGTTATGGACTTAGGGTATCGTGAAAAGAGAACGCTGAAGATTTTGTCGGATGTCAAGAGAAACAAGGGAGTCAAAGTTGTCAGATTATCGATGGACAATGAGGTTACAAGTTGCTTGGGAGTTTTTCGCGTACTTCCTTGTTGGCTTCTCCCAGCCTATATATAATAGGCTGGGTCCCGATGCCGTATACGGATAGGTTACATATTATAGATTACAACACTAATACAATGTCGGTTCATATTTCCTTATCTAACAAAACTATGACTTCCGTCGGATGCCTCCTGGGCCTTCTTCTTTGGTCTTCATGGGTCATGAGCCTTTATGCAGTTATGGTAACTAAACATAAGTATCCGAATAATCATATCCATGTCAGTATCTCCCGAGATTCGGGTTGAATCTCAAAGATATTTTTCAAGATTTATAATCGAAGTCTCTATGAGATATTTTATCTCAAGCTTGTAGGGATTTGGTACAACAGGCCTGATGCATCTGACAGATCGGTAATCAGTTAATTGCTCCTGGGCAAAAACACTATAGACCTACACCAAATTCAAGTCCCTAGGCTTGAACTCGGAGTTTTGCTGGCGTAATCCAGTTCGAGCTGTTAGGTCTTATCGAATACTGAATTCTAGTCCTATTATATCGGGTACCCAACGTGTCCGTTGGGATTTTTCATCATATAGTCGATACGGATAATTTACTGGTAGGACGCATTCTTGTGCGATTACCAGGCCATACAGGATGAATACCGGGGACTTACCTTCATGTCATGGACACGACATTCAGAGTTTTTACTATGTCGGGCACGATCCGAGATTTTTACAATGATTTCATCGACTGCCTTGTTTGGTTGCTGGAATTACTGAAGTTTATCAGTTTTTCTTTTAGGCCAAGATGGTGTTTCTGCGGGTCAAAATAATTGTTGACCTTATATGCACAATATAGTTTTCTATCGGGTGCGCGCCAGCCCTCCGATGGGAGTAGCCCCCGAGGCTATGTTTGGATGCCTATATCAGAACATAGGCTCATAACTTATTGTTAGTTTCGTCAGAGCTATGTTCTCAAATTTTCTGAATGTCTTATTTGTAAAGAATTAATAAATCCCCGATTGTGGGTGAAGAAAACAATGTATAAAGAGAGAAATCAAGGGTTGAAGAACTTATCTTTTATTTAAAACTTGAAGACGAAGATACATGGTTTGGCATGTTCGCCTAGCCGTTGGCCTTATTGAATAATATTATGGCTAAGAATCTGGGCTGTAGGCCTTATTGTAATTTAAATTACGAGAAAAAATTCTAAGTGTAAAAACATCATAGTTGTCCAACGGTCCACGAATTAGAATATTTGACTCCTCTCTTCTTGTCTTGAAGCCGATATGCTCCTCCGAGGATAACCTCTGTAACGACGTAAGACCCAAGGTGACTACAATTTACGGTGACCATCTTACTTGAGGTGAAGAACTAGGTCCCCTACGACGAAGGACGTAGGACGCAATCGTCGGCTGTGGTAGTTGCGCAAGTTCTGCTGATATACAGTGGTCCTTTGTAAGGCAACATCGCAAGCTTCATCAAGTGTGTCGATGTCATCTTCAAGTGCTTCCCTGGATGCTTCCTCGTCATATCCAGCGACCCGTGGAGACTCATGAGTTACTTCGACTGGAAGGACAGCTTCAGCATCGTGGACCAGAAAGAAAGGTGTTTCTTGCGTCGAACTATTTGGAGTAGTACGCAGGCTCCATAAAACAAACGGTAACTCATCTACCCATTCTCCTTTTGCTCTGTCGAGTGGTGCTAACAATCTTTTCTTGAGACCAGCAGTTATAAGGCCATTGGCTTTTTCCACTTGCCCATTAGTTTACGGGTGAGCAACTGAGGCATAGCTTACTTTTATACCCATCTGTTCGCAGTATTCTTTGAATTCATTGGAGGCGAAGTTAGTTCTATTATCGGTGATGATGCTGTTTGGTACACCAAATCAGAACACTATTGATTTGATGAAATTCACAGCCGAAGTTCCATCCTGGCTGATAACAGGCATTGCTTCAATCCATTTGGTAAATTTGTCGACTGCTACTAGCAGAAAGACGTGTCCTCCTAGGGATGATTTGTGAAGTTTACCCACCATATCAAGTTCCCATTGAGAGAAAGGCCAAGCGAGAGGTATAGGATTTAATTCGGTGGCAGGTGCATCGTGTTTTGTTGTGAATCGCTAACATGCTTCACATGTTCTGACTATATCCTTTGCATCTTATACTGCTGTTGTAACTACCTCGCTGAATTACGCTCTTAGTTAATGCCTGGATGAACGAAAGTGGTTAAAATAGTATGGTGGGGCCCAGGGCCACACACGGTAGACCTTTCGGCCGTCCTAACCACTTTCAGACAACGGGACAAGAACGAGCGGTGTAATCGGCAGGCGAAGGGATCAACTACATACACAAATGAGTATGTATGCAAGCCACATACAACAGTCCTCAGAGCCATTCCATCTAAAATAAATAGAAATATTGCAACGCTATACGGCAAGATCCAAATGTCCTAGATAGATATAATAATTTAGGATAGCTCCTCATACATCACACATCAGAGTATCAGGCGGAAGCGGAAAACAAGATCTGAGTACGGATAAGAAGCAAATTGGCATATGATGCCCCATAAATAAACACATCCCGCCCACAGATCACTCGGATCCCCGTTCTCGGAATCTCTACACCGAATGATCGTTGCCAACATCCTCTGTCTCTTCCATCCAGTATCCATTTTGCGGGTACACCTGTTCATCTGAATCAAACAATTTATCGGGTGAGATCCTAGGGGTACTCAGCAAGTCTTTATGCCGCTAAAGGGGACACAACCTGGGGTGACGCAACTGCAGCAAAAGATAATACCTAACAATTCTACAGATACTCGCTAACCTTCCGCCTAACCACTGATAGACGGAAGTCCGTGAATTAAGAACAACAGTTATAACAGTATAATTAACAGATCCATCCTCCTCCTTGCTTACCAACGAGGAAGTGGACGAACATCCCCCATCATCCGTTGGCAGTTTTATTAACCATTCCATGAGTATTGCACTATTTACTAGTCAAGTACTTAGTCAATTTAAAAGCGGTACTTTAGTTATACTTGTCTATGATCGAGAAACTGTGCTCCAAGTTGTCCATAACCGCGGACACGGCTTTCAGAAAGATTTTCCCTGCAGGGGTGCACGAATAGCAACACACACTCGATCAACCTCGGAAAAACCAAATCAAAACCCAACGAGGCATTCACGACAAAGCAATCACAGGATTCAGAAATATTTCAGGGGGCCACCCCATTAAGCTACCCGCAACAAAGTTGGCCGGCTCCGAGACGGACCCAAGGTTTGTGTGGACGGCGGTAAACGACTGGGAACCCGAAAATGTGACTGGGCTTGTCGATACAGCGAAAACGTGTCACAATCCAAAACAGTACAGGTGCTCCTCGCACAATCTTAAATAAAGCAGTAACATGGCATAAGTATAGGATAGTAATAAAGCCCCAAACTAATTGTGGCCCCAAGAAATAAGAATGAATCAAGCTCTAGCTCAGGGGGGTCCATAAGGCCTCCCGGATGTGGATAGTGCGAATAGTCGAGGAACAGGAATCAAGTACCGGGGTCCTACGGGACACAGGTGAGCATGAAAAACCAAATAGCAGATATTGCTCACCGGTGCCTCTTTCATTAGTTATCCCATTACTACTCAGGTTATGTTGTTTAGGTACCTCGTTATTCATCAGACACTCACATACCTTACACATGCTTTTCTACGACTCGCATGGCTCAAACAACTCCTGTAGTAATGGCTCATGGGATGGAGGAACAAGTTTCGGTGGGGTTTAAAAGTCAAGGCTATGCAGTACTTGGGATTCAATTTAATGCAATCGTGACTCAATGATGCAAGAATAAGATAGAGGCAATAGGTACTGTATGTATGCAAGCATGTGGTAGTGCTTGCCTGGCAGCTCAGTTGAAGCGAGAGATGAATCTGGGTAGTACTCATGTGATTCCTGGTAATTCTCCTGCTGGGCGTCTATTCGAAGAAGAACCAAACAAACAAGGGCCAACATAAATAAAGTGCACAAGCATAGGAAATAAGATGCGACAAGCAAACACGCATGCCATGATGAATGATGCACAATTTACATGGCATTAAAGTAGCATGGCAAAGGTGGGGTGTGGATACAAGAAATAAAGCATTTTGTCATTTATTTAACCAAGTTTTATTGTCATAAAGAGTTCAGATTTTGAATGATGACATGATGCATGCTTCAATTCAGAACAAGGACTGCATAGATAGAACGGGCTCGTCGCGCTGATCGATTTAGACATATTATTAGCCAAATTTGGAGTTATAAAACAAAAGTTATTAATTAATTAAGGAAAAGGGCATTTTATTGTAATTTTAATCATCTCGAAATTTTAAAGTGTTCAAACATTATTTTGAATGGCATATTTGAATTCCTCACATTTTTCTGATTCCAAAACATATATTATATGTATTATTTGGAGTTGTATTTTAAAAATTATTTGAATCTGATTTGAATTTGAATTTAAATCAATTTGAAAAAGGTTTAATTAAAAACAGACTCAGGAAAATACTTTTGTTACCCAGGCAATTCTAGCCTCAGCCGCTGACGGGTGGGCCTTGCGCTGACTGGGCCACGCGCGCGGAAAAACCTTTTTCCACCGCGGGCTGGGCTAGCCACTGAGGCGGACAGGCGGGGCCAGCGGCTTCGGGCCCACGCGACAGTGGGGATGCCCCCAGAAGCTGACTGGTGGGGCGCAAGCTGGACCACGGGTTACGGCCTGAGAAAGCAAAGGGGTTTTCTGCAAAATGGCTAGGGCGACTGGCAGGTGGGGTCTCCAGGAGCGCGGGTTGCAGGAATCAAAAAGGTGGGGGGCTTAATGTAAATTTACCACAGCCCTGGTACTGTTTCTCTTCTTCCGGGTCTGACGAGAAATCGGCGCGCGGCGCGGGGCGGGGGATCGATCCCGGGACGCGGGCGTGCGCGCGGAGGGGGATAACCGGTGCGGCTGGCTCGGGTAGCTGTCAAGAGGATGGCGGGGGCCTAGTTTAGCTTGCTGCGGCACGGAAAAGCTGCAGACGCCGGCGAGCTCTGGCGTGCGCCGGGTGTTCAACGAAACGAATGGTGGGCTAGAGCGGTACGGCGAGGCGGATCATGTCAGGGAGAAAGAGGGGCTCACCACGGGCTCAATGCGGGCTTGGATCGGAGCGAGGAGCGGCGGAGCGACGAGATCGCTGGCGCTCCGGCGGCTAGGGTTTCGTCGGGACGGCGAGGATCTGGCGGCCCTGGGAGCTTCTCGTCCAAGTCGGCGAGTGCTGGGCGTCGTAGAGGAGCCTCCTCGAGCTTCCAGGCCACCTCCACGTCACGCTGACCGGCTGGAGCACGGGGACGATGTGGTGCTGGCGGCGACCAGCGGCAGGTGTTGTGGTCGGAGAGGAAGAAGGAGAAGAGGAGGGGCGGCTCGGGCAGATCTGGGCGAGCCCCGAGAGCCGTGTGGTAGGAGGAAAAAGGAGGGAGAGGGAGGAGAAGCAGGCGTGGCAGGGGTAGATAAAGGTGGCCTCGGTGCCACCTTTCTCTTCTCCTCACGTGCTGGCTCGAGCTGGGGCTTGTCCTGGGGCTGGGCAGCGCAGAGGGGAGGCTGCAGGTGGACCAGGATGGCGTGGTGGCTGCATGGTGGGGCTAGCTCGACCGGTAGAGAAAGAAAGAGAGAAGAGGGTAGCTCGGGCTAGGTTAGTTGGGGCTCGGGCTAGGGCTTAGCTAGGGTTAGCTAGAGGGTTAGGATTAGCTGAGGTGGGCCAGGGAGAGAGAGGGGCTTAGCATGGAGGTCATGCTAGAGAGAGAGAGGCTAGGGTTTGGAGAATTAGAGTTATGAGGAGAATAAAGGGAGTAGCTAGGTTTGATTTTATTAGGTTTTAGATTGTTAACACTTGTGCAAAAAGGCCAACCCAAGTGGAGCATGCTGAGTGCTTGAAGTATCTTGAGATGAAGGTGAAAGAGAATTCCAAGGAAAAGAAAAGAAAGGAATGATGGAATAGGCCTCAAATGGTTCATGCATGGAGAAATAAAATAAGAGAGAAAGATATGGATGAGACTATGAGGATGGTAGAATGGTAGGAAATGGTTCCCCCAAGATAGGATCCATTAAATCAAAAGAAAAACCAAAGGAGTAAAAGGTGGTGAAGAATTATGCATGGCCCATGCAAAATAATAATGCCATGATTTATTTTGTGAAAACAATAATATTATTATGGCATTATTCTTATGCATTTCCATGAAGTGGAGAAGAAGCCAAGCACAAGAATTTAGAGGATTAGACCCACCCCAAACCACATGAGCTAGAATAATAATATCAAAAGAAAAGAATACAAGCTCATGATTATAGGGATGGTGGAATTATAAGGTGGAGAAAGAAAGGTGGTGAAGTTGAAATAAAAGATATTCCCCCAACTCAACTTGGGCATTTGAACAATATATCAACAACCAAATACAATATCAAGAGGCAAATACAATTAATAATGCATATGAGAGAAAAACCAAAAGAAGGAGGATTTTATATGATGCTCAAATGCAAGGTGGCATGATGACATGAGCATGATATCATTATGATGCAACAATTATATATATGAAGTAGCCAATGTCTTACTAGGACAAGTAGCATTACAATTGTTAGACAATTGGGGTGCTACAGCTGTGAGCCAGTAGAATCCCGCTCTGAATGCTTTGGCAGCGATTGCTCAGCTGCTGGCGTGATGACCACAGACTCCTTCATGTATGTCCTTGAGTATAATCTTTCCTTCATTGGGTGTAACGCATCGCTGTAATACACCCAAAATACTTCTTTTATATAGTTCTCCATTGATGATCCCGAAGGCTTTTGATCGTCGGGTAATTCTTCGAGCTTCTATCACGTCCTCAGGGAGTTCTCCCCTTATAATATATGCTATGTACGGTTGCATCCATGTAGGCTCCAATATCATGACTTCATCGACTTATGGCTCTTCCTCAAGGACTTTTTCTTTGTTTTCATGTGCTGGGGTAGCCCCCGAGTCTTTTTGCGGGTTAACCTTTTTCCGTGCTTTGGGCGCTATAACCTCTGAAACCCTTTTGGCCTTGATGGAGCGCTCTATTATTTTCTCTTAGAAAACCTCGGGTGGTACTAGTAGGCATAAGGATCCGATGTTTGCCAAATTGTCGGCCTCTTCATTGCTTGCTCTTCCTATGTGTCAAACTTTGCACCCATCAAATTGTGCTTCCATGATGTTGTATAGACCGCGGTAGGCGATCATGTTGTCGCTGACAGCATCGCACTTGTTCATTGTTTGTTGTGCCACAAGGTTGGAATCACCAAATATTTTTAGGCGAGTTTCACCGCAAGCTTTAGCCATACGCATACCATGCAATAGGGCCCCGTACTCAGCTTTGTTATTGGATGCATTTGCAAAACTCGTTGGAAGTATGTATCACATTTTATCGCCTTGAGGTGACACTAATATGACTCCTGCTCCTGCTCCTTCCGTTCTTTTTGACCCGTCGAAATACATTGTCCATGCGCTAGAGAGATCTGGTGGACCCGCACACTGTAGCTATGTCCATTCAGTAATAAAATCAGTCAAAACCTATGATTTATTTGTTTTTCGTTTCTCGTACGTGATATCTCAAGGGGACAACTCAATGCCCCATAGAGAGACGCGTCCAATAGCTTCTGGATTGTTGAGAATGTTGGAGAGAGGCGCTTCATTGACCACTATGATCGGGTGCTCCGAAAAATAGTGGCGCAACTTCCATGCCGTCATGAATACTCCATACTTTAGTTTCTGATAGTGCGGATATCTTTGCTTTGATGGATAAAGGACTTCACTTAGAAAATAGACTGGTCTCTAAACACCGTGGGTTTTACCTTATTCGGGTTGCTCTACACCCAAAATTGTGCTGACCACCTGATTAGTAGCAGCAATATAGAGAAGTAGGGGCTCTTTTTCTTGTAGAGACACGACGACGGGAGATGTCGAAAGTGTTCTCTTGAGGTCTTCAAAAGTACGTTGAGCCTCCTCCATCCATTCAAATTTATCTGATTTCCTCATAAGGGCGTAGAATGGTAGTGGTTTTTCTCCTAGATGGGCGATAAAATGACTAAGTGCTACAACTCGCCTAGCCAACTGATGTACTCCCCGAAGATTTGTTGGTTTTTCATAGTTAGGATTGCCTGTATATTTTCGGGATTGGCCTCTATTTCCCTTGCTGATACGAGGTATCCGAAGAGTTGCCATGCGGGGACTCCAAAGGAACACTTCATCGGGTTGAGCTTGATGCAATACTTGTCGAGGTTCTTGAATGTTTCTAGGAGGTCAATGATGAGGGTTGACCCTTGTTTTGTTGTAACTATGATATCGTCGATGTAAACTTATACGTTTTTTCCAATTTGGCTTCCTAAATAGTTTTGCATCATCCGCTGATACGTTGCATCCACATTTTTAGTCCAAAGGGCATTGTTGTGTAGCAGAATACACCATAGGGTATGCTAAATGTTATTTTATCCTGGTCTTCTTCCTTCATCTGAATTTGATGGTATCCTGAATATGCGTCCAAGAAGGAAAGACGTTCGCATCTCGCAGTTGCATCGATTATTAGATCGATTCGTGGTAGTGGGAAATGATCCTTCAGATAGTGCTTGTTGAACGCAGTGAAGTCAATACACATATGTAGTTCGTTTGTGTTTTTCTTTGGAAGACATACTGGGTTTGTGACCCATTCCGCTTTCTTCAATTCCTTGATAAATTTGGCGTCTGTTAGGCGATGTAGCTCCTTTCCAATGGCCTTTCGTTTTGGTTCTTCGAAGCAGCGAAGTGTCTCTTTTATTGGTTTTGCTTTTGGATCCAAGTTTAATGCGTGCTCAGCGAGTTTCCTAAGAATTCCCGGCATGTCGGTTGGTAACCATGCGAAAATCTCCCAGTACTCATGGAGGAACTCGATGAGCGCGCTTTCCTATGCGGGACCAAAATTGGAAGCCACAAAGGTCATCTTGTTTGGGCCGGTGGGGTGAATCTGGACTTCCTTTGTATCTTTTGCGGTGTCAAAAGCCTAATCGGGATTGACAAGTGCTACTGCCAGAGGTTCAGCATTTGCTGACATTTTTAGTTGCTCAAACTCGGTTGCCATCCCGAAGGATTTGGAGATTTTGTTGAATTCCCGATCGCAATTGTCGGAATGCGTAAAACTGCCCTTCACTGTTATCACCCGTTTGGGAGATGGCATTTTCATAACCAGGTACGCATAATGTGGTACTGCCATGAATTGTGGAAAGGTTGCGTGACCTAGGATCACATGATACTGTGATGGCCAGTCCATGACTTTGAACTCGAGCTTTTCACGCTTGAAATTTTCCTTGGATACGAAAACAATGTCAAGACATATTTTACCTAAGGGAATTTTGACTTTACCTGGTACTATTCCGTGGAAGGATGTTTTCGTTGGTGCTAGATTTGTTAAAGAACAATTCATTGCCTTGAGTGTCTTGGCACAGGTTGATGCTACTCCCCGCATCCATGAAAACTTTACTCATATAAAATCCTCCAACTTGCGCTTCTACTATTAAAGCCGAGTGTCTGGTCGTGGGACTCAAAGTGGATGATCAGCTCTGTTGAATGTGATTTCCTGTTCTGTCCAATGGAGATATTCAGGTGTGGCTGGTGGGGCCATTTCTGTCATGTTGACTTGTCGTGTAATCAGTTTCTGGATCTTATTGGATGGGTGCCCTTTCTGAATCATTGATATTGCACCCTTGGACCTGGGGTATTCATTTTCTTGATTTGTTGTGTTTTGCGGTTGCCCTGCTGGCGGATGTACTAGCGGTGGTGGTGCGCTAATGGCTAGCGTGCCAGGTGTAGTGGCATATCCTTAGCTTGCTATTTTGGTTTCCTTTGCATACTTCTTGTGATCCGGACGCGAAATCAGAACACAACAACCGCCATCCCATTGCGGTAGTGGGAATATTTTTTCAGTCGTATAGTTCTCGACGTATAGTTGTCGCCGCCTCCGTCTTGTCAAAATGGACAACTTTCGTGAAGAGGTCAAACACGAAATCAGAACACAACAGCCGCCATCCCATCTAGAAGGGAGAAAGAAAAGATCTGGAGAAGAAGGGGAAGACGTTCTTCATCTTGCTCCACGATCTTCGACCTCCTAGCCATCACACCCTCATAGCCATTACTTGTACTAGAGAGAGAGAGAGAGAGAGAGAGATCTTCACTTTGCAAGATTAGGGTTTGAGATTGTTTCTTCCTATCTTCAATTGTGTTGGATTACTTTTCTATTCTTATTGTGGATCTCCACGGTAATATCAAGAAGAACTCCCTTTATTTAATTATATCGATGATGCTTTATTCTCTCATGTGTGAGTAAGTTCCTTGGGCGTGGGAGATGTAAGTGATTGGTGAGATGTCGTGTGCCTCCATATATTTTCCATTAGTTTTTGATTGAATTTAATTATTATATTATGTGTGCTTGACTATCTGTGGGATGCCTAATGCTTGTTGTCCAATTAAGGGCCCATGCAACATGATGCTTTGTTCTACATATATAGGATCTTGTTCGCTAGCAGACCGGTGACCCCCGAGTGACATGGGGATATCAATGGGAAACTAGTTTGACTCGAGGATCACGAGGAACCACTGTGCTTATTGCATTAGTCCGATCTAAGGAGCTTAATTGCTAAGCAACCTTAAGTATCTTAATCGTCTAGTGACTGACCATGGTTTTGGTAACAGACTAGTAGGATTATTGATGTTGGGATGAAATCTACCAAGAGGAGTTCCGACTAATTATGGGTTGCTCGCCTACACACATACTTATAAGATTATAATTGTTACACTTATCATTCGTCCACATGGCACAGTCACTATCACCATGAATAGTATCTCCCTGCGCCTTCTTTGTCATCTACAGAAAACAACAAACAATCAAATCGTTCTTTACTTTTATGCTTTTTATTCCTGAAGTTTACATTTTAGTTCTATTTAAATACATCTAGTTTAATCCAAATTTCATTCTTATTTCCACACTTGTAGTCAATTCACTCGAAGACCCGTGACAACTTTGGGTGTGACAGACACTTCATTCATAAACACTTACCTTTGGGCTCCCTGTGGGATCGATATCTATACTTCGAAACTAGCTACAAACGATCTGTGCACTTGCAGACATCAAGCTATTTTCTGGTGCCATTGTCGGGGAGCTAAGTGCTAAGTGTTTGTCTCTTGACATTTCAGGTGTTACTACTACAAAATGGTCTCCCTAGGAGACAAAGGGTCTACACGCTCTGGTAGGACCTATTTACCAGATTATATTGAGCGCGTGCCTATTCAAAGGCACGAGGAAATTATTGAAAAAATTTAAGATCAAATAATTTTGAAGTTGAAAACCTGAGTGATTTTATGGAAATCATGTCCATTTATAGGACAACTACCAACAAACCTGAGAAAACTCTCATAGAATACAGTGCTCCAAGTTCTGATTTTCTTAAGCAACCAATAGAATTTCCTAATCCTGGAGTTAGAGAATATCGATTTGATTGTGGAGTTATTAAAAATTTGCAAGAAAAAGCTTTTAGTGGAAGGGAAGATGAAGACCCCGGAAGACATCTTAGAGAGTGCGACGATGTAATAACATCACTTGGACCAAAAGGTTTGCCAAGAGACTTCTCTCGTCTAAAATTATTCCATTGGTCTCTTAAAGGTAAGGCTCTAGACTGGTTATATTCTCTCCCTCGTTATTACATTAAATGTTGGGAAAACTGCATTGTTAAATTCATAAACTGGTTTAATCCTTTTAAAAAGGTAACTGGAATTAGAAAGAATATAGGAAACTTTAGTTAGAACGTGGGAGAAAACTACCCACAAGCTTGGAATAGATTCTTTGGAATGGTCGATAGTATTCCTAATCATGGCTATTCTGAATCAACTATTTGCCATTTATTCTACCATGGTCTTAATACTCAATGCAGAGAGTTGCTGACTTCTCAGCAGGAGGATTGATAAATACTTTAACTGTTAAAGCATGTTTGGAATTGATGTCTACTAGGGCTAAGAATGATTCTATATATAATCCTGATTTCGGTACTAAGCCAGAAAAAGGGATACTTCGTATAACTATTGATCTTATGCCTAAAGTACGCAAAACAATGAAATAAAAAGGTATACCTTCTGAACTTGTTAAGGAAAACAAAGTATACTTGTTACAAGTTTTTACTGAAGAAGATGAAACTAGAATTTTTTTCCAGAATTAAAACATCGACAAGCAAAATCTCATAATAACTTGCATAAGCATTTTCAAAGATATAAAAACATTTTGGCGGAACTCACAGAAAATTATGATGAGATTAGCCAAGAAATAAAATTATTTCACAAGTACCTCAGTATGATTGAAACCCAATGTGAACAAATAGCATTTCGTTATCAAATTTTTCTTCAAAATGATATAGATATTCATATTTCTACTAATGTTGTCACAAGGGGAGGTGCAGTTGTTACAGGACCATTAGGACCACCGGAATATGAAGCTGAAAAGGATCGAAAGGAAAAAAGATTTGCTCAAAGCAAGCCAAGAAGATGATACACTAGTGGATCCTCAAGATGAAACTGCCCAAGAAACAGAAGAGCAAACAATGGAGGAGCAAAATGATGCACAAGATGATTGTTATGACTCTGATGCAGAGACAGTTGATCCAAGAGAAGAAAAAGAGATAAGCAATGAAGATGAAGTTGTTGTAGTAGAAAAGAATAAGAGTGATAAGGAGCAACAAAAGAAAGCAACAAAAGAGCCTGATCCTCCACAAAAGGTAAAAGACAAGAATAAGAAAGGTGAGCAAAAGCTTCCTTATCTAGATAGAAAAAAGAAAGCACCGGATCAGGTAATCTATGATTCTTTTAAAAAGGCACTTGGTGATCTTCGTCTGGAAATCCCATTTGCGCATGCAATAAAAGTTCCTACCTATTCTAAGTTCCTCCGTGATATTCTTAGTAGAAATAAAGAAATAACTGAAACTGTTGCCATGGTGACTAGGTATCCTGCTAATGAGAAGCTATTGTCTAAATCGGGAGATCCCGGAATACCAACTATTTCATGCTCAATTGGCAAAACAGATAGTCACAATTCTTTGTGTGATTTAGGTACAGGAGTTAGTGTAATGCCATATTCCCTCTATAAAAGGTTAGGATTATGGGAGTATTCCCCTACTACTATCACTTTACAGATGGCTAACAAGTCCACTAAACAACCCATTGGTGTGATTGAGGATGTTCTACTTAGAATAGATGAGCATGTTATTCCCACTGATTTTATTATTCTTGAAATGCCAGAGGATGAAAAATTATCCATAATACTTGGAAGACCTTTCCTTAGTATTGCAGGAGCATTAGTTGATTGTGCTGAGGGAAAAATAATCTTCAATGTTTATGATGCTAAAATCATCCGGTATTTTCCAAAGAAGCAGGGAGCAGGAGAAAGATATATTCCACCAGCAAAATGAGTTCATGTGGTAAGTGCCTTTGATAAGGGGCAACCCAAGGTAAGAATTCGAGAATAAAAAAGGGGTTGAATTATTCAACCAGTCTTAATAAAATGCTTAATGGGAGTTAACTCATCACATTAATAAAATAAATTAAAGAATAAAATGTTCATCACATTCCTACAACTTTTGCATATACATTCTTGCGGAAGCGCGCCCGTGAAGATGCAGCTGTCAAAAAATAGTAGAAGTATCGATTGAACAAGCATAGCATAAGAATAAAAATAAAAGTTTGAGTTTTATCTACAAAAACTAGCCTAATCATTTTATCCAGATTAAAAAGTGAATCTCCAGTTGAGGAGAAGAAGTTCGGTAGTACTAAAAATCCTGCTCTATACATGCTGTTGTTGGTCAACAATTTTACTGTCATTTTTGGGTAAAAAACAAGGTGTTTCGCTAAGTTTCAGGATAAGCAAGAATGCTCAAAGAAATAGAAATTTTTTGATGTTTACTGAAGGTTTAACGACCAACTATATGGCGAGAATGAAAATTCTGGCTGTATAGTTTGGCCGTATAGATATTTGCCATCGAATTTTTTTCTTTCTTAGGTACAAAAGGTTTAACGACCAACTATACGGTGGGAATAAAAAATCCGGCTATATAGTTCCGGCTTTATAAATATCGATAACTTCGTCAAATTTCTTTTCCAGGGTACTGATGGTTTGACGACCAACTATACGGCGGGAATAAAAATTATGGCCGTATAGTTTGGCCGTATAGTTATCGATGCATGTTTCAGAAAATTTACCTCGAGGACACAGAAAGTTTGACGACCAACTATACAGCGGGACCATTTTGATCTGGCCATATAGTTGGACCCGTATAGCTGTGATCTGGCATAAACAAACCCTAATTGTTGATGCCGCCACAACTATACGACGGGAACTACTTATCCCGCCCGTATAGTTGCAGCTATATAGTTCGGCGCGACCACTTAATCACACCGGGGCGGCTAGGGTTCTTCCTCCTCCTCATTTTTTCTCTCATATTCTCTCTCCAAACCCCTCAAACCCACCTAGAATTCTTGATTCTTCGTAGATTTCATTCGTTTGAGTTGGGGAATCAATAGATCATGCATCAAGATGAACAAAATTGTTAGCATTTTTCACAAGAGCAAGCGCCAACGTGGCGAGATCTCGGGGCTCCGAGCAGATCTCAATAGCAAGTTAGCCATGGTTTCATCAAGGAGGGTGATGCTGATACGTTGTAAACGTATCTATAATTTTTGATGTTCCATGCTTGTTGAGTATCTACTTTCTTATGTTTTGTTCACACTTTGAGGTATTTTTATACATTTTCTTGAACTAACTTGTTAATAAGATGCCATAGTGTCAGTTGCCTGTTTTCTGCTGTTTTTGGTTTCAGAAAAGCTAGTAAAGAAATATTCTCGGAATTGGACGGGACAAAATTCCAAGTCAATATTTTACCCAAAGCAATACGAAGACCGAAGGGGAGACGAAGTGGTGCACCAGGACGACCTCCTGGTGGCCGCGCGGCTAGGGGCGCGCCACCAGGGGTGTGGGCCCCCTGGTGCTCCACCGACCTTGCCCCTTCGCCTATAAAAGCCTCCCGAGACAAAAACCCTAAGGACCTGATCATAAATGCACGAAAGAGTCTGTAGCCGCCGCCATCTCCATCCCTAGATCGGGGGATCTGAAGCTCTTCCCGGCACCCTGCCGGCAGGGAGAGATCATCCTGGAGGCCTTCTTCATCACCATGCCCGCCTCCAGAGTGATGCAGGAGTAGTTCACCCTTGGACTATGGGTCCATGTAGTAGCTAGATGGTTGGTTATCCTCCTTTGTGCTATCATGTTTAGATCTTGTGAGCTCCGTTCATGATCAAGATCATCTATTTGCAATCTTACATGATGTGTTTGCGGGGATCCGATGGATATTGAGATACTATTTCAGATTGATTATTGATTCTATCATGTCTATGTTATTTGTAATCTTGCATGCTTTCCGTTGTTAGTAGCTATCTTGTCTAAGTAGATGCTTGCAACTCCAAGAGGGAGTATTTATGCTTGATAGTGGGTTCATGCCTCTAGTAATCTGGGGAAGTGATAGGAATCTCTAAGGTTGTAGATGTTCTTTTGCTACTAGGGAGAAAACAACAATCATTTGTCCATGGGGCGATCATATTGTTTACTTTACACACTTTGCTTTATGCAATTATCTGTTTCTTGTAACTTAATACTGAAGGGGGTTCGGATGATAACCTAAAGGTGGATTATTAGTCATAGATGCAGTTGGATTACGGTCTATGTATAATGTTGTAATTCCCAATCAAATCTCATAGGAATCAAGATGTCTAGTATATGCATTGTTATGCTTTCTCAAATCCGTCAATTGCCTCGCTGTAATTTGTTCACCCAACATGCTATTTATCTTAAGGAGAAACACCTCTAGTGAACTATGGAACCCAGTCCATTCCTTTACCATTGATATACCATCTACTGTTTACCGTTTACTGTTTACTTTCTGCAAGAAATTACTATCTTCCACACTATACATTTAATCCTTTGTTTTCAGCAAAACCAGTTAGATTGACAACCTCACTATAAGTTGGGGCAAAGTTCTGTGGTTGTGTTGTGCAGGATTCCAAGTTGCTAGCAACACCTTGGAGTTGTTTCCTTGCTCCTACTGGTTTGATAACCTTGGTTTCAAAACTGAGGGAAGACTTGTTGTTGTGCTCATCATACCTTCCTCTTGGGGTTCCCAACAAGCTCGATATATTTTGAGCCATCAAGCCTTTTTTCTGGCGCCGTTGCCAGGGAGTTAAGGACAACTTCACAAGGGGAGTCTCTCACAACCAATCTCTTTACTTTGTTTTTTGTTTTGCTTAGTTTATTTTTGCTTTGTTTGCTTGTTTCTTTTTATCAAAAACACACACAAAATCTATTTTTGTTGGCTTGCTTTAATCTTAAAAAATGACTACTCTTGAAAACACTAAGTTGTGTGCCTTCACTAGCACAAACAACAATGATTTTGTGTGCACACCCATAGCTCCACCTGTTCTGGAAGCTGCTTTCTATGAAATTAAACCTGCTTTGCTCAATCTTGTTATGAGAGAACAATTCTCTGGTGTTGAAACGGATGATGCTGCTACTCACCTTAATAACTTTGTTGAACTTTGTGAGATGCAAAAACATGGGGATATAGATGGAGATATTATTAATCTTAAATTGTTTCCTTTCTCTTTGAGAGGAAAAGCTAAAGAATGGTTGCTATCCCTACCTAGAAATAGTATTGATTCTTGGATTAAATGTGAAGATGCTTTCATTGGAAAATACTATCCTCCTGCTAAGATTATATCTATGAGAAGTGAAATAATGAAATTTAAACAATTTGATAATGAAAATGTTGCTCAAGCTTGGGAAAGAATGAAATCTTTGGTAAAGAATTGCCCCACTCATGGACTGACTGCTTGGATGATTATCCAAACCTTTTATGCAGAACTGAATTATTCTTCAAGAAATCTATTGGATTCTGCTGCTGGAGGCACCTTTATGACCATTACTTTGGGTGCTGCAACAAAGCTCCTTGATAATATGATGGTTAACTATTCTGAATGGCACACTGAGAGAGCTCCACAAGGTAAGAAGGTAAATTCGGTTGAAGAAACCTCTCCTTGAGTGATAAAATTGATGTTATTATGTCTATGCTTGTTAATGGAAAAGCTCATATTGATCCAAATCATGTTCCCTTAGCATCTTTGGTTGCTCAAGAAGAGCAAGTTGATGTGAACTTCATTAGAAATAATAATTTTAGCAACAATGTCTATAGGAACAATTTTGGTAGCAATAATTATAGGACATATCCTACCAATAATGGTAATGCTTACGGAAGTTCCTACAACAACAATAGAAGTGCACCCTTTGAACTTGAAGTCATGCTTAAGGATTTTATTAGTAAACAAACTGCTTTCAATAAAACTGTTGAGGACAAACTTTTGAATGCTGAAAAAATATCATCTTTGTCTGAAGCACAATCCTCTTTGATCAATAAAATAGATGCTAAACCTGAAACTATGGAAAACCCCTTTGCTGCCACTAATGTCATACAAGTTAGAATTGATGAAAATGTTAGACTGTTAGCTGAATTGCATGCTAAGTGGGAAAGAGAAGATGAAATTTCTAGAAATAGTAGTATTTGTACTATTACCACTACTGATGTTGATGCTAGCAAACCACATGAAGTCCCCATTAATATGGGAGACAATAGCTCTACTACCTTGGATGGTAATTTTGATTTTGATCTTGATGGTTGCAACATTTCTGAAGTAATTAAGTTCCTACAAAAGCTTGCTGGAAGTCCTAATGCTAGTGCTATGAATACGGCCTTTACAAAACACATTACAAATGCTCTCATAAAAATTAAAGAATAAAAATTGAAACATAAAGCTTCTATTCCTAGGAAATTAGAAGATGGTTGGGAACCCATCATTAATATGAAAGTGAATGATTTTGATCTCAAATCTTTATGTGATTTTGGTACTAGTGTCTCTATTATGCCTAGAAAGTTTACTGAAATGCTTGATTCGCCACCATTGGAAGATTGTTATTTAGATGTCCAACTTGATGATAATGCTAAAAATAAACTCATGGGGAGTATTAATGATGTTCTTATTATGGTTAACAATACCTATGTCCCCGTTGATTCTATGTTTTGGATGTCGAATGCAATGTTTCTTGTCCTATTATTTTGGGAAGACCTTTTCTTAGAGTTGTGGGTGCCATTATTGATATGAAAGAAGGCACCATTAAATATCAATTCCCATTCAAGAAAGGTATAAAAAACTTCCCTAAGAAGAGAGAAAATATACCTTTTGCCTCTCCTATTAAAACAAAATTTGCTCTTAATGCATCTTCATTTGAAAATACTTGAATCTTGATCTTATGCCTATTTGAAAGGCGTTAAAGAAAAGCACTATTGGGAGATAACCCAATTTTTTTATTCAGTAAGTTTTTCTTTTGTTGAGTCTTGGAAGTTATTGCTTCAGTAATAACCTCTCCTTATCCTTTTTGTGCTGTTTTTGTGCCAAGAATAACCTCTAATGAGAGAGAAGTAAGACTTGGGAAAGCTGTTGTCCTGAAACAGATTTTTGTGCTTCACTATAAAAAAATCGTGAAAAAACCCTGTATGGCGGATTGAGCTGTAATATTCTGTGCTTATGACCTAGGTTATTATCTAACTTTTGTTACTTTAGCACTTTTCGATTTGAGTAACAGAAGGTCTTCGAAAAAATCGGTTTTTACCTGTTGGTCTGTTTTGACAGATTTCTGCCATTATTTGCAGTTGCCTCTTAATCTCTTTCTCTTTGAGTTCTCTTTGATCACTTGAACTTTCAGAAGGAATTGCTACAGTAGCTTGTGTTTTAATGAAAGTTTTACTTGTGTTGAAACTAAACCCAAAGACTTATTATCTTGAATACACTAATGTTGCTAATGAAGATCGTGTGAAGTTTTGTATGAAGGAAATTTTAAAGTGTAGGGAAGAATAATGTGATGAGATGAAGTATGGACAAAAGCTCAAGCTTGGGGATGCCACCCGTTTCACCCCAAGAAATATTCAAGAAGTACAAGCGTCAAAGCTTGGGGATGCCCAAGGCATCCCCTACTTCATCAATAAAAATCTCAGGTTTTCTTCCAAACACTTCATTTTTATTGTTTCGCACAATTGTGTTGTTGTTGGAGCGTCTTTGTTTTTGTTTTTAGTTTTATTTTGTTTGGTTTGCTTAAATAAATTAGTTGGACCCCCGCATTCATATGTGGTTTCAAATAAGTTGATTGGTGTTGGAAAAGAGTAGTAAGCTTCATGCTTATAAGTGGTACATAAGGAGATTGTTTAGACTGTGGCCTAGACTCTATCATGTCATGTTTGATGTTGCTTTGACCTTATGCTTAGTGATTATTGCTGTAGCATGACTTGTTCCAAACAATTGAGATTTCTTAATGTTCCTTGAAAGAATCATAAGTTGTTTTAGCATACAAAAGCATAATATTGTGATATTCTCCTTTGATGCTTTATTTGGGTTGACTTAGCAGATGCTTACACCATGTTAAGACTATGAACCAGTCACCTTAGCCTTTATGATTATTTAGTTTTTGACTTGTAATATCACTTTATGCTTTAATTAATAATGTTTTATCGCTTTTTATGATTATGTCCATTATTGCTCTCTTAGTTGGTCGATCCCAGTCTTTTGCTAGCCTCCACCTGTACCAAGTATGAGTTCTACTCATGCATCCAACTCCTAATAAAACCAAGTTATTCCAAAGAGTCCACTATAAATTCCTATACATGGTGTGTTACACCATTCCAAGTATATTCATGCTTTTATCTACCTTCCAAATTTAACTTGTCATGTGAAAATTAGTGATTAAATCTCTCACAAACTTGATGGCACACTTTACTTTCTTGCACTTAATAAACTTGAACCATTGTGTCCATCTATGTTGCATATATGCTTGCGCTTTATAAGTTGTGAATTAGCAGAACCATGCTGTCATGGGGAACACTTTCAACATTGCACTTATTATTCAGTTGATATCATGTTCTTTTGCTTATGGATCCCGACGGTGTCAAATAGAAGGGGAGCTTATAAGCTCATGGAGTTTGTATGTGTGTTAGAGAAACGCCTGCGCGGCTAGCCTAATCCATGCCTAATCATGGTGGAAACTTGTAGCATAACCATAGTGAGCATTCTATGAAGCATCCTCAATAAAAACCTATGGAAATAGCGAATAAAAAGATCGCTGAGATGCTCATTGTCTATTGCCTTGTCATTTTGATATGGGATAGCTCCTGTATCATGGGGCAAGGGGTACCCCGTTGGCGGTTCTCTATGATACACATGTACTTACAGTGACAAGAACTTACTTGTGACTGAAGTTGAGTAGCATGAGGTTCGGTACTCATAAGCACGGGGCATGAGATTTTCAACTTATAACTTGTCAAGCATATCTTCATATTTGTGTCACTTTAACCTTAATCACTTCAAGATGCTTATGATAGGGGCAATGAGAGCTAAAAGCTAATAAGTACCATAATTTTTGGAAGCTCTTTATGAAACTTGAATCTCTGCTTCCCTTTGTGAAGGGCCTTTCTTTTTACTTTTATGTTGAGTCTCCATCTTTATCTTTATGCACCAACAGAGAGATCATAGTGGTCAGTCTTAGTTTAATGTGCATTATCCCAAAACTTGTTGATTGATTCATAACTTTGATATTACTTGTTCTTAAATTATTTGTATCTAGTCCCCCTTATGAACTTTGAAGGTGTCCTATGCATTTATGTTTTGCTATACCATGAGGGCCAAGATGAATACCACTTTTATTATGTTTTCTATATGTGAAACAAACAAACAAACGTCTTCCAATGCATTGTTATTCATGATCTTTTCTTTGTCCCTTTTCATGTTGCAGCATAGTTGCTATGTCTTATTGTTAGAACTCTATCTTTCATGCTTATGTTTAGAGAACTTTGATCCTAGCTATTAATGTTTTACAAATACCTTGATTAAGATTGTGATGGTGCATGTCACCTCAAAAATTATTCTTTTTATCACTTACCTACTTGAGGACCAGCAAGAGTTAAGCTTGGGGATGCTTGATACGTTGTAAACATATCCATAATTTTGATGTTCCATGCTTGTTTAGTATCTACTTTCTTATGTTTTGTTCACACTTTGAGGTATTTTTATACATTTTCTGGAACTAACCTATTAACAAGATGCCACAGTTATAGTTGCTTGTTTTTCTGTTGTTTTTGGTTTCAAAAAATCTAGTAGAGAAATATTCTCGGAATTGGACGGGACAAAAGCCCAAGTCAATACTTTACCTGAAGCAATACGGAGACCAAAGGGGAGATGAAGTGGCGCACCAGGGCAGCCACACCTGGTGGCCGCACGGCCAGAGGGCACACCAGCAGGGGGTGTGGGCCCCTGGTGCTCCACCGACCTTGCCCCTTCGCCTATAAAAGCCTCCCGGGATGAAAACCCTAAGGACCCGATCATAAATCCATGAAAGAGACTGTAGCCGCCACCATCTCCATCCCTAGACTGAGGAGGGGATTCGAAGCTCTTCCCAGCACCCTGCTGGAGGGGAGAGATCACCTTGGAGGCCTTCTTCATCACCATGCCTGCCTTCGGAGCGATGCATGAGTAGTTCACCCTTGGACTATGGGTCCATGTAGTAGCTAGATGGTTGGTTCTCCTCCTTTGTGCTATCATGTTTAGATCTTGTGAGCTCCGTTCATGATCAAGATCATCTATTTGTAATCTTACATGTTGTGTTTGCGGGGATCCGATGGATATTGAGATACTATTTCAGATTGATTATTGATTCTATCATGTCTATGTTATTTGTGATCTTGCATGCTTTCCGTTGTTAGTAGCTATCTTGGCCAAGTAG
This sequence comes from Avena eriantha, assembly GCA_910589775.1. Classification (NCBI taxonomy): domain Eukaryota; kingdom Viridiplantae; phylum Streptophyta; class Magnoliopsida; order Poales; family Poaceae; genus Avena; species Avena eriantha. The sequence goes on from OU342742.1 coordinate 94,312,735, forward strand.
ATGCTTGCAACTCCAAGAGGGAGTATTTATGCTCGATAGTGGGTTCATGCCTCTAGTAATCTGGGGAAGTGATAGGAATCTCTAAGGTTGTAGATGTGCTATTGCTACTAGGGAGAAAACAACAATCCTTTGTCCATGGGGCGATCATATTGTTTACTTTACACACTTTGCTTAATGCAATTATCTATTGCTTCCAACTTAATACTAGAGGGGGTTCAGATGATAACCTGAAGGTGGATTATTAGTCATAGATGCGGTTGGATTACGATCTATGTATAATATTGTAATGCCCAATCAAATATCATAGGAATCAAGATGTCTAGTATATGCATTGTTATGCTTTCTCAAATCTGTCAATTGTCCCACTGTAATTTGTTCACCCAACATGCTATTTATCTTAGGGAGAAACACCTCTAGTGATCTATGGACCCCGGTCCATTCCTTTACCATTGATATACCATCTACTGTTTACTTTCTGCAAGCAATTACTATCTTCTACACTATACGTTTAATCCTTTGTTTTCAGCAAAACCAGTGAGATTGACAACCTTACTGTAAGTTGGGGCAAAGTTCTTTGGTTGTGTTGTGTAGGATTCCAAGTTGCTAGCAACACCTTGGAGTTGTTTCCTTGCTCCTACTGGTTCGATAACCTTGGATTCATAACTAAGGGAAAACTTGCTGATGTGCTCATCATACCTTCCTCTTGGGGTTCCCAACAAGCTCGATATATTTTGAGCCATCAGATGGCCACATGTTGGGCCGATGATAGCTTTCTTACTGTGGCAGGGTTAAGGGCGGACTTTGACCTCATGTGTGAAAAAGAAGGGTTATCACTACTCGCATACGCAGGCCACAATACTTACACCGAGCTCACCTATGAGTTCCTTGCCTCATTGGGGCTTTGCGGTAAGCTTCACCTAACGATGGGGAGTGAACTGTTACAAATTTATATAGCGTCTCAAGTGGAGAAACTTGGGAGGTTATTTCTGTTAACAGTGGCAGGGACTTCTATCAGAAGAATATGTCCACCATTTAGAACCCAACAATTCTCTACTACGCCTTGTTCCTCGCCAATACATTGTTGGGAAGAGGAGATACCGGCTCCATGGCCAATGTGGACATGACCATGATCACCAAGGCACTCTTCCCCAATGCACCGCAAAGCCCCAATCCTACAGCTCTACTCCTCTAGCACCTTCGCCAACAAAGCAACAAAAAGAAAGGTGACATTCGCATTGGTGGATTGGTAACCCACCTTGCCCTAACATTGAACATTACCTTACCTGTGATGCAACCTGTTGACGGCTCCAAACTTATGGATGTCAAATATATGACTGCTTGTGGTTTCCTCGGTGTTTACCGAGCTGACAAGAGGCTCCAAGCATATCAGTTTTGTTATCTTGATGATGCATAGGTTGAGCAGGTTTTGTTGCCCTATCCACAAGCCTCCACGATTGTGGAGAAGGACAATTGGATCCTAACCAAGGATCAAGTGGTGGAGATCATGGATGAATTCCATCCTAATCAAGAAGAAGATGAAGAAGGAGAGCAGCAAGATGAGGATGAGAAGGAGCAAGAGCAGGAATACAACCCTTCTTGGGAGGGACAGTAGTAGCAAGGGGGATCCTGAGACCCATGGCCCAATCAGTAGCAGAAGGGGTTCAACTATGTCCACTATTAAAAATTTCAGCAGCTCAACCAGCACGTCGGGGAGATTGACAACACGCTACAAGGAGTGAATGAGGACGTTAGTGCCTTAACTCACAACTTCAGTCACTTCATGACCCACTTCTCCGACTACTACCAGCAGTATCCACACCAGTCGCCGAACGACGGCAACAACTGAGCCTGGCAATAGCCTAAGCTTGGGGGAGGTTTGAAAACCTCCAAATCTTGCATTCATATTTTTATTTCTTGTTTTGATTTATTTTACTTCTTCAAAATTGCATGTTTACTTTTAGTTTGCATTCCTAAACCAAAAACACACAAAAACTGGAAAATGCTTCTGTTCCGACGGAGGATTGCGTCGCTCGCGTCCTCCAGTTTGTGCGTGTGCCACATGTTACGAAACATGGGAGACATCCGACGTTGGGGGTCCCACCATGGACCTTATTTCCTCCTGACCCACTTCTTCCTTCCGTGAGTTGCTTTCCCCTTCCTTTTCTTCTGTCGCTCGTGGCTGCCATGAATCGTTGCCTCCGTCCGAGCACCCACCCCGCCATGCTCGCAACCACGCAGCACCACCCCATATCTCCTCCCTCCTTCAGCCATTGGCTCCCCTACCTCTCTCTCTAAAAACCTTACAAGCATGGAGATCCACCGGGGAAAATCGACTACTTCCCGGTGAATGGCAGCTGCAAACGGCCGCTGAGGTGCTGCTATAGGGGATTGGTGCTGCTGCTAGCTGCGGCTGCCATCCATGGAGATGCAGGCACTCCTATTGTTGCTACAACCGACCATAGAGGGTGCTACGACCAGTCGCTACGATTGCTACAACCGGCGACAATAGTTGCTACAAATCGCGTCGATGACGGATGTTGCGACCAGCCACGATGACGGCTGTGACCGGCGACATTGGTTACTACAACCGGCGGCATCAGTTTCTATGATCGGCGATTGGCGATGGCGGCCGACGACCGGCTACGTCGGTTGCTACCAATGGTAGCTGATGGTGCTATGATAAGATGGTTCTGCTGCGACCGACGACGTCGGTTGCTACCAACAGCAGCCGGCGGTGCTATGATAGGTTGGTTCTGCTGTGACCGGCTATGGCGGCTGTTGTGACCGTCAACGTCAGTTGCTACCAACGGCAGCCTGCGGTGCTACGAGAGGTTGGTTCTGCTGCGACTGATTATGGCGGCTGATGTGACCAGCGACGTCGGTTGCTACCAACGGCATCCGGCGGTGCTACAATAAGATGGTCCTACTACGACCGGCGATGGTGGCTGCTATGACCGGTGACGTCGGTTGCTACAAATGGCAACCAGTGGTGCTACAATAGGCTGGTCCTGTTGCTACCAAGAACGGGATTTGATACAAATCAACATATGGGTTGGATGCTGCGAAGGTGGGGGTGGCGGTGCTGCAATCGTTGGGCACCGTTTCTACCAACAGTTGTCGGGTTTGGTACATACTACTTTGCAAATTCCGCTGTTGCTACCATAGTTTGCAAATTTGCATCATAGGACGGAATTTTTTGCTACAATAGTTCTTTGGTTTTGCATGATGTGAAGATTTTTTTTGCTACAATCAACTATTGTTTTTGCACCATACGATCTGTGGATTTTTTTGTCGTACGCAGAACGTTTTTGCTACAACCTTTACGGGATGTTGCTAGATTAGTATAATTTTTTTGCTACGAAGTCTCCGGCGAGAGTCTCCAATGAGATCGATTTTGCAACAATAAAATATTTTTTTTCTACAAGTTCTCTGGCAAGCGAGATTGGTTTAGCTACAATAGCACAAATGTTGTTCACAAAATGTTCTGTGAATTCGCATCATCATAATTTTTTTTGCTACACGATCTCCGGCGAGGTGTTCGACGATGTCTCCGGTGAACTTTTTTGCTACAACCGTCCAATCATTTTGCTACATTAGCATATATTTTTTGCTATGATTAATCCAACGAGGTCTTCAGTAAGGTCTCCAGCAAAGTTGGCCTTTCTCTTACTTTTTAGACGAATCGTCTTTTTTTTGCTACACGCAGCAAAATCAGAAAGATTTTTTGCTAAATGGAAGCAAAAGTGATCTTTTGGGACAAAAAAGTGGACCACAGATGGTGCTATAAGGGAGCGACGGTGTTGGTACAAATTTCCACCATTGATGATTGATGCTACAAAAGCATGTCGTCAATGCGCTCTACGGGCATTTTGCGCTGGAGCTGCAGCGACCACCGCCGGTGTTGCAAGGGGAGCTGCTCACCGGCAACTTCCGTGGCTCACCAAGAAACGACACCATTGTGAAACCCTCACGGATAGCTTTTTAATTGCCTGTTCGTGGACTATGCTGCAAACCGTTATGCATGTGCTTCCTCCACAGTGGCTGTGTATCATGGTGGAGTTGTGCCCGTGCCACACACTCGATGTAGGGAGGGGAGGGTAGAGCTACGTCAGCGGCCAATTTATTTCATCCACGTCATTCTAGGAGAGGAGGCCATCCGATGCAAGTGAGTCTGTTTAATGCAGAAGAGATGAAAGACCATGATCGTACGGCTGAAAGACTCTCAATCGGATGGTTTACCACCCGGAGGATACGGGTGTTTTATCCTCCGGTGGATGCTCAGGACTCCCCATCACGAAAGACACGTTCGTAACAGAAAATAGAAAGACCACACGTGATCCTCCCTGCCACCCCCTGTCATGGCATCCTTCTCATCATCAACAGCCTTCGGCGCCGTCCTTGGATTGCCTCCCTCACAGAAGCTCACTAGAAGCACTTCTGATACCTTTGATCCGACTTACGGATGTAGTATAGCTTCTTTTTCCCTAGTAGACCTAGGTTATCGAATCCTCGAGAAGAAAATGCGTAGTGAAGTTACTTTAATGGACCTTCGTGAGTTTTAGAATTCCTTTTGTGTTTTTACCAGAAACCAATAGCTTGCATCTTTTTGTTTTTGTCGATGATGGAGAGAGAGAGGGCCTAGGGCGTTCGGTTTCACCTGTAGTTGTGCAAAACATCTGATGGAAATAAAAGATAGAAATAAAGTATGCATGTACTTGTTAGAGCAAGATAGATTATATGTGGACAGTGCATCCATAATTTCTATTGCCTCCACAACCGTTATAGCAATAACCTACTAGTCTCATCCATGGAAGAAAGAGAACTAATGATATGCATAGTGATATCACCGTTAATCCCAAGCAAATCCCTCACATACAGTCGTACTACCCCTTCTGTCACTGGAGTTCCCAACCTGCAGATTAATCATTACTCATACTCCCTATACCTAGATCAACCCTCGGGGTCTTGGGTACCTGACAAGTCCTTGGATTGAGGCAAGAGAGGATACAATAATCATCATGTCATACAAACTAATACATAATCCCATCTATGATAAATAACATGCACAATTGCTACATGGCTAGGCCGAAGCCCTTAGCCCAAGGAGAATTACTCACACATAGAGATGATATCAACAATCACAAACATTGTAATGAAAATCATAAGATTGATAGCAATAGTCTTACAATGTCGCCAATCAGAGAAGAGATCTACTATTACTAGTGGTGGAATATGGCCATGGAGATGGAGAAGGGTTTGGAGATCTAGAGGCGGCTCGTGATCTGTGGTAGAGACTCTTTGGCGAGGTCTGGCTTGTTTTCTCGTCACCCGAGGCTTCTTTATATAGGGGTCCCTTCATGAAAGTTGTTCTGTTTGACTTAACGGTGGTGGCGCCAACTATACGACTGGACCTATACGGCCAGAATTTTTGCTCCGGTCGTATAGTTGGTCGTTAAAGCGTCTGCCTCCGCTTTACGACTCCTGGTTTCTTCTGATTGTTGGAAATCTCATATCTTTGACTTTAATGTAGTGATTCCCTCCTTTACACAACATTATCTACGCAGAAAAAATATAAAAGAAAGGATTGCATACCCCTCTGAATATTAGCATTAGTGGCAGGGTTTAGAGAGATATTTCATCAAAAATATGAGTAATATCCAGTTTAAATGTTCACGTAGATGGCTATATTTCAGAGCCATCAACCTCCCCAAGCTTAAACTTGATCGTCCCCGAGCAAGAAAACCAAAATCAAAAAAGGAACTCAACATTTAAACTGAAAATAACGAGATGGTGATCTGACTCATGATTAGTAGTCACATGTTTCCTCTGTAGGGGTTCCGAGCATAAAAACAATAAATTTTACTCTACGCCCCTGAACCCCTGAAGCTGCCATGACCTATCTATTAGTAATACAGTAACAGGAGAGGCTTTTCGCGAACTTACCCTCGAAGACCGAAAAGCGTTGGCAACGCTCAGGAGAGCGTGGTTGATGTAGACGAGTCGAGGCTGACCTCAAGGTCGTGATGAAGTCCTTGTGCTCCTTCTGGCTCCAACGACTTGAGTGCCTCAAGTGCGACACCTCGCGGGGAGTTACACACGTCCGGTGTCTGACGATGAATCCCGCTTCCCCGATCCAGCAACAATTGCGGAAGTAGATCTCCCAGATCCGAATCCCGCAGCGCGAGAGCGCTCCGCGGTGAAGATGTCTCTCGCTCACGCAGTCCAGACTTGTGACCACGGTCACGAGAGAGAGAGAGGGGGAGAGAGAAAATATCAATTGGAGGTCCTCCCAAAAGTGGGAGACCTTTATTGATTATTGGTGTATTTTTCTAGGCCAAATACCCCACTTTATATAGGGGGAGGGGAGGTACTACCTCCCCTCAAGTCCCGGGGTGGGACTAAAGGAGAGGAGGGGGAGGAGGTGGCCGCCGGCCACCTAGTGGGCCCCGCGTGGGGGGGGGGGGCTAGGCCCAGCCGGCCTCCCCTTGCCCCTTCTTCCTCTCTCCTTTCCCCTAATGGGCCCTCTCCCTCCAGAATTGGCCCATTAAGCCTTTGACCTTTTTAATTGATTTTCTCTTTATTAAATAATTATGAATAAATGATTAAATCAATATTTAACATTCATTCACACATTATCTAATCTCCGTGGCCATGGAACACCTTCTACCTCCACTCCGGACATCCTCCGGATTTACCGAAACCCTTTCGGTTTTCTCCATTCTTTTCTTCGGTGATTCTACCGATCCTATAAACACTCTCTAAGCATCATCAAGCCCTTAAGCGTGATACCCCACGGTTCGGGAATACTCCAGACATGGTCGGGACACTCCCGCACCAATGATCGTCAGAGGGACCTGGATGGCCATGTGACCCCTGTGCGTTCCACGAAGATCTTTCGTCGTTTGAACCGGGACAGTCGTGTCTTATTCCCTTTGTCATTCGATACTTGCATTGCCCGAGATCTGATCATTGACATCACCATGTCGTGTTCAATCTCGTTACTGAACAATGCTACTTAACTCGTTTCGACAAGTGATATCCCCGTGATCCAATCACATGTTGCGCAGCTATTGGATATAACTTCTCCGAGTGGGCCCTTGAGTATCTTTTCGTCACATGGACGGACAAATCCCGCTCTTGACATATATTGCCTCTACGGTTTCCTCTGAATACCTGAACACACCTTTATAACCACCGTTTTACCAGATGGTGTTTGATGCTATCTAAGCACTCTCGGGAGACAGTGATTGATATAGCCTCACGGTCTAAGGAATAGTCTACGAGGATCCATTTCTAATCATCGTAACTTGAACTTCGTGACATGATCGGGTCACGATGTTTAGGTTGGGTATTGGTTCATCATCTCATTCTCAGAATGAGATGACCTCATTTCCAACTGGCATAAATGCCACATGATCAGGAAACTTGATCATATGTTGATCAATGAACCAGTGACTAGAGTTTCACTGGGAACTCCTGGTTGTTTGTATATCACACGTGTATTGATGTTTCCACTCAATACAGTTATAGCATATGATATAAAACTTAATCATAAACTATATGAAATATGATAATAGTCCTTACTACTATTTGTCTCTAGGGAATATTTCCAACAGTCTCCCACTTGCAGTAGAGTACAAATACGCTAGCTGCATTTGTTCTAAATCATTGGCACCAACTACCCGGTACCCTGAACATGCTCGCTCATGGAAGAGGTTGAGTCTTGGGTCTGTACTTTACAGTCCCAAATCCTTTGCGACTTACTAATGTCACCTTGATTGACATTAATACTTTATCATCACATGATAGCATCTGTGTGTATGCATCGTCGCTATGGTAGTAGAGCGAGGTCTGATTCTAGGAGCCTACAGTGACGTTAGATCAACCTCGAGGGCTTTCTCATGGGCACTCTGCCCTGGGACACATCATTCTACGTTAAAAACGAACTACCCCCGTCATAACATTATACAACACTTTAGATGGTACCCTCATCTATTATTATAAATGTATTCATCGAAACACTAGTGCACTCTCTGCAACTTTCGATGTTTTTGGTTCACCCCGATTCCTACTTGACTTTAATTGGTATCTACAGGAGTTTCCAACATATTCCCTTATAACATAACTCTTTATGCTTTAAGATATGTTATCCTTTATGGATTTGGAAAATATGTCTACTGTTCTCTATTAGACACTGCGGACAAACTTAGCTCAACGTTCTGTGATTTGAACTTAATCACTTTCAAACGTTCCTTATTTGGATCACATATTATGCTAAGTTATCATCATGGTTTCTAAGATAGAACCTATGTCTTAACATAGTAGATGACGATCATCCTTTTCTTTCTTTCAACCATTGATGCTAAACTTAACACTATTCCTAATTTGAGTTATTAAGGACCGGTTCCTTAATTATCTTCTATTCTGAAACATTTTTCAGAATCTCTTAAGGAATACTACATAATATCATAATACACCTATTATCAACTTCTACATCTTATAAATCATTATTTATAAGTATTTGCACTTTCATCCTTAACGTATTTAAGAATTACTCCTATAAGCTCCCACTCAAAATATGTTCCTACATATTTGAATTCGAGTCTTATATTGTTCCCACTTAAAATATGTCAATCACATATTGTTTCAGGAAGACTTTCATAGCTCCCACTCAATTTTATGCAAATTGCATATCTCCTTACTACTTTGAACAACTTCAAAATCCTTTGATCAAATATCAAACTTGGAGATTTACTATGAGATACTAGTACTTTACTAGTTTTAAATCCACTAGACATTTAGCACACTTGAATCAAATTCATTTGAATTCATCCAATACTTGACAAATTGTGCTTTTGTCATTCACCCCTTTTTCCTACTATGGCTTTGGAGTCATTTGGGAAAATTCCATGTAATCCCTTTACTTGTGAGATTCAGCAACGAATTGCTTTCTAATCTCATGGGAATTTTGCTTTTAGGATTTATCATAATTTAGTTTACCATTATTTCCTTTGTAGTTCGTAGGTATGTCATATTCCAAAAATCATGACAAGTGATTCACAAATGTCTCCATACAAGATATGGATTTACATTTTGAATCCTACTTCATATAGTGAAAAACAATAGTGGAGGGAAAAACACAATGATCAAAATCATTGATTCTTTCCTTCTATGAAGAGAATCGTTCAGGAACGTAGTCTGTTGCTCTTCTCAACACTCTGATGCGGGGTTTTGAATCCTCATCGTGTTTTACACTAATTTCCATTTGCTCCATAATTGAGAAACATCACTAGAAGTGAGCTTTCTCAAGAATGCACCAAAATCCAAGCAATACGAATCTTGCTTTCCTTTTGGTTTGAGCTATGGGTTTCGTATTCAAAGTTTCCAATGAATACTCTACAAGGATTTATTTGCTATTGTTTTGGTTATATCGAATAACCCCAAAACTTTCACGAATTCAAATGGTTTACCAATTCTAATTGTGTTCTAACTATCTCTAACTAATGGTCTCTACATCTACACTACAACAATTTATTTGGTGCCTTCTATTCAACCCCCTTTGATATCTAATATCACATTGTGATGCTTTGTATTTTGACATTTCAAAACGCTTTGCATTTCACAATTTCTTTTATGCCATTCTTATAAAGTTGAATTTCATTACTATTGATCAAATCATAGCAATTAAATTCCCTTTTATCTTTGTACCCTTTGTTAATGAAACATTTTGATCAAATCAAATAGTTTCATTGTAACAACCTCGGACCCTACGCTCTAAGTTCAAGCCTGGATGAACCAAAAGTGGATAAGGAATTTTACAGCGGGGGCCCAGAGCCACCCGCGTGTAGGCCCGTCGACCGCCCTAACCACTTCCAAGAACATCGGGACAAGAGCGAGCGACGTAGGCGACAGGCGAAGAGATCAAATACATACACAAGTGAGTATGTATGCAAGCTACCTTACAACAGTTCTTAGAGCCATACCATCTAAAAGAAATAGAAATATTGCAACGCCATAGGGCAAGATCCAAATATCCTAGATAGAGATAATAGTTTAGGATAGATCCTCATACATCAATCAACAGAGTATCAAGCGGAAGCGGGAAGCAAGATCCGAGTGCGGATAAGAAGCAAATCGGCATAAGATGCCACATAAATAAGCACATCCCGCCCACAGATCTCACGGATCCCCATCCCCGGAATCTCTACACCGAGTGATCGTTGCCAACATCATATGTTTCCTCCACCCAGTATCCATCTTGCGAATACACCTGTTCATCTGAATCAAACAATTTATCGTGTGAGACCCTAGGGGTACTCAGCAAGTCTTTATGCCTCTAAAGGGGACATATACCTGGGGTGACGCAATTGCAGCAAAAGATAATAACTAACAAGTCTACAGATACTCACTAACCATCCGCCTAACCAATGATAGACGGATGTACGTTAATTAGAAACAACAGTTGTAATAGTATAAAGTAACAGATCCATCCTACTTCTCGCTTACCAACGAGAAAGCGGACGAACAACCCATATGTTAGCAGTTTTATCAATGATTCCATGAATATTGCACTAATTACTAGTCAGATATTTAGTCAAATTAAAGAACGTACTTTAGTTATACTTGTCTATGATCGAGAAATTGTGCTCCAAGTCGTCCATAACCGCGGACACGGCTTTCAGAAATATTTACCCTGCAGGGGTGCACAAATAGCAACACACACTCGATCAACCTCAGAAAAACCAAATCAAAACCCAACGAGGCTTTCACGACAAAGCGATCACATGATTCATAAAATATTTCAGGGGGCCACCCCACTAAGCTACCCGCGACGAAGTTGGCCGGCTCCAAGACAGACCCAGGGTTTGTGTGGACGGCGGTAAATGACTGGGAACCCAAAAGTGTGACTGGGCTTGTCGATACAGCGAAAACGTGTCACGATCCAAAATAGTACAGGTGCTCCACGCACAATCGTAAATAAAACAGTAAAGCATGGCATATGTACAGGATAGTAATAAAACCCCAAACTAGTTTGTGGCCCCAAGAAATAAGAAATGAATCAAGCTCTGGCTAAGGGGATTCATGGTCCCACATGCGGATAGTGCGATAGTCAAGGAACAGGTATCAAGTACTCGGGGTCCTACGAGACACAAGTGGACATAAAAACCAAATAACAGATATTGCCCACCGGTGCCTCTTTCATTAGTTATCCCATTACTACTCAGGTTAAGTTGTTTAGATACCTCGTTATCCATCAGACACACACATACCCTACACATGTTGTTCTACGACTCGCATGGCTCAAACAACCCATGTAGTGGTGGCTCATGGGATGGAGGAACAAGCTCGGTGGGGTTTAAAAGTAAAGGCTATGCAGTACTTGGGATTCAATTTAATGTAATCGCGACTCCGTGATGAAAGAATAATATAGAAGCAATAGGTACTATATGCATGCAAGCATATGGTAGTACTTGCCTGGTAGCTCAGTTGAAGCGAGAGATGGATCTGGGTAGTACTCCTGGGATTCCTGATAATTTCCCTGCTCGGCGTCTATTCGAAAAGAACCAAACAAACAAGGGCCAATATAAATAAAGTGCGCAAGCATATGAATAAAATGCGACAAGCAACCAAGCATGTCATGATGAATGATGCACAATTTACATGGCATAACATAGCATGGCATGGGTGAGGTGTGGGGTACAAGAATAAAGCATTTTATTAGGTTTTTAGTCATGTTTTGCTCCCATAAACGTTGCTGTATAATTAATATTTACATGATTCATGCTCCAATTCATGTCATAGAATGCATAAACAGAACGGGCTCGTCGAGCTGATCGATTTAGACATCTTATTTGTCAAATTTGGAGTTATAGAATTAAAGTTATTAATTAATTGAGAAAAGGCATTTATTGCAAATTTAATCATCTCGAAAATTTAAATTAGTCAAACATTATTTTGGATGGCATATTTGAAATCCTCATATTTTTCTGATTCAAAAACATATAATATTTGTCACATTTGAAAATGTTGATTAAGAGTTATTAAAATTCATATTTTAACTAGCAAAAGGTCAAAGTTGTCATTAGTGGTAATATACAGGGGCATGTTGGTAATTTTTTGAGAGTGGTTTTGAATTCAGAATTTAAAATGAATTAGGGTCTCTTTTGACAATATTTGCAAATTCAAAAGATTTGATTTAATATGAATTTATTTGAATTAAAAAAATTCTAGATTTATTTTTATTAGATAAAGTTTAGGCCAGCAACTTTTTGTACTCTGGCTCACTTAGCCACTACCACTGACTAACGGGCCTGGCGCTGAGTCACCACGACACTGGCAAAAGCTGTCGCGCTAGCGATTTTTCACGCGGTTCGTATCTACCCTAGAGGCTGACGGCTAGGACCGGGGCGGACACGGGTCCACTCACGCGTTGACAGAAGGGCTGCCACGTGGGGCCGTGGGAGGACTTGTCTATGACTGACAGATACTTCCAGGGGGTTTTCTACGAAAATCCCTGGTAGTTGTTCTCTGAAGGAAAACTGAAGCTCGCGACGCGACGGATCTAGACGCTCTTCCGCCGCCGATAGCGACCGAACGGCGGTGCAAAACACGGCGACGCAAAAAAGAGAAACGCAGAGGAAACCTTTGGCTACAATACTTATTCAGGTATCTCCGGCGAAGGCGAACTGCAGCAGTGGGGAAACGTCATGGAAAAGAGGGCTGCTCGTGGCTACCAAAGAGCCTGACGGAGCTAGAGCGCACATACAGAGACGAGTCCGTCACGCAGATGCTCACCTGGGGAGCGCGTTGGGGAAGGAAGGTGTGGCCGAGGCGCGGGAGTACGGGGATGCCAAAACCGGGTGGTGCTAGAATAGGGGACGCCGTGGGGGGCTCGTCGGAGAAGAAGCTGCGACCACGGGTACGCGATCAGCAAGGAACAGCTAGCACAGAGGCCCAACGGGGCTAGGACGGGTCGGGAGGGTTGGCAAACTCACCAGGAACTCGTTCCTGAGATCGATGAGGCCGAAGGTCGACGGGGTGACCGGAATTGCGGAGAATCACACGGCAGCCAGAGGTGAAGCAGAGGGCGACGTCGACGATCTGGGGCACGCCTAGAGGAAATTGCCGACAAGGAGAGGTAGAGGGAGTCGAGGCGCAGCCTTCCGTGCTCTTATCTCGGACAGGGTAGACTAATGCGGCGGCACCATGGGGACCTATAGGGGCGTCTCTCGGTGGAGCAGAAGGCTAGAAACGGCGGCACGAGGAGGAGAAGAGTTAGGGTTCTGCGGGATTGGCACAGGGGATAAGGAGGCAGAGAACACGGCCTTGGAGTGCGCGCTGACTCGGCTCACGGCGCGGACGGCCACCTGCCCGCTGCCGTCTATCGCTGAGAGAGAGCATGCCAAGGGAAACGAAGAATGGAGGAAGACGGCGTGATCGATGAAGGGGTATGGCCGAGAGAGGGTTGCTGGGCCCTACGAAGAGCTGCGGCACTGGGCTCAGCTGCTGCGGCCAGCCAGGTCAAATCCTTTATCTCTCTCCCTTTTTAAAAAAAATGTCTTATTTGTTATTTGTTTTGCTTGTTATTTCAAACTTAAGCAAGCATCTGTTTTCAAACTCTTTTGAAATTTTGCAGGGACAACTGAACAGAGAAAGATGGTACAAAAGTGAGGCAAGAGGGAAAAGGAATATAGGAAGAGTGATGTCCCCAAAGTCCAATTGGGCATTTACAAGAAAAGAGAGAGAAATGATTTGAATCATTTGGTAAATAGTGAACCCTAGCAATTGGGTTCCAACTTGTTGCAAACAACATAAGGATGTAGGAGATAAAAGAGAGAAAGGTGATAACATCACATACAAGATACAAAGGCCAGATGCAATGCAACACAACAAATGCAACAATTTAAAACATGAACCATGCAAGGTGGCATGATGAACATGAGCATGATATAATTATGATGCAACAATTATATGTAGGAAGGTAGCATTTTATTATTAGACCATGTAGCATTACATATGTTAGACAGATGGGATGCTACAACTCTCCCCCACTAAACAGGAATCTCGCCCTGAGATTCTAGGAAGAAGAAGAAGACACGAAGAGGGTAGGATACTTGGCATGGAGCTCATCCTCGCGTTCCCAAGTGGCTTCATCAACGGAATGGTGCGACCACTACACCTTGCAGAACTTGATAGACTTGTTGCGAGTCTTTCTTTCTGCGACTTCTAGGATTTTTGTGGGGTGTTCTTGATAAGACAGATCTTCTTGGAGATTGATGAGCTCATGGTCCACGGTCCTGCCGGGATCGTTGAAGCACTTCTTGAGTTGAGAGATATGGAAAACATCATGGACCATGAGTTTTTCAGGGAGCTCAAGAGCATAAGCGACTTCTCCTCTTCTTCCACGAACTTTGAAAGGACCGATGTATCTAGGAGCCAGCTTCCCTTTCATACCAAACCGGTGTGTGCCTCTTATGGGAGTGACACAAAGGTAAACGAGATCACCAGGGACATACTCCATGTTCGTGTGCTTTCTGTCATAGTTGCTCTTCTGGCGACTTTGAGCAACCTTCAGGTTTTCGAGAATGACGTGAACCTTCTCCTCCGCTTGAGTTACAATGTCGAGGCCAAACAATGTTCTTTCGCCTGCGCCCGACCAACCAATCGGAGTTCTGCATTTGCAGCCATAGAGAACATCGAATGGTGCCATCTTTAGACTCTTTTGGAAGCTATTGTTGTAAGAGAACTCAGCATAAGGAAGGATTTCTTCCCACTTCATGCCGAAAGAGATGACGCAAGCACGGAGCATATCTTCCAGAATCTGATTGATCCTTTCAACTTGCCCTTGTGACTGAGGGTGGTAAGCTGTGTTGAATCAACTTTGTTCCCAAAGCATTTTGGAAACTTCCCTAGAACTTGGAAGTGAAGATGCTTCCACGGTCTGAACTGATCTCGAGAGGAACCCCATACAGAGAGACAATTCTGTTGATATAGAGCTCAGCCAACTG
Source organism: Avena eriantha (assembly GCA_910589775.1). Taxonomy (NCBI): domain Eukaryota; kingdom Viridiplantae; phylum Streptophyta; class Magnoliopsida; order Poales; family Poaceae; genus Avena; species Avena eriantha. The sequence goes on from OU342742.1 coordinate 94,327,743, forward strand.
AATTGCAGAAATTGTTTCCTTGACGGGAAAGAAGTGAGCCACTTTTGAGAGCCTGTCAATGACAACAAAGATTGCATTGTTGCCCTTCTAGGACCTTGGAAAACCAGTTATGAAGTCCATCTCTACTTTCTCCCATTTCCATTCCGGAGGCTTCAATGGTTGAAAAAGACCAGAAGGTTTTTGATGGACAGCTTTAACTCTGCGGCAGACATTGCACTCGGAGACATACTTGGCACAACATTGTTTCAACCCAGGCCACCAATATTGTGTTTTCAAGTCCATGTACATCTTTGTGCTGCCAGGATGGATAGAAAGAACAGAATCATGCGCCTCCTTAAGAACTTGCTCTCTCAAACCTGGGTCGTTCGGAACGAACATCCGGTGTTCAAAGAATAGAGCTCCTTGATCATCGACGTGGAAGGACTCATACCTCGACAGCTGAATATTGGAGATGATGTTTTTGGTGTAAGCATCACCTTGCTGACTAGCACGAATCTTTTCTTCCAAGAGAGGGGTTGCCAGAAGATTCAGAAGATACCCTTGATGCACAATCTCAAGGTTGAGTTGGCGGAATTCCTCGCACAAGAGAGGTTGTTGTTCTTCCACCATGAGGTTGTTCACATATGCCTTATGACTGAGGGCATCGACCATCACATTTGCTTTGCCCGGAGTGTAGTTGATCGAAAGATCAAAGTCGTTGATGGTTTCAATCCATCTCCTTTGGCGAAGGTTGAGGTCCAGCTGAGTGAAAATATACTTCAGGCTTTTGTGGTCAGAAAAGATCTCACAACGGTTTCCAAGCAAGTAGTGCCTCCATACTTTTAGATCGAAGACAACCGCTGCAAGTTCAAGATCATGTGTTGGATAGTTGAGCTCATGAGTTTTCAACTGACAGGAAGAATAAGCAACGACTTGCTTTTCTTGCATGAGGACCGCACCCAATCCTTGCAAGGAGGCGTCACAGAATATCTAGAAAGGCTTTGATGTATCTGGAGGAATCAAGACTAGTGTGGAAGTGAGCTTCTCTTTGAGTGTTTCAAAGCTAGCTTGACATGCAGGAGACCAAAGGTATTTCTTGCCTTTCTTGAGGAGATCGGTAAGAGGCTTTGCAATCTTCGAGAAGTTATGAACGAAGCGATGACAATAACTAGCCAAACCAAGGAAACTCCAGACTTCTTTGACATTTTTGGGTGGAAGCCACTCAACAATTGTCCGAACAGTTTCTAGGTTGACTGCAATGCCCTTAGCAGAGATTACGTGACCAAGATAGGTGACTTGAGGCAGCCAGAACTCACACTTGGAGAACTTTGCATACAGGCGATTCTCACGAAGCTTGTTCAGGACACACCGAAGGTGTTCTTCATGTTCTTCCTTTGACTTAGAATAGACTAGAATGTCATCCAGATAGACCACGACAAACTTGTCAAGATACTCCATGAAAACCGAGTTCATAAGCCTCGAGAAGGTGGCAGGTGCATTGGTGAGACCGAAAGACATGACTGTGTACTCATACAGGCCATAGCGGGTGGTGAAAGCTGTTTTGGGAACATCTTCCTTGCGAATCTTGATTTGATGATATCCACTTCTCAAGTCAAGATTAGAGAACACCACAGCTCCAGCTAGCTGATCGAAGAGATCATTAATCCGCGGAAGGGGATATTTGTTCTTGATGGTTTTTGCATTGAGAGCTCGGTAGTCAGCACAAAGTCGATTAGTGTGGTCTCGCTTCTTCACAAAGATGGTTGGGCTACCCCAAGAAGAAGTGCTATGTTGAATGAAACCCAACGTCTCTTGTTCATCAAGCTGCTGTTTGAGTTCAGCCAACTCAGCATGACCCATTTTATAAGGCTGCTTGGAGATAGGAGCGGTACCAGGTTCAAGATCAATCACAAACTCGACCTCTCGGTCCGGAGGCATACCTGGTAACTCTTCAGGAAAAACATCTAGGAACTCACGGACCACCGGAACACTCTGAATAGCATCCATAGCATCATCATACAAAGCAGTCAAAGAGAAGAGCTGAATTGCAGGAGTAAGACTTGGAGAATAGACTATATGGCCTTCAGGAATTTTCAGAGAAACCGAGCGTTCAGCACAGTCAATCACAAGTGCATTTGTTGTTAACCAATCCATGCCCAAGATAACATCGATGTCGGAATTGCCCAGAATGATTAAAGAAGCCGGGAATGAAGAGCTACCAATCTCAATTTGATTGCCATGGCTAATATGAGAAGCCCTCATGTTTGATCCAGGAGATTTTACCACGAGACGATGCAATAGAGGACCCATAGCCAGATCATGCTCATGTGCAAACTTGTGAGAAACAAAAGAATGCGATGCACCAGAATCGAACAAAACTCGTGCATGAACTGAGTTAACAGGAAGCATACCCATCACAACTCCAGGTGCATGCTCGGCTTCAGCGACGTTGACACAGTTGGCACGAGCAACAGTGGACCCGGGCTTGGTGTTGATGTTGAGATCCCGTGGTGCAGGTGCGTGAGCCGCAGTAGTCGAGGTAGGTCTTGGAGGTGGAGGAGGGAGAGCTTTGTTGTTCATAGGACAATTCCATTGCTGATGCCCAGTGTTCCCGCAAGTGTAGCAAGCACGAAACGGACGCGGAGCAGAGTAGCCAGGGACTCCGCGAGGCGCTCTAGGGTAGTTGTGGTTGTAGCCCCTAGGAGTAGTGTTGAAGGAGTTTGGTGGCCTTGCTGCGTAGCTTGGAGGTCTTTGTGGAGTCAGGAGCGGCGGTGCGGTATTAGGAACCCACACGCGGTGCTTAGAAGGGGATGTCATAGCTGAAGAGCTTGCTACGTCACGACTGTGTTTCTTGGACTCCTCGAACACTTGCCTACTGGCTTCTTCCTGTAGAGCTGTATGTTGGAGTTCCAGAAAAGACCCCGGCCTTGCATGAGTGATTGCATATTTGATAGATGCATTGAGCCCTTGCCTGAACCTCTTTTGTTTCTTCTTGTCATCAGAGATCTCATCACCACCATACCGAGAAAGATTCATGAAGTTTCTGATATAGGTGTCGACATTGTCATTGCCCTGCTTGAGGTTGAGAAACACCTCCTTCATTCTCTCCATGACAATTTCTGACAAGTATTGCTCTTTGAAAGCCCCAGCGAACTGCTCCCAAGTAGGCTGAAAACCAGTGGTTTGCCTTTAGGTAATTCTCCCACCATAGAGTTGCGTCTCCTTTTAGAAGGTGAGTGGCGCATTTTACCCATTCTTGTTCAGGAACACCGCAGTTACCAGCAGCCTTGACATCTCACGAAGCCAATCATCAGCATCTAGTGGCTGATCAGACACCTCAAAGTGGCACGGATTAAACTTCAGAAAGTCCTTGATGTCTCCTCGCTTGGGAGGTGGAGGTAGCGGGGAAACTCATTCCTCCTCACACTTTCTTCAAAGCGTTGCTGGTTCTGTTGCATTGTGCCCAAGGCATTAGCAATACTTGCCAACGCAGCTCCCAGTTCAGGTGGTATGTCATCCTTAGTGCGGCGTGGTGGTGCCATCCTGTGATTGATATAAAACTCAAGTCAGTACCATAATGGAGAATAATAATAATCCAAAATAGTACCAAAATGGAATTAACCAAGATTAAAGGATACAATTTACTGAGGTGATATTAAAATATCAACAAAGTCCAAAGCACCTAGAAGATAGTAAGCATATCGTACACTGAACAAGGAGTGTGGTACACAAAGCTATCAAAGAAAAAATCCGCAAATTTCGGCATTAAGATACCACTATATGCGCAAAACCACTTAACGAATCAAGATTAGTAACTCTACCAATTCAATATACAAGAGCGAATGATAAAAGTAGTGGTATGGTCGCGACTCCATCCCGCACTCAAAGCATTACTCCGCACATGAATAAGTAAAACACATATCCCAACTCTCTTCCTTCTTAAGATGAACCTAAAGATTAGCAACTACGGAAATAAAAACCCCTAACAAGATAACGTCGGATAACAAAGAGTAAGACAGATCGCGTCGGTTTACAACAAATCAGATAGATCGCGTCAGTTTAGAAAAGCCTGTCGGTATGGAATGTACCAACAGTTGATAACCAAAAGGCAGATAGCGACAACAAGTTGGATGCAACAGATAGACAAAGAATTACCCACACTCACACAACCTATGGTACTACGGAACCCAGAACACGTGAATCCTAGTTTGAATTTTTAGAAGAGGATTGAAAACGTTACACTTCCTTACCAGAAAAGGGTGGGTGGGTGGGTATGAAGAAAAATGGAAGCAGTCCTACTCTCGTGTTTTGTTTTTCCCTAGTATACATAGCTACCAAAATATTTGCTAGACTGACAACGACCATTTTGGCTGAGACCCTGAAGGGCAGAATGGCTCTGATACCAATTGAAACAACCTCGGACTCTATGCTCTAAGTTCAAGCCTAGATGAACCAAAAGTGGATAAGGAATTTTACAGCGAGGGCCCAGGGCCACCCACGTGTAGGCCCGTCGACCGCCCTAACCACTTCCAAGAGCCTGACGGAGCTAGAGCGCACATACAGAGACGAGTCCGTCGCGCAGATGCTCACCTGGGGAGCACGTTGGGGAAGGAAGGTACGGCCGAGGCGCGGGAGTACGGGGATGCCAAAACCGGGTGGTGCTGGAACATGGGACGCCATGGGGGGGGCTCGTCGGAGAAGAAGCTGCGGCGACGGGTACGCGATCAGCGAGGAACAACTAGCACAGAGGCCCAACGGGGCTAGGACGGGTCGGGAGGGATGGCAAACTCACCAGGAACTCGTTCCTGAGATCGATGAGGCCGGAGGTCGACGGGGTGACCGGAATTGCGGAGAATCGCGTGGCATCCAGAGGTGAAGCACAGGGTGACGTCGACGATCTGGGGCGCGCCTGGAGGAAATTGACAGCAAGGAGAGGTAGAGGGAGTCGAGGCGCAGCCTTCCGTGCTCTTGTCTCGGACAGGGTAGACTAATGCGGCGGCACCATGGGGACCTATAGGGGCCTCTCTCGGTGGAGCAGAAGGCCAGAAACGGCGGCACGAGGAGGAGAAGAGTTAGGGTTCTGCGGGATTGGCATAGGGGATAAGGAGGCAGAGAACATGGCCTTGGAGTGCGCGCTGACTCGGCTCACGGCGCGGATGGCCTCCTGCCTGCTGCCGTCTATCGCTGAGAGAGAGCAGGCCAAGGGAAATGAAGAATGGAGGAAGACAGCGTGATCGACGAAGGGGTATGGCCGAGAGAGGGTTGCTGGGCCGTACGAAGAGCTGCGGTGCTGGGCTCAACTGCTGGGCTGCTGTGGCCAGCCAGGTCAGATCCTTTATCTCTCTCCCTTTTTAAAAAAAACTGTCTTATTTGTTATTTGTTTTGCTTGTTATTTCAAACTTAAGCAAGCATCTGTTTTCAAACTCTTTTGAAATTTTGCAGGGACAACTGAATAGAGAAAGATTGTACAAAATTGAGGCAAGAGGGAAAAAGAATATAGGAAGAGTGATGTCCCCAAAGTCCAATTGGGCATTTACAAGAATAGAGAGAGAAATGATTTGAATCATTTGGTAAATAGTGAACCCTAGCAATTGGGTTCCAACTTGTTGCAAACAACATAAGGATGTAGGAGATAAAAGAGAGAAAGGTGATAGCATCACATACAAGATACAAAGGCCAGATACAATGCAACACAACAAATGCAACAATTTAAAACATGAACCATGCAAGGTGGCATGATGAACATGAGCATGATATAATTATGATGCAACAATTATATGTAGGAAGGTAGCATTTTATTATTAGACCATGTAGCATTACAGATGTTAGACAGATGGGATGCTACATTCATATTCATGTTTCCTTTGGTAAACTACTTTACACATTTAAACAATCATTTAATGATAATTACCATTTTCGTTAAAACACAATACATCGAATATGTATTTACTCTTAACAATTCTTTAAACACTTTGTATTCAAGTAATACACGGTGTTCAAGTTATTTTTCCGAACTTAGGCATGATTTATATGTGAGAAGAAATCAAATGACTCTCACATATTATCACATAACTTTGAATTTAAACAATGGTTTCATTCATTAATGAAATATCATTAAGTTGGGTATTTTAAACAAGGCATTTTAATGTTTTACAAATGTTCATACATTATCTATTAGTTTCAAACAACAAGGATAATTCACACATAATGAAACAAGATATGAACACGAATAGAAATCATTCATAAAAGTAGAACAACTATTTGTTACAAACTGATATGAATAACCTTCTCACGAAGTGTGAGACAAACTAAAGAAGTTCACAATCTCTTGATTACAATAATCATCCTAAAACACAAACTAAATGATAAATGTCGAGGGAGAGTGTCGTTAGCCATCATCATCATGCTCTCCATCAACACGCAACGTCACCTTCTCTCCAGCAAGCACCTCTCATGAAGGAGGATCTGTTTTCATCAAAACAGAACAAGTATCAGATATACTTAACACTGCAATGTGTTTGCAAGATTATAACATTTATAAAACTATATATCAAATCTATACTTTTGTCGTCGATGACCTGAGCAACATCTAGTTCAACCAACACATTTCTGAGATGTGTCATGAATCGGTGGAACTCCATTTCCGTGTCGCCCCACATTACGCAAGTCCTAACTTGTGCTTGGTAGCTTGGTGGCAGCGACCACAACACAGCAGCATTTGTGAAAGAGCCTGTAATCCAGACATCCAGGAAGTATGCTGGCCTCATGTACACATCATGCATGTGCTCCAAGTGGTCCTCTAGTGATGAGTTCTCCTCCATCTTAATGGAGAGGAAGTCTCCCATCAGCTCATGCTCCCAAATGCGTGTCTGCTCCATGAAATGTGTCTTAAGCTGTAGCATTTATCGAACGAGGGTTGACATCACCCACGAAAGGCCACAGCTCGTCCACCATTCCGAAACGCATCACAACTGAAATATAGGAGGCCATCTCACGACGGAGATAGCGGTCTTTCCGCTCCTCTGGGGTCTCTAGGTCAGTGGGCAGATCCAAATCCATCCCGTCGAGTATGTAGTCGACCACATCATTCTCGCTAAGGAGAACATGGAGACTGGCAACCCATATGGAGAAGTTCGATCCATCTAATCTGAGCTTCTCTCCTTCTAACCATTCAATTGTCAACACGAAAGGTCCCATCTACATTTATAATTGCAAAAGGAATTTAGACTAAGTTTATAATTAAATGAGTTAGTAATAACTCCACTTTGAAACACCTATCCCCAATGAGGGTTCCTAGTGATAACACGACCCCTATCAGCCACATCTCCCCCGATCATCACGGCCATCGATGTGGGTTCAAGGGTGGACGCTAAACGTCGGTCACATCATTCATGCGACTCGTGCTCGATCTTTCGACCATCCGCGTTCCGATGCCATGTCTGTAGATGCTAGGCTCGCCAACTCAACCTTAGTGTTTTCGCTGTGCAACATGGCTTGCACCCACTGTATGTGAACGTAGATATGTTTGACACCCGATCATCACGGCCTGCCTCATACCGAAGAACTTTCTTGGTGGTGCACACTAAGGGGGAACACAATCGTTGGTTATTCTAACATGGATCATCTTATTAGGCTACCATCGAGTATCTTATACTAGCACACAATAATACATACAAACAATAACATTGAATGTAAATGCTATGTGATATGGTCCTTCACGTCGTGATCTCCATCCGCCGTCACCGGGTTCCGACGCTAGGGTTCCGGCGCCGTAGACACCAGGGTACCAGTGTCATTCCGGCGTGGTAGTTCTTCACCCTCATGACTATCTACTACTACGTAACAAAAGGTAATCACTTTACCTTTGCCACAACCATATCACAAAGCAACGCCCTCTTGCAAAACAAAGTTAGACGCCTCTACTTTATCTTTGCATGTTTTACGTGGCTGAATGGGCTTTCGCACAAGAACCGTTCTTACCTACGAACTTTCAGCACAACGTTGATCAAGTAGTTCTCTCTACTACACCCCTTTCAGGGCCCTCCATTGCAAATGGTATACCAACTAATGTGAGAGAGACAGACACCCCCCTAAGCCACTTTATACGGTGCAAGCCGTATGTCAAGCGTGGACCAGTCTCACGAATGAACGCGTAAAGTCGGTTGGGGGCCGCTTCATCAAGCATTACTGTGTTATACACAAGTACACGTGGGAGGGTAACAACTAAAAGATCAACGCCCACACGCTACATCTCGTGTGTTCTACCCGTACTAGCATTACTACGCATAGATCTAGCTCTGATACCACTGTAGGGGTTCCACGCATAAAAACAATAAATTTTACTCTACGCCCCTGAACCCCTGAAGCTGCCAGGACCTATCTATTAGTAATATAGTAACGGGAGAGGCTTTTCGCGAACTTACCCTCGAAGACCGAAAAGCGTTGGCAATGCTCAGGAGAGCGTGGTTGATGTAGACGAGCCGAGGCCGACCTCAAGGTCGTGATGAAGTCCTTGCGCTCCTTCTGGCTCCAACGACTTGAGTGCCTCAAGTGCGACACCTCGCGGGAAGTTACACACGTCCTGTGCCTGACGCTGACTCCCGCTTCCCTGATCTAGCAGTAGTTGCGAAGTAGAGCTCCCGGATCCGAATCTCGCAGCGCGACAGCGCTCCGCGGTGAAGATGTCTCTCGCTCGTGCAGTCCAGACTTGGGACCACGGTCACGAGAGAGAGAGGAGGAGAGAGAAAATATCAATTGGAGGTCCTCCCAAAAGTGGGGAGACCTTTATTGATTGTTGGTGTATTTTTCTAGGCCAAATACCCCACTTTATATAGGAGGGGAGGTACTACCTCCCCTCAAGTCCCGGGGTGGGACTAAAGGAGAGGAGGGGGGAGGAGGTGGCCATCGGCCACCTAATGGCCCCACGTGGGGGGGCTAGGCCCAGCCAGCCTCCCCCTTGCCCCTTCTCCCTCTCTCCTTTCCCCTAATGGGCCCTCTCCCTCCGAAATTGGCCCATTAAGCCTTTGACCTTTTTAATTGATTTTATCTTTATTAAATAATTATGAATAAATGATTAAATCAATATTGAACATTCATTCACACATTATCTAATCTCCGTGGCCATGGAACAGCTTCCACCTCCACTCCGGACATCCTCCGGATTTACCGAAATCCTTTCGGTTTTCTCCCTTCTTTTCTTCGGTGATTCTACCGATCCTATAAACACTCTCTAAGCATCATCAAGCCCTTAAGCATGATACCCCACGGTTCGGGAACACTCCAGACATGGTCGGGACACTCCTGCACCAATGATCGACAGAGGGACCTGGATGGCCATGTGACCCCTGTGCGTTCCACGAAGATCTTTCGTCGTTTGAACCGGGACAGTCGTGTCTTATTCCCTTTGTCATTCGATACTTGCATTGCCCGAGATCTGATCATTGACACCACCATGTCGTGTTCAATCTCGTTACTGAACAATGCTACTTAACTTGTTCCGACAAGTGATATCCCCGTGATCCAATCACATGTTGCGCAACTATTGGATATAACTTCTCCGAGTGGGCCCTTGAGTATCTTTTCGTCACATGGATGGAAAATTCCTGCTCTTGACATATATTGCCTCTACGGTTTCCTCTGAATACCTGAACACACCTTTATAACCACCGTTTTACCAAATGGCGTTTGATGCTATCTAAGCACTCTCGGGAGACAGTGATTGATATAGCCTCACGGTCTAAGGAATAGTCTACGAGGATCCATTTCTAATCATCGTAACTTGAACTTCGTGACATGATCGGGTCACGATGTTTAGGTTGGGTATTGGTTCATCATCTCATTCTCAGAATTAGATGACCTCATTTCCAACTGGCATAAATGCCACATGATCAGGAAACTTGATCATCTGTTGACCAATGAACCAGTGACTAGAGTTTCACTGGGAACCCCTGGTTGTTTGTATATCACACGTGTATTGATGTTTCCACTCAATATAGTTATAGCATGATATAAAACTTAATCATAAACTATATGAAATATGATAATAGTCCTTACTACTATTTGTCTCTAGGGCATATTTCCAACATCCTCCACTTCATAAATCTGAAAAACTTCAGTATAGATAGAGTAATGGCAAGCATATCATACGTGTTTCATGCATCCTTATATTGCAGCAAAATTATTGTAAACATGGATGATTCAAATCATTAAACTTTATTCCATGTCAAGTAATCAAGTCATAGGCTTGCCTTTGAACAATAAAGTATAATCATGTAAATTAAGAGTGTGAGAGTTGTCATGAAAAGCATATACACTAGAGTATCTCAATTCTCCCACATCAATGAATCAAGACTTTTCAAGCACTACTTTTCAATTCATTGTCCTTCAAGAATTTTAGTTTTTAAGTAATTGAGAGCATGCCAAAAACTATATTAGTTTATCGGGTTGTGATGGACACTCGTGGCATCACTAAGGTTTGTTCCTTTTGCATAATAATTTCTCATAACAGCCAGAGGAGTGATTCCATCATGATTACAGCTACCCGGGAGTGCCAAGAATCTTACCCACTATAGCATTGCTGCTACAAGTGTTTAATCAACTCATAGCCGAAATCTAGGAGTTCCTCCATGAAGATCGTTCATAGGCCAGCGGAGTTGTTGGCATCCCATGAAGTTTGACACGCATAAATCCATATCATTCTTATGATTAACAAGTCAAACTTTGGTATGCTCACAAAACCGCTAAACATTAATTCAATCGAACAAATCCTTTCAAAGAGAGCAATTAAGTCAATCAATATTTTCAGTGGTGTTGAGTGTCTCTAGAAATAAACCTTCAAGACTAAGCACTACAACACCCAAGCCTTCAATTGTGAGACTTTTTCTTATTACAATTGTTTAGCAATTTTTAGGCAAGACTTGGTTAATTACGAGAGCTGGAACAAAATGTACCCAATTAAATACCCATGCAAACGAAAATCTTACTACAATATAAAAACTCACTCCACCAATATAATACCTCAACATTTACTACTAACTAGCATGGGTTTCTCAAAGTTCAAGTGGGGAGTCATAAGGCATACCTCTCATGTTTCGTTCCACTTCTCTCTTCCTTTTTTATTTGTTTCTTGGAAACTCGAAGTCGATCACTCTCCTACAAATATATGAAGACCTCGAGGTGGAAAGAAAAGAAAGAGGGAAAATAAGGAAAAATGGAGAAATCTTTTTGTGGTTTAAGAGAGGGACTTTTAAAGAATAGAAAATTGGCGGCAAAGCTTGGCTAGAAAATTTCGAAAGAAAAAAATAGATAGAACTAAAAATAAGGTGTTCGGGAAACCAACACGAGTGCTTATAAACTCAAATAAAAACACAACTTATAAATAAATAAAAGCAAATAAATGCCAAATAAAGATACACGAGGAAACTTCCCCAAGCTTAGGCTTTTGCAAGCCCTTCAAATCATTGTGGTGGCAGGAAAAAGTCATTACTCGAGTTCGCAAATTGAGTTGAGAGGTTACTAGTTTATTCTCGGAGGTTCAAAGAGAGGCTATGCATCCTCTCCATAGTCTCTCCAATTCCTTAGAAATCTTGGTATGTGGCAAACCGGGTTTGTGGCTGCTCCTCTTGATAAGGAACTTCTTGCTCCTCCTCTTGGCCCTCATCCTCCTTCGAAATCTCCTCCTCGGGTTGGTGTTGCTCAACCTGTGAATCATATAGCAAATGTCCTTCCTCAATAGAGAAAAGACCATTAGGCATAGGAGCGGGGTAGAGACGCCAAGCTCCAACAATTTGCAGATAATAAACACCTCTCCTAGTGAGCATTCCACATGCTCTCAAAGTGGAGAAACCAACACGTGTCTCACCTAGCATGAGTTGCAACTCACCTAGGTTGATTCCTAGGGCAGTGGCAAGCACGGTGATAACACCTCCACCTGTGATTGGTCCTTGGCTTTGGGAGGCTTGGTGCTCCAGGTAGCGCACAAGGATGTTGCCCAAGTTGAGTGACAAGCTGTAGTTAATGTAAGCAGCCTTTGCGAGGACTAGGATGTCCTCCTCGTTCAGTCTCATGAACTCATTACGTGCCTGCAAGGTGTTAGCAATAACATAGAACAAATAGCGAATTCCAGGATTTTGAATATTCTTCCCCTTGTTCACTCTACTAGTAAAACTCATTCCATTATAGTATTGTTCAGGGGTAGGTTCTAAGCCCGTAAAGGATGCGCGTAAGGCATGAATACCATTGTTTGGCAAATTAAAACATGTGCACCATTCATCTAAAGTTAAAGTGTAGTTTTTGTTCATCAAACGAAAAGAAATAATATCCTCTCCTTGCCATTTTTTAACGGTGCTTTGTAACGAACTTAGAAATTCAATGGCTAAGCAGCGATAAGTAGGTACATCATTGTACATAAAGTTTTGCAGGCCAGCTCTATTGCAAAGTAAATTAAAGTCATCAGAAATACCGGGTTGGTTCAATATAATGGGGCAAGCCCACTTGGTGGCCTTCACTTCGCGGTTCTTGATCCTGTTGAAGCGATCACGATGGGCCTCATCCCTGAATCGTATCCCCATGCGTTCCTGAGCGGTAGCCCGAGAAGCGCTAGCGGTGGCACGAGCACGAGTTTGGCTCCTTGTGTTCATCATCTAAACATTGAAGAAAGGTAAAATAAAACTTTTTGATCCAACAATGGTAAGTGCATCATATTCCTCATCATAGCACACTAAACAATCTCTTCAAAATAATAATCTAGGCAAGAAAATCATGGCAATTGGTTCATAGTAGGTCTCACCCTAGATTGATAATGACAATAGATCGAAGATGAATTAGCAAAAAGTAATTGGAGGATCGGAGGAGAAACATATCGCACATCACTCGTGTGCAAGGAAATCCAACGAAATTGAGCAGAGATGAAGATCTCTTGAGGTTTTGAGAGAGTTTGGAGGTAGAAGAAAGAAAAATGATTGAAGTTTTGGAGTTGGAAGTTCCTTCCCGTGTGTTTTTGTGGTCGAACGCAAATATACAGGCGCAAATATACGATCAGAACAATGTGTTCCCGCTGTACAATTGGCCTTTTGTCAAAATTTTAGGGTTTCCTCCTAGCGGCACAGCTATACGGACGCAACTATACGGCCGGAACAAAATGTTCCTGCCATATAGTTGGTCGTTTAAATGTCTGTCCCTGCGAAAGAAAATATACAAAGGCATTGATATCTATACGACCGGAACTATATGATCGGAATTTTTATTCCCGCTATATAGTTGGTCGTTAAACTCTCAGTACATTGGAAAAGAAATTGTACGGAGGCACTGATATATATATGGCTAGAACTATATGGTCAGAATTTTTATTCCCGCTGTATAGTTGGTCGTTAAACTCTCAGTACATATTACAGAAAATTTTTGATGGCAAATATATCTATACGGCTGGAACTATACGACCGGAATTTTTATTCCCGCCATACAGTTGGTCGTTAAACTCTCTATGCATATGAAAAGAAAATTATCGATGACAAAGATATCTATATGGCCGGAATTTTTATTCCCACCGTATAGTTGGTCGTTAAACTCTCTCTGTGCATCAAAAAATCTTTTTCTTCGAAAGCTATTTCTTTTCCTGTAACTTAGTGATATACTTTGTTTTTGACAGAAAATAGATAGTAAATATTGTCGACCAACAATAGCATGAATAAAGCAGAATTTCAAGTACTGTCAAACTTCTTCTCCTCAAATGTAGTTTTCTAGCACTCTTTATTAAACATAAACTTAAACTAAAATTAAAAACTTAACTCAAACCTTTATTTAACATGGGTTGCCTCCCATGGAGCGCCCTTTTATGGTCAATAGCTTGACCTTGACGATACTCACTTGGGCCAGATGAGTGGAACACCCACTCCAAAGTAATTGGCCTTCAAAGTGATGGCTTCCTTTTCATCATGCTTGGCTTTCTTCTTCCTAGGGAAATGAATAACAAAAGGATCCCGCGAAGGCAATTGCAGCTTCACGTTCCCTTCATGTAGATTAATGAAAGCCTTAATAGTTCTTAAGAAATGATGGCCTAGAATAATAGGAGCAGTAGCATCTTCAGGCATGTCAACAATAACAAAATCAATGAGAGCGGGATAGCCTTTAATGTATACTAAAGTGTTCTCCTTAATTCCTACAGCTTGTTTGTAGGTAGAATCTGCTAGATACAATTTTAATTCAGTGATTTCAAAGGAGCCAAGATTTAAACTTGTTAAAAAGACTCTTTGGAATCATTGAGATGCTTGCACCTAGATTACAAAGTGCAGCTATCTCATTGGTTCCAATTTTAATCTTAATAGTAGGCTCAAATATGTCATCTAGTTTAACAGGTAAATTTTGAGCAATTTGCTTGTATTCTTCATCAAACTCATGTACCTTTATTGCTACTTGATTGACAAAGTGCTGGTACATAGCTTCCTCACTACCTTCACTTACCGGAATCTTGGCGTTGATCCTTTTTACGAGACCTTCAACGGTGTAGCTTGGTGAAGGAGCATTACTATAGTCAAGTTCTTCAGGCTTCTCCCTTTGGATCCTCATCATTTTGAGTTCTTCGATATGATTGGGCTTAGCTTTATCTGCAAATTTAGCTAGAATGAGATTTTGACTCTCGGTTATCTTACCTAGTTGTGCCTCAATGATCCTCGTTCTTTCTTGGAGGGCATGCAAATCATTTCTCAAACTAACAACTTGGTTAGATAATTTACGAAGCATGGCATCATGGTTCTTCGTTATTTTAATAAGAATATTGTTTTGTTTATTTTGTGAGTCTATAAAAGACTTAAGTGTTTCTTGGAGACTACCATTACTAGTTCCCATATTATTATTAGAGTTACCTACCAGACTAGAATAATGTTTCTAAAAGTTAGGATTGTAACTCTTCTTCCAAGCAGGGTTATAATCATTACGAGCTACGAAGTCTATTTCTTCAATATTTGTTTCAAGAGTGGCTCTTACCCGGGTTTCCTTACCTTTTACGGCTAGTATGAGCTCATCCAACTTGGCATTGAGTTCTTCGTTTTCTTGTGATGAAATAGAGTTCACCTTCTTCATATTTGATCTTTCCACATGCCATTGGGCATGGTTGTCTTGCATATTGTCTAGCAGCTGCTTTGCTTCGATAATATGTTTACCCATAAATGTTCCTCCAGCTGTAGTATCAAGCATAAACTTAGACACAGCATTAAGAGCATTATAAAATAAATGGAGGATTAACCAATCTTCCATCCCATGACTAGGACAGTTTCTTAAGCATTCTTTCATTCTCTCCCATGCAAGCGCTAGTGGCTCACGCTCTTCCTATCGAAAGCCAGTAATATTAGATCGGAGTTGCATAGTCTTTGCAGGTGGAAAAAATTTAGTCATAAATAAAGAAGTACATCCCACCCATGATGTAATAGTATTTCTAGGCAAAGATAGCGACCATTCTTTTGCTCTTCCTCTTAGAGAGAAAGGAAATAAACACAATTTGACCGCATAAGTGTCAACGTATTTAATACACATTATATCACATATTTCAGTGAAAGTATTCAAGTGCATACCTGTGTCTTCAATAGCAGAGCCTCCAAATTGATTCTGTTGAACCAAACTTAAGTAATGGGGTTTAATTTCATAGTCATTAGTAGCAATTGTTGGCTGAGTAATAGGAGTACGCAAATAATCATTGTTGGGAGTAGAAAACTCCCCAAGCTTCTTTTCAGCCATATTTCCTATGTTTTTGGGTTTTCTTAAACAAATAATTATAATAGTAAAAGAAGGAATTTAAAGACTAAATAATTTTTTGGGTTTATCAAATAAAGACTAAAAGCAAACTAACAAAATTAAAAACAAGAATTAAAACTAGCAAGGTTCCTAATAACCTCACCGGGGTAGCTATTGCTTCCCTGGCAACAGCGCTAGAAAAAGGGTTGATACCTTCGATCCGGATTATGGATGTAGTATAGCTTCTTTTTCCCTAGTAGACCTAGGTTATCGAATCCTCGGAAAGTGAATGCGTAGTGAAGATACTTTAACGGACCTTCGTGAGTTTTAGAATTCCTTTTGTGTTCTTACCGGACCAATAGCTTGCGTCTTTTTGTTGTTGTCGACGATGGAGAGAGAGAGCCTAGGGCGTTCAGTTTTCACCTATAGCTGTGCAAAACATCTGATGGAAATAAAAGATAGAAATAAAGTATGCATGTACTTTTTAGAGCAAGATAGATTATATGTGGGCAGTGCATCAAGAATTGCTATTGCCTCCGCAACCGCTTATAGCAATAACCTACTAGTCTCATCCATGGAAGAAAGAGAACTAATGATATGCATAGTGATGTCACCGTTAATCCCAAGCAAATCCCTCACATACAGTCGTACTACCCCTTCTATCACTAGGGTTCCCAACCTGCAGATCAGTCATTACTCATACTCCCTATACCTGGATCAACCCTCGGGGCCTTGGGTACTTGACAAGTCCTTGGATTGGGCAAGAGAGGATACAATAATCATCATGTCATACAAACTAATACACGATCCCATCTATGATAAATAACATGCACAATTGCTACATGGCTAGGCCGAATCCCTTAGCCTAAGGAGAATTACTCACACATAGAGATGAGATCAACAATCACAAACATTGTAATGAAAATCATAAGATTGATAGCAATAGTCTTACAATGTCGCCAATCGGAGAAGAGATCTACTATTACAAGTGGTGGAATATGGCTATGGATATGGAGAAGTGTTTAGAGATCTGGAGGTGGCTGGTGATCTGTGGCAGAGACTTTTTGGCGAGGTCTGGCTTGTTTTCTCGTCGCCTGAGACTTCTTTATATAGAGGTTCCTTCACGAAAGTTGTTCTGTTTGACCTAACGGTGGCGGCGCCAACTATACGACCGGAGCTATACAACCGGAATTTTCGCTCCAGTTGTATAGTTGGTCGTTAAAGTGTTTGCCTCCGCTTTACGGCTCCTAGTTTTTTCTGGTTGTTGGAAATCTCATATCTTTGACTTTAATATAGTGATTCCCTCCTTTAAACGACATTATCTGCGCAGGAAAAATATAAAAGAAAGGATTGCATACCCCTCTGAATATTAGGATTAGTGGCAGGATTTAGAGAGATATTTCATCAAAAATATGAGTAATATCTAGTTTAAATGTGGACGTAGATGGCTATATTTCAGAGCTACCAACTTCCTCCTATGGTAAACTCTGGTGTTGCCGGCCCTCCATGGTGCGTAGGTCATGGGCTTGCTTGAAGGCGGGGAGGTTGTCCTGGCAAAGATGTTAGAGGTCGAGGATGCAGAAAAGAAGAAGGAGACGATCCCCAACCCCAACTAAGATTCCTGGGTTTCTCGGGATCAGACGATGCTTGGATGCCTCCTCGATTCCCTATCACCGGAATTTTTTGCGCACATGGTTGGTCTTCGGTCCACCGAATCGTTGTGGGCGGTGATCACGAATATGTTCTCCTCTCAATCTCGTGCACGATTCTCACAGCCGCGAGGAGCTCACCATAGCACGAAGAAACATGACCTCATGGTGGCCCAATTTTTCACCAAGATGAAGGGCTTCGCTTTGGAGCTTGCTGCCGCCGGAAAAACTGTTGATGAAGATGAGTTGGTTGGATGCATCCTTAATGCACTTGATGCCATATACAATGATCTAGTCTCTGTTGTCAACACGAATGAAGGAACTACACTTCATGATCTCTTTGGACAAAATCTGCGCTCATGATATGTGTGCTGATATGCTTTTTGGACAAAATCCTGGCTTGTTTATATCCTCTGCTAATGCAGATCAGCGTGGCTATGCTGACAACCGGCCTCGTGGTGACTATGTATGTGGCCGCTCTCTTGAGCATGGTGACCGTCGTGATTATGGGCGTGGCCGTGGTGGAGAAGGTTATGACCGAGGATATGATCGAGACTATGATCGTCGTCGTGATGATGTTGACCGCCGATGTGATGCAGATAGGTGATGTGATGATCACCGCTATGACCGCTATGATCGCTATGACCATCGTGATGGTGGTGCTCCTCGCTACGATGATGAGCATCGCCGCTATGATGATACTCGCCAAGGACATGGTCGTGCTCCTACACCTTTTGGTGATACCACATGTCAGATTTGTAGGATTCATGGCCACCTTGCTAGTGACTATTGGTGGCGCTACAAAGGTGATGGTTCTGATGATGATCATCATCCACGGAAGGGTGCCCATATTGCATCATATGGTGTTGACACCAATTGGTACTCCGACACCGGCACCACCGATCACATCACCGGGGAGTTGAGCAAGCTCTCCACTCATGAGAAGTACAATGGGTGTGATCGCGTCCACACAGCCAATGGTAATGGTATGGAAATTAGTCATATTGGTCATTCAATTTTGCGCACCCCTAATACTTCTTTTTATATTGATGATATCTTGCATGTTCCTAGTGCTTCTAAAAATCACCTTTGTGTCTGTAAGTTCACACTTGATAATTGAGTTTCACCCATACTTCTTTTTGATTAAGGATCTGGACACAAGGAGAATTATGTTTAAAGGACCGCGTTATGGTGGTCTCTATCCGCTAGTGCCCTTCGCTACCAGATCTTCCAAGCAAGCTTCATTACAATAAAGCCTTCATCTTCAACATGGCATCGCCGTCTAGGACATCCTTCTTCGTTTGTCGTTCGGCAGATTCTTAGGAAATATACTATCTCTCATACCCCAGAAATAAATCCTTATGTTTGTGATTCTTATCAGTTAGCAAAGAGTCATCAGTTGCCATACCCTATTTCCACTAGTGTTTCTACTATTCCTTCGGAACAAGTGTTCTCTGATGTATGGGGTCCAGCACCTGCTTCTGTTAGAAAGCACTCTTAATATGCAAGCTTTATTGATGATTATAGTAAATGTACTTGGATCACTTTGCTAAAGAATCTCTATGAAGTTTATCAAGCTTTTCTATTGCTGCTGACATGGCAAAGAGGAGGTCCCCCAGAAGGAAATCAAGCCAAATGTACTGGCTGGCAGCGTCACGTTTGTCCACGGGCATGGACATAACGAAACCGCGTCAACTGATGGTATAAGAGCATCTCCATTAGCATTCCCAGAAGGGCCTCCCACGACGTTTTTTCATTTGGACGGCAAAAATTCACATAGTCGCGTTCCCGGGCGCCCAGTTTTCGCCGGATTTGGCCCGTTTTATATCTGGATTCCTAGGCCGAACCCGGGGCGTCGGGATTCGCCTGGGAAAACCAGATGAAGCGGAATTAGCGAGAAATAAAAAACGTGTTGTGGCCTCGTCCTGTCAGCATGTGAACCAAGTCGTCCTCATCCCTCGCCTCGGCTCCCGCGACGGACCACCGGGAAACAATGCCTGTCCACTTGCCCACGTGTCGCCATAATGGCGCGCCACCACCCGCCCACCTTACCACCATTTCCACTTTTCCTGCCCACGCTGCTACACCCCTCCCGTCCTCATCTCTCTTTCCCCATTTGGCTATAAATGCCGGCCACCCTCGTCGTCCCCAAAACACACACACTCGCCTCCCATTCCCCCAACCAGGAAGCTCAAGTTTCGGCAAAGAGAAGAAGAGTTCGGCAGCTACCATGGCCGAACGCTTCCTAGGCGACCCGACGGTGGCAAACAGCTTCGGTCGGTGCTTGTAACAGCCTCGAATCGGCCCTATGCAAGTTTTAGCGATTCCCGCCAAACCCGCATAGAAACAATTCAAAGATGCCCACCAGGCACCTGCGTGCGGGTGGAAACGAAGTAATAACATTACACAATAGTCCACAATAGAACCCACTGTTGGGGGGATACCCCTAGGTAGGGTCGCGCCGGGGTATAAAGGCCGAGTTAGCCGAGGTTTGGCAAGGCCAAAGCGGATGCTGGCCAGGTCACCTCAAGGCAGGCCGAATCACGGGGTAACCCGGACCGGGGGACGTCCACCTAACTTGGTCTCAACCGACTTAAGTTGTAAGTCGGTGAGATGTATCTAACTTATATGCAGGAACAGGTGTGGCCAGATCAACTATGTAGGATCCGGGTTATATCAAGCTTGTAAGAGAAGGAAGGTATCTCGCTGTGAGCGAGGCGGACAGAGGCCGGACCACCAAGGCGTGGCCGACAAAGGTGACGAAGCCAATGTCGGGTGACGCAGGCGCCATAGAGGCTCACGTAGCCTCTGCATGGGTGACGTGGGGGAAAAGTGACCCGGTCTGCTTACTATTTTGGGAGGAGGCATATTCCCTAGAATATGCCTCCACGTATGCCCTAAGTGGAGACCTAGCCACCCCTATATAAGGAGGGCTAGGGCCTCTATAGAAGGGGTTGGTCTTGAACGGGTTAGGTTCTACTGGTTGATACAGGAGAGATTGCTCTGAGGGCTAGCTAGTGGCGAGAGTAAGAGAGTTCCTTCTTCCTCCTCTCCCCAATACAGCTCTAGGAGCACTTGTAATTTGTGAAGGTGAATCAAATATAAAACTTCAGTGTGTGCAATCACCACACTATCCCTCCCTGGATTCCCCTAGTGCATTTAGTCCCCACATTTAGCCTATCCATGGCATCTGCCGTGACACCACCACGACAGTTGGCGCCCACCGTGGGGCTAGCAGTGCTAGCAGGGGTCAAGATCCGGACGGGAAACCTCATTGGCACCGGCGAACGCATCGTCTCCAGGCTCGTTCAGCGCTTTGGAGTGCTTTATTTCGTCAGCGACAACGCTGGCTGCTTCGGCACGCGCCCTCTTCTGCGCAACGGCCTCTTCGTCAAGCTCGGCGCGCACAAGGTCTACGTTGTTGTGGATGTGTCCTGCGTTCATCCGCGGCACGTCGTCGAGGCAGGCGAGCCACCCCTTAGCATGGTTCACGGGGCACGTACCACTCACTCCCCGGACCGCGCAGAGGTGATGATGACGGCGCCTGGCGCTGGCACAAGCAAAGATCCGGCACCAGATCCGGAAGCAACGCCCAAGCCACCGAGGAAAAGTAGAGGTCCTCCACTAGAGAGGCCAGAGAATGTGTTGCGGGAAGCGATGGATAACTTGGCAAACACTGTAGCAGCAGTAGATCCGGCTCAGGCACAGGCCGAGCTAGAGGAAACTAGGCAAAAAATACTAGAGGGTGCGAAAAAGATAGCCGCGGCTCAGCAGTCGTTGAACATGATGTTGCGTGAGTACGTAAAGGCAAATAAAGTTGATGCTGTAAAAGTAAAGGGGAGAAACCTCATGAGTGAAATGAACAAAGAGGGAGATACTAGGATTGAGGAGTCAGAGAACTATTTGTCCGTGGGACTGCCGAAGTATAGTACCCCGGCAAAAAACCTTAGGGCAGCAGATGCAGCTGCATCCAAGTTAGAGGGACTAATGGGTGAAGCCCGTCAGAGACAGCAAGATAGGGTTAATAAGTTGGTTCGGATCACGAACAGGCAAAACGAGGAATTGCTCAGGGCAAACCCGGAAAGAGCTGGGGCCTCCAAGATTGTACATTCGGCGGTAGGTAACCCGGAGAAATCCGCTGGAGCCGCATCGTCTCCTCATGGTGGTCCTAGGAGAGAAGAGGTAGTAACCTCGGCCAGGAGGAACAAACAGATCATCCGTATGACCCCACAAGGGTAGGGAAAGGAAAAGAAGTACAGAGAAATGGCGATCGACGAAGTGTGAGCCGAGGAGAAGCTGGCCGAGGTAACCTTGACCAAGGCAACACCGGTCAAGGAAATGATGTAAATGGCAATGCCGGACAGTGAAACTCGGCAGGAGCAGGACAACCGCAATAGCGGAATATACCAAGGCAAGAGCAAAGTGCCGGCCGAGGTATGCAACAGAGAGGTGCTCCACGAGAGCAGGATCGGTATAACGATGGAGATTCGGAAATGGTGAACGCATGATACCCAAGGCCAGACTATCATGTGATAGGTTCAAGATTGGGAAACAGGGATTTGATGCCTGATGATGCCAGATTAAAACTGGATCGGCTGTATAGGTCAGAACAGATTGAATGTCAAGGTCCACCGGGTCCTGCGTGTTTTGGGCCCCGGATCATGAAGGAGCCGCCGGTACCTAACTTCCAGTTACCCAGAGGCACAAAGACGTATGACGACAGTACTAAGCCGGAGGATTGGTTGATAAACTATGCTACAGCTGTGAAAATTGCTACAGGCAACTTGAGATGGGCTGTGAGATACGTACCCCAGATGTTGGAGGGGCCAGCGAGGGTATGGTTAAACAATTTGCCGCCCGGAAGTATTAACTGTTGGATCGATTTTGAGGAAATGTTTATCAGCAATTTCTCAAGTACGTATCAGAGGCCAAATAGGCCACAGACCCTAGCTATGTGTAAGCAGAGACTGAACAAGACGGACTGGGAGTTTTTAACCCGGTGGTGTACCGAGAGAAACTCGTGTGAGGGTGTGATAGAGTCATAGGCCATAGCATGGTTTGCGCAAGGGTGCAGATATGCAAGCGAGCTGTGGCAGAAGTTGCAAAGAAAAATGCCAACTACATTGGCAGAGATGATCTGGATCGCTGATTCGTATGCTTTGGGTGATCCGACTCAACCCAGGCTCGTGTCAAACGAGTCAAATGAGGAGTACTACCAGAGAGATGGAGCCGGATCATCCCGGAGGAATGATTACAGAGGTAAAAGAAGAGATGACAGACTGGATCACCGGTACAGTTCGCAACAAGTTGTTGTTGTGAGTCAAGATCAGCCCGGAGCAGGGAGCAGTCAACGTCAGAAAACTGGAGGGGGACAATGGACACCGAGAAATGATGGCAAGAAAACTTGGACGCCAGAGCAAAAGAAACAGTGGCAAGAAAAGAAGGACCATCCGAGGTATACTTATGAGTCAATGTTGGATCAGCCGTGTAAATTTCACACGCCAAATCCAAGTAACCCAGCGGGTCATACAACAAGGCAATGTGAATGGATGCATAAAATAGAGCAAGGTGGGTCGGGGAATGCTCAGGCACCTCGGAATGATCAACCTCGGCAGGAGTTACCCCGGCAGCAATTGCTCTCCGGAGCGAACACGCAACAGCTAATGTTGCCTCCCCCTCCGCCGAGGTATGATAACCATGAGAGAAGGGATGCAGTGCATCAAGTAGAAGACCACCATCATCCGGATCAGAGGTACCCCAGAAATGAGGGGAGAAATGAGTACAGAGAGCATCATCAGAGTTACTGTGTGTTTACCACTGAAGAAACAGTCAAAAAGAGCTTGCAGCACCGACATATAGAGGTGAATGCAGCAATGCCAGCAGTGACGAGGTATATACCTTGGTCGGACCACGAAATTACCTGGAGCATCAAAGATCATCCCAAGCTTATGCCAAGTCCTGGTTCATATGCGTTAGTGCTGGATCCGACATTCATTGGGCCAAACATCAATGTGAGGTTCTCAAAGGTACTGATTGACAATGGCAGTAGCATTAACATCATGTATGCGGATACAATGCGCAAGTTGGGTATCTCGGAGAACATGCTCCAGGCTACAAGGACAACTTTCCATGGTATTGTGCCAGGCATTTATTGTGAGCCCATAGGCAAGGTCCGGGTTGACGTATTGTTCGGCACAAGAGATAATTGCCGAACTGAGAATTTGGAGTTTGAAGTGGTGAACTTAGAAACCGCGTATCACACGTTACTCGGAAGACTAGCACTGAACAAGTTCATGGCAAGTTGTCACATCAGTTACTTGAAGATGAAGTTGCCCGGGCCAAACGGAGTGATTACCATTGCTGGAGATTTCCCATGTTCCATTGAGTGTGCGTCAGCCGTGTCTAACCTAGCCGAGTCACTTGTGATTGCGCAAGAGAAAAGAAAAATCCAAGAGGTGGCGGCATTGGCTCAGTCCGCGCAGTAGTATATGCCGGTGCTGAGAAACCCGCATGGAAATGTCTCATTCCAAGCCACGAAAGATACCAAGAAGGTGCCTGTCGATGATATGTTCCCAGAACGCACCATAACAATTGGTGCCGGGTTAAATGACAAATAGGAAAGCGAGCTCGTCAACTTCCTCCGTGAGAATCAGGACATTTTTGCTTGGTCCACAGAGGACTTGCAAGGTGTTCCGAGGGAGTTGGCCGAGCACTCTTTGAATGTGAGACCTGGAGCAAAATCCGTGAAGCAACCTCTCCGCCGCTTCGCCAAAGATAGGAGGAAAGTCATCGGAGATGAGATAGCTCGGTTGTTGGCTGCAGGATTTATCATGGAAGTTCTTTACCTGGATTGGCTGTCTAATCCGGTGCTGGTGGAAAAGAAGAAAGATGATCCGAATGTGGCAGTGGTCTGGCGTATGTGTATCGATTACACGAACCTGAATAAGGCGTGTCCAAAAGATCCATTTCCACTGCCCAGGATAGATCAGGTCATAGATTCAACTGCTGGATGTGAACTATTGTCATTCATTGATGCATATTCTGGTTTCCACCAGATACCTCTGAATCCGGATGATCAAATAAAGACTGCATGTATCACCCCGTATGGGGCTTATTGCTATCGCACCATGTTGTTTGGTTTACGTAATGCAGGGGCAACATACCAAAGATGTATGCAAAAATGTTTGCACAACCAAATTGGTCAAAATGTACAAGTGTATGTGGATGACGTAGTTATCAAGACCGAGGAAAGCAAAATGCTCCTTGACGATATCAGGCAGACATTCGCGAACCTAAGAAGGTTCCGGATGAAGCTTAACTCGGAAAAATGTACCTTCGGTGTCCCGGCTGGAAAATTACTCGGATTTCTTGTCTCCAACCGAGGTATCGAAGTTAATCCACCTAAAATCCGGGCCATTGAGCGAATGGAACTGCCGAAGTGTCTTAACGATGTCTAGAAGTTCACTGGTTGCCTGGCATCATTAAGTCGGTTTGTGTGTCGGTTGGGAGAAAAGGCATTGCCTCTCTATCAACTCATGAAAAAGCCGGATAAGTTTGTTTGGATGCCGCAGGCTAATGAAGGCTTTGCCCACTTAAATAAGATGTTAGCCACTGCACCAGTGTTAGCCTCTCCACTATCAAAGGAGCCAATGTTGCTCTACATAGCCGCAACCAACCGAGTTGTAAGTGCAGTGATTGTGGTAGAGCGCGACGAAGAGGGTAAGTCGGTGCAAAGGCCAGTGTATTATCTGAGCGAGGTATTACCTACCTCAAAGCAGAACTACCCACAGTATTAGAAAGTGGCGTATGGGGTGTATATGGCAGCTAAGAAGCTGAAGCACTATTTTGAGGAGCATCCCATCAGGGTAATATGTGAAGCTCCCATATCCGAGATAATGAGTAACAAGGATGCGAGTGGCAGGATTGCAAAATGGGCAATTGAACTAGCTCCCTATGCGCCACAATATGACAGAAGAGAAGCAATCAAGTCTCAGGTTGTAGCTAACTTTTTTGTGGACTGGGCTGAGGTGCAATATGAACCACCGCTACCGGACCCGAACTATTGGAGAATGCACTTTGACGGGTCAAAAACAAAAACCGGGCTAGGTGCCGGAGTTGTACTTACCTCGCCAAAGAAGGACCAGCTGAAATATGTGCTGCAGATCCATTTTGCGGCATCAAACAATGTCGCTGAGTATGAAGCACTTGTGCATGGGCTAAAAGTGGCAAAATAAATTGGGATACGTCGGATCCTATGCTTTGGCAACTCGGATTTGGTAGTACAGCAAGTGTCGGGACTGTGGGACACCCTTGATCCAAACATGGCGTTGTACAGATTTCATGTGTAGAAGATATCTGGTTACTTTGAGGGTTGTGAATTTCACCATGTACCCCGGGTGGAAAACGAGGCCGCCGACGTACTGTCGAAGCTCAGATCAACCCGACAGGCAATTCCATCGGGTGTAGCATTGGAACACCTCAGAAAACCATCTATCAGGCCATCCCCAGAAACCGACTCAATCTACGTCCCGGAGGATACAGAGTCCGGAGCTGTGCCCATGGACATTGACATGGGAGGTGGTGCACGAGACCCGGGGACTGCCTCGGCAAACCCGGGGACTGCATCACAAGACCCGGGGACTACCCAGCGTGATCCGGTTGAGGTTATGCCGGTCGATCAGATGGAAATTGATGAGGATGTGTTCCCTGTACGAGCAATACCAGCTTGGGCACTACCTATATTTCATTTCCTGAAAGATGGAACTTTACCCACTGAGGAGGTGCTATCCAGGCAAACTCAGAGGAGAGCAAAGGCGTACACGATCATCAATTCCAAACTATATAAAAGGAGTGTGACTAATGGGCTTCAACGATGTGTTGACCCGGAAGAGGGGCTTGACATCCTCCGAGATATACATCAAGGGGAGTGCAGGCATCATGCCTCGTCCCGAGCCTTGGTGGCAAAAGCTTTCCGGCATGGATTCTACTGGCCAAGTGCCTTAGAACAAGCAGAAGATCTGGTGAAAAAGTGCAATGGTTGTCAGAGGTATGCTACCAAGACACATATGCCAATGTCGGAGCTAGAGACCATACCAATCACCTGGCCATTTGCCGTGTGGTGTTTGGACATGGTTGGCCCGTTTAAACCAGCAAGGGGAAATATGACTCACATTTTGGTCATGGTGGACAAATTTACAAAGTGGATCGAAGTGAAGCCAATAAGAAAATGTGATGGAGCTACGGCCGTGACATTTCTCAAAGACATCATCTTGAGATACGGTTATCCTCACAGTATCATAACTGATAATGGCACAAATTTTGCGGAAGGAGCATTTGCGCGTTTCTGTCGAGATAAGAAGATCCAGCTGGACGTTGCCTCGGTAGCCCACCCCGCATCGAACGGACAAGTGGAAAGATCCAACGGATTGGTATTATCCGGGATAAAACCCCGGCTCATTGAGCCGCTGCAAAGATCAGCGGGGTGCTGGATAGAAGAACTACCAGCAGTATTGTGGAGTTTAAGAACAACTACGAATCGATCAACAGGCTATACGTCATTCTTTCTGGTATATGGGGCAGAAGCTGTATTACCAGCCGACATAGAGCATGACTCGCCTAGGGTCACCCAATACACAGAAGCCGAAGTGCAAGAAGCCTGGAAAAATGATGTTGATCTGCTGGAAGAAGCGAGAGAATTGGCATTGTCCAGATCCGCCATATATCAGCAAAATCTCCGACGCTATCATAGCCAGAAAGTAAGCCCCCGAGTTTTCCGGGAAGGCGATCTGGTACTCCGGTTGGTCCAACGTACCGCTGGCATGCATAAGTTATCCCCCCCATGGGAAGGGCCATTCATTGTAAGCAAAGCATTGCACAATGATTCTTATTATCTTATTGATGCAAAGCCACAGGAAAAGAACAAGGCGGACAGGTCCGGCGAGGAATCTAAGCGTCCATGGAATGTAGCTCTACTTCGTCCTTTCTACACTTAGCAAAGAAGTGTATGTATCCGAATCTTCTCATATGTCGATATGTATGCCGGCAATGAGCTTATCAATGAAGTGTTCGCACCTCGAGCAGTAACTCGGGGACTGCCTTAATAATGAGTATTGTCTTCTGTATTTATTATTTATACGTCGGCTGGCATAAGTTGTTCTACTTAGGCCGGATTAGTAATGTGTGAGCACCAAGAACCCAACTCTTCGACTTGCTGCTGTCCAACAAGAATTGGCTTCATGGCAAGCAAGAGAACAAGTTTGGAATTGTCTAGCACATGAAAAACGACTAAGGAAAAGAACTTAATCGAGCCGACATTTTTTTTTCGACCTAACCTTATGTGTACTTTAAATTAACTATGCTAAGTTACTTTGAGCTAATCCTAAAGTTTCCAAGTATTGTTAAGACAATTTTTGAAACTCGGACTCGTAAGTCATAAAACCGAACCAAGGTAGACGCGAGCCAAGCTAAAAGATTGGAAAAACGAGAAAACGAAACTCGGGGACTACGCCCAAGTCAATCCAGCATAGAAACTTAGTAGCAAAATATTACTTGTGCACTTGATACAACTGCACCCGGCATACCGGGGATCTGATGAAATTTAAAAGTTTTTTTGATCAAGGGGCAGCAGGAGGAAGTTCGGCGTCATCTTCGCCCTCCTAAACGTCCGAAGCCTCGTCATCTTTGTCTTCATCCGAGCCATCTTCGACATTTTCAGCATTCTCATCATCGGCAGCATCTAGAAAGCTCGGTCCTTCATTCCACTGGTGAATGGGGGCATATTGGATGAAGCTATGAGCGCAAGCCTTGCGCCGAGCCACCCAATCCGGGTCAGTAGACCACTTTGATCCCGTGCGCATGTGTGCAAGGAGATTGAGGTCAATCTTCTCGTACCACGTGAACACGTAGTGGAGAACGATATCAGCTCCGGCACGCCCAGCAGATTCTCTCCAGAGATCGAGCTGAGTCTCACAGTCCATAAGCCTGGCAAAGAGAACAGACAGATTCTCTGGAGTATCCTCTTCAGGCCAAAAGGCATTGAAGATCCGGATCACCATGTCCATAACATCCTTGCCATAGTTCCTCACGGTCTCAACTCTGGAGGACAAGCTGACTATCAGATCTTCGAGATCAAGAGGAATGGAGCCAGGACCAGACGGAGTACCCCTTTGCTGGCGGAACTTGGTAACAGCCTTGGATGCAATAACATCGCTCTCTGGGAACTTGTCTGGGAAAAATAGCACAGGTGGAATGAGTAAAGGAAGCATACCAGGAGAGATCAATGTCGGTTGAAGGAAAAGAACTTACTGGAGATATGGCTGTGAACCCGGGATAGCTCCTTGATGCAGTTATCGCGTCTCTCCCGGAGTTGCTCAAGTTCAGCATTCGCCGACTCAAGCTTGGTGTCGGCCTCCTTGAGTAGTTCCTGGTCCTTGGCAATCTGAAGATTGAGGCGCTCGTGCTCTTCGGTATAGTCCTGGCCAGCCTTTTGGAGCTCGGATTGGTGATGTGCTTTCAATTTCTTCATCTCGGCCTTAAGCTTGGCGATCTCATCATCCTTGGTCCGGAGGAGGGCAAGCTCATCATCTTTCTTTTTGAGCTCGGCCTGATGCTGTCCTGCTTGTTCGAGAAAATGCAGCATCATATCAGGCACGGACACACTATCTTCAAGAGATGCTGAAATAGTTTATTGACCCGGCAGATCCGAGGTATGAATGTTCGCCGAGCCAAGGAGGAAAGGAGATGGAAAGCATAGCAAGGTTGAGCAAACATAACTTACCCTTGATCTGATCTAGATTCTTCCTCATAAGCGTGTTCTCAGGCTCCACCCCAGTTGCAAAAACCAAATGATGGATTAGTTCGGCAGAAGAAGATGAAGGAAAATGGAAAAATGCTGAGGAAGAAACTTACCCCTCTTATCATGATCAGCGAGAAGTGCGTTATGCTTGGCGCGCAGCATCTTATGAGTGTCTAGGAGACGCTGAAACTCAACGCTCCGGCGGTTGGTGGTCACCTGAAAAGAGTACAAAAATACAACTTAGCCTTGTGTATATTCGAAGTGTACAAAATCCGGGCCAAGTGGAACTTAACCCAGCTCTAGGTGTGTGCATATTCGAAGTGTACAAAGATCTGGGCCAAGCGGAACTTAACCCGGCTCTAGGTGTGTGCATATTCGAAGTGTACAAAATCCGGGCCAAGTGGAACTTAACCCGGCCCTAGGTGTGTGCATATTCGAAGTGTACAAAATCCGGGCCAAGTGGAACTTAACCCGGCCCTAGGTGTGTGCATATTCGAAGTGTACAAAATCCGGGCCAAGTGGAACTTAACCCGGCCCTAGGTGTGCATATTCGAAGTGTACAAAATCCGGGCCAAGTGGAACTTAACCCGGCTCTAGGTGTGTGCATATTCGAAGTGTATAAAATCCAGGCCAAGTGGAACTTAACCCGGCTCTAGGTGTGTGCATATTCGAAGTGTACAAAATCCGGGCCAAGTGGAACTTAACCCGGCTCTAGGTGTGTGCATATTCGAAGTGTACAAAATCTGGGCCAAGTGGAACTTAACCCGGCTCTAGGTGTGTCCATATTTGAAGTGTACAAAATCCGGGCCAAGTGGAACTTAACCCGGCTCTAGGTGTGTGCATATTCGAAGTTATCAAGGAGCTATGTTAGTTTTCTAAGGAGCATCCGGCCGAGTAACAAGTTACTCC
Source organism: Avena eriantha (assembly GCA_910589775.1). NCBI lineage: Eukaryota > Viridiplantae > Streptophyta > Magnoliopsida > Poales > Poaceae > Avena > Avena eriantha. Next base: position 94,357,797 of record OU342742.1, read on the forward strand.
CCCGGAGGCTCGGGGACTAATGGTTATATCACTAATATCTACAACATGCTAAGGAAAAGGGGAAGTAACGTACCTCCATCATCCAACCCGCGAGGTTAATTGCCTTAGCGGCAGTGTTCATTTGGGCAGAAAATTCAGCGGGACCGAATTTCTCCAGGAGATCGTCATTGTGGATGAACTCCGCCTTGTTCCAATTATTGACAAATTCAATCAGGGTCGAAGGGTATCGCTCACCGCTGGGAATATGGGGCGCCACTAAGCCCTTCGCATGCGCCTCCCTCCTCTCAACCAGGGCAAGGGTCGGGCTGGTGTGCAAAACAAGTTGTTGCACATCAGCTAGCTTGGCAGGGGCGTCCTTCGGTGCTGGAGGCTTCTTGGAAAGCATGGACACGAGAGTGCGCTGTCCGGCCTCAACGGACGCTGCCCTGGTGGCGTCAGGGGCCTTTTTGCCCTTGGGCTGCTGAGAAGAGGAAGTGGTTGCAGCAGATTTACCCTTGGGAGCTGCCTGGGTACTTTCTCGCCAAGACTGGGAAGTCTCGGACGAGGCGGAGGGGCTTGGCACTGCTGCTGTTGCTCTTGGTGTTGCTGCTGTTGCTCTTGCTGCTGGAGTTGGTGCTGGTGCTGGAGTTGGTGCTGGTGTTGGTGTTGTTTTCTTCTTCGGTGCAGGTGCTGAGGTAGCCTCGGTAGTAGCTAGTTGCAGCGAAGCCGAAGTGATAGATGTCGCTGTCTCGGCTGGGCCAGTCTCCCCCGCCCCAAGGTTGCCCCCCTCTTGACGAGGTGGAGTGGAACCCGGAGCAGCTGCTGAACCCTCCGGAATAGGGCTTAGCGGGCGTGAATCGTCGCCACGAGGGGGAGAAGGGCTGTGTTGGAGTGGTGAAGCAATGCTAGATCCGCTCTAGGGGACCTCCACTGCGGCCCTGCCGAATCAAAAAGTGACGGATGAGAAACTATAACAATAGAAGAACAAGTAAGTGGCAAAGGGAAAAGAGGCTTACTCATCCGAGGTCAGGGGCTCCTTGGGCTTCCGAGCCCTTCGTGCTGGGGCCTTGGTTGCAGGCTTGGAGGCAGTTTTGTCCTCGGATTTCTTCTGCCTTTTTGCTGGCTGAGAAGGTCCGGAGGAGGAAGTTGATGCAGCTCCCCTCTTCTTCTTCGGTGCTACCGGAACAGGATCACCCACGGCTAGGGCAGGGTCCTCATGGATCTGCCCACCGGGGTTAGCTGATGCCGGAAAAGCATAAGAAAGGGGGACAGCGTCAAATGCTTCCATCACCTCAACATCCGAGTGATCTTCATCCTCGGGCCAATCTCTAATGGAAGAGAGTTTACCGGTGGGTCGCTTCATCGCGTCGGTCATTGGAAGGAACATCTCCTGATCCGGTTCTTCCTTGTCCGAGGTATCCCGGTCAGGAGCCCATTTGAGGCTGGGATCGGTGCCATCCTCGATAGTATGTTGAAGGAATTGCTAAGGGAGAGAAAAGAGGACAGAGTTAAATATACAACAGTAACCGACATAGTTAATCCGGAGAAAGTTGGCGGCACGAAGCTTACCACGGGAGGAAGCCTATCTCGGCAATAGTGCTCAATTCCCCACGTCCACTCAGAGGAGAAGTCCTTGTGGGTGGTGAAGAGGGCCTTCACCCGGCGGTAAATCTCTGTGTTGCTCAACTCGAAAGATGAGGTGCGGTTGGGGTCGCGGCCCTAGCTCATGTGACACACTTTATGAGTGCGCTTCTAGAGGGGGGAGATCCGGTTGCGGACGAATGTGATCATGGTGTCCTTGTTGCGCAACCCGAGCTCCTTCAGCTCCGCGAACCTTTTGTTGACCTGGTTGGCTAAGACCGTGGGCTTCTTGGGGATAACGTCCCACAATTCCGGGTTAGGAGGACCCGGAGTATAGGGGCGCAGCCGGATCAGGTCTTCGCTACCGTCGTTCCGAACATAAAAGAAAGTCTGGGCCCATCCCTTGCAGGAGTCCAGCCCGGTAACTCGGGGGAAGACGAATAGCCTTCGGGGAGAGATTGACGCAGCCTCGAACTGCGTAAGCTGCTTGTCCTCCGGATCAAGCTGGATGTTCGGAATTACGTTCCGATGAAGGCCAAAGAACCAGATCCATAGCTCCTTTGTGGGCCATAATCCGGCATAGCCTTCGATCATGGAGGCGAAAGTAGAGAGAGATGTGATAGCATTGGCAGGAAGGTGGTGCGCTGGAGTTCGTAGGTGTTCAACCAATCATGGAAAAAATCGCTAACTCGCAACCCAAATCCCCGCTGGAAATATGACAGGAACACCACATACTCACCCGGATTGGGTGAGGGGTCGAGTTCGGCAGAGGCGAGGCATGCGGTGACGCCTGCGGGGATGCGCCTGGTGCGGTAGAGCCAGTCCAGGTCATCCTGGCAGACCCAGGATCTGACCCATGCACTGCGGTCCGCCGTCGCAGCATCTTCTTCCATCTCCTGCTCGGCGATGATGAGTTCTTCTTCTGTCATCTCGAGGTCGCTACCCTCACTGGCGCTAGCGGCGGAGGGTGGCAGCGGCCTAGACAGACGAGGACCCATGGCGGAGGAGGTGAGATGCGTGTGGAAGCAGTGCGGTGGCGGCATTGCTACTCAAACGCGGTGGCGGCGGCGCTGTCGCGGGGGAAGACAAGGAAGAAGAAAGGGCAGAGGGGCGCGGAACTGGGGAAAGGACCCAAGCGGCGCACCCCTCCCCTATTTAACCGCTCCCTCAGAGAGGTAGTGGGATCGCGTTTGCGGGCAGGCCACATCGTGTGGCCATGTACAAACCAGATTGACCAATAAGCATCGAGCCACACGGAAGGCCACAGGGCACAGCGGATCCCATGACGTGACGTTATGATGCAGTTAACGAGGAGGCAGGCACGATGTGACGTGCGCTATAGTGATACCTGACAATTACTGCGGCGGTTACTGTGGTTGGCCCTTAAAATGAGGTGATGTGATGATTAGCCTCCACGTGGGGAAGCGTACGAGAGAAGGAAGAACAACCTGGATGAGAATGTGGTAACCCGGGCAGCAAGGGAAAACTTGGAATGTGCCAAGGGAAAGTAAATCCATGGAATCCGAGATAAGGAAGTAACTCGGAAATAAAGCCTAGAGCTCAGTGAAATTGAACCTGATGTGGCCTTAGCAGCCAAGGCAGCTAAGACCGCACCAGCTTCGGGCACTAATGTTGGGGGGATACCCCCGGGTAGGGTCGCACCGGGGTATAAAGGCCGAGTTAGCCGAGGTTCGGCAAGGCCAAAGCGGATGCTGGCCGGGTCACCTCAAGGCAGGCTGAATCACGAGGTAACCCGGGGGGGGGGGGGGACGTCCACCTAACTTGGTCTCAACCGACTTAAGCCGTAAGTCGGTGAGATGTATCTAACTTATATGCAGGAACAGGTGTGGCCGGATCAACTATGTAGGATCCGGGTTATATCAAGCTTGTAAGAGAAGGAAGGTATCTCGTTGGTCAAAGGTGGCAACTGTACGCAGAGAGTGAGCGAGGCGGACAGAGACCGGACCACCGAGGCGTGGCCGACAAAGGTGACGAAGCCAATGTCGGGTGACGCAGGCGCCGCAGAGGCTCACGTAGCCTCTGCATGGGTGACGCGGGGGAAAAGTGACCCGGTCTGCTTACTATTTTGGGAGGAGGCATATTCCCTGGAATATGCCTCCACGTATGCCCTAAGTGGAGACCTAGCCACCCCTATATAAGGAGGGCTAGGGCCTCTGTAGAAGGGGTTGGTCTTGAATGGGTTAGGTTCTACTGGTTGATACAGGAGAGATTGCTCTGAGGGCTAGCTAGTGGCGAGAGTAAGAGAGTTCCTTCTTCTTCCTCTCCCCAATACAGCTCTAGGAGCACTTGTAATTTGTGAAGGTGAATCAAATATAAAACTTCAGTGTGTGGAATCACCACACTATCCCTCCCTGGATTCCCTAGTGCATTTAGTCCCCACCTTTAGCCTATCCATGGCATCTGCCGTGACACCACCACGACACCCACAGAAACATATATATACAACAACGACTCCATGAGTCAAGAATACAGATATACAGTATAAAGATCCAAATCACCTCGAAAACGATACAACATCCGAGTACGGATAAGATGCAAATGGGGCTAAGAGCCCTAGAGAATAACCAATGGCGTCCATAACCCTGCCTAGGCCAAGCCGGAAGGGTAACCCTGCTAACGACGTCGAACTTAAACCTGTTAAACAAAAGGGGTGCCGACAAAAGGCAAAGGAAAAAGGGAGCGGTCAGTACTGAGGCTAGTACACGGCGAGTCTAGAATTCAGCGGCTCTCGCCTACATAGGTATGGTGGACTGAAGCGGCAGCGCAACATGCACTAAACAATCTATAGAGACTCAATTCAACTGTCGACTATTAGAGAGGGATAAGAAATACCTATTCGGATCCAACCTGATAGTAACACCAAAACATACCCATCCTGGTATTTCTCCCTCGAGACCAAATGAGGAAGTCAAACCAAGGAACTCACATAGTTGGCAGTTTTATTCATTCCATTATAGTTGCAGCATTTACTAGTCAGATATAGATAGCATGAGTTATCCTGATAGCATAAGTAGTGGGCAGTTTTAGTTAACCATTCCATTATAGTTGCAATACTTACTAGTCAGAGACAATTAGCATGAGACATCCCAAACCCAGTAGTTGTTAGCACTTTATTACATTCCATTGGAGTTGCAATACTTACTAGGTCGGTATAACATGACACGATACATCCCAGTTCCCCCAGTTGTTGGCACTTTTATTATCCATTCCATTGCACTGAAGCTGATTACTAGTCACATATTAAGTCAAATTTATAGCACTACTTTATTTATAGTTGTCTATGATCGAGATACTGTGCTCCAAGTCGCCAGTAACCGCGGACACGACTTTCAACAAGATTTACCCTACAGGGGTGCACAAATAGCAACACACACATGATCAACCTCAAAAAAACCAAATCAAAACCCAACGAGGCTTTCACGACAAAGCAATCACATGATTCATAAAATATTTTAGGGGTCCACCCCACTAAGCTACCCACAACAAAGTTGGCCGGCTCCGGAACAGACCTAGGGTTTGTGACAACGGTTGTAAACGACTTGGAACCCGAAAGTGTGACTGGTCTTGTCAATACCGCGAAAACGTGGCACGATCCAAAACAGTACAGGTGCTCCACGCACAATCTTAAATAAAGCAGTAAAGCATGGCATAAGTACATGATAGTAATAAAGCCCCAAACTAGTTTGTGGCCCTAAGAAATAAGAAATGAATGAAGCTCTGGCTAAGGGGGATCCATAGGGTCTCCCGGATGTGGATAGTGCGAATAATCAAGGAACGGGTATCAAGTACTCGAGCCTTACGGGACACAAGTGGACATGAAAAACCAAATAGCATATATTGCCCACCGGTGCCTCTTTCATTAGTTATCCTAGCAATTTAATAGTTGTATTTAAAGTCATAATCCTCTCCACCGTAAAGCATATGACAACATTCCAACAACTGTGTGGTACTTCACGACACGGGATCGCGCCTGAGCAAGCGAGTACGACTCACAAGACCATCCATCTACCAAAAAACAGGTAATAGGAGGTGTCCAAGGCAATATAAAGGCTGCACGGAATATATCTGGTACGGAACACTAAAGCATCGCGACACGGATAGCAATAGATCAACAGGAGGAAATAAAGACTCTAAATGCAAAATAGATAGAAAGGGGGAGAATGCTCGCCTAGGAAACACTGCCGAAGGTTCATCCGAAGATCGAATCGGCATTCGCATCAACTCATCGGCCTAGTCCGTGCAGAAGCAAAGCACTAGAAGAACACCGGATACACTATTTAATACTATGGCAGAAGATCGGGCATGATGCAGGTATGATGCATGACATGACAAAGATGCGATGCAATTGGGCAATATTAAGCAGAACCGGGGTCCCGACAATTAATTAATGGTTCAAGTTATTTAGATACCCCGCAATTTAAATGTTGTATTAACAAGGCAAAACATGGCATCGGTTCACTACGCAAATTTAAATGGAGGCAATATAAGACTAGAAAAGCCCGCATATGGGCTCCATATTTAATTTAGGTGAATTGTCGAAATAGCCCCAAACACCCACAATATGCATGAAAGTATGACCAATTTAATATGCAACAATTTATATAGATGACATTTATAAAATAGGGGCTCGGATCGGGATCACACATGGGGTCTTGGCAATCTTGAGGTTCCGAGGGTTTTGGGTTCGGCGGGATCGGTCTTCAGACTCCGGGATCGGGGCTTTGGATCCGTGAAGGAGACCTTGGCGTTCCGTGTAGAAAACCACAGGGTGCGGCATCGGATCGGTGCATCGTCATCGGTCCGGCCTCGGACTTGTATCGGCTTCGCGGAGATCTTGACGGGGATGCGTTGCTGCTCCACAACATCTATACCTTGCCGTTGGAACCAAAATACCCGAAGTTCGGCCACTGATGCAGCTTCTCGTGCTGCAGACAACGTAGTTGTACACCAAACACCACGCGGTCACCACTGGGACACGCATCCTTGGAGTTGGTCACGCGTCAACCGAGATCCTCTTCGGTCCGAACAACACGCACACACGAAGACGAGGCTGTAGGGGACGACGAGGACATCGCATACATCGAGGGTGGAGGCCGACGGGTAGCCACTGGGACTAGGCGCGACTACGGCGAGGTCCTGACGAGGACGGTGGAGATCGACGGGGAGGCTCAGGCGAGGAGGGACAAGGAGGGCACTGCGAGATGGGCGAGCATGAGCTTGGTGGTGGCGATGCGTAGGAGGCTTGCGGGGAGGCCGACGACGCTGGCGAGCTTGCAGAGCGGTGGCGCTGCGAGGCAGGGTTGGGGCGAGGTCGCAGCGATGGCAACGCCAGGGGCTCCGGGCGGTGGTGGCCAGCAGAGGAGAGGGCGCGCGTCCTTCGCGTCGAAGCGGAGAGGCGGCAGCGGCTGGCTGCGCCGGGGAGGTCGTCCGCGGGGACGCGGTAGGTGATGGCGCTCGAGTGGCGACGGGGTCGGGGTAGAGGGAGGATGAACGGACGATCGGCGAGGCGCTCGACGGAGATGCAGTCGAGGCGACGTCGCACGGAGCAGGGGCCACGACGAGGAGGATGCGCGGCCTCGCGCGAATGGTGGTGGCTGGTGGCGAGAGATATGGGCTCGAGGAGAGAGAGGTCGGCGGTGCTAGAAGAGAGAAGGGCATCAGCAGAGGCGCTCGGGGATCGTGGGCGCTGGCGGTGGCAGTGGGGAGCGAGGCAGAGAGCGACGCGGGGTAGGTGGCTTCGGACTGGGATTCAGTGACTGGCTGTGAGCAAGTCACGCCGTACCTGGACCCCTTCCATCCACCCTTCACACTCCATCTAACGGCCCACGGGAAATCAAGGCAAAACAGAAGACATGTCCCAGCCAGACACGCACGACGGGTCAAAGCGGAACACACCATGGGCGGCATCATTTGGCGTTTCCGCGGGAACTGTCGTGGTCGTTCCCGCCCTGCCGCTGCAGAGGAGAGAAGGGCGTCGCGGCGGGAAGGAAGGAGCCGCGCTGCTGTAGGGAAGCAGAGGAAGGTCACGGCGGTGCCGCAAGGAAGGTGCTCGCGCTGCTGTATAGAAGTGGTGAAAGGTCGCGCCGGCGCACGGTGCCGCCGCAAAGGAGTAGGCGGAGTACCAGCGGTACCGAACAGGATGGCCTCCGTGGCCGTGATGGAGGAGACCAGCGCCGTCGGGGCCGTCCTGATGATCTTCAGCACTGCGCCAAGGAGAAGTACTCCCTCAGACGTGCATTGAAGCTGGCCACCAAGGTACGAATCCTACTCCAACAAATCTGCTATTGTTGTGTAGTTTGTAGAGTTCAACAAGTAATTTGTTGTGTTGATCTGAAATTTAGTAGAATTTGAGTGATGAGCTATGCAATTGTTGTCTGTGTTGTTTAGTTTGACTAAAATTGACCGTTGTGTTGATCTGAAATTTGGCAGAATTTGAGTGTTAATCTGAAATTTGGAAGAATTTGAGTGATGAGCTATGCAATTGGGTGTTGTCTGTGTTCTCCAGTTTGACTGAAATTGATTGTTGTGTTGGCTCAGTTGGAACCAATGGCAGAACCTAACAAGTGGATACCTAAAGTGGGGTTGAGATTCAAAACTACAGATGATGCTTGGCAATTTTGGCTGGCATATGGGGGGCGAGCAGGTTTTGATGTGAGGAGAAGATGTACTAATTTGAGAAAAATTGATGGTAAAGCAACTTCATGCAGATTTGTGTGTTCCATTGAGGGTCTTCGAATAAAAGGACAAACCGATCACGTGCCGAAGCTATTTAGAGCTGAAACAAGGACTAATTGTGATGCTCACTTCATTGTTTCGTTGGATCGGTTGGCTAGAAATTATGAGGTCATTAAAGTTAAGCTAGAACATAATCACTTACTTCATTTGCCACAAACCTGACACTTGATGGCATCACAAAGGAGAATTTCAGATCTTCAAACTTTTGAAATAGAAACCGCCGATGATTCTGGAATCAGGCCAAAAGCTGCACATGAGTTGGCTTGTCGTCGAGTTGGTGGGCCACATAACCTTAGCTACACTTGGCGTGACCAAAAGAATCATCTACGGAGCAAGCGACAAAGAGAGTTGGCTTTTGGACAGGCCGGTACTATGCTAAAGTATTTTTATGACAAAATCATAGAGAACCTATCATTCCACTATGAGTTGCAATATGATTGTGAGGTGCATATAACCAACATATTCTGGCTTGATGCTAAAATGATTATTGACTATGCACACTTTGGTGATGTCGTGAAATTTGACACCACTTTTGGCACAAACAAAGAGTATATGCCATTTGGTGTTTTTCTTGGGCTCAATCAGTTTAGAGAAACCACTATCTTTGGTGTTGCACTTTTGTTTGATGAAACAAATGACTCATTTATATGGCTTTTCGAGACTTTTCTAGCTGCACATAATGGAAGACAACCAAAAACCATTTACACCGATCAAGATACAACAATGGGAAAGGCAATTGAGAAGGTATTCACAGAATCATACCATGGCGTGTGCACCTTTCACATAATGTAGAATGTCGTCAAGCATTTATCTCCTGTGAAGGGTGAAGAGAAAGATGAAGGAGAAGTTGAAGGCGAAGATGAAACAACACATATCCTCTCCGATTTTAGTGCTTGTATGTATGGCTTTGAGGACAAGATAGCATTTCAAGAAGCATTTGATGATATGAGATGCAAAGTGCATAAGCTAATTTGGTTAGATAGTATCTACAAATTGAAAGAAAAATGGGCCAAATGCTATATGAGAGATGTATTCAGTTTGGGAGTAAGAAGTACGCAACTAAGTGAGAGCTTCAAGAATGCATTGAAGAACCATTTAAAATCAGATTTTCATATTGTTCGGTTTTTGAAGAATATTGAGAGGACAGTGGAAGTAAAAAGAAGTAAGGAACTACAATCTGAGTTTGAGGCAAGGAAGAATATACCAAGAATCAAAATGTCCACACTTATGTTGGTGGAAGCAAGCAAAGTTTACACTCCGGTTATTTTTGAAGCTTTTCAAGGTGAGTATGAAAGATCCATGGCTGCATGTGCCAAATCATTGGATGGAAATAACAAATATGTCGTTTCTATTGGGAGCTTGGATGGAACTTTTGTGGAGGAGCGCATAGTGATCGGTGATCCTTTAACCCAAACAGTTTCATGTGCTTGTGGAACCTTCAACAGGGTACGAATATTGTGTGCACATGGTCTGAAAGTTCTTGATTTGATGAATATCAAGACATTGCCAACCCACTATGTGTTAAAGAGATGGACTAGAGATGCAAAAAAAGGAAGTATATTGGACAAAGAAGGAAGAAATGTGGTAGAAAATCCAAAACTAGAAGCCATGCTCCGATACAGGCAGTTGTCTCATAAGTTTCTCACTTTGGCAAAAAAATTTGCCAATTCTGAAGAATGTTGTTTGTTGTTAGAAAATGCGATTGATTCCATTGGTCCACAACTAGAGGATAAGCTCAATGCATCTACTTCTGCTATGAATGAACCAAGCAATGTACAAAGCAATGAACCAAACAATGAACAAGAAAATGTTGACCCGAATGTGCAACAAACAGCTGACTTTCTAAATGCCGCACAACCGAAGAAAAAGGAGGTTCAGTCAAAAAATTAAAAAAGAACAAGAACTTGGATTGATAAGTTGCGCAAGGGAAAACGCAAGCCAACTAAATCTACCACATCAAAACAAAGGGAGCAAAGGTATTTTGCAATCTAGAATTTCCTATATAATCTTTTCATTCATCTTGCATGTCTCATTTTTCATTGGCAGCAACAAAAAAATAATGATGGTGTACAACCTCAAGTAGAAGTGGAGAATGACGGCAAGAAGAAAGGAGCAAATGTGGTGCGTGAAGAATACAATGTCATTGGCAGTTTTACTCAGCTCTTGACAGGTCCTACTTGTGATGATGACATTCTCTATGATGGAAACCTATTCTAGTATCTAGAAATTGGTATATAGGATTTTGGGGCTAATTTTAGTATTTTGGGAGTATTTTGGAGGCTAACTATAGTCTTTTTAGGCCAAAGTATACAAGTGAAATGGCCTAATCTTTAAGTATGCAGATTTATTGCTAGATTAGAGCACTTGTTGCTACAGATTTGAGTGCTAAGTGTCATATCCATTAATTATTACTACAGAGAATTTCAGTGTGCTACAGTTCTTGGTGTGTGTGCTAGTGTGTGCTTCAGCCTGAATTTCAGTTTGTCTTGGGTCAGCCTGAATGCATGAACTATTTATTTTTCTTCAAATTTGTTCAGCTTATTAGATCATGGAAATAACATTCTAAAACTGTCGAAACAACAGTATGTAGATTTGTGCAAACAACAAGTAATGTTTCAGTTTTGTGCAAACAGCACGTTTTACTTCAGATTTGGTGCCAACAACACGTATTGCTTTAGTTTTGTGCAAACACTATAAAAGTGCTTCAGTTTTCAGCTAGTATTGCTTCAGAATCGGTGAAAACAGGTAAATCTGAATCTTCAGTGCAAACAAATCCATTCAGTCCGGTCAAGTTCCCGTGGGCTGTTAGATGGAGTGTGAAGGGTGGATGGAAGGGGTCCAGGTACAGCGTGACTTGCTCACAGCCAGTCACTGAATCCCAGTCCGGTGGCTTCGGGTGGGTTCGCGAGCGAGGAGGAGGATATCGTGCGGGATTGGTGGGATCGATCCTGTGGGGAGAGGATCGCGTGGTGGGGCCGAGGAGAGCGACGTGAGGAAGCGAGCGTTGGCGGCGGGGCTTGGGTCGCGCGCGTGGGTCGTACGCGGGATGGTGGGTCCAGGAGCGTGCGGGTGAGGCGTGTCGGGCCAGGCGCGACGTAGCGTGCGCGAGGCGCTGCGGTGCACCGCGGGCAGCGTGCATGTGTGTTGCGGCGGCGCGCGGGTGAGGTTGGGATTGGGACTAGGTGGGATTAGGTAGGGTAGAGTTAGGGTTTGGGATTTGTAGCGGGTAGTAGGCCGGCTGCTGGTTGGGCTTTTGGGCCTGGTCGGCCGCTGTCTCTCCTGATAAAAAAAAAGTTTTTATTTATTTGTACACTTATTTTTATACATAAGACTTTTGTAAATAGTTTTTAGAGAAAATAAAATATCCGGAAGACCGGTGTTTATAATTTGAAATAAAGAGGAAGGATATTTAGAAAATAAAGGTAGCTTTTAGAAAATAGGTTTAGTCAAATATATGCATGCAAACATGAAGATGCTCAAATGCAATGTGGCATGATGACATGAGCATGTGATCATGATGATGCACAAAATAAAAACAACACGCGATTTTCTAGTAGTGGTTTTACCGGGTGCTACAGTGCTCCCTGCAGCCGTGGGAGGTACGGCTGCTCCACGACGCCGGCTACCCGGCGCCACCAGAGTTCCGGTGCCCGCTGGCCTGGAAGCTCAGCGTGGGTCGTGTGTGAAGGAAATATGCCCTAGAGGCAATCATAGAGATGATTGTATTTCATGTGTATCCATGAGTTATTATAATGTTCCTTGAATATCCATATACCAGGCAACTTGTATTGATTGGCAATTATGTGAATTGTTTGTGAAACTCTTTACTTGTATGGTTATCTAATAATTGTCCCTAGTCGGAGTTCATGCGAGGACACACGTGAATATTAGACTAGCACATCGATTGGTTAATGACTATGTTTCGCAAGTCATTGACATAGAGATGTCAAACCAATGATGTGGACACATGTTATGAACATGGGGTTGGACTGACCCAACATGAGACTAGCAATAATACTTGCAGCTCTCTCTACACATCGTGTACGTTTTGTCCTTAGACCTGAGATTGTCGCATGTACTTGAGATGTGGATCGACCTACTTTGGGGCTATCAAACACTACTCCGTAACTGGGTAGTTATAAAGGTAGCTTTCGGGTTTGTCCTGATACATGCTGCAAGGCATCGGTCAATCAAGATGGAATTTGCCCCTCTCTACTTGAGAGAGATATCTCTGGGCCCCTCGAGTGATCGGATCCAGAAATGCATGGCCGTGCTACATATGGTTAAGAGTTAACCTAGTAAAGGGATTCTGAATCACAGTATCGAGAAACAGAGGTCAGCTTAGAGCTAGACCAAATATCGTGAGGCAAAGGGAAAGACATGTACTCAACCTTGTGATGGTTCGTCCGAATGATCTTTATATGCGTTTAGGAGTTGGCACGTCTTGCTAGAGACCACTACCAACTATTGCCGGAGTAAGTGTACTCGCGTCATGTCTATACGTGTATAAACCTATAGGGTCACACACTTTAGGGGCTGGAAGCCTAATGAGGATTGGATCCGAATTAGACCAGGCTTAGGCTGCTAATGGGCTGCTAATGTAGAAGCCCACCAGGGATGCCTATATAAGAGGGAGTGAGGCGAGCTGAAAAGCAGAGAGCATTCCACCCAGCCGCCACTCCTCTTCCGCCTGTGTTGCACGCGCAGACCTAGCAGTCTGGCGTGTGACGGTTTCCACTCCGCACGTGTGGATACCTCGGAGGTGCTGCATCTGTAGCACTTGGACGAGCCGCGCAAAGGGGAGCTGCTCGTGGGACGAGGACGAGGAGGAGACGTAGAACATCTACACTGCCGCAACGTGCTTCATCGAGTTCCGCACCTGCGCGTCTAGCGGTAATCCCGTGATCTATGACCATAGTATTCCTGGTTGACGCGGTAGAAATTTTTGATTTTACGCTAGTGTAGCCTACCCGTTACCCTACAGTGTGCCCATGTCGCCGGTGTCGGAGGGGCACAAGCTTGTCGAGGAGATCCAGGAGGTCATCGCTGCCATGGAGGAACTCGTCCTCGTCGAGGACCCGAACAACCTCGTCCATTGGGAGCACTACTTCGTCGACCGCCAGAACCAGGAGTTGGTCGCCTACGAGGGCGGAGGCCCGCCGCTAGCGCGGTGGTGGTGGAGCACACCCGGCCACACGCTCACTGCCGTCCTCAAGCACATTAGCGTCGGGGACTCTCCGCGACTAGGCCATCCCCTATGCTCGTCGTCGTCGTTCTCCCGGCGCCGTGCGACGGCCAACTGGATGCCGAGAAGGATGGCCGGCGGGTCATCTTCTTCCTCGGTGTTGGTGTCACGTTCTTTTGGCTCGGCACCGGCGAGCTCACCGCGCGGCATGGCACCACTCCGCCCGATGAAGCGGGAGGCGGAGTCGCCGGTGCTCTCGCCGCCGAGGACGCACTCTTGCGGCATCGTCATCAACGAAGGCCGTGCACCTTCGCCGCCGAGAGGCCAACTTCGGCTTGGGAGGCCGAAGCTGCGCACGTCGAAGATAGAGACGGCGGACTGGGCGATGCCCTCCAATGAGGACGAGTTCCTCCTGAAAATGGCGATGGAGGCGTCTCTCAACGACGTGTCGCTGATGCAGGCCCTCGACGCTTGCGCCTGGTCCAGGGTGGACTGGGAGTGCGAGGAGGTCGAGCACATCCGGCTTCTACACGAGCAGGCCGAGCGCCAGGCCGCACACGGCGCTCGCCGGCAGCACGCCTATCAAGGCGCGCCGCTCGTCGTCCTCGACGACGATGATGAAGATGAATTTAGGCCCTCATCGCAGCCACACGTTTCGGCGACGCCGGCCAGGGCAGCTCCCGACCACCGCAGCCACCGAGCGACGACAACGACGACGGGACCCAGGACGCTGACTACATCTCCTTCTACCGCAACTTCGGCGTGCAGTCGGCGTATGGGTCGACATCGCCTAGTTTTTTATGTTTTCGATGTTTTTTAAAGTTTTTCTTTATTCTACTGCAGTCAAAATTCGGGTTTATGTCCGAATTATGAATTCGCCTATATTTTAGTGGTCTGAAATCGTCTAAATTTTGACATATTTTGTCAAAATTTGAAACTCAGCCTGCATTGAACATGGAACACCGAAACGAGTGGAGATGCTGTGACTTCGGTTTCTCGATTCGTAGCGGCACCGTTCCAATTTCCCGTGAACTAGGCCACAAACATAAGGACACGTACAATGCTCTTATCTTAGCAATGCCACATAGGATGATTGCTGAGTTGGAGGAGAGAGAAACGAAAAAAAGACCTCTGCATTCTCTTGGCTAAGAGATCATCTCTTAGCTACAATATGTCTCACATCTCTTAGCTACAATATGTCTCACCACATATTTAGGAACATCTAGTGCTAGAGATAAGACTTAAAAAAGAACCCATTGTATGTCATATTTTATTGTCATATCAAATGATACTGCATGTATAAGATAAGATAAGACTGTCTTATAGGTAGTTTTAGTTTATGACTCCGATCAAGAGCGATAAATCCTTGATTTGGGATTGGACACAGAACCTGGATCCATCGTAGAGACGTTCAATAGGATTCTGATGGGAACAATTATACTTTCTTGGAAATCCATCGCTATAAACTTCAATGGGTAGACATTTTGTTCCGAATTTTTCCGGACCAAACCTCCGACCCCACGATACAATGAATTTTTTTTATTCATAAATAAAAAAAACAATTGTACGTGCCATAATAAACCCCTAGAAAAAACCGACTCCGCTCATTTGCTAACCAAACTACGTGCTCCGACCGATTGATTGCCTGCCGACTCCACCGCCACCCTCGCCGGCGTCGATGGAGTACGAGTTCCGTGGCCGTTCGGGCTCTGGATCCTACGTCTCCGGTGGCGGTGGCGGCGGCGGCGGCTCGTACCTCTACCCGCGCGTCGGCCAGCCCTCCCACGGCGCCGCCACCGCATTGCAGCGGGGCGCGCCTTACCACCACGTCACAGCATCTCCCTCATCGCCCGCTTCGCCGGTACCCGCTCCCTCCTCATCGAGTAATCCCCTCTTTTTTTTTGGAAATCGAGTAATCCCCTCTTACCCCACTCGGTGCTTGATCGGTAGCGGGGAAACGCGTGCTTCGTTTTAGATCGAGTAGGTCACACTAGATCGGTTATTTTATCAATTCAGAGCGGTTTCTTGCGTGTTAGGTCGGCAGATCTCTTCTTGAGTTATAATTAAGGAATAAGGACGTCGTGATTGGGAGTGGGAACTGAGCAATATAGACCTAAAACTAAGGTGGTTTCACCTGAGTTTTTCCACACACACACACACACACACACACAACCACCACCACACCTGTCTGTGCTTAAATTTGCTTAGCTAGTAGTTTTCCCAATTTAACCATGTACTACGTGTTAACTTCCACGCACAAATGAGGTCGTGCTGAAAACTGAAAAATATATTGGGCGAAATTGGTTGGCTTTGAATTTACATACGAGAAACGAATATCTATTTCTCTGTTGCTACCATGCTAGACTAACAAACTGCTCAACTTTTTGCCTTTCGTACCTGTTGTCACGAACAGGTCATGCTTTACTAACATTATTCATTCTTGTGCTGCAGTGGGCATACAAGTTGTTATAAAGCCAGAATATCGGATAACCCCTCCTGTAAGTTATATGATCTGTTAATCATTACTCTCCTGTTTCATTATGCAAGAGCTATTCGTCTCCTTTGGTATCCAAAAAAATCTATATTGACTGCAATGCCGCTGAATGAAAAAAAATTCAATTTTCTTTCTGGATTGGTAAGAGTGTTATTCCTAACATAGTGAATACTTCTCTACGTTTTAGCCAAAAATTTCAATTTTCATATGTAAGTGGTTGACTTTGAGGCTTTAACTTCTGTGTGTTGGCTGGACATAAACCATAACACCATGAATGTCCAGTTTTCTATTACCGGTCATTCTCCTTGGGATTGTGAGAAGGAACGAAGAAAGTATGATGCATCTCATCAAGAGATGTTGGTTGATCCCTCTTCATGTCTTTGTGTGCTCAATTAGAACATGTCAAAGTTAGGTGTCCAATTTGTACTATTCATGATCTTCTTAAGCATGACTAATAATATTAACGATTTATCCCTTTGATCCGTTCCACATGTCGCAGAGAGAGGCCAAGTTTCGTTAACTTTTGGGGGCATCTCAGGTCCTGTTTTCCTGATGTACCATTGCCATGGATAGCAG
Source organism: Avena eriantha (assembly GCA_910589775.1). Taxonomy (NCBI): domain Eukaryota; kingdom Viridiplantae; phylum Streptophyta; class Magnoliopsida; order Poales; family Poaceae; genus Avena; species Avena eriantha. Next base: position 94,374,368 of record OU342742.1, read on the forward strand.
CCTACTGAAAATATACATGGCATAGCTTGTTCCCTACTGATTGTATTTCTAAACAGTAAACCCGAAAGTGGACAGTGTGTTTGAAACTCTAAACGAACATGTGTCTAAGCAATATATGGACATGATGTTCATGTTGTACTTGTTATGATTTGCAATAGAAAATCTGCATGGGCATATTTTATTTTATTTTATTTTAGGCTCACCACTGCCATTTGTCATTATTTGAGACATTAACTATATAATTTTGGTGTAATAATTAATAGTATGAGTTGAAATGTATGAGGACAGGGTTCATTTCCTCAAAACTCGTTCTATTATGTTTTTCTCCTAGAGATAGATCTCGCCATCCTGCAAACTTGTATGGTTAATGCAATGGATCCATTTATTACTTGAAAGGCACACGCGCTTTTGTTAGTTATGCTTCCCTTCCCACTCAGTGTTTGGAGAATTTTCCATCCTTTAACCAGTGCTATCTTTTCAGCCTCAGTTGGCACCACAAATGGTAGAAGTTCCCCGCAGCACCTTTAACTTCGATTTTGAGTATGAAAGAAAGATTCTTGCCGAGGCAGAGAAGGAGAACCCCAACTGGAGTAAGTTTGTAGTTGAAAGGCAGGTACCACCACCACAACAACAACCAGAGCCACCAAGAGGGCCAAGACACACTTCCACTACTTCTATGGTAAACAATATTTCTCACTTCTTCTTCCCCCTCACTCCCCCTCCTCCTTTCTGCCTAATATGGTGAATCATGTATTGTAACTAAAATGATCTTTGCAGGTTGTTCAAAGCTAGCAACACCTTCTATTGGTAACGCTTTTTCATGTCTCACAGACTATTAATTATGCAAACCTACTTATAACTTGTGCTGTGCTCAAGTTTCCGTCAGATCAGACTTAAAGACCATCTGTCCTGTGCATATGCATTTTGCTTGAAGTTTCTATTAGCTCAGACTCGAAGCCAGTTTTATTTAGTCGACTTCTTTTGGGAGGTTCTTATCTACAGATTTTCTGTGAGGCATGCTATTGCTAAGCCCAAAGCCTTAAGTTATTTAGTGCAGTCCATGCCATCCATTGCCAGCTAAATTTGACTGTTGCAGTGAGAATTGGTTCCGTGGTTCTACAACCATTTTGTTTTGGAAGATTGTTTTTTCTACTTCTTATAGTTCAATTCGAGTGAAAGCCTTTCACGTGCAGTTATCTGAATTTGGATAGTATGTTTGGGACTTTTAGATGTTCAAAACCCAGAGGAGAGACAGACCAGCCATCAATTGTGTTTATATCGTTATAAGTTCTCTTTCGTCTGTGTTTCCTCTCGCATTTTACTCGTTTGTGCCTTCAGTGAAATCCTGCAGATAAACGCATTTCATGAAACTTGTTTTCTCTGAAAGGCATTTTACGATTCCGTTATAGGTTCCTGGCTTCCTTTGCATCTTTCCACATGATAAATACTTGCCAGATGTTTATAGCAGTTGGGTACCTTACCAAAGTCTGTCAACAATATCTCGGAATCCTAATTTTCCTTCTGTTTTGCCCTTATGCAGGCTGCACCAGTAGATCCACTTGTGGAGAAGTATCTCCATGGGGCTTGGACGTGAAGCTGTGTCATTTGATGTGTTAAATTATGGAGATAATCCAACAAAGGCATGCTCATTTCACCTTGTTGAACTTTAGCAATACTATCTTTCATCATCATCAATTACAAAAACCAATGCTCAAAATGGTTGTCCAAGACCAATCGAATAGCTACATGCAGCTGACTGCTCTTACAGTTTGCAGTCAATTTGATGCACTTCTTTGTACCATGTACTAACCGGCAGGAGGGCTATACTGCGCTTGCTGTTCGGTTGGCCTAACTTGTTATAGTTGTCTCTATGGGAAAGAAACTACCCTTACCAAAATATTGATATGTAGTCAGGCATTTTTTAGAGTAAAATATTTTCCAGTCTGGGCAAAGCTGTTAAAGCAAAAAAAAAATTTGACATATAATAGTTGTATAGTAGTTGAATCCCTCGGGAATTTTTTTGTTATGCCGATTAATTCAGTAGTACAATACTTTTGGACAAATTTCTTGTGCCTTTTCAATTTTCAGCAAAACTGGCAAGTACTAGTATAAACCGTGTACCTTGTGTCCCTTCAGGTGAAGGAGTTTCTAAAATCCTACAACTCACTCCCTGAGATAGGTTTCACCTCCCGGAGTGTCCCCGAGTTGCTGGTGATCCATGACAACGACACCGACAAAGTTACCAGCATGCTAAGCACACAATAGTCCTCGACGACTTATCCACATATGTACAGGTCCTATCCCATTCTATGTTTCAGCCAGATACATGCAACTTGTATTGGACACTGGAGGGGCTCTGCGAGTCAGCTGCCAGTTAGCGGCACATCAAACATATTGTCATTATGCTGTGTAACGATCTTTCTTTAGCACTGTCAACATAGAGAGAATGCCACCTGTCTGCTTTGTAATGTTGTGGAGGCTGGAATTGTTCGATGAGTTTTATGCCCTAGACATACCACTTCGCTATTTTTACTTGAGACTACAGTTACTCATATTGTTGGGAATAAAGCAACCACCATTGGTTTTTCCATGTGATGCGCAAGACCAACTTGAAAATTTCACCTCGAGAATTTCATAATCCCGGCTCTATGCAGTTTCTTCCTTCTTTTCAAGTAATACTAATTCATCACAGGACTGGGACATATTCATATTTCTTCCAGCTGTAAAGGAGACAATACCAGACGGAGGTGTTCAATATTGTTTATTCGTTTGGTGTAAAGTAGAATGACATAAAGTTATGAACAAAATCGAATTCTAAAATGGCATGTTATTCATAAATAGTGAGCGGGATGTACAACCAAAGTGGTTGTATGCGGACAACTAATGCTGAAACAATTCACTATATTGCCAACAAGAAGGCATGCCCATCCTCCATCGGTGCCAGCCTCTACCCTAGATGTTCATAGTGAGTTTGGTCGGTGGCAGAATAGGCCGGAGTTGCTTGAGTTGGGCTCCGATAAGACTCCCTCAAGTTGGATTTCTGACGACGAGACTGAATCAGCGAAGGCCGCTGTTCTATTGTTGTAGGTGAAAGACTAGTGAAATTGAGAATCTTTTAGTTGCAAAAGAAGTTTAAAAAAAATGCGATGGTGTATGGTTTTTGCTGTAGGCGTAGGAATAGCATGTTGCAGCATCTGGTGTGAATGGTTGAATTTTATGTTGCAAATACTTTTTGGTTGTTATCAGCGTTTTGGTATGTTCCATGCATATTGGGGTTTCATGTTGCATGTGTTGTCATGTGATTTTCAATCTGCCGCACCGAGGATTATTGCACACCCGAGAAAATGACAAAAAACCACCACATTTGCGCACGAGGTGACACTAAACCACTACCTTTGGGTTTTTTGACACATAAAGACCTCTTTTCAGGCCAGGCTGTGACGCGGAGCACTGATCCGTCGTGGTTAGCCATCTAACCATCTTTCTGGTAGATGGGTCCCGCTGTCAGTGCACACGTGGCAGGGGGCGGACGGACATACGACGCGGACGGACAGACGACACAGCCGTTAACGGATGCCGCAGCCTTCGACGACCTGCTGCTCTACGTCCCAGGGGGGACCTGCTGCCGCGGTCGGCGTCGCTCTGCCTGCGGGAGGTGCTCCTCGTGCTGCAGTGCTTCAAGGCCGTCGTCGCCGACTGCTCCGCGCGGAGCCGCACGCTGCTACTGCTACAGTCGACGAGACGGACGCCGAGCTAAGGGAAGTGGACCTCCTCGTCGACAATGTCATGGACCTCCTCGCCCTCGCCTCGCGCCAGTGCCGCCGCTACGCGTCGGGCGGCGCGGAGGCCGAGCCGGCGCTCAAGACCGGCGTGCTCTCGCTGATAGACGAAATCGAGCGAGAGATCGTGCCGGGGCGGGAGCTGCTGGAGGAGATCTTGGAGGAGGTAGGCATCAACGACCCGGCCAGCGACGAGATCGAGAGCCTGGAGCAGGAGATCGGCGATCGGGCCTCGGAGAGGTGGACTGCCGCCATGATCACCCTCGTCGGCCTCCTCTCCAAGTGGTGCCGGGAGAACGGCGTGGCCATAGAGGTCTGTGAGGCCAGCAAGAGCGAGTAGGTCCAGGCCGTGGCCGCGAACAAGGCGGCGCTCGAGGTGGCGCGCATAACGGCGTCGTTCCTCGTGAAGAAGCTGTCGGTGACCTTCTCCCCCGACGCGGCCAGCCATCTCGTGCACGAGATCCGGCTCATCTCCAAGTCCGGCTCGGACAACCGCGCGTTTGTCAGGGAGGCCGGTGCCGTGCCGATGCTCGTGCCCCTGCTCTACTCGGAGGACGCCGTGCTCCAGCTCAACGCCGTGACCGCGCTGCTCAACCTCTTGATTCTCGAGGCCAACAAGAAGCGCATCATGCACGCCGATGGCGCCGTGGAGGCGGTCACCCATATCATGGCCTCCAGAACGACGTGGCGCGCCAAGAAGAACGCCGTCGTGGCCATGCTCAGCCTTGCGTCCGTGCATATGTACCGTCGCAGGCTAGGCAGGAACGTGTCTGTCGTGGAAAAGCTGGTGCACCTGGCGCGCACCGGCCCGATGAGCACGAAGAAGGACGCGCTGGCCGCGCTGCTGTCGCTGGCCGGTGGGTGGGAGAACGTCGGGAAGCTCGTGGACGCCGGCGTGGCGGAGGCGACGATGTCCATTTTCTCGCGACGAGGAGACGGCCGCGGCGATGCTGGCAGCATTGGCCAAGCGGCGAGGCGCGGAGCAACCTAACGCGCGCGTTAACAACCGTGTCGTCTGTCCGTACGCCCCTGCCACGTGTGCACTGACAGGGGAACCCATCTGCCAGAAAGATGGTTAGACGGCTAACCACGACAGATCAGTGCTCCGCGTCACAGCCTGGCCTAAAAAGAGGTCTTTATGTGTCAGAAAACCCAAAGGTGGTGGTTTAGTGTCACCTCGTGCTCAAATGTGATGGTTTTTTTGTCATTTTCTCTGCACACCCATAACATTTTGCTACATGAGTATTTTGAATGCTGCGATGGATTTTAATGTTCTTTAACGAGATGATGAAAAGAATGTGGCAACCATGAAAACAAATATTATCAACAAAGTTCATTGTTTAAGTAGACCAAAAGGTGGGGAGGCAACCGCTCATGTGAAAACTATCACCAAACTTACGCCTAGCACGCCCTATAATACAATATACCCCCGTTCAAAATTATAAAATGTGTTAGTCTTTTTCTAAATTGCATGTATCTAAACAACTTCTAATGTGTAGGTTCGAAGCACTATGAGTGAACCTACACACTAAAAGGCATCATAAAAAGACTAAAACATCTTATATTTTTAAAAAAGAAAGAGTAGTTTAACAAAATCAGTTAGTCACCTAAGAAAAATCGATTGAATAGTCTCCCACAAAGAAAAAACTCGACCATTGGTCGTCTTGAAAGTTGGGATCTTTCAAGCGTTTGAATTGTGTCTTTGTCTGAAGTAGAAAACCCTCATGCAACATAACTTTGCAAAACAAACTAGTGGCATCGGAGATTTGGTGCACGTGGGTACCAGCGACTCTTTTTAAAAAATCAAAAAACATATTTTCGAGTTTCACAAAAATCTGAAAATAAATCAGGATATAACCAGTGATGTATAAAAAATACTTGCAAAAAAATCAGTTGGAAATAATATGTATATTGAGCTACACAAAAAGACAAAACTGTAGACCCGAGTATAGTGATTTCAAATCTTAAAAAAAATAGAACTTTGTCATTTTTGTGTAGCTCGGAATACAAAACTTCTGAGTTGAGATTTTACACGTTTGTGGGATACATCATTACCTACTTTTAAGATTTTGTTTCACATTTTTTGAATCTTGTAAATATATTTTTTATTTATTTTTAATACGGTGGGAGCACCGGAGTTCGGGAGCCAAAATGACTTTCCGAACTTTTCACCCATGGCCGTCAAACCATAAGAAACTTTTTACTACTCTATCTGTTTCACGTTATCTGTCGTAGATTTACCCAAATACACATATATCTAAACACATGTTAGCATATAAGTACATACAAATTTCGATAAATCTCGACGGTTAATATGGAACCGTAGTAATTATTTAAACCATTTATGGTCAAGAAGGCATTTTAAAGGAAAAAATACACTTTTCTATAGGTTTTCACCCTGATATAATTTTTCTTTGGAGGCCCTACAAAAATAGATTACCAATATTCCCAGTGTATAGTCTCACTTAAGTCTCTGAGAAATTCATGTAAAGCAATACATCGGTTGCTAGTATTTCAAGATGATTTAGCAAAACCTGTTCTAGCCATGTATCACGATTTATCCTAGATCACACGAATCAAAGCAGCGAGAGGCTCTCTCTCAAGAGGCGGCGGCGGTTGCTACGTTGCAAACGTATCTATAATTTTTGATGTTCCATAATTGGTTTATATCTACTTTCTTATGTTTTGCCTATACTTTGGAGTACTTTTTATACACTTTCTTGGACTAACCTATTAACAAGATACCACAGTGTCAGCTGCCTATTTTCTATTTTTTTTGTTCTAAAAAAGTCAGAAGATGAATATTCTCGGAATTGGACGGGACAAAAGCCAAAGTCAATATTTCACCGAGGGGGACATGGAGTCAGAATACGAGACGGAGATGGGCCAGGGGCCGACCACACCACCAGGCCGCGCGGCCAGGCCTGGCCCGCGCCAGGGGGTGGTGCGGCCGCCTAGGGCACCCCCTCGGCCTCCCCTTTCGCCTATATATTGTCTCCGATACAGAAACCATAATCACCCGATGAAAAATCCACGAAAGAGTCGGTAGCCGCCGTCATCTCCATCCCTAGATCGGGAGGGATCTGAAGCTCTTTCTGGCACCCTGCCGGAGGGGAGAATTCACCCTGGAGGCCTTCTTCATCACCATGCAAGCCTCCGGTGTGATACGTGAATAGTTCATCCTTAGACTATGGGTCCATGTAGTAGCTAAATGGTTGGTTCTTCTCCTTTGTGCTACCATGTCTAGATCTTGTGAGCTCCGTTCATGATTAAGATCATCTATTTGTAATCCTACATGTTGTGTTTGCGGGGATCCGATGGATATTGAGATGCTATTTCAGATTAATTATTGATTCTATCATGTCTTTGTTATTTGTGATCTTTCATGCTCTTCGTTGTTAGTAGATATCTTGGCCGAGTAGATGCTAGCAACTCCTGATGGAGTATTTACGCTCGATAGTGGGTTCATGCCTCTAGTAATCTAGAGAAGTAATAGAAATCTCTAAGGTACTAGATGTGCTGTTGCTACTAGGGAGAAAATAACCATCCTTTGTTTATAGAACAATCGTATTGTTTACTTTACACGCAATGCTTAATGCAATTATCTGTTCTTTGCAACTTAATATGAAGGGGGTTCGGATGATAACCTGAAGGTGGATTATTAGTCATAGATGTAGTTGGATTACGGTCTATGTATAATGTTGTAATGCCCAATCAAATCTCATAGGAGTCAAGATGATTAGTATATGTATGTATGCTTTCTCGATGTTTGTCAATTGCCCCACTGTAATTTGTTCACCTAGTATGTCATCTATCTTAAAGAGAACCACCTCTAGTGAACTATGGACCCGGTCCTTTCTTTTATCATCAATCTACAACTGTTTACTATTTTCTGTTTAATTTCTGCAAGCTATTACTTTCTTCCACACAATAGGTGTAATCCTTTGTTTTCAGCAAAACCGGTGAGATTGACAACCTCGCTGTAAGTTGGAGGCAAAGTTCTGCGGGTTGTGTTGTGTAGGATTCCAAGTTGGAAACAACACCTTGGAGGTGTTTCCTTGCTCCTACTAGTTCGATAACATTGGTTTCATAACTGAGGGAAACTTACTGGTGTGCTCATCATACCTTTCTCTTGGGGTTCCCCAACGAGCTCGATATCAACCACGAGTCAGCAAGTACTTTTCTGGCGTCGTTGCCGGGGAGTCAAGGACATCTTCACAAGGGGAGTCCCTTATAACCAATCTCTTTACTTTGTTGTTTTTGTTTTGCTTAGTTTATTTCTGCTTTGTTTGCTTGTTTCTTTATCAAAAACATAAAAAATATAGTTCCTACTATAGTTGTTATTTTCGTTGGTCTGTTATTGTCTTGCTTTATCATGCTTTCTATCAATGGTTGGTTTTTTTGAAACTGAATCTAATTGGCAATGTGGGTTCACGGAAGAACAAAAATATTATTATAAGAAACACCGCTTGTCACAAAAAGAGAAACACTTATGGGAACAAATTAATAAATTGAATACCATTGCTAGAAACGTGTGCTCTACTTATAATGTTACTTATTTCTTTGATAAATCTTATTGCTGTAAGAGGTATAAACACCTCCCTTTTCAGTGTGAGTATAATGATGATGTTACCATATCTTCTTATGTTAAGGGAAATTATGACTTTTATGATGTGGAACAAATTGAAGAATTTATTGCTTGGAAGGGTGCATTTGAACTTGCTAGTTTTCTTGAAAATACTAATGATTCACCTTATAAATATGAGGTTTATGATATACTTAAATTTTGCTTTGATAATTACAAGGAAGAAAATGGCTATATTCTTGAATATATTAATAGATGTTTTCCACAAACGGAAGAGACTAATGCCTTGCAGGAGCTTATGGAAGAAGAAACTGCTAAAACAGGAAGCTCATTAGATGAAAAAGAAGAGAGTGATGAACAAAAGGAGTAAGAATGGATTAGCTACCCATGCCTACCTTCTAGTGAGAGTAACTCTTTATCCCTTACATTATTTGATTGTCCCCATGCTTACCAAAGGAGGATGAATGTTATGCTCATGTTATCTGTGATAATCCTTTATTTGTGTCTAACTTCGAAATGCATGGTACTAAAGAGTTTTGCTTAGAAAATGTTTATGATAAAGCTCTAGACGATTGTCCTATATTGAATGATCAGTCATCTTGTTATAGAATTGTTAAAAGTGGGTTTGAAGGTTTTAATCCCACTATTTTTGAGCTTGATAAAAATTATGTGTTTGTAGATCATGAAAAACATAATTTATGTGATAGTTATATTGTTGAGTTTATTCATGAGGCTACTGAAAATTATTATGAGAGAGGAAAATATGGTTGTAGAAGTTTTCATGGTACTGAAACACCTCTCTATGTGCTGAAAGTTTTGAAGTTGCTCTTGTTTTATCTACCCATTCTTGTTACTATGTGCTTCTTTGATTTATTTTCTTACAAGATTCATATGCATAAGAAGTGGGTTATACTTAAATGTGTTTTGCATTTGCTTCTTGATGCTCTCTTTTACTTCAATTCATATTTCTTATGTGAGCATCTTCTCAAATTATCATGCCTAACTTAAAGGCGTTAAAGAAAAGTATTTATTGGGAGATAACCCAAAAGTTTTAGATGAGTCTTGGAAGTTATTACCTCTGTAATAACTGCTCCTTATCCTTTTTATTTGCTTTTTTTGCCAAGAGTAACCTCTAATGAAAAATAAGTAATGCTTGGGAAAGTTGCTGTCCCGAAACAGATTTTTGTGCTTCACTGTAAAAAATCGTGTAAAATCCCTATACGTCATTTTCAGGCGTGAATTTTTGTGCTTCTGCCCCAGGTTGTTATCTAACTTTCGTTAGTTCAACACTTTTCTATTTGAGTAACATAAGGTATTCTAAAAAATTGGTTTTTACCTACTGTTCTGTTTTAACAGATTTCTGCCATTATTTGCATTTGCTTCTTGTTGATTCCTTTTTGGGTTTTCTTTTGGGGAATTGAGATTTTTGAGGGAAGTACTACAGTAGCTTGTGTTTTAATGGAAGTTTTACTTGTGTTGGGACTGAACCCAAAGACTTATTATCTTGAGTACGCTAATGTTGCTAATAAAGATTGCGTGAAGTTTTGTATGGAGGAAGAATTTTAGGTGTAATGGAAGAATGATGTAATGAGATGAAGAATGGACTAAAGCTCAAGCTTTGGGATGCCACCCGTATCACCCCAAGAAATATCCAAGAAGTACAAGCGTCAAAGCTTGGGGATGCCCAAGGCATCCCCTTCTCCATCAATAAAAATCTCAGGTTTCTTCCAAACACTTCTTTTTTATTGTTTCATGCATAGTTGTGTTGTTCTTGGAGCGTCTTTGTTTTTATTTTTAGTTTTTGTTTGCTTGGTTTGCTTGAATAAATTGGTTGGACCCCCTCTTTCATACATTATTTCTAAATAAGATTGGTTTGAATTAGAAAAGAGTAGGAAAAGTTCATGCTTAAGTGGTAAAAAGAGCTTGTTTTTGTCATGTCATGCTTGATATTGTTTTGGCTTTATGCTTAGTGATTTTTGCTGTAGCATGACATGTTATAAACAATTGAAATTGCTTAATGTGCCTTGAAAGAATCATGCGTTGTTTTAGCATATTAAAGCATAGTATTGTGGTATTCTCCTTTGATGTTTTATTTGGGTTGACCTGGCGCATTCTCACACCATGTTATGACTATCCAAAGTCACCATAGCCTTTATGATCCTTTAGTTTTTGACTTGTAATATCACTTTATGCTTTAATTAACGATGTTTTGTCGCTTTGCATGATTATGGCCATTATTGCTCTCTTAGTTGGTCGCTCCCAGTCTTTTGCTAGCCTCCATAACCAAGTATGAGTTCCACTCATGCATCCAACTCCAAATTAAACCAATTTATTCCAAATAGTCCACCATACCTACCTATTAGCATTTACTATTCCAAGTATATTCATGTTTTTATCTACCTTCCGAATTAAACTTGTTATGAGAAAACTAGTGATTAAAGCTCTCACGAACTTGATGGCACACTTTACTTTTCTTGCCCCTAATAAACTTGAACCATTGTGTCGTCTATGTTGTATATGCTTGCACTTATATGTTGGGGATTAGAAGAACCATGTTGTCATGGGGAACGCTTTCAACATTGCACTTGTACTTTTTACCTAGTTGATATCATGCTCTTTTGTCTATAGATGTCGTCGGTGTGAAATGAAAGGGGAGCTTGTAAGTCCATGGAGTTATGTATGTGTGTTAGAGAAACGCCTGGGCTGCCGGTCTAATCCATGCCTAATCATGGTGGAAACATGTAGTGTAACCATAATGAGCAATCTATGAAGCATTCTTCTTATAAAAAAAGAGATAGAGATTGAGAAAAAGAGAAAAAGAAAAAAAAGATGAGAAAAAAGGAAAGAGAGAAAAAAAGCACCATTTTCCCATAGTAAATAAGAAGATTGCTGAGATGCTTGTTGTCTGCTTGCCTTGTCATTTTGATATGGGGATTCTTCCGTATCATCGGGCAAGGAGTACCCCGTTGGTGGTTCTCTATGATATACATGTACTTACTATGACAAGAACATACCGGTAACTAAACTTGAGTAGCCCTCGTATTCAAGGGACATGAGATTTCCAACTTATACTTTGTCAAGCATATACTCCATAGTTTGTTCACTTTAACCTTAATCACTTCAAGATGCTTATGATAGGGGCAATGAGAGTTGAAAGCTAATAAGTACCATAATTTTTGGAAGCTCTTTATGAGACTTGAATCCCTGTTTCCTTCTATGAAGGCCTTTCTTTTACTTTTATGTTGAGTCTCCATCTTCTATCTTTATGCACCTATTGAGAGAGCATAGTGGTCATTCTTAGTTTAATGTGCATTGTCCCAAGACTTGTTGATTGATGCATAACTTGGATATTGCTTATTCTTAAACTATTTGTATCTAGTCATCCTTATGAACTTTCAAGGTGTCCTATGCATTTATGTTTGCTACTCTACGAGGGACAAGCTGAATGCCACTATGCTATGTTTTCTTTATGTGAAACAAACAAACATCTTGCAAAGCATTGTTATTTATAAATCTTTTGTTTGTGCCTTTTCATGTTACAACATAGTTGCTATGTCTTATTATTAGAACTTTATCTTTCAGGCTATGTTGAAGTACTATGATCCCAGCTATCATTGTTTTACAAATACTTTGATCAAGTTTATGATGGTAAATGTCACCTCAAAAATTATTCTTTCTTTTTATCACTTACCTACTCGAGGATGAGCAGGAGTTAAGCTTGGGGATGTTGATACGTTGCAAACGTATCTATAATTTTTGATGTTCCATACTTGGTTTATATCTACTTTCTTATGTTTTGCCCACACTTTAGAGTACTTTTTAGACACTTTCTTGGACTAACCTATTAACAAGATGCCACAATGCCAGATGCCTGTTTTCTGCTGTTTTTGGTTCCAGGAAAGTCAAAAAATGAATATTCTCGGAATTGGACGGGACAAAAGTCAAAGTTAATATTTCACCGAGGAGGACACGGAGCCAGAATACGAGACGGAGAGGGGCCAGGGGCCGGCCACACCACCTGGCCACGCAGCCAGGCCTGGCCCATGCCAGGGGGTGGTGCGGCCGCCTAGGGCACCCCCTCGGCCTCCCCTTTCGCCTATATATTGCCTCTGATACAGAAACCCTAAGTACGCGATCAAAAATCCACGAAAGAGTCTATAGCCGTTGTCATCTGCATCCCTAGATCGGGAGGGATCTAAAGCTCTTCCTGGCACCCTGCCGGAGGGGAGAATTCACCCTGGAGGCCTTCTTCATCACCATGCAAGCCTCCGGTGTGATGCGTGAGTAGTTCATCATTGGACTACGGGTCCATGTAGTAGCTAGATGGTTGGTTCTTCTCCTTTGTGCTACCATGTCTAGATCTTGTGAGCTCCGTTCATCATCAAGATCATCTATTTGTAATCCTACATTTTATGTTTGCGGGGATCCGATGGATATTGAGATGCTATTTCAGATTGATTATTGATTCTATCATGTCGTTGTTATTTGTGATCTTGCATGCTGATGACCCACAAGTATAGGGGTGTATCGCAGTATTTTCGAGGGAAGTGAAACCCAATTTATTGATTCGACACAAGGGGAGCCAAAGAATACTTATCAGCCTTAACAACTGAGTTGTCAATTCAGCTGCACCTGGAAACAATCTTGCTCACATCAGTTTATCAGTAGCAACAGTTTTGTAGTAGGAATAGTAAAGTAACAGTAGTAGCAAAGCAAAGACAGTAGTAACAAAAGCAGTAAACAGTGGGATTCGAGTGCGGTAAGCATAGGGATGGATGGACAGGCGTTGCATGGACAAGACAATTCACATAGCAATCAGAACATAGGGCAATTACAGATAAATAAGATAAAGCACCCAAGTACTAGACAATCCTAGGCATGTGTTCCATATATAGTCATACGTGCTCGCAATGAGAACTTGCACAACATCTTTTGTCCTGCCAGCCCGTTTGCAGCGGGGCCTCTAGGGAACTACTAGCAATTAAGGTGCTCCTTTTAATAGAGCACCGGAGCAAAGCATTAACACTCCGTGAACACATGTGATCCTCACATCAAAGCCTTTCCCTTCCGGCTCCCCTGATTTCTGTCACTTCGGGACCATAGGTTCCGGACAACGACGTGTGTATAAAACTTTTAGATAAGACCCAAAACAATACTATCATGATGAATCAATAATAAGTTCAGATCTGAAATCATGGCACTCGGGCCCTAGTGACAAGCATTAAGCACAACAAGTCGCAACAAAGTCAAAAAGCACTAATAAAAGATACTAGGCACTATGCCCTAACAATCTGATGCCATTACATGAACGATCTCATCCAATCCCTACCATCCCCATAGCCTACAGCGGGGGATTACTCACTCATAGATGGGGGAAACATGGATGGTCGATGGAGAAGCGATGGTGATGATGATGGCGATGATCTCCTCCAATTCCCCGTCCCGGCAGGGTGCCAGAATGGAGTTTCTAGTGCTGTTTCGTGGAATCTGGTGGTGGCGGCGGAGCGGAACTCCTTCTGGAAAAACATCGAACCCCCGAAGTTTTTAGGTCAGAAGACTCCTTATAGGCGAAGAGAGACGCCGAGGGGGTGCCTGGGGAGCCCACACCACCCCCTGGCGCGGCCTGGCCTGGCCCGCGCCACCAGGTGGTGTGGCCACCCCAGGGCTCCTCTCCGTCACGTATTCTGGCTCCTAGAGTCTTCGGGTGAAATAGGATTTTTGGCATATTTTCCAGGATTTTTCCTGATAGTTGATTTTCTGCACAAAAAGTAGACACCAAGGCAATTCTGCTGAAAACAACGTTAGTTCGCATTAGTTGCATCCAAATCACACAAGTATAGAGAAGAAACAACAACAAAAGTGTTCGGGAAAGTAGATACGTTTTGGACGTATCAACTCCCCCAAGCTTAGCTTATTGCTTGTCCTGAAGCAATTCAGTTGAAAACTGAGTGCGATAAAAGAACTTTCACGAACACATTTGCTTCATATGATGTAAATAATCTCAGCAATGTGATCAACTACTTAGACAATTCATAATAAAGAGTATGCAACTGAGTCTACTTAATAGTCATTGCAAGCTATGAAGAGATTCCAACTCAAGAATAATAAGTAGCACGAAGCACAAACATAAGCAACATTACAATGCTCATAGAAAGGTATGATAGAGTGGTATCTCGCTTGCCTTGGATTATGAATGTCAAGGCACCTCTAAAGTTCAAGTGATGACTAGAAGTAAAGATATCAAAGATACAAGCATCAAAGTCATAACATAAATAATCAAGTAATGGAACAAACAAAAAAATGACAACTAATGCTCTCAAGATTGTGCTCAAAGAATATGTGGAGACTCAACAAGTAGAAGAAAAAAGGTTTTGAATAATTTTGAAAAGCTTCCAAATGCTGAAAGTATGGTACTCGTTAGCTTTGAGCTCTCATTGCCCCTATCATAAGCATATTTAATGTGGTTAAGGTGAAAGTGACACAACTAAGAGGATATGCTTGACAAGTTATAAATTGAAGTCTCATGCCCCTTACTTACGAAGACCGATCCTCATGCTACTCAACTTCAGTCACAAGTAAGCTCTTATCATTGTAAGTATATACGTATCATAGAGAACCGCCAACGGGGTACCCCTTGCACATGACACGGGAGCTATCCCATAATCAAAATACAAGGCAAGCATACAATGAGCATCTCAGTGATCTTTTTATTTACTATGTGCATAGATTTTTATTGAGGATGCTTCATAGAATACTCATTATGGTTATGCTGCAAGTTTCCACCATGATTAGGCATGGCTTAGGCTAGCAGCCCAGGCGTTTCTCTAACATACATACAAACTCCATGATCTTACAAGTTTCACTTTTATTTCACACCGCCGGGATCCATAAGCAAAATAACATGATATTGGTAAGTACAAAGTACCTATGAAGCGCTGAAAGCGGTCCCCATGATACATGGTTCTGCTAACTTTAACTCATAAAGCGCAAACATATGCACAACAAAGAAGGACGCAATGGTTCAGGTTTATTAAGTGTAGAAAATAAAGTGTGCCATCAAGTTCGTGAGAGCTTTACTAACTAACTTTCTCATAACAAGCAAACATTTTATTCGGAAGAAAACAAGGCATATTGAATATGCAAGGAAGTAGCAAGTGATGCTAATGGGTAGGTATGGTGGACACTTTCGAAATATTTGGTTTAGGGAGTTGGAAACATGAGTAAAACACTCAGTGGAAATGAAGGCTAGCAATAGTAAGGGAGCGGCAAACGAGAGAGCAATAGCTGTCATTATCATGCTTACAACAAAACAAGACTACTCATGGCATGAACATGATTCAAGATCCTCAAGGCAAAATAATTCGTCAAGGCTTAACTGATTATTACAGTCATGTGCATGCATGAGCATGTGCCAAATCGATCAAATGAAACATTCAGAGGAGGATACCACAGTGGCATACCAATTTATGAATAGAGTAATGCAAGCAAACATTCATGAGACATGCTACAAACTATTAGCGAGCTGGAGCTAATCACAAGAAAGCAAGAACTACTAAGTATCCAAAGAAAACATACACTCTACATGAACGGACTAAGCAAGCTCACAATGATGAGTATATGTACAAAAATGAAGACAAATAGAGTTCGTTACCAGCCTCTTACCACACCTCAAGTTGTCATTGATCCTCATTATTGCTCTTCACTTGTGTGGCTTGAATAATAATATGAAACCAATAATCCACTGAGAACTGCCGAACCCTGTAGCCAACTCGCAAAAACCAAAGAAGAAAAACAAATATTTTTGGTGTTTTCGATTTTTAAACAAGAACCAAAAGAGAAAAACAAGCAAAGCAAAATCTTTTTGGGTTTTTCAAATAGTTCAAACAAAGCAAAAGGGAAAAAAGCAAACCAAAACAAAAAAGAAGAAGCAAACCAAAGAGAAACAACAAACATATTTTTGGTATTTTTGTGTTTTTAGAAAGCAAAAGCAAAGAAGAACGAAAACTAGAAAGAGAAGGAAAACATGAATATACAAAGAACCGACGTAACATGATATGGAGATGAGTGCGGTGTCGGCGTACCTCCCCCCAAGCTTAGGCTTTTGGCCTAAGTGGGTATCAATCCATGTAAGAATAGGGGTTCCAAGCAGGCGGATCTTGGTAAGAATGGTCGTAACCGGGCCCATGAGAGGAAGAAGAAGCTCCCCAATCATAAGCGGGCTGCTGATATGAAGACTCTCCCTCATTCGAGGGCTGGACCGAATCATCCGTGACCTCCCTTCTAGTGTCCTGCTCCTGTTGGGAGAGCTCTCCCAAGTACGTGTCAAGCTCCTCCTCAGTGAGGGACCATCCTTCCCTGTTATCAAGGTTAAACAAAACAGGTGCAGGCAAAAGAACAACACGCTCGGACTTGCTCTTTCTCTAGCCAGCTTTGATAAAGGTTATTTCATAAGACAACTCACTCAAGCTAGCCCACGAGGAAATACATTTATGCTGTACCATGGAGTTAAAATCAAGCCTTTCTATGGGAAACTGTAGGTCTAGAGGATGAGGCACTAAACCATGCAATGCTAGCAAACGAGAAGCAATGAGGCCTCCACAAATTCCACCCTTCTCACGGTTAGCAGCAAGACGGAAAGCTATCAAAGCACCCAAGTTGTAGGACCTATCTCGTCTAAGAGCAGCAGAGATAAATGCTAAATCAAACGAAGATAACTTATTGGCAGTTTTCCTAGCAAGAACACACTTGGAAATAAAGTAGGCAAAGTAGCGAATGGAGGGAAGATGAATGTTACGGATTTTTCCATTCTTCTTCGAGAAGCTACTCCCTTGACAAATTTCTGCGTATAAATCCATGAGTGGTTCCGGTCTCTCTTTAATCTTCTTACATGATCCCCATTGAGGTACCTTAATAGCTGCACAAAAATCATCAAGAGAAAGGTTCACAGCTATATTGTAAATTTTGTAATGGACCATGGGGTTAGGCAAAGAGTGACTAAATTTGAAATCCAGCACCACAGACATGGTTAGCTTCACAAATTGACAAGGTTCGTCTTCCAAAAAGTGCTCTAACCCCACATTAGAAACCAAAGTATGGAAATCTTGTAGAATTCCTGCAGCTCTCATGAACTTAGCACATGGATAAATGGAGGGAAAAACTTCCTCCTCCCGGTGGACCTTCATGACATCAGGCACCCAAAGCTTATGTTGGTTTAGGTGGTGTTCACTCATCTTCTATTCTGAAATTTAAACACCTATTAAACAAGTGATTGCAAAGCAAATATAGTGAATGATTCTACTCACAAGGACTAGCAAGAGGCCTAAATATGCATCAAAACTATATCTCTAAGCATCAAACAAGCTTACAAGCCCTCAAAACCAGTCACCTACAGCAGCAAAATACTCAACATACAATCCACTAAACACAAATCTACTTGGACAAGGGGAGGAGTCACATACCAAGGAACAATTGCTCCAAATTTCAGCAAGAAAGATGGGCTGAGCAAAGAGATCGAAGAAATCGAGGGCAAGCACAGAGAGGACGCAATTTCGAGCTATGAACTAGAGCTTTACTCGGGAGAGAGAAGAAAGTGGCAGGAGAGAGAGGTAGTGGGGGGCTAGGGGTGGCCCACACCAGGGCATGGTGCCACCTAGGTCTGGTCGCGCCACCATGAGGTGTGCCTGCCTGGTGGGCCCCCCGGTACCTACCAGGTACTCCTCTGCCCCTTTTTCACGTAAAAATTTAATATGAATTTTCTGGAATTTTTCGAGACACTTTATTTTTGGGCATTTTTTAGAAATAGAAGAATGATTTTTCTGATAGACAGATTTTTTTATTTTTGGAAACATGATGCAAGGACAAAAACAAGGCTAGAACTACAGAAGTTCTAGCATGTAAGCAACTAACAACACAAAGCAAACTAAACGAAAGCAAAAACTAAAATGCAAAGGATAGAAATAAACGGGGATAATCATAATTAAAACATTGTTCTGTTCAATGGAATCCTTTTGTTAGCAAGGTTGATCAAGTCTTGCTACCAAAACAATTGCATGTGAGACAAAACTTTGTATTCCACTAATGATTATGTTACCTCAACCTTGATAGCAATGGTCCCAATCATAATAGTTTCAATTTTTCTTTTGGTATGGGACAATATATTTCTCCAACTTGAATGCCTTCAACATGTTCAATTGAATTTAAACCATAAGTCCTTTCAATCTTCTTGGGGAAATAGACATTATGTTCCTTGTCATTAACATTGAAGGTCACCTTTCCTTGATTACAATTAATAACAACTCCTATAGTATTAAGAAAAGGTCTCCCAAGAATAATAGACATATTATCATCTTCAGGCATTTCAAGCACAACAAAATCAGTTAATATCAAGCAATTATGAGCCACCTGGACAGGTACATCCTCACATATACCCACAGGAATAGTGGTAGACTTATCAGCCATTTGCAAAGATATATCAGTTGGTATCAATTTTTCAAGCTGAAGCCTCTTATAGAGAGAGAAAGGCATAACACTAACTCCAGCTCCCAAATCACACAAAGCAGTTCTAACATAACTGTTCTTAATAGAGCAAGGGATAGTTGGAATCCCTGGGTCTCCAAGTTTCTTAGGAACCTTACCATTGAAGGAATAATTAGCAAGCAAAGTAGAGATTTCTTCATTAGGGATCTTCCTTTTATTCGAGACAATGTCCTTCATATACTTTGAGTAAGGAGGAAATTTAATAGCATCAGTCAAAGGAATTTGCAAGAATAAAGGCTTCATCCACTCACAAAACTTATTATAGTGTTCATCTTCCTTTGACTTGTGTCTCTTATCAGGGAAAGGCATAGGTTTTTGGACCCAAGGTTCTCTTTCACTACCATGTTTCTTAGCAATAAAATCTTCTTTGGTGTATTTAGTAGTCTTAGTGTGGTTTTTAGGTTCTTCTTCAACTTTTTCTTCATTAGGAACTTCATTTTCTTCATTACCACTTTCAGTTTCAGCATCAGAGATAGATATACTATTAGGATCTATAGCAGGTTCAGAGGGTTCTACAACAGTTTTATGTTTCTTTTTCCTTTTCTTACGAGTAGAACCACTATTTTTAGCTCGTTGAGAATCCTGCTCAATTCTTTTGGGATGCCCCTCAGGATATAGAGGATCCTGGGTAGCAACACCACTTCTAGTTCTAATTTCATAAGCGTGTTTTTCTTTAGCAGCAACTTCTCTTGTTCATCCAACTGACGTTTGAGTTCAGCCAACTCAGCAGGACCCATTTTATAAGGCCGCTTGGAAATAGGAGCGGTACCAGGTTCAAGTTCAATGACAAACTTGACCTCACGATCCGGAGGCATACCTGGCAACTCTTCAGGAAAGACATCTAGGAACTCATAGACTACAGGAACACTCTGAATACCTTCCATAGCATCATCATTCAGAGCCGCCAAAGAATAAAGCTGAATTGCAGGAGTCAGACTTGGAGAATAGACTATATGGCCTTCAGGAATTTTCAGGGAAACCGAATGTTCAGCACAATCAATCACAGCTGCATTTGCTATCAACCAATCCATGCCCAAGATAACATCAATATCAAAATTGCCCAGAATAATTAAGGAAGCCGGAAATGAAGAGCCACCAATCTCAATTTGATTGTCACGGCTGATTTTAGAAGCCCTCATGTTTGAACCAGGAGATTGCACCATAAGGCGAGTTGGTAAAGCATCAGAAGATAACCCATTACTCTCCGCAAACTTGTATGACACGAAAGAATGTGAAGCACCAGAATCAAATAAAACTCGTGCAGGAACTGAGTTAACAGAAAGCATACCCATGACAACTCCAGGTGCATGCTCAGCTTGAGCGACGTTGACACAGTTGGCACGAGCAACCGTAGACCCCAGCTTAGTGTTGATGTTGAGAGCCCGAGGTGGAGGTGCACGAATCATAGGAGCACTTGCCGCAGGTCTTGGAGGTGGTGGTGGAAGAGCTTTATTGTTCATTGGACAATTCCAGTGCTGATGCCCAGTGTTTCCACAAGTATAGCAAGCACCCGGTGGACATGGAGCAACGTAGCCAGGGACTCCGCCAGGCGCTCTAGGGTAGTTGTGGTTGTAGCCCCTGGGAGCCGCAATGAAGGAATTTGGTGGCCTTGGTGCGTAGCTTGAAGGTCTTGGTGGAGCAGGGAGCGACGGTGGGGTGTTAGGAACCCAGACACGACGCTTAGACGGAGCTGACATAGCAGAAGAGCTTGCTGTATCACGGCTGTGTTTCTTTGACTCCTCAAACACTTGCCTACTTGCTTCTTCCTGCAGAGCTGTGTGTTGAAGTTCCAGAAAAGATGCCGGCCTTGCATGAGTGATTGCATATTTGATGGAAGCATTGAGGCCTTGCCGAAACCTCTTTTGCTTCTTCTTGTCATCAGAGATCTCATCGCCACCATAACGAGAAAGATTCATGAAGTTTCTGATGTAGGTGTTGACATTATTGTCGGTGTCCTGCTTGAGGTTGAGAAACACTTCCTTCATCCTTTCCATGACAATTTCTGACAGATATTGCTCTTTGAAAGCAGTAGTGAATTGCTCCCAAGTAGGCTGAAAACCAGAAAGATCTGCCTTGAGGTAATTTTCCCACCAGAGAGCTGCATCTCCCTTGAGAAGGTGAGTGGCACATTTGACCCATTCTTGCTCGGGAACATCCGCAGTCATCAGCAACCTTGACACTTCACGAAGCCAATCATCCGCATCAAGTGGCTGATCAGACACCTCAAATTGGCATGGGTTGAACTTGAGAAAACTCTTGATGTCTCCTCGCTTGGGAGGTGGAGGTAGCGGAACAAACTCATTCCTCCTCACGCTTTCCTCGAAGCGCTGCTGGTTCTGCTGCATAGTGCCCAAAGCATTTGCAATACTTGCCAAAGCAGCCCCAAGTTCAGGTGGTATGTCCTCCTCAGAACGGCGTGGTGGTGCCATCCTGTGATTGATATAAAACACAAGTCAGTACTATAATGGAGAATGATAATAATCCAAAATAGTACCAAAATGGAATTAATCAAGATTAAAGGATGCAATTCACTGAGATGATATTAAAATATCAACAGAGTTCAAGGCAACTAGGATATATTAAGCATAACGCACACGACTGAACAAGGAGTGTGGTACACAACTAACAAAGAAAAATTTTCCGCAAATTTTGGCATTAAAATACCACTATATGCGCAAAACCACTTAACGAATCAAGATTAGTAACTCTACTAGTTCAATATACAAGACCAAATGATAACAGTAGTGGTATGGTCGCGACTCCATCCCGCACCCAAATCATTACTTTGCACATGAATCAGTAAAACACATATCCCAACACCTTCTTCTAAAGATGAACCTAAAGATTGGTAACTACGAAAAAGAACACCCCAACAAGATAACGTCGGATAACAAAGAGTAAGATAGATCGCATCGGTATACAACGAATGAGAATAGATCGCGTCGGATTACAAAGGACTATCGGTAGGGAATGTACCAACAGTTGATAACCAAAAGGCAGATAGTGATAACATTTGGAAGCAACAGATAGACAAGGAATTCACACACACACACACACACACAAACACAAACACAACCTATGGTACTACGGAACCTAGAACACGTGAATCCTAGTTTGAATTTTAGAAGAGGATTGAAAACGTTACACTTCCTTACCAGAAAAGGGTGGGTGGGTGGGTAAGAAGAAAAATGGAAGCAGTCCTACTCTCACGCTTTGTTTTTCCCTAGTATACATAACTACCAAAATATTTGCTAGACTGACAACGACCATTTTGGCTGAGACCCTGAAGGGCGGGATGGCTCTGATACCAATTGTAACTACCTCGGTGAATTACGCTCTTAGTTAATGCCTGGATGAACGAAAGTGGTTAAAATAGTACGGTGGGGCCCAGGGCCACTCACGGTAGACCTTTCGGTCGTCCCAACCACTTTCAGACATCGGGACAAGAACGAGCGGAGTAATCGGCAGGCGAAGGGATCAACTACATACACAAATGAGTATGTATGCAAGCCACATACAACAGTCCTCAGAGCCATTCCATCTAAAAGAATTAGAAATATTGCAACGCCATACGGCAAGATTCAAATGCCCTAGATAGATATAATAATTTAGGATAGCTCCTCATACACCACACATCAGAGTATCAGGCGGAAGCGGAAAACAAGATCCGAGTACGGATAAGAAGCAAATCGGCATAAGATGCCCCATAAATAAACACATCCCGCCCACAGCTCTCACGGATCCCCGTTCCCGGAATCTCTACACCGAATGATCATTGCCAACATCATCTGTCTCTTCCACCCAGTATCCATCTTGCGGGTACACCTGTTCATCTGAATCAAACATTTTATCGTGTGAGACCCTAGGGGTACTCAGCAAGTCTTTATGCCGCTAAAGGGGACACAACCTGGGGTGACGCAATTGCAGCAAAAGATAATCCTAACAATTCTATAGATACCCGCTATCCATCTGCCTAACCAATGATAGACGGATGTCCGTGACTTAAGAACAACAGTTATAACAGTATAATTAACAGATCCATCCTCCTCCTCGCTTACCAACGAGGAAGCGGACGAACAACCCCCATCATTCGTTGGCAGTTTTATTAACCATTCCATGAGTATTGCACTATTTACTAGTCCAGTACTTAGTCAATTTAAAAGCGGTACTTTAGTTATACTTGTCTATGATCGAGAAACTGTGCTCCAAGTCGTCCATAACCGCGGACGCGGCTTTCAGAAAGATTTACCCTGCAGGGGTGCACGAATAGCAACACACACTCGATCAACCTCGGAAAAACCAAATCAAAACCCAACGAGGCATTCACGACAAAGCAATCACAGGATTCAAAAATATTTCAGGGGGCCACCCCAATAAGCTACCCGCAACGAAGTTGGCCGGCTCCGAGACGGACCCAGGGTTTGCGACGACGGCTGTAAACGACTGGGAACCCGAAAATGTGACTTGGCTTGTCGATACCGCAAAAACGTGGCGCTATCCAAAACAGTACAGGTGCTCCTCACACAATCTTAAATAAAGCAGTAACATGGCATAAGTACAGGATAGTAATAAAGCCCCAAACTAAATGTGGCCCCAAGAAATAGGAATGAATCAAGCTCTGGCTCAGGAGGGTCCATAAGGCCTCCCGGATGTGGATAGTGCGAATAGTCAAGGAACAGGAATCAAGTACTCGGGGTCCTACGGGACACAAGTGAGCATGAAAAACCAAATAGCAGATATTGCTCACCGGTGCCTCTTTCATTAGTTATCCCATTACTACTCCGGTTAAGTTATTTAGGTACCTCATTATTCATCAGACACTCACATACCTACTCATGCTTTTCTACGACTCGCATGGCTCAAACAACTCCTGTAGTAATGGCTCATGGGATGGAGGAACAAGCTTCGGTGGGGTTTAAAAGTAAAGGCTATGCAGTACTTGGGATTCAATTTAATGCAACCGCGACTCAATGATGCAAGAATAAGATGGAGGCAATAGGTACTGTATATATGCAAGCATGTGGTAGTGCTTGCCTGGCAGCTCAGTTGAAGCAAGAGATGGATCTGGGTAGTACTCCTGTGATTCCTGGTAATTCTCCTGCTGGGCGTCTATTCGAAGAAGAACCAAACAAACAAGGGCCAACATAAATAAAGTGCACAAGCATATGAATTGAAATGCGACAAGCAAACAAGCATGCCATGATGAATGGTGCACAGTTTACATGGCATTAAAGTATCATGGCAAGGGTGAGGTGTGGATACAAGAAATAAAGCATTTTGTTATTTATTTGGCCCCAGTTTATTGTCATAAACAGTTCAGATTTGTAATAATGATATGATGCATGCTTCAATTCAGAACAAGGACTGCATAAATAGAACGGGCTCGTCTCGCTGATCGATTTAGACATATTATTTGCCCAATTTGGAGTTATAGAATTAAAGTTATTAATTAATTAAGGGAAAGGGCATTTTATTGTAATTTTAATCATCTCGAAATTTTAAAGTGCTCAAACATTATTTTGAATGGCATATTTGAATTCCTCACATTTTTCTGATTCCAAAACATATATTACTTGTATTATTTGGATTTATATTTGAAAAGTTATTTGAATCTGAATTGAATTTGAATTTAAAAACAATTTTTAAAAAGGTTTAATTAAAACAGGCGCAGGAAATACTTTTCTTACTCAGCCCGTCCCAGCCATAGCCACTGACGGGTGGGGCCAAATGGACTAGGGCCACGCGCACAGAAAAATCCTTTTTCTACCGCGGCTCTGGCTAGCCCACGTGGTTGACAAGCGGGACCAGCGGCTATGGCCCACATGCCAGGGGTGGGGACTGCAGCGACTGACAGGTGGGGGCTAGGGCTGGAGCGCGGGTTAGTTGCACAAAGATGCGGGGGCGTTTTTGCAAAAAGGAGAAGGAGGCTGACAGGTGGGACCTCTAGGAGCGCGGGTTGCAGGAGTCAAAAAGGTGGGGGGTAAGCGCAAAGTGTCATCGCGTGCACTGTTTCTCTTCCTCTCTTCTCTGACGAAACTGACGGCGGCAGCGCGCGCGCGCGGCGCGGGGGATTCGATCCCGCGACCTAGGGTTCGCTCGCAGGGAGGCGGTACCAGTGCGGTGGGCTAGGGGAGCTGATAGGAGGGGGGATGGGGCCTAGGTAGGCTCTAAGCGGCGCGAGAAACGGCCAGACACCGACGAGCTCTGGCACACGGCGGGCGTTTGACGCAATGTCTGGCGCGGCTAGGGAGGTACGGCGGCGCGGACGTTGTCTAGGAGGGGGAGAAGCTTACCGCGGGGAGGTCGCTCGCGTCAGAACGGGGCGAGGTGCGACAGATCGTTGGCGAGGCAGGAGCTCCGGCGATCTAGGGTTTCGGGGAGCGGCGAGGTTCTGGCGGTCCTGGGGGCTCCCTGTTGGAGATACCCAAGAGGAAATAATAAAGTGGTTATTATTATATCTTTATGTTTACGATAAATGTTTACATCCCATGCTATAATTGTATTATTAGGAAACACTAATACATGTGTGTTTTGTAACCATAAAAGAGTCCCTAGTAAGCCTCTTGTTAAACTAGCTTGTTGATTAATTGATGATCATGGTTTCCTGATCATGGACATTGGATGTGATTAATAACAAGGTTGTATCATTAGGAGAATGATGTGATGGACACACACCCATAGTAAGCGTAGCATAAGATCAAGTCATTAAGTTCGTATTGCTATAAGCTTTTAAATGCATAGTAACCTAATCCTTCGACCATGAGGTTGTGTTAATCACCATCACCGGATGGGTACTTTGATGACATCAAACACCGCTTCTTAAGTGGGTGGTTATAAAGGTGTCATTGGGTATCCTGAAAGTATGTGTTGAAGCGCATGGACCAAGATTGGGATTTGTCCATCCATATGACGGATAGATATGCTCTGGGCCCTCTCGGTGGAATGTCATCTAGTTAGCTTGCAAGCATGTGACTGGGTCACAACGGATGACATATCACGGAACGAGTAAAGAGTACTTATCATTAACGAGGTAGAACTAGGTATGGAGATGCTGACGATCAAACCTCGGATAAGTATAGTATTGCGTGACAAAGGGAATTGGTTTCGTATGTAAATGGTTCAATCGATCACGAACTCATCGTTGAGTATGTGGGAGCCATTATGGATCTCCAGGTCCCGCTGATGGTTATTGATAGGAGATGTGTCTCTGTCATGTCTGCATATTCACGAACCGTAGGGTGACACACTTAAGGTTCGAAGTTGTTTTAAGTAGATATGGAATGTGCGTTGGAGACCGAATGTTGTTCA
The DNA here is from genome assembly GCA_910589775.1 of Avena eriantha. NCBI lineage: Eukaryota > Viridiplantae > Streptophyta > Magnoliopsida > Poales > Poaceae > Avena > Avena eriantha. The sequence continues at coordinate 94,400,576 of OU342742.1, forward strand.
GAGTCTCGGATTGGATCCGGGACATCACGAGGAGATCCGGAATTGTCTGGAGAATAAGATTCATATATTGGGGATCATTTTCTGAGTTAGGAAATGTTCTGGAGTATTTGTATGAGGATTCTAGAAGGTTTCGGAATGTTCCGGAAGGTTCTGGAAGATTTCTTGGAGTTTGCTTGAAAACCAAGAAAGGGATCAAGGAGTCCTAGTGGGGCAAGACAAGGAGTCGTGGGGGAGGAGGACTCCTCCCCCCCTCCCCAATCCGCCGGCCATAGGAGGGAGGGGAGTCCTACAAGGACTCCCCCTCCCATGGCGCCTCCCCCCTTTAAATAGAGGGGTGGGGGCGCCACCTCCAAGTCCTCCTCCACAACTCCAAATCTCCGCCGCCTCTCTCCTCCTCCTTTCTTCTGCACAGGCATAGGCGAAGCCCTGCAGAATTCTCTACTCCACCACCACCACCATGCCGTCGTGCTGCTGGGATTCCGTGGAGAAGATCTACTACCTCCGTTGCTCGCTGGAACGAGGAGAGGAAGGTCTGCTTCGACTCCGCACGTGTGACCGACTGTGGAAGCGCTGCCGGAACGCGGCGCCGGAAGGATCGTCCACACGATCTTGAGATCGGCAAGTGATCGACTACATCAACCACGAGATCTAATCTTGTAACGCTTTCAGATCTACAAGGGTTAGTACAGATCTATCTCGTTGCACATGTCTAATAGATTAGATCTGGGTTTTGTTCGTTCTTGCGGTAGAAATTTTTTGTTTTCCATGCTACGAACCCATTAGTTCATTCTTAGGTAATGGACTTCTAGCCTGTGCATGAATCAAAGCACAAAACCTTGCCCAAGATTCGGGCAATACCTCTTTTTCTCCCTGTTTAAAATCAAAAAGTTCCTGCAAAACAGTATGTCTAGCACTTGGAGGAAAATATTCCTGCAGGAAAGTATTGAACAAGCACTCAGGGCTATCAATAGATCTAGGAGGTAAATTACCAAACCAAGTTTTAGCTTCTCCTTTCAGTGAAAAAGGGAAAATCTTAGCAACAAAGTAAGTACGCATTTTAATATCATCAGAAAACAAGCCACTCATGGTAGAAAGTTCATTCATATGTGCTACCGCACTTTCATTCTTAGTCCCGCCAAAAGATTCTTTCTCGACAATAGCTATGTTGGATAGATCGAGAGAGAAATCATAATCTTCATCTATAATGTTTACAGGAGAAGCAGCAAACTTAGCAGCAGGAGATAATTTGGGTCTAATAGTACGCCTCTCAAGGAGATTCTTAGCAGCGCTGCTATCATGGGTGTTCCTACATTCTTCAATAAACTCATCAGTCATCTCAACATAATCTTCTTCAGCATCATAACTCTCACTAGACTCAGGTGAGCTAACAGGTGTAGCAGTGTATTCATTAGGAGTTTCGGTATTTCCAACTATAGTTCTAGCAATCGTAGCATCTAGGAAAGGACCTAATGAACCACTCTTATCAAGCACAGTAGAAGCAGCATCATAAGCATCAGAAGTTTCAGATTTAGCAGTAGTAGCAGTGTGTATAGCATGTGTATGTGGTGGTGTAAGGAACTTACTCAGAACAGACGGTGAATCAAGAGCGGTAGAGGTGTTCAGAACCGTACCTCTTCTTGTAGTGGATGGTAAAATAGGAACCTTGCCATCACGAGACTTACCCATGATGGATGGAAAGCAGCGAACAATAGAGAATCCAAGTGAACTTGATAAATAAAGCTATGCCCCCTGGCAACGGCGCCAGAAAATAGTCTTGATGACCGACAAGTATAGGGGGTGTATCGCAGTATTTTCGAGGGAAGTGAAACCCAATTTATTGATTCGACACAAGGGGAGCCAAAGAATACTTATCAGCCTTAACAACTGAGTTGTCAATTCAGCTGCACCTGGAAACAATCTTGCTCACAGCAGTTTATCAGTAGCAACAGTTTTGTAGTAGGAATAGTAAAGTAACAGTAGTAGCAAAGCAAAGACAGTAGTAACAAAAGCAGTAAACAATGGGATTCGAGTGCGGTGGGCATAGGGATGGATGGACGGGCGTTGCATGGACAAGCCAATTCACATAGCAATCAGAACATAGGGCAATTGCAGATAAATAAGATAAAGCACCCAAGTACCAGACAATCCTAGGCATGTGTTCCATATATAGTCATACGTGCTCGCAATGAGAACTTGCACAACATCCTTTGTCCTGCCAGCCCGTTTGCAGTGGGGCCTCTAGGGAACTACTAGCAATTAAGGTGCTCCTTTTAATAGAGCACCGGAGCAAAGCATTAACACTCCGTGAACACATGTGATCCTCACATCAAAGCCTTTCCCTTCCGGCTCCCCTGATTTCTGTCACTTCGGGACCATAGGTTCCGGACAACGACGTGTGTATACAACTTTAAGATAAGACCCAAAACAATACTATCATGATGAATCAATAATAAGTTCAGATCTGAAATCATGGCACTCGGGCCCTAGTGACAAGCATTAAGCACAACAAGTCGCAACAAAGTCATAAAGCACTAATAAAAGATACTAGGCACTATGCCCTAACAATCTGATGCCATTACATGAACGATCTCATCCAATCCCTACCATCCCCATAGCCTACAATGGGGGATTACTCACTCATAGATGGGGGAAACATGGATGGTCGATGGAGAAGCGATGGTGATGATGATGGCGATGATCTCCTCCAATTCCCCGTCCTGGCAGGGTGCCAGAACGGAGTTTCTGGTGCTGTTTCGTGGAATCTGGTGGTGGCGGCGGAGCGGAACTCCTTTTGGAAAAACATCGAACCCCCCGAAGTTTTTAGGTCAGAAGGCTCTTATAGGTGAAGAGAGAGGCCGAGGGGGTGCCTGGGAGGGCCCACACCACCCCCTGGCGCGGCCTGGCCTGGCCCGCGCCACCAGGTGGTGTGGCCACCCCAGGGCTCCTCTCTGTCTCGTATTCTGGCTCCTGGAGTCTTCGGGTGAAATAGGATTTTTGGCATATTTTCCGGGATTTTTCCTGATAGTTGATTTTCTGCACAAAAAGTAGACACCAAGGCAATTCTGCTGAAAACAGCGTTAGTTCGCATTAGTTGCATCCAAATCACACAAGTATAGAGGAGAAACAACAGCAAAAGTGTTCGGGAAAGTAGATACGTTTTGGACGTATCACATGCTCTTCATTGTTAGTAGATATCTTGGTCGAGTAGATGCTAGCAACTCCAAGAGGGAGTATTTATGCTCAATAGTGGGTTCATGCCTCTAGTAATCTGGGGAACTGATAGAAATCTCTAAGGTACTAGATGTGTTGTTGCTACTAGGGAGAAAACAGCAATCCTTTGTTCATAGACCAATCGTATTGTTTACTTTACACGCAATGTTAATGCAATTATCTGTTGCTTGCAACTTAATACTAGAGGGGGTTCGGATGATAACCTGAAGGTGGATTATTAGTCATAGATGTAGTTGGATTACGGTCTATGTATAATGTTGTAATGCCCAATCAAATCTCATAGGAGTCAAGATGATTAGTATATGCATGTATGCTTTCTCGATGTTTGTCAATTGCCCTGCTGTAATTTGTTCACCCAGCATGTCATCTATCTTAAGGAGAACCACCTCTAGTGAACTATGGACCCCAGTCTTTTCTTTTACCATCAATTTATAACTATTTACTATTTTCTGTTTACTTTCTGCAAGCTATTACTTTCTTCCACACAATACGTTTAATCCTTTGTTTTCAGCAAAACCGGTGAGATTGACAACCTCGCTGTAAGTTGGGGGCAAAGTTCTGTGGTTGTGTTGTGGAGGATTCCAAATTGGAAACAACACCTTAGAGGCGTTTCCTTGCTCCTACTGGTTCGATAACCTTGGCTTCATAACTGAGGGAAACTTACTGGTGTGCTCATCATACCTTTCTCTTGGGGTTCCCCAACGAGCTCGATATCAACCACGAGTCAGCAGCGCAAAACCCATCTAGGGTTCCTTCCCTCCGTCGGTGGTGCCATCGGTCCGTCCTGTCTCCGGTGGCCTTAGGGCCTTGCTGAAGGGAGTATGTCCCGAGAGGTAATAATAAGTTGTTATTATATGTATTCCAAGTATAGAATAGATGTTTATTTTGCATGCTATAATTGTATTAATTTGGAACCGTTAATACATGTGTGTTTAATAAACAAAAGGAAAGTTCCTAGTTATGCCTCTCTTATAAACTAGCTCGTTGATTAACAAGATGATCAAGGTTTCTTGATTATGGACATTGGAAGTTGTTAATAACGAGGTCACAACATTAGTGGAATGATGTGATAAACATTCATCTGAAGTATAGCATTACGATCAAAGTCATTGTGTTTATATTGCTATAACATCTAATGAAGTAATCCTAGTCCTTAGACCATGAGATCATGTTAATCACTAACACTAGAAAAGTATCTTGATAACATCAAACGTCACACTATGAAAGGGTGATTATAAAGGTAGGTTTAGTACTACGAAAGTTTTATGTAGAGGCGCATGGATCAAGAGTGGGATTTGTCCATCCCGATGACAGATAGATATACTCTGGGCCCTCTCGGTGATATCACATTGGTTAGCTTGCAAGCAAGTGATGGGATCACTAGAATGTTATATCACGGGAACAAGAAAAGAGTACATGTCGGTAACGAGATCAAACTAGGTATGGAGATACCGATGCTCAAATCTTGGACATATAATATATCACGAGACAAAGGGATTTAGTTACTAGCGTTAAAGGTTATCACGATTACAGAAGTCATCGTTCAATGTGTAGGAGTTAGTATCGATCTCCAGGTCCCAGTTCTGATTATTGATCTGAGAGGGGTCTCGATCATGTCTGCATTATTCACGAACCATAGGGTGACATACTTAAGGGACAACAACACCATTTGGAGCAAATATGTTTCAGACGAATGAATTTCAAAGTGCTAGAATTATTTCAATAGACATAAAAACTGTTTTGGGTGAAATTGCTGAAATTGGTTCTGCATGTAATATTGAAATGTTACAGGGGGTTTTATGTGAATGTTTGTTAATTAAAGTAATTAACAAAATTCTGAATAAAATTAATAAAAGAGTTTTATTAAATGAGAGAGCATTAAATTTGGAAACATTTAATGCATTTAAAGTGGAGACTTTAATAGAGAATGTGAAGAGGCAAATTTATGTGGAGGGAGTTACCACCACATGAATGGGGGAGGTGAGGGGTCACCTCCATGGGGCGCTGGCCATGGGAGGGGTACCCCCCTCCTCCTATAAAAGGCCCCCCCCTCTCACACATTCATACTTACACCTCCTCATGAAGGATCTCTCTCCCACTCTAGTATTTTTCCCATGGTCTCGGATTAGTGAGATACATGTTTCCGGCGGCATTTCATCTGGAAGGAGTTGCTGCTTCCGCTGCATCACTGAAGCAAGGAGGCGGAGGTTATTCGGTGGCTTGAACGTGTGTGTGAGGACGGATGCGCTGCTGATTTGCGGGGCTAGGACTTCCACACGATCTTGAGATCGGCAAGCGAACGACTACATCATCCACGAGTTCCATCTCATTAACAAAACATTATTGTCTTCGAGGGTATATTCTCTATGGATGTATATCCACCCGTTGCTTGTATCTAGTAGATAGATCTTGGTATATAATAGTTTCCATCGTAGGAAATTTTTGTTTTCTATGCTGCGAACCCTTCACTTGGAGACATGGCGGACCACGACCTCTCGCCGGCGAGAGGTCTCAGTGTTTTGTTTAGACTATTTTCAATGTTTTTTCAGGATGTTGAGGCGGCGGCTACGTCCTGGAGTCAGAATAAGGTTCTCCCCATCCTATCCTCGCTCCGGTAGTACGTCTAGCATCGACGGAGGGCGTGTGAAGTCGTGTGTTCGAAAGATCTCTTGGGATCTGGTCGTTTTTCATTTGTGTGTTTTGGGGTCAGTCTCTTCTGATCTATGTTGGTTATCTTCGGTGATGGTTGCTACTATGGTGCGCTGGTCCTTTGGGGCCTTAGCACGACGACTTCCTATCTGTCTACTACAACAAGTTCTACTATGACAAGCTTTGCCCGGCTCGGTGATGGAGGGGTGAGGACGGCGGCGCGCCTTCGGCTCGTGCCAGTGTTTGTAGTCGTCGCTAGGTGGCAATGTCCATTGCCCTATTTGTAATTTTTATTACTTTTTTTAGGGAAACAGCCGGACTTCGTCCTGCTGTGAGCTTTATTGATAATCAAATAATGGTTACATCCTCCAAAAGAGAGTTCATCAAAAAACCTAGGGGATCATCGTCCCAATTAAAATGATTACCATTTGTGAAACCAAATCTAGCTAACTGATGACCCACAAGTATAGGGGGTGTATCGCAGTATTTTCGATAAGTAAGAGTGTCGAACCCAACGACGATCAGAAGGTGCTGGCTAGTGGTATGGATCAGGAATTCTCTGCAAATACTTAGCAAACGGATTTTTAGGGGTTTTCGATAAAGCAAGTAAATAAAGTACGAGTAAATAAAAGACAATAGGAATAAATGCAGCAAGTGGCCCAATCCTTTATGCAGCAAAGGAGAAGCCGGTTGTATTTCTATAGATGACCAAACGTTATCGAGGACACATGGGAAGCCTGTCAAGTGCTTTCGCTTCATATAGTCGATTAATCTTCTCTAGCTTGCTAAGTGTTGTGTGGGTCAACCTGTGCTAATGTACCGTCCCATCCAAGACTTAATACATACTTGTGATTAAACCCCCTTGCAAACATCCGTAAGTACAAGAAAATAATTAAGGTAGAAACCTAACCACAGCTTTAAACTCTAAGACCCTTACGTCCCTTGTGCAATGGTTTCCTAACGGGGTTCAGGTTTCTGTCACTCCGGCAACCCCTACGATTAGTAGCCAAATACACAATGCATTCCCCTAGGCCCATATAGGTGAAGTGTCATGTAGTCGACGTTCACATGACACCACTAGAAGAAGTACACCACAACTTAAATAACAATCTATTGAATCTTTCTCAACGCAACTCCACTACTAACAACAAGACTTCTCCCATGTCCTCAAGCACAAAACGAACTACTCACAAGACATCATATGGATCATGATCAGAGATGGAATAATGATGTATAACAATCTGAACATAAACAATAATTCAATGGTTCACTCAATAGAATCAACTACAAAGAGTAATCAACACCGGGAAAGTTTCCCCTATGAACTATAGCAAGATTCAACGCAATTGTTACAGCAATATGGAGATGGTGATGAGGGTGCTGATGGTGATGATGGTGGTGGTGATGATGATGATGATCCCGATGAAGTCCAGCTTGATGGTAGTGTTGATGGCGACGATCTCCCCTCTCCGGGAAGGAATTCCCCCGGCAGAAATCTATCTGCCGGAGAGATCTTTCTCCCTCGGTGTTTTCCGCCCCGTAGAGGCGGCGGAATCTTTCTGTGGTCACTCCCCGAGTCTTAGGGTTTCGGGAGGTTGATATACGCCATAGGGGAGAGGCTGGAGTGGGCCAGGGCGGCCACACCACTCCCTGGCGCGGCCTAGGCTTGCCCACGCCATGGGGTGGTGTGGGCCCCCTGTGGCCCACCTCCACTCCATCTTCTGGCATCCCGAGTCTTCTGGAAAAATAGAATTTTCCATATATTTTCCCGCATTTTTTGATCTTCGTGAATTTCGCCTCCAAACAGCACATTTTCCATCAGAATCCTAACTGCAGCGGTCCATGCTCCAAAAGTCATCAACCATGCAAAAATAGATGAAATAACATAAGTATCACCTCTCAATACGAAATATATCAATGAATAATAGTGAATTAAGACATAGAATAGTGATGCAAAATGGACGTATCAACTCCCCCCAAGCTTAGACTTCGCTTGTCTCCAAGCGAAACTGAGCTCAATAAACATGACCTCAGGTTTATGGAGTGAAGAGTCAATAAAAGAATACGGACAAGAAGCATCACATTTACCAAAAGCATAAATCATAATAGAAGACAACTCACTATTATATAACTCAACTTGCAATGAGTAAAGGAAACACGATAAAGATACATAGAGTAAATCATAATTGGTAATGGCAAACTTAGCTCTTGGTCGAAGAATAGTTGATAATTTGCTGGAGTTCACAAATAGCTAGTTTTCAATGAAAGCTTTCAAAGTAGTAATCATCAAGATAAGAGCAATGTGCAAAACAAGGAACATAAGAACATGATTGAATAAATCAACATATGAATGAATGAAACACATCAACTCAAAAATACTTGCTGAGATAGAAGGGAATAGGTTTACTGACTCAACTACAAAGTAAAAGAAAGGCCCTTCGCAGAGGGAAGCAGGGATTGCAAGTCTCATAAAGAGCTCCCAAAAATTATGATACTTACTAGCTTTCAGCTCTCATTGCCCCTATCATAGGCATCTTTTGGTGGTTAAGGTTAAAGTGACACAACTAAGAGGATATGCTTGACAAGTTATAAGTTGAAATCTCAAGCCCCTTACTTATGAGTACCGATCCTCATGCTACTCAACTTCAGTCACGAGCAAGCTCTTGTCATTGTAAATACATGTGTATCATTGAGAACCGCCAACGGGGTACCCCTGGCACATGACACATGAGCTATCCCATAATCAAAATGACAAGGCAAGCAGACAGTGAGTATCTCAACGATCTTTTTATTTGCTATTTGCATAGGTTTTTATTGAGGATGCTTCATAGAATGCTCACTATAGTTATGCTGCAAGTTTCCACCATGATTAGGCATGGCTTAGGCTAGCGGCCCAGGCGTTTCTCTAACACACATATAAACTCCATGATCTTACAAGTTCCACTTTTATTTCACACCGCCGGGATCCATAAGCAAAAGAACATGATATCAACTAGGTACAAGTACCAATGAAGTGTTGAAAGCGGTCCCCATGATACATGGTTCGGCTAACTTCAACTCATAAAACGCAAGCATATACGCAACAAAGAAGGACCCAATGGTTCAAGTTTATTAAATGCAAGAAAGTAAAGTGTGCCGTCAAGTTCGTGAGAGCTTTAATCACTAATTTTCACATAACAAGTTTAATTTGGGAGGTAGATAAAACAAGAATTTACTTGGAATAGCAATAATGCTACTAGGTAGGTATGGTGGACACAAATGGCAAAGGTTTTGGTTTAAAGGAGGTGGATGCACGAGAAGAATTCCCTCTCAGTACAAGTTTTTGGCTAGCAAGGCTGGGTAGCAAGTATAAGAGTTGAAGGAAACAAACAAACATACAGTTGATAAATACAAACATGCAATGTTCCTTGGAAGCACCAAAGATCTTAACTAGAGAATACTAAACTTATGAGCAAATCAAGAAAGAAAGATGATGAAATTATTTTCCTCTAGAGTACTTCTATCTTTTTATTTTCAACTCTCAAAAAGGGTGTTGCTACTGACCGAGCCAGGTTTTCCAAAACCAACTGAATTAACTCAATGATCCCAAAGTGCTACCAATACTAACAACAAGATCAATCATATAACCACGAATTGAAAACTATCATAAGCTATGCAAAAGAGTGAATGATAGAACTTCTCATTAGTACTCCATAATGGAAACTCACACCAAGGGATACAAATCTAACGAGAGAGGGGACACTTCCATAATGCAAACCATACTACAAAATAACTCCTCTATTCATGATATGACTCTACTAACAAGGTAAAAAGATAGAAGATAGTGATATGATACCGCGTCACTCCCCCAAGCCTGGAACAAACCAAGGGGATGCCAAACCTGATGATGAATTACTCCTTAGGTGGTGGTGGTATCTTCTCATCTTCGTCTGTCTTCCAGGGTAAAGGCTTCCCATCAACAAAGGACATCGTGGTTTCCAACATCCTGAAAATTGCAGCAGCACTTATGCGTTTAAATCTAGCCTCATACTCACAGTTTTGATTTTGAACGTCATAGAACTGTGCTTGCAGTTTGTTGGTTGTTTGGCGGAGTGAAAATACTTCATCTTTGAGTTCAGAAGTCTCCTTTTGGTGCTCGGCGATGAGTTCGGAACAAATCTTGTGGATGATGTCCACTTCGCGCTCCGCCATCTTCCTGTACCTAAAGACTTGTTGCTCCAATGCTTCCATCCTGTCCTCCAGATTTCCTTCACCTTTAGGGCCTTGAACCTCCTTAATCCGGACCTCCCCACCTTCGAGCAACAACTCCTTGGGATGAATCTTCAATTCTCTCATATATGGGTTGATGATATCTTCTAAGGGATCTCCCTTGGATGTTCCAGGGGAAGACATTGTGGCTCCAAATCTGAGATTACACCTGGCAGAAACAGATCGAAACAAAAACACAACGAAAACACGATATACGAACCTCGGAAGATCCGGGGGGTTATATATTACGAAGTTTCATATCAAAAGGAAGGTACTGGGAGAAAACGGGTCGGAGACGGAGTCCTGGGTGGCCTCACCACCTGGTGGCGCGGCCAGGGGTGGGCCCGTGCCATGGGGTGGTGTGGGCCACCCTGGCTCCTGTTCCGTCCCTTTTTCGCTTCATAGCTTTCCTTATTGACTGAAAACTGCAAAAATATAGTTGGATTGTATTTTCGCGGAACTTTTCTTACCAGAACTGTTACCTAGTTGGAAACGGACTCTGCAGGTCTCTGAATTTGGTATTGAGTGGATCCTTCCGGAGTCGTCACTTTAATATCATCGATATCTTCATCTTCATATACTTATTACTCGAGTCATAAAACCTTTCTCTTCCTTGTTACACCATTATCTCCACTTGCTGGAAATTTCTTTCACACAAAACTTCACACAGTTCTTATTAGCAACATTAGTATAAGTGAAGTGATAAAACCTTTTGAGTCCAACTTAGACTGAAAACCATCAAAACAAAAGTTACTGTAGCAACTCCTTTTGAAAACCCAAAAAGAATTCAAAAAGGAAATCGAATAAAGAAGCAAATGCAAGATTGGCAAAATCTGTCAAAACAGACCAGCAGGTAAAGATCAATTTTTTCGAAAATCTTATGTTGCTCAAATAAAAAAGTGCAAAACTAAGGAAAGTTAAATAACAACCTGGGGCAGAAGCACAAAAAAATACAGCTCAATCCGATATACATAGATCTCTCACGAATTTTTACGCTGAAGCACAAAAATCTGTTTCGGGACAGCAACTTCCATAAATCTTACTTCTCTCTCATTAGAGGTTGATCTTGACACAAAAACCAAACAAAACGGATAAAGAGCGGTTATTACCGAAGCAATAACTTCCAAGACTCAAAGAAACAAAAACAAACTGAAAGCAAAAGCAAATTGGGTTGTCTCCCATAAAGCTCTTTCTTTATAGCCATTAAGATGGGTATGATAATTTTGAAGAAGCTCTCATAGAGATATGATTTGAAGTGAAAGAGAGAATTAAGAAGCAAAAACACACGCACATTTAAGTCTAACCCACTTCCTATGCAAGGGAATTTTGTAAACAAACAAGTTATTGGAACCAAAGGTAACTTGCATAAGAAGGCAAAAGAAGTGCAACATAAAAACTTTCAGCATAAAACGAGGAAACTTGATATTTTTGAGATGCACAAGAACACTTTTCCCTCTCTCATAATAGCTTTCAGTATCATGCATAAACTTAACAATATATTTTTGAGATGCACAAGGACTATCATAGCAATAATCACTTATTCTAACAGAAAACACAGGAATACTAGCTCTCATAACACTACTATGCGAAACAATATTAGAGGTATCCTTACAAAGGATAGTGTGTCCCTCTTTTTCATATTTAGCAACAAAGTCTTTCACATTTGCTACAATAGGTTTATCAATCATTTGTTTATCAGGTTCAGCAACCCTACTCATACTTTCATTAGCCATACTAGCTATCATAGAATGCTCCTTTACCTTAACTGGGAAAGACATTTTCTCAATATAAGGTTTAGGTAAAACATGACTAGCAGTATAAACTTCAGTATTTCTTGCAGGAACACTCTTAGCAATATCTTTATAAGGTTTATGATACTTATTCCACTTCTTTTTAGGCACTTCAATATAAGAAGCAAAAGCCTTAAAATAAGAAGCAATAGTTTGAGAGTTTAGACCATAAGCATTTTTAATATTTTGAAAGTCGTCAGTTCCCATAAAAGATTCAATGCATTCATAATCATAATTTATACCTGACTTTCTACCTTTGTCATTTTCCCAAGCTCCAGCATTGTCTAGAATACGGTCTAGAAGGTCCCATTTAACTTCTTCCATGCGAGTGAATGATTCAGCACAAGAAGCATCCAATAAATCCTTGTCATGTAGAAGGAGCCTTGCATAAAAGTTATTGATAATAATATTGTTGGGGAGCTCATGAATAGGACATTTGAGCATTAGTAACTTCAATCTCCCCCAAGCTTGAGCAATACTCTCTCCATCAAGAGGCCAAAAGTTGTATATTTAATTCCGATCTTTATGAATTTCACTAGGAGGATAAAACTTTGAATAAAAGAGAGGCACTATTTCCTCCCATTCCAGAGCTTGACCATTCTTCAGCAGCTTATACCATTCCTCAGCTCTTCCTTTCAATGATAATGAGAATAACTTATTCTTAACTTGATCTGTAGTAATACCTGCATACTTGAATAACTCGCATAATTCGTGTATAAAGAGTAAATGATCACCGAGATGGACAGTTCCATCCACAACATAGTAGTTATCCATAACACGATCAATAATTCTTGTAGGTATTTTGAAAACATCTTTTTCAGCAGGTGATGGCTTATCTACTACCTTAGAAGTGGTAGTAGCATTACCAAATAAGAAACTCAACGAATTATCCATAACGAAAATAAAGCAACTAGCAGAAGTAAACAATACTCACAGTAGAAGTTTCCTTTACCAGTTCTACTCTCCAATAGCGCTTCACTCCCCGGCAACGACGCCAGAAAATAGTCTTGATGACCCACAAGTATAGGGGGTGCACCGCAGTATTTTCGATAAGTAAGAGTGTCGAACCCAACGAGGAGCAGAAGGTGCTGGCTAGTGGTATGGATCAGAAATTCTCTGCAAATACTTAGCAAACGGATTTTTAGGGGTTTTTGATAAAGCAAGTAAACAAAGTACGAGTAAATAAAAGACAGTAGGAATAAATGCAGCAAGTGGCCCAATCCTTTATGCAGCAAAGGACAATCCGGTTGTATTTCTATAGATGACCAAACATTCTCGGGGACACATGGGAAGAATGTCAAGTGCTTTTGCTTCATATAGTCGATTAATCTTCTCTAGCTTGCTAAGTGTTGTGTGGGTGAACATGTGCTAATGTACCGTCCCATCCAAGAATTAATACATACTTGTGATTAAACCCCCTTACAAACATCCGTAAGTACAAGAAAGTAATTAAGGTAGAAACCTAACCACAGCTTTAAACTCTAAGACCCTTACGTCCCTTGTGCAATGGTTTCCTAACGGGGTTCAGGTTTCTGTCACTCCGGCAACCCCTACGATTAGTAGCCAAATACACAATGCATTCCCCTAGGCCCATATAGGTGAAGTGTCATGTAGTCGACGTTCACATGACACCACTAGAAGAAGTACACCACAACTTAAATAACAATCTATTGAATCTTTCTCAACGCAACTCCACTACTAACAACAAGACTTCTCCCATGTCCTCAAGCATAAAACGAACTACTCACAAGACATGATATGGATCATGATCAGAGATGGAATAATGATGTATAACAATCTGAACATAAACAATAATTCAATGGTTCACTCAATAGCATCAACTACAAAGAGTAATCAACACCGGGAAAGTTTCCCCTATGAACTATAGCAAGATTCAACGCAATTGTTACAGCAATATGGAGATGGTGCTGATGGTGATGATGGTTGTGATGATGATGATGATGATCCCAATGAAGTCCAGCTTGATGGTGGTGTTGATGGCGACGATCTCCCCTCTCCGGGAAGGAATTCCTCCGGCAGAAATCTGTCTGCCGGAGAGATCTTTCTCTTTCGGTGTTTTCCGCCCCGCAGAGGCGGCGGAATCTTTCTGTGGTCGCTCCCCGAGTCTTAATGTTTCGGGAGGTTGATATACGCCAGAGGGGAGAGGCTGGAGTGGGCCAGGACGGCCACACCACTCCCTGGCGCGGCCTAGGCTTGCCCGCGCCATGGGGTGGTGTGGGCCCCCTGTGGCCCACCTCCACTCCATCTTTTGGCATCCCGAGTCTTCTGGAAAAATAGAATTTTCCGTATATTTTTCTGGATTTTCTGATCTTCGCGAATTTTGCCTCCAAACAACACCTTTTCCATCAGAATCCTGACTGCAGCGGTCCATGCTCCAAAAGTCATCAATCTTGCAAAAATAAATAAAATAACATAAGTATCCCCTCTCAATACGAAATATATCAATAAATAATGGTGAATTAAGACATAGAATAATGATGCAAAATTGACGTATCACTAACTCATCAGCTACTTTATTTGTTTCCCTCTTACAATGATTAAAAGAAACATTACTAATTAAAGTGGCCAAATCTACTCATTCCGCAAAAATCGCCGACTCTTGACTCCACCATCGCTCGACACCTGAGCATGCCTCGATTGTTTCAGACGAGTCGGATTCAGCGATGATACGATTACATCCAATTCGCCTAGCAAGAACCAGACCCTCCCTCATAGCAATCACTTCAACCATCGACACTGTAGCCACATTACGAATGAAAGTAGTCAAAGCTGCGATAAAACGATCTTGATAATCTCGAAGTACAGCTCCTGCCGCACCTGCACACAAGTCTGCATGGCACGAAAATTTGGTGAGGTTAAGGCCTGATCCATTTTTCACGTTGTATATTTGTGTGTACTCCCGAAGCTTTAGCCGCATTAGCAGTATATGTATGAGGACCTCCTCTCCTGTTGATGATTATTAATAAATCGATGGAATTTTGAAAAAAAGAAGTAATAAAATATTGAGCCTTTATGTACACGTAGGTAAGTCATACACTTATTTTCTATTCGAACCTTGCAACTAATTACTCTCTCCGATCCAAATAATTGACTTCGATTTGGCTAGATTTGGATGTATCTAGCACTAAAACATGTGTAGATATATTTAAATCTATATAAATCTGAGTCAATTAATTTAAATCGGAGGGAGTATATTTTTTATCTCGGATATTCCGGGAGAAGAGTAGATTAGGAACAATGTATAGGGCTTTTGAACAAAGTTCACCTCAAAATCTAGTGAAACACGATAAGTGCCCAATTATCTAACCGACTAGTGGGTTCCACGGTTCATGACCCCGCATGTTAGCAGCACATCAACACCCAAGTAAACCAAATCACAGTATCTCTCTCCATTTGCCAGAACTACAGTACAGAGGCCCATTCCGCCTTCTCTCTCCCCCCCTTTCCGACGAGGCGACCTGCCCTTGCCCCTTTCCCCTCTTGCTCACCTTCCTCGCCATGGCGTTCTTCTCCCACCACCATCTCCAGCAGCCCCACCCCGCGGCGCCGCCGCCACCGCAGCAGCAGCAGCAGCCGGCGCCTCTTTCCTTCAGGTGCTCCATCTCAATTCCGTGTCCTGCCCTTTCTCCATTTTTTTCTAAAGGTAAAGTATCGCTCTAAAATCCCCTTCCTAATGCCGAAACATTTTTTAGCAGGAACGCGCTGCCAGTGCCGGTCGATGGACAGATCCCGGCGCCTTACGCCTTCTTCAACCCGCCGCCCGCCTTCCCGGATCAGGCCGGGCAGCCACAGCGTAAGGCTTTTCCTCCGCGAATCTCCTCTTCGCCTTTCAAAATTCTGCTGCGATAGGCGCTGATTTTTTTCTAGGTATTTTGCTCTGTTCTGTGTAGTGGTGGACGCGGCGGGGCTGACGGCCGCGGCGGGTATGGGGTGGAGGCAGCCGAGGGAGCAGGAGCTGCTGGGGGAGAACTCCCAGATGTCGTCTATCGATTTCCTGCAGACGGGTTCGGCGGTGTCGACGGGCCTGGCCCTCTCCCTGGAGGACCGGCGCCACGGCGGCGGCGGTAGCGGGGCCGGGAACTCTTCTGGCGATTCGCCTTTGCTCCTGCTGCCGATGCTTGACGACGATCTCTCCCGTGAGGTCCAGCGGCTCGATGCTGATATGGACCGATTCATCAGGGCCCAGGTCACGTGCTTTACAACCTGTTTTTTTTTTCGATTTATTTACTACTACTGCAACAGTAGGTGCATTTGACTATTTGAGTTGTGCAATCAGGTGATGAGGTTTTGTCAGGCAATTAGTGAAGCGTTGATGTATATAGTTTGTGCGAGTGAAGGATGCGCATAGATAGTCTCTTCGCTTCACTTCCTCTAATGTTAGAGGTTTCTTGCTTTGTCATGAAGAAATGCAGCAGCTCCTGATGAGGGGTGGATCTCATAGCGAACGAGCATCATATGTCATTATAGTAAAACTTTGTGAATCTTAAACATAAAAGGGTGAAGATTACATATGATAAAATTGGGTATGTATCACTGGTACCACCCCAAATCTTATGTTCAATTAAATACCACCAATATCTCAAACTGGTCTTCCTTTTGCCACTCTGCTCTGTCCCGTTACACCCACGTACTGTACCACCACCTGAACCCCAGTTAAACATTGGAATTCCCAAATGAAATCTGTGACACCTAACTGCGGTAAGTACGCCATCTCCTGTCCGTGCCTTCAGATCGATCCACAGGAACGTAAGAAGCCCCGATACCTTTTTTTAAAACTGGAAACCCCCCGATACCTGAGTAAACCAGAAGTGTTCATCTTAATATATAATCTGACTGAACAAAGGAAATGGGGCACACCAGGGTACAGGCGGCTAGAGGAGGCAACTGAAGCTGTGCATCCAAAGCTCCATGTCAGAGGCGGCATCTGCTGCTGGTAGATCTTCTGCAGGCGTTGCTAGTGCTCTCATCATTGACAAGAGGGTGGGAGTACACCAGAAAGTGAAGTGGGAGTTTTGGGTGGTATACTGATACTTAATTGAACCATGTGATTCGGCTTGTATATACCAATACTAGGCAGGTTTGGGTGGCTTCTGATTACTTATTTACTTCTAACAGCTACCTGGGTGTAGCTTAGAAGCTCTTTTGACGTTTCTTCTCGTAAAAACGATTTCATGTTTCTCCCTTGCATATTTTTTCTCAACGTTACCCGCTTCTAAATATTTCAACGACCGATCTAACCATGCCGACCTTTGTGGTTGTCACGTATTTCCTTCTGCCAGTAGGTAGGTGAATGCTACAGCCCAACGTAACATCTGGTAAACTGTACTACAGCCTACAGGAATCCTTGATGATAAAACTTGTGAATCCACTTATTTCCTGCTGCATTCTTAATTTCTTATATGCTTGTGCCCAGTTCAAGCTTTTCAATGTCTTGGCCAGAGAGGAACGGACACAATGTTCTGTAGCGAGATTTGGTCTCATGGAAACTTTGGTGATTGCCGCTAGTTCAGATTTTGCCCTTGCCTCTTAATTACCACTTATTCTTTAAGATCTATGCCAGTTCTGTAACTTCTGTTAGGTGGATACTGAAGAAGTTCCCTTATTTTTATGCCCCCAATCTAGCATCCACTTTACCTCATTGCTTGTGGACCAGATCAAACCTGATGCCTAGTTAATGTGCAGCCTTCTAATAGACGTGGCCCAGTGATGAAGTTCTTGGATGTTGGTAACATGATCCAAGGGCCCAAAATTCACTGAACCGCAGCCCTGCACCGCCATGAGGGAGGGGTCTACGCATGTGTAACCACTACTTGGGCTTTCATCGCTTTGCCGAAAAGGATCACCTGATAGTTACTATGTTTGGACCTCCAAGCATTATATGCGTACAATCCATAATAACTTTTCAGTGTGGGGCTAACCCACCACCGCCAGTATGCGCGTGTGAACTTGAGCTGCTAGCCTACACAAATGTGAAGGAGCATTATAGTATGAAATTTGACCAGACATAGGTACAGTTTACTGTACTCTCTTTGCTCAAAGATTAAAAACACACATGTCCATTTGATGAAATTGCTATTGGTCCAGGTCTTCTGTGTATACTAGTCATGTTAGCTCTCTTACTCTCTCGTTTTCAGTAGATAAACAAAATTGAGTTATTATGCTCGATTTGCTTCCTTCAACATTAGTCTGACATACTAAACAATCTACGAAGTACATCATTTCATCAGTATTCAGTTTTTCGGCTTATATAAAAAGCATTCTTATCGAGTTAATTAATGCAATCATTGCTAGTAATATTTACTCAGTGCTGGCTTTTATTTTTCTACCACATGATATATCTCATAATCAAAGTGGAGGGAAAAAGAGAAAAAAATGGGTTATGGTATGGGATATATTTTTTGTAAACCAAACAAAGAAGAGAATCTTTTGTTGCATGTGCTCAGTTGAGATGTCAACTTTCTACGGACAACAACACGATCAAAGGCAAAATAAAGTGTCCGCCGTTCTGGCCTGTAAGCTATAAGTTAGGATCACACCCAGCGAATTAATTAAATAATACTTGCATACATTCATTCATGACTTGGTAATAAGAAATCTTTCCAGCTCTTCAAAAGAAGCGAGAGACAGTGAAGGTGCTAGTGGATCATTAAAAGAAAAGATACACTTGACAAAGAAGAAAGTATTCCCGCCATTAACACAGTATACATTAAAACCTATCAGCCAGAATTATTTCCAATTAGGACTATGCATGGATGGTTTTGGGTTGAACCTCCGTATTCAACACCCTTCAAGATATTTTTATTTTCTAACAGAATTTTTTTTAACTGGCAGAATGAGCGCCTGAGGCAGTCTATATTGGAGAAAGTTCAGGCTAAGCAGTTTGAAGCGCTGGCCTCTGTTGAAGACAAGATCCTCCGAAAAATACGGGATAAAGAGTCAGAAGTGCAGAACATTAACAAAAGGAACTCTGAACTTGAGGAGCAGATTAGACAAATGGCAGGTGAAGTTGGTGCGTGGCAGCAAAGGGCCAAGTACAATGAGAGCATGATCAGCGCACTCAAGTACAACCTGGAACAGGTATGTGCCCACCAAAGCAAGGACTTCAAAGAAGGCTGCGGCGACAGCGAGGTAGATGATACCGCCTCCTGTTGCAACGGTGGTGCCGTCAATTTGCAACTGATGCCGAAGGAGAGTAACCATTCCAAGGATTCGACGGCATGTAGGGTCTGTAAATCAAGTGAGGCGTGCATGCTCTTGCTGCCCTGCCGGCATCTTTGCCTATGCAAAGAGTGCGAGAGCAAGCTGAGCTTCTGCCCCTTGTGCCAGTCCTCCAAGATACTTGGTATGGAGATATATATGTAATGTACAATATAATTTATGTACCACTTGAAGTATCTTTCGAGATACTGCTGTACTTAGACATCAATGTATTGTCAAACTGTAGAACCTATTGATCACTCTGAGATCTGATTTGCTCTACCATTTATGGTCGATCTACTGCAGCGAATTTCTATTTAGAAGTACTTACAAGGTTTGAAATTCAGAGACTTGTTCAGTAGTCATTTATTGTGTGACAAATTTGTTCCCCTGGGCATAATTTGTGAAAATTATTTGACGTCGCATGCTTGGGGCGTCATGTATGGCTGATTATGCTTATGTATATGGCCTTGATCGCACAAAACTAAAGTTGGGGTAGGGTGTGCGTCGTGTGTTTATAGGGGTGAGTGTATGTACGTATTTGTACTGTGTTTCTTAAAAAAGAAAAAACTAAAGTTGTAAAAAAAAGACTAAAGAATGTTATCAGCGTTGTGGAACTTTTCTTTTTTCACAGTACATTCGAACACGGATCACTATTGGGCTAACTACGGACTCTTATCAAGTCGCGTTTTCTTAGTGCTGCTTGTACTTTTATGCACAGTTTATCTATCCCAAAAGAAGGACAGCTGTTCTCCGGCTTTCTCATTGAAATAAAACTTATTCAAGAGCCGTTGCAACTTCTAAACTGCTCTCTAGAATAGTTGGTGAATGTCTTCAACATTCTAAACAGAACAGCTTTGTTTGTATTATTCCAGCTCTTTTATTGTTGTTGTACTGAATCGGAGTATATTATTCCAGTTGGATATTGTCTTGATCTACTCCGATCCAAATTAATATTCTCAGATTTGTCTAGATTCGGATGTATCTAGCACTAAAACTTGACTAGATACATTCGAATCAATATGAATCGGAGGGAGTAAATCTTTCTTCTATGGAAGGTCCGGCAGAATTGTAGTTAGCTTCTTTTAAATATGCTCATTCTTTTATTCCCTCTGGTCCATATTAATATCATCAACTTTGTCTAGATATGATGCATCTAGTCCGAATAATTAACTAGATATATGATCTAGATAAAGTTGAGGCCATTAGAGCATCTCCACTCGCAACCCCCAATTTAACCCCGGCGTAAGACCATATGGGGGCCGTTGGCGCAAGAACCGGCTATGTGGGGAGCCGGTCTCCAGCCGTAACCCCCGAATTAGAAATTCGAATTTCGAACAAGAAAAAATACGGCGGGTAGAACGGCCGATCACCGATCGCATAGCCGAACATAAATAGTCTGGGCGTTTAACTGTTACAAAACAAAGTCTCGACGATTCCATTATCGCAAATCGCTGCAAATCATCATAGTCTAGCGATTAAAAGAAGCCGCGCCGACATCACAAAGCATAGCGGCGCATCAGACGGCGGCGTTGACATCGACGACCGGCGGGGGAGTGCCTATCGCCGGTGCGCTCGCAGGTGCTGGGGTAGTGGATGCCGCAGGTGCTGGTGAAGTGGATGCCGGTGGACCTCGGACATCGTACAGGATCGCGGTGCGCTGGGCCTCCCACCACGCCCACACGTCAGCGTCCATGTCCCTGGTGTCGACCATGAGGATCGACAGGTCCTCCCTCCTCTTCTTTGCGGACACATTGGCCCTGATCAGCTCGAGCTTGGCATCCTGCCTCTCGATGACCGACGCCCACCTAGCCGCGACAACCTGCTCCATCTTGGCTGCCTGCTCCGCCCTCTCGGCAACGTGCGAGGCGGCATCCGCCATGCAGGCCATGATCGAGTTGTGCACCTTCTCGATGGCCGGCGTGGCATCCCTCGCCGCCTTGGCCTTCTTCTGCCCGATCGGACGGCCTCCCGAGGAGAGAGCTGGCGGCGCGTCGGGGTCGTACTTGCCCTTGGCGAGCGCCGTGCGCGTCTCGGTCCAGTTGTTGCACATCTCGATTCTTGGTGGTGGGCATACCACCATGGAAGAGGGGACGGCGGAGAGCAGGAGAGGCGGCTAGGTTGAAGCTAGCGTTGAGGTCGACGACGCTGAAGGCATTGGGGTTGAAACTGTCGGCCGCGTCAAGTGGCCCGCACGTCGAGAAGCGAGATAGCTTGGCTGTACCTTGGCTGTCCTGGGACATCGGCCTAGCCTGGGTTGTTGCCGAAGACAGCGATGGCGACGAGACGCTCCCGTGGCTCCCCCACGCGTGCGGGGGAAAGCTCGGCATGCCCGCCATGCCCGCCATGTGGGTGGCTCTCTGCGCCATGAGTACCTCCGCGGCCAGAGCCTCCGAGGCCCGCCTCTTCCTCGCCCTGAGCTCTCTCTACCGACGGCTGGCGTTCTCGACCTGCCGGCGCTGCAGGTCGAACGCCCACTCCGTGTTCATCATCCCCTCTGGCCGCTCCTTCTTCGGCTTGCCCCTCTTCTTCGCCGGCGGCGCTGCTGCCGTCGCGCGGGGAGCGGCGTACTTCTTCAGCGGCATGATGGCACGATCTGTTCTTTGCTGGGAAATGGCGGGAGGGGAGAGGGGAGATAGGGGCTAATTTTGGAGGGAACCGACGCTAATTTTGGTGGAAAAAGGAAATATTTTCAACTAGGTCGCCGACAAGGCTGGCCCGCCGAACTTTTCCCTGTCCGCCGGTGCCCCCGCTAGCCTCCCTTGGAATTGGATTTCGACCGGGCACGCTGGGTAAATTGAGCGCGCACGCCGATGCCAAAACTAAAATGGAGGACATGGCTAGGGCCAAAAATTAACGTCGACGGCCCTCAAAGGCCTTTAGAGGACCTTTGAGGACCACGAGTGGAGATGCTCTTAATATGAACCGGAGGGAGTAGGTAGAGTGAGCATGTCCTAGGATGAAAGTGCAACACAGAAACAACCCATAGTTCAGATGGATATTGTTTTGACCCGATCATCCGAACCGTTCTGAAAGTAATGGCAGAATTGCATAGCTTTTTTCCTTCTAATTTTGCTTATTATTTTAAGTAGTGCGAGCATGAAGGTGCAACATGGAAGCAACCTATAGCTAGTTATTATATGCTAAATCATAGTTCTGCACTTACGATTGGTTGCCGTACACGCATAGCATGCGTTGGATTGGATCTCGGCGGAAGATTACGGCGATTATGATTGGTTGTTAGCCAAAAGCCACAAACGCTTATCTTTCAAGGCCAGCAAATCAATTGATCAGTTGGCGTTCCCTCAAAAAAAAAAAGATCAGTTGACGCCTGTTTGTACGGTCATCTCCTGGCTTGATAACCGGCACTAGGAAATGCTAGCCACACATTTGCCATGGTTTGATACTAGGGCTCTTTGGTTCAAAGGAATTTTAAGAGGAACTTTGGAGCAGTATATTCCTTGGTAGTTTTTCTTATATAGCTTGCTTGTTTTGTAGGATCGGAGACCATATGACTTTTTCCTAGTATAATAATTTATTTTAAATGCAATTCAATAGGAAGATTCCCCTTAGGTCTAACCTCGTACTATTTTTTTCTTGTTTAAATGACAACTCTACCATCCACTTGTGTTTTTGACTCATGTAGGATTCATAAAGACATGTCATTCCAATTTTCTGGTCTTATGTGAACCAAAGATGCCCTACTATCTAGCATTTTCCTCCTCGAATGCGTTTCCTAACGAAATAAACCACAACCTCCGATCCAATTTAATTGTCGCAAGTTTAGGCAAGGTTTTGCCTAAACCTTGCTTAAACTTGTGATAATTAAAATGGATCGGAGGGGGTACATCTTTTTCTTGAGGATCCACTTAGAATTTGCCGCTGTTCTCAAATGTCACTAAAAAAATCCAGGTTCCAAATATGCATTGAAATTCTGGATGGGATATGGATTTACCACTTTCCGTTAGTAGACCCTCAAGTATCTTTTGAAAAGATTATTTGCCCAGTCATATCTTGTGATGATTTAGCCCTGATTTTAAATTAAATTTTATTCCATTTTGGCACAAAATTTCAACATGAAAATAACACAAAATTTAGCCTTAGGATGTGCTAATTTTAGGGCTTGCACATGGTCAACGCCTGGCGAAGTGATGGAATTTGGCATATTTATATGTGGTGTAAATTTCAGTAGTGGTATAATTGGAATATGGATATTTTGAGTGATATTTGGACAGAGCCGGTCCTGAGATTCTGGGGGCCCGGGGCGAGACTAATTCTTGGGCCCTTAGTGCCCTTAATATATATCTTAATAATGAAATTATATGCCTAAAACAATCGTATGTTATCAATAACACTTAAATATATACAAAAGTAGTATACATTTAGACATATTACCTTATAATTTTCTTCAAGCATTTATCGATGCAAAGTCTGTTATGATAAGGTTGATGTCATCTAATAATTACTTCGATGCACAATGTTGTGAAACCATTTGAACTTTGTTGAGTCAATGTTGATCTCAAATATTTCTTCAACAATTTCAATTTTAAAATGCTTCTTTTACCCGATGTGATAGTCACATACACAATAAGTAAGATGTGATAAGTAATGGCGATAGCAATCAACTTCTCTGACATGCTCGTAAATCTTCATAGCAGACATTACGCCATCTAACAAGGTGAATTTCATCATCTTTTATTCAGAAATATGATCACATACCTCAACATTAGATGGAGTATTTAACTTAAAACGCATTCTCAACTGTGTGGTATATTCGCTTGATCGGGGCTTGGAAATTGAAATCAGCGAGATGAAAAATCGATGAACTGACGATGAGAAATCAAAATTAGGAAAAATTTAGGAGAACATGAGAACTCTAAATCGCGATGTCATAAACTGTTACAGTGAGACTAGGATATCACGGCCTGATCCTGTCGACTGATCGTTGTGTCGACAACGAAAAGTGAAGAATGCCCTGGCGCCTGGTGGTCTGGCCCTGCGCGCCGCACGCGTTCGTCGGTGGCGGCCGACTATGGCGGCCCTGCGCTGTCGAGTAGACGAGGAGAAACAATACTTTGGGAAACCTGGACGCAAGATGCAAATCCATCGATCAGTTATTTTTCCCGTGCATGCCACCGTCATTTTTTCCTGCGTGTCCTACTCTTCCTTGTACATGGCCCATTAGGCCTTTTTCCCTATCGCTAGCATGTCATACGTGATACGTATTAGGTCAGGTAATAATACAACTACTAGTACTAATTAAAATCTAGGGTGGGGCCCTTGGATTCTTGGGGCCCTGGGCGGCTGCATACCCTGCCCACCCCAGGGCCGGTCCTGTATTTGGGTATATATATAATATCCCCCGTATTCTCTTACATATTTTTTCTTTCTCCCCTATTTGTGTTTCTCTTCTGTTCCTATGCATGATAAAGAGAGTTACATTTCATTTGTGTATCATAGAAGAGTGAAGCCAAGAAACATAGTATTGAAAAATGTCAATCCTACGAGAAACAATTGTGCATGAATTTAGAACTTGAAGGTAGGGTTGTATGCGCCCACGAAAGTCCCGCTTTTAGTCCATTTGAAGACTTCTTAGTACAATTATTTGATAAAAGTTGAACTAGAAAACACTCAAGTGAGAGGTATTAGCACCCCACGTACAAATAGTTGTCAAACCAAAGTAAATTCATACAAAAAGTTGTGAAATGGGGCAGCGCTGTACAAATACTTGGCATTCAGATTGAAAAAGGTATAATAAATACTTGGCATGCGGACTGAAAAAGGTACAATTTGCCTCTGGAGCCGACGCTTGTCATGCCACGCTAGAAAAGTTGTCATGGGCGATCTGTAGGAAATCCCCTAGGGATGCACATATTCGTGAAAATTTCATCGCATCGGTTAGACTCGTCGCTCCACCCGTTTCTCTCATCAAGCCCCGATTCCCTAACCCTAGGTTCAGTCTCCCATGGCGAGCGGCAGCGGAACTGCGATGTCGACGGCAACAGCCAAGAGAAAGGGCATGTGGAGGATGCGGCAACGAGGGTTTGGGCTCAACCTCGAGGGCGGGTGGTATGCTAAAGAGTGCTAACGAGGACGCAATAGGAAGGGACGGTACCGGCTGGATTGGAGGCGCTGAGTGGGAGGAGACCGTGGCGATGTACTAGAAGGTGAGCATTTCAATTCCTTCACCGCTCAGTTTGAAACTTTCTTAACTGAATTCAAATGTAGTAATCTGAAGTGTAGTGCGAATTGCAGTGTCGTGAAGAAATGCCACAGTGTACTCGTTAAGCTGTGTAGTGAAGAAATGGACCCATTACAGGTTGAAGGATTGAAGCAGAATTGCGAGAGAATGGATAGGAGATCGGCTAGAGCAATTGCTGAAGAAAATCTCATGTTGAAATAAGAGGTTGCCAAGCTCAAGTGTGTTATCAAGCAGATGAAATCTAAGAAGAAAATGAGGGCAAAGGCACAAAAATGTGAGATTGCAGCTAGGGATAGAAGAGAACTAGCATTTCTTCTTGTTTTTGTTGCATGTATTGTGTATGCATTGTCTACTCTGTGGGTTAGGGGTTTTGTGTAGGTCTAATTAGCATGTAATGGAGCTATTTAGCTGACTAGATTTGGCCAATTGATGTGCCATTGTGTTGTAACATCAACTGAATTTTCAATTCAATAAAGTGGATATTCTTGTGCATCTTTACCTGATTATAATATGTAGCAATGAGGTACAAAGTTCCAAGTACATCTTTCCACCGTTTATCTTGTGTCTGCAACTTGTCTTCAAGTGTAGTTGTTATCCACTACCTATTGCATTTCTCTCTCTCAGATGATAGACAAAAGTCGTGGAAACACCACCAATCTATCGATGGAGGTCCACTGGTTTAATATCAAAGAAGGAGAGGGAGGAGATGCAACAACTAGGGTCTGGATCAGGAGAGGGAATTCCAAGTGTATACAATAAGGATCCAGCAAGAGAGAGATGAGGTAGAAGCAGCTAGGGGACTAGCACATTCCACCCCAACTACCCCAGATGCTAGTGGAAAATGCAATCATTAGGATCAATACCTACTGCTGTGAGCAAAATTCCTTTGTATCTTGTTTTTATGTGACAACCATCTATGCAAAGAAAGGCCTACACCCTTCAAGGAATCCTCTTTTGCATGCATCATAAGACCAATATAGTGTAGCCAAATGTTCCTTAACTTCTCCATCTTTTGTGGACTGATTTGTGGTAAGAAAGAATTGTGAACCAGGGTTTGTTGTCCTCAATTTATGGTCATAGTCACATAACAAGTTGAACCATTGTGCCTCATCACCACTCATTTTTGAACAAAGCCTGCTTTCTTGCTCTCCTTAATTTCCATTTGTTTGGAGAAAAGGTGAACTTTCTCTAGATTTTGGTTGAAAATGTTTGTAAATCCATCTTCTAGTTATCTCTGAACTCATCAATGAAGTACTATGCTACACATTGTGGCTGTCAGTGCCTTGAGATCCCATACTCTTTCAAACTTGCGTGCACCACAATACTTTCTCACTACCATTACTTCTGTCATGTTATCCCATGATGCCTTCAGGTACCATGTGCACACCCATGTTGGACACTCTCCCAGGCACACAACATGAACTTTATTTGCTCATTTCTAACTTTTCTCAACTTCACTCTTTCATTTATACTATATTCTTTAATTTCACTTCCACTAATACAAACGCGTTACTTAGAGACGGTTATTGCCCATAGACTTCAACCGGTTTCTCGTTCTGGATCAAGCACATAGTCTCGAACAGGGCACCAACCTGAGCCGGTTTTCTGATCCGGCTCTAAGATACATGAACTCGAGCGGTGCATAAATTTAATCGCCTCTAAGATGAACGACTTGGAGACGAGTATTAGTCTTGACCGCTTGCAAGAAATCCTCACCCTCACACGGCTTCTAGTAGGGACCGTCTCCAAGAGTAAGGCACCTAGAGTCGGATTCAAACAAAGACTTCTCTAGAACAGGCACACCTTGAGCGGTGGTTATTCATGGCCACCTCCAACAGTAATGCTAATTCAAACTCAATAAGAGCAGACATGACACATAATCACGATTCAACAACAAGAAAATGGATAAACATATTAGCTCACGTACTTAGCAGCCAAAAGAACACCATTATATTGACAATTAACCTTAGCCAGATAGTTGGAGAAATTCATACATATTTAGCCATTACTTTATGGCAATATATACAAAGTGGAGCTTTATACATCAAACGAGCATAATTAGTACTCTCTAACAACTAGCATTGTATTTATAATGGGCAACCCGGTGAAAGTTGTTGAACTAAAATATGTACCTCTCTGTTATCTTTTTCATTAAAGCAAAAAAGCACAATGCTATGCTGCTTTAAGTTGAAGCTTCTCGCAACCTTCTCCCATCTAGTCGTCAAAATTGCATTTGACCCAGCTCACATCTTCATCATAACCATCTTTTGCTTCTTGCTGTTCATTTTCTAAACATGGACATCAATAGGTTCATCAAGGCGACTCTTTAGGTATTTTCTTGTGAACTCAACTCCAAATGCCTGTGCAAGTACAAAGAACTGAAGAATTAGCACGCTTATGATTACTGGAAATACTTAAATATCACAGGCTCTAGCTTGTTGATCACATGTTCAAGAATATATCATCTTACCAACTTGCACTTTTTCATGATTGATGAATAGGGCAACCTATAGAGGCAGTACTTGATTTTTGGTGGAAATTCGGGTTCACACAAGTCTAAGAGAAAGTCTACATTAAACTTTTTCAGATACATGTCGTTTCTAAAAAGGCTCTGCTTATCAAAATCGTTGAGGCCCTGATGCAATAATACATAAAAATTTCAATGAGGTAAAATATTCATGTCTACCATTTAGACATATACAAAACAAATGACTGGAATTTTGATGTTCTTTGATACCTCTAAACTCAAGCCTCTCAGTGGGCTCTTCATCTGATGACTAGAATTCAAAACTTCCATAACTCGTGTAAAAATTGTCATCGCTGTAGAGCATTATTGCATCACCACTACATGTTCTCATCTGTTAAATATATACAAACATTGAGCATCTTAATACAATCAAATATAAGAATGAATTAGACTAAAAACAGAAACACGTTTATTGTTATTGTACATTAATCATATTCATATGTAAACAATTTGAGTACATATACATCTAAGCTAATAAAAAAGCATACACATTTCTAGAATTTGAAATTCATCAAATAAACAAGATGCAAGCGGACTAATGAAGTGATAATTAAATATATATTGTAGATTTTGAGATGTATACAAGGGAAAAAGAGGTGGGACACATAGAGTCTGGTTGGCAGGCTCTCATGACGCTGTCGTCGGGTCTCTGCACTTGAAAACCCTGAACCATAAATTTGAGAAGAAAAATGATAAATTCCATGCCAAAATTTCTAAATCAAACCTCTACATTAGGATTTTTTGGGTTTGGTTTTCACGCATACGTACCTGAACGACGAAGGATCCTCAGAGGCGAGGGAGAGCATCCTTACCCGCAGGGGACCAGAGGCAGCGAGGAGGAGAGAAAGGGGACCAGAGACGGCGGTGGTGGAGGGCGGCGGCAGCGGTGGACAATAGGGGTCTAGGCAGGCGAGGGAGGAAAAACGTGGCATAGATCTGGAATATTTGTCGAAATATTTTCAGATCTTTGTCACCAAGAACTATCCTCAAACGGATCAAAGTTAAAATTGTCTCTAAGTTTGTCCGAATATTTCATATTTTTTCGCCAAGTACATTCCTCGGACGGGTAGAAATTTAAAAAGAACTAGTATTCGAAACTCTGGATATATTCAGAATTCTAGAGTTTGTTATTCCTAAAATTTAAGAATTATTCAGAACCAAAAGTCAAAGGAAGGTGTTCATACATGCTTGATAGTCCTAAGACTAAATCATATTCATATATTGAAGAAAACTAGTAAATGTGCACGTGCAACACACGTCTATTAAATATAACACATGTCTTTAAAATTCTATTTACTTTTACTCTAGTTGATTGTTATGTAGCTTTTGTTCATCGAGTCAGCGAGATAGGCCTCATGGTCCATAATTGTAGTGTGCACTGTGAGATTCATATGCCCAATTCACAAACACAAAATAGAGTACAATTTGGTGCAAAAATATCACAATCCAATCTCAATTTAAAGCAACACTTTAATAAAAAAATTAAACAACATTACCTAATACTTCCCTCGGAAAAAGGACAAGCATCGTACCCAAAAAATGCTTTGGACGATCGATACCATCCTACATGCGCTTTGTCATAAAATGTTTTGGACGATCTATACCATCCTACATGCGCTTTGTGATAAAATGTTTTGGACGACCGATATCATCATTCTTTCTGAAGTCGACTATACTGACAGCTAACTTTGTAATAAAATGTGTCATATGATCACTAAACATTTTACAACTACAAACTAGAGTTAATTTTGGAAAAATGTGGAACACATATATAATGATACTGAGGGAATATACCTATTTAGAAACCACTATGTTTAACAACCATGAGCGACAAGATAACCCATGTGATTAGAATTTGAGAAGAAACTTCTTAGTATAATCAGTTGAAAAAAACATTTCAATATATTTAAATTAAAATTAAAAGCAAATGTGATGTGCATAATCTTAATATGGTCTTAACACTTTTTAAGATATAAGGGCATGCTTGACGTGGCGCTTCGCATCGGCTGCTAGAGAAAAAAATCCTAGTCCTCTTGCCTGCATGGGCTAAATTTACTAGCATCGACAGTAACGTGTTTCAACCCAACAAACACTACAGGAGAAAGCGGAGACGCCGACGGCCGGACAACTATGCCGACGACCATTTGTCGGGGCCATCGGCGTAGAGGCCTCCCCTGGCTAGCTGCCCACTCCGGCCGTCGGCGTAGCCAAAGGTGCCCTCGGCGTAGAGGGGATGTCGGCGTAGTAGATCCGGCTTTGCCGACAGCGGCCCTCGGCGTACTCCCAACCCTCGGCGTAGCCCTAGTTCGGACACGGCGCTGAGGACGGCGTTAGATAGCCAGGCTGTGCCGACGGCCAGGCCGTCCGCGTAGGCCTCAGCCTCTCTGCACGGAGTTGGTTGGCCAGGGGAGCCGCTACGCCGACGGCTAAGCCGTTGGCACAGCCTCCCTATTTTTCATTCATTCTCTTGTAGCCATATATTTGA
Organism: Avena eriantha; assembly: GCA_910589775.1. Lineage (NCBI taxonomy): Eukaryota > Viridiplantae > Streptophyta > Magnoliopsida > Poales > Poaceae > Avena > Avena eriantha. Next base: position 94,430,926 of record OU342742.1, read on the forward strand.
TACTAATTTATATATTACTCCGACTGTAGTCATTTGTACCATCCCAATAGCAGTGTCCATCGACATAATTGCAGGAAGCCCATGAAAACTTGTGTGTTGCCCTAAAATACCTGAACAAGTGGGGTGAAAGACAGTTCGCGCGCATGCGATAACACTTCGAAACAAACTCAAACTGTAAAGAAGGTCAGACCGGGGATCTAGACATTGCATCCATGGACCTTCCACCACACTTGGACACATATAGGTCCACGTGCAAGTTCCAGTGGGATTCCGGAGCTCCGGCGGTCCTTTTCCAGCGAAACCCTAGTCGGTGGGGCCCGCGGGTCTACCCTGTAGCTTTCTTTGTACGAGGTTCAGACAACGCGCTTTTTTGTTAGTTTAGCTTTGTTTAGGTCATATCTACACGGAAAACAAAGGTTGGGACCTTATAGCACATGCTAGCCCCCTGGTATACCCGCAGCGGGACTGTTACCCCTACACGTCTAGGAATCTTCTAAGTGTTATCGCACGCGGGTCTACCTCTGTAGCTTTCTTAGTACGAGGTTCAGACAATACGCTTTTTTGTTGGTTTAGCTTTGTTTAGGTCATATCTACATGGAAAACAAAGGTTGGGACCTTATAGCACATGCTAGCCCCCCGGTATACCCGCAGCGGGACTGTACCCCTACACGTCCAGGAATCTACTAAGTGTTATCACACGTGGGTCTACCCCTGTAGCTTTCTTAGTACGAGGTTCAGACAACGCGCTTTTTTGTTGGTTTAGCTTAGTCTAGGTCATATCTACATGGAAAACAAAGTTTGGGACCTTATAGCACATGCTAGCCCCCCGGTATACCCGCAGCGGGACTGTTACCCCTACACGTCCAGGAATCTACTAAGTGTTATCGCACGCATGTGAAGAAGGTCAGACCGGGGATCAATACATTGCATCCATGGACCTTCCACCACACTTGGACACATATACTAGGTCCACGTGCAAGTTCCAATGGGATTCCGGAGCTCTGGCGGTCCTTTTCCAGCGAAACCCTAGTCGGTGGGGCCCGCGGGTCTACCCCAGTAGCTTTCTTTGTACGAGGTTCAGACAACACGCTTTTTTGTTGGTTTAGCTTTGTTTAGGTCATATCTACATGGAAAAAAAAGGTTGGGACCTTATAGCACATGCTAGCTCCCCGGTATACCCGTAGCGGGACTGTTACCCCTACACGTCCAGGAATCTACTAAGTGTTATCGCACGCGGGTCTACCCCTGTAGCTTTCTTAGTACGAGGTTCAGACAACGCGCTTTTTTGTTGGTTTAGCTTTGTTTAGGTCATATCGACATGGAAAACAAACGTTGGGACCTTATAGCACATGCTAACCCCTCGGTATACCCGCAGCGGGACTGTTACCCCTACACGTCCAGGAATCTACTAAGTGTTATCGCACGCATGTGAAGAAGGTCAGACCGGGGATCTAGACATTGCATCCATGGACCTTCCACCACACTTGGACACATATACTAGGTCCACGTGCAAGTTCCAGTGGGATTCCGGAGCTCCGACGGTCCTTTTCCAGCGAAACCCTAATCGGTGGGTCCCGCGGGTCTACCCCTGTAGCTTTCTTAGTACGAGGTTCAGACAACGCGCTTTTTTGTTGGTTCAACTTTGTTTAGGTCATATCTACATGGAAAACAAAGGTTGGGACCTTATAGCACTACTAGCCCCCGGTATACCCACAGCGGGACTGTTACCCCTACACGTCTAGGAATCTACTAAGTGTTATCGCACGCGGGTCTACCCCTGTAGCTTTCTTAGTACGAGGTTCAGACAACACGCTTTTTTGTTGGTTTAGCTTAGTTTAGGTCATATCTACATGGAAAACAAAGGTTGGGACCTTATAGCACATGCTAGCCCCTTGGTATACCCGCAGCGGGACTGTTACCCCTACACGTCCAGAAATCTACTAAGTGTTATCGCACGCATGTGAAGAAGGTCAGACCGGGGATCTAGACATTGCATCCATGGACCTTCCACCACACTTGGACACATATACTAGGTCCTGTGCAAGTTCCAGTGGGATTCTGGAGCTCCGGTGGTCCTTTTCCAGCGAAACCCTAGTCGGTGGGGCCCGCGGGTCTACCCCTGTAGCTTTCTTTGTACGAGGTTCAGACAACGCGCTTTTTGTTGGTTTAGCTTTGTTTAGGTCATATCTGTCGTGGAAATGGCCACGGCAGTCACTGTCATTGGCAGCGATTTATTCTTTCATGTGGAAGAGTTGGTGGCCATCTGCGGTGCGAGATGGGGGCGGATGCACATGGGTTTACACAGGTTCGGCCCCCCGGAGGGTAAAGACCTACTCCTGCTAGATTAGATTATTGGAAAGCGAGTTATAGGGGTGGCGAGCTCGGCGGCTATGCAGCGAGTCGCTTGAGGGGGTCTATGATGGAACATACGTCTCTAAGACACCCTAGGGAGGTTTATATATGAGGCACCTCGCTAGGGTTTACAAACTACAACCGAACAAGATAAGGATTCAAAGGTTTTGGCCTAATCCGACTAGGCTTCTGTTACACTTCTGGGCCTCCAGTCGCCAGTCGCCAGGCTTCTTCTTCTGTTGTAGTCTAGCCGCCATCGTCCAGGCGCACTCATAGGCCTTTCGGCCCAATCGGAACGTCCTTCTGGGCATACCCCCTTTGGCATATCCCCATTAGTAGTCCCCGAGGCCATCGTTGATGCAGGCGCAGGCGTGCCTTTGGTGTTTGGAGTAGGCGAGCCCAATTTGGGCGTCCAGTCGAATCGGCGATGGACTCCATCAGAAGCAAGGAGAATTTCCCCATGTTTCCATTCGCCACCCCAATGAGTGTTACCGCTGCCAAGTCGTCGTCCCGGCGAGTGGAAAAGCCTGGCGGGTAGCGGGTGAAATAAAGGAGTTGGACCATCAAATCTGGTCAAACTATCTGTTGGAATTTCCAACAGTAACTTCGGCGCAATTACCGTGAGTAACGGCTATTCGACTTTGGCGGGTGACGTTCCCATATAAGGGGAGTGATGGTTCAGCTCTACAAACCTTCTCCGCATTCTTCATTCTTCCTCATTCGTTCTTCCTGTCTCCAATCTCCCTGCCTTCATCCTTCCGACTTCCGTGTCGTGCGATTCCACATCCTACTCAATGGCGCCTCCCCCAAAGGCCCATGGGGAAAATCCAAGTGTACCATAGCCCAGCTTAAATCCTTCGAGGATGCCGGAGTACTCCGCAAGGGGAACTGGCAGGTTCCCCCCTCCTCCGAGACCGAGCCGAATCCGTGACCCAGCGAATTCATCTGCTTCCCCAGCCATCTTGAGAGGGGTCTAGGATTCCCCACTTCACTCTTTTTCCGCCGCTTCTGCGCGTATTACGCGATCAAGCCATCGGATCTCGGTCCGCATAGCATCGAGCAGCTGGCGATCTTCGTCGCCTTCTGCGAATGCTATCTTGGCTGCATGCCATACTTCCCGCTGTGGTTGGAGCTCTTCCATGGCCGCATTGGGCGCGAGGCGTCCGGTGGTTTGATGTTGGCCGAAGGTGGTGTCACATTCCAACTGAAGCCGAAGGCAAATTTCGTCAAGCTCCTCCTGCCGAAGAAGGCCGTCAGCGAGTGGAAGAAGAGCTGGTTCTATGTAAAAGAATCCACTCCCTCTGGCGAGGTGGCGCTTCCCGAATTCGTCGCTGAGAGGAGCGAGCCTTGCCGGCTGGCGCCGAAGAAGCTTCCCGAAGATCAACGGATGGCTGTCGCGGAAATGATGGACCAGATCCAGAAGCTGAAGGACCATGGGTTGATTCCGATCAACCTCTACAACTGCTGGCTCAGGCGGCGCCTGGTTCTACTAGCGGCTTGGCCCACTGGATGTATGAATACAACGGGAAGCATGACCCATCCCGGACCAGCAAGGAATCATGGGAGGCCGAGGACTACAAGGCGTCCTTGAAGAAGATCACAGATGCAGAGTTCACCAGCGTGGCGGTCGGGCTTGCCCCGTACACTCCTGTGAAGAATGAAGCCGCTACAGTAAGTTCTCTTCCTAGTCGCTATGTCCATACCTCAGTTCTCAGTCTCTGCGTCTGGTGTTTTACTCGTGGTGGTTCTCCGCTTTTTCAGGTGTTGGAGGGCTGGCTCCCTCCGCTCGATGAAGAGGTTCCCCAGGAACTGGAGGAAGAATTCGAGGGAGACTCCTCCGACAGTGACGGGGAGGAGGAAGAGGTTCCTCCCCCAGCGCCTGTGGCTTGCAAGACCCGCATGCAGAAACAACGTGAGTTCGAGGCGAGTCGCAGCCTGGACGAGCACGACGGAGGCGACGAGGTCGCGCAGGAGCACTCGTCTAGGCGTACTGCTACGTCGTTGAAGCCCGCACGCAAGCCCAAGTCACCAGCGAAGAGGCCCACGTCGCGGTCCAAATCGGTGGTGGTGTTCGAGTCGGATGATGATTCCGATGATGAAGGTTCCCTCGAAGTCTCGCACAAGGCCCCAAAGGATGCAATCCCGACAAAGGGGTTGGAGGGCGAGGACATGGAGGTAGTGGTAGAGGTTCCCCTGGCGGCGATTGCGCCGACGGCCTCGGGGGTTCCAAGCCAAGAAGCGACTGAGGCGATGACGTCCAAGTCGCCGTAGCCATCAAGGGCGGCCGTGTCAGAGCCAGAGATCCTGGCGACTGCGGCTTCATCGTCAAGGAAGCCCGCGGTTTCGTGGGCTTCAGACTCTTTGAGAGGAGGCTCACCCGCAAGTTGGGTCCTGAGTTGGACAAGCCCGCTCACATCAGCACCGGGCTTCGTGTCCTTCCGGTTGCTAAGTGAGTACTGCTCCTTCATCCCGATTCGCCTCGCTCTTTTTGTATTGTAGTTGTATTGATTGTGGGAGCTCGTGCAGGTCAGGGGCCAAGAAGATTGGCCGTCCTTCAGTGGCTAAGATTCCACCGGCCGCCCCCACGGGAGAGGGTGACCTCCCCAAGAAGAGAAAGGCCGCCGGAGATGTGGCGACCGTGGAAGTCGCGAAGAAGCAGAAGGGGGGCGACGACGCCGCATCCAAGGACAACGCCGCGGAGCCAGGTGCCGCGTCAGTCATCGAATAGGTGGTGGCGGCACGATCGGAACCAGTCTTGGCTGCGTCCGTGCCGGAAGCACTGGCCCCGACAACCAGTGCCCCTGCCAGGGCGTCGGCGACGTTCCCGCGCTTCATGGCAAGGGGGTTTCCAGGTGTGGCGGACACCCAGTCTCCGCAGAGTCTAGAGATCATGGATGCGGACATTGGGTCCCGTCGTGGACGCACTTCCTTCACGATCCCGTCGACTGACGCCGGAGAACTTCACAAGATGCTCGGCGCTGCTATTCAGGTATGTCCAGTCCCCGAGTTCCTAGTCGATGAATTTCAGCGGCTGGGAACTGAACTTCTTGCTTCTCTCCAGTCCCCGAATTCCTAGTCGCTGAATTTCAGCGGCTAGGAATTGAGTTTGTTTCTCCTTCTCCAGTCCCCGAGTTCCTGGTCGCTGAATTTCAGCAGCTAGGAACTGGGTTTTTGTTTTGTCAACTGCTGAGGTGTGTTGTTTGTTTGCAGGGATTGTAAAGGGAGTCCACCGATCGGTAGGCTGCGAGAGAGCGCTTGGAGCGTGACTTGCGCGAAGCACAAGAGGTGAACCTGCGGCTTCAAGAAACTATTGGTGAGTATCTGTTTGTCTTTCTTTTCCGTTGTCGGGTGTGACCTAGTGGTGTGCAGCATGCTGATGGTTTCTCTTGTAGATGGTTTCAGCTTTGATTTCCAAGGCCCGTGAGGGGTATGTTCCAGTCGTCGAGCTGGACGCGGCGAATGGACGAATAGCTTCCCTGGTCCAGGAATTGGAGGAGGCGAAAGCGGCCTCAATTTCTTCGGAGGAGCGAGCGAAGGCTGCCGTTGCTGCGGCCGAGGAAGAACGCAAAGCCAAGGATTCCATCACTGTGGGGCTGCACAACGAGCAAACTGCCTTGGAGAAGCACGTCACGGAGAACTGCCGCAAACTCCTTGGTGAGTCTTCGTCTTTTCCTGACCCATTTGTCGAGTCCCTGATTTGGGGGATTCATAGTTTCACTAACACCTGACTTTGCGGCTGTGGTAGGCCAAAGCGATCCGGTGGTTCAGACCTACAATGCCTCGCAGTGCGTGACTGCCGTGGTGAACACGGCCATGGCATCGACGTTGTGCGTCCAAGCGGCTCTTCAGGGCATGTCCCCCACCGAAGTTATTCCTAGGGGGCTTACGGAGGTGTGGCACTATTTGGAGGAGGTGCCTGCATTCATGGAGTGGATGACGTGCTCAGCGTTCAGGCGCGGGGCAACCACAGCGTTGAGCTTAGGTCTCGCCCACTTCCCCGACGAATTCGACCTTGACGACGTGACGAGTGGCTACCCATCGGCGACCGACACGGTGGAGATGTTAGAAGTATTGAAGCTGACCGCAAAGGCTGCCCCTTACGCTGATCGGGTCTTGGCTATGGGGATCTGATGCCGTACCAGGAGACGGTGTTGGCGCCTGGCGACCCCGAGCCTGAGCATCGTGATATGAAGTCGGAGCAGCCCTTCCGATCATCGTTGTTGAAGTCGCTGACGACGTACCCGATGAACCCGTGGCAGCCTTTTGTTCGTGTCAAGGGGGTGGCGCTGCTTCTTCATTAGGGCCTGTGGAATAAACAATGTAATTGTCCAGTTTGTGATGTATGCCAAGTGGCGACTGCTGTCAAGTATTTTGCAATATATGCCAATGGGAGTCAGTCGACTCGTATTGTGAGTAGGATTGTGTGGTTTATTTGTTTTTGGTTGAGCGAGTCCCCGAGCGCGTCCGCCCTTTAATGGGGTATAACTCGATTGTATACTTTTGTGTATTTTTTTGGTTATGCACTGTTTTTATCTCTCGCGTCTTCTGAGTGGCGAGTCCCCGAGCGTGGGTAGGACTGACTTGTGAGCGAGTCCCCGAGCGTGGTGCCCGACAACATTGGTCATGTTCCTGTTGCAGGTTGTGAATGCGTTGTTTGTAACGCGTCTCCTTCCCTGGCCCGGAGAGCCAGTCGCTTGGCGAGTCCTAGGCAGCTCTCTTACTTGGCGTGTTCCCGAGCTGCGTGGTGGTTCCCGCTTTGTGGAGTCCCCGTGCGTGGTACTTAACCGTTCGAGTACCGCCGGGACCTTATAGCACATGCTAGCCCCCTGGGTATACCCGCAGCGGGACTGTTACCCCTACACGTCCAGGAATCTACTAAGTGTTATCGCACGCGGGTCTACCCCTGTAGCTTTCTTAGTACGAGGTCCAGAGAACACGCTTTTTTGTTGGTTTAGCTTTGTTTAGGTCATATGTACATCGAAAACAAAGGTTGGGACCTTATGCTCACATGCTAGCCCCCCGGTATACCCGCAGCGGGACTGTTACCCCTACACGTCCAGGAATCTACTAAGTGTTATCACACGCATGTGAAGAAGGTCAGATCGGGGATCTAGACATTGCATCCATGGACCTTCCACCACACTTGGACACATTTACTAGGTCCATGTGCAAGTTCTAGTGTGATTCCGGAGCTCCGGCGGTCCTTTTCCAACGTAACCCTAGTCGGTGGGGCTCGCGGGTCTACCTCTGTAGCTTTCTTAGTACGAGGTTCAGACAATACGCTTTTTTGTTGGTTTAGCTTTGTTTAGGTCATATCTACATGGAAAACAAAGGTTGGGACCTTATAGCACATGCTAGCCCCCCGGTATACCCGCAGCGGGACTGTTACCCCTACACGTCCAGGAATCTACTAAGTGTTATCGCACGCGGGTCTACCCCTGTAGCTTTCTTAGTACGAGGTTCAGACAACGCGCTTTTTTGTTGGTTTAGCTTTGTTTAGGTCATATCTACATGGAAAACAAAGGTTGGGGCCTTATAGCACATGCTAGCCCCCGGTATACCCGCAGGGGGACTGTTACCCCTACATGTCCAGGAATCTATAAGTGTTATCGCACGCGGGTCTACCCCTGTAGCTTTCTTAGTACGGGGTACAGACAATGCGATTTTTTGTTGGTTTAGCTTTGTTTAGGTCATATCTACATGGAAAACAAAGGTTGGACCTTATAGCACATGCTAGCCCCCCAGTATACCCGCAGCGAGAGTGTTACCCCTAGACGTCCAGAAATCTACTAAGTGTTTTCGCACGCATGTGAAGAAGGTCAGACCGAGGATCTAGACATTGCATCCATGGACCTTCCACCACACTTGGACACGTATACTAGGTCCACGTGCAAGTTCTAGTGGGATTCCGGAGCTCCGGCGGTCCTTTTCCGGCGAAACCCTAGTCGGTGGGGCCCACGGGTCTACCCCTGTAGCTTTCTTTGTACGAGGTTCAGACAACGCGCTTTTTTGTTGGTTTAGCTTTGTTTACGTCATATCTACATGGAAAAGAAAGGTTGGGACCTTATAGCACATGCTAGCCCCCCGGTATACCTGCAGCGGGACTGTTACCCCTACACGTCCAGGAATCTACTAAGTGTTATCGCACAAATGTGAAGAAGGTCAGACCGGGGATCTAGACATTGCATCTGTGGACCTTCCACCACACTTGGACACATATACTAGGTCCACGTGCAAGTTCCAGTGAGATTCCAGAGCTCTGGCGGTCCTTTTCCAACGAAACCCTAGTCGATGGGGCCCGCGGGTCTACCCCTGTAGCTTTATTTGTACGAGGTTCAGACAACGCGCTTTTTTGTTGGTTTAGCTTTGTTTAGGTCATATCTACATGGAAAACAAAGTTTGGTCCTTATAGCACATGCTAGCCCCTCGGTATACCCGCAGCGGGACTGTTACCCCTACACGTCCAGGAATCTACTAAGTGTTATCGCACGCGGGTCTACCCCTGTAGCTTTCTTAGTACGAGGTTCAGACAACGCGCTTTTTTGTTGGTTTAGCTTTGTTTAGGTCATATCTACATGGAAAACAAAGGTTGGGACCTTATAGCACAGGTTAGCCCCCGGTATACCCGCAGCGAGACTGTTACCCCTACACGTCCAGGAATCTACTAAGTGTTATCGCACGCATGTGAAGAAAGTTAGACCGGGGATCTAGACATTGCATCCATGGACCTTCCACCACACTTGCACACATGTACTAGGTCCATGTGCAAGTTCTAGTGGGATTCCGGAGCTCCGACGGTCCTTTTCCAGCGAAACCCTAGTCGGTGTATGCTATCGGAACAGAGGGCTGTGCCGACGGCAATGCTGTGATATTATTGAAATCTATGTGATACTATTGAAATTAAAAAAAGTAAATCTATGTGATATTATTGAAATTAAAAAATAAAATAAGTAAATTTATGTGATATTATTGAAATTAAAAAACAGTGGGCTGTGCCGACGACAATGTTGTCGGCGTAGGCCTAGATGGTTTTGGAAAAAGCAGAGAGCCTGTGCCGACGGCAATGCCGTCGGCGTAGGCCTTTATTTTGGTTGGCCCAAGGCAGCCTAGCCCAAGCCCCTCTCTCCTCCTCCACTCGTTTCCAATCTCCAACCCGTGCCGAATCCCCGCCGCCACCACCAACCCCATGCCGCCGCCACAACGGCCAACCCTGTGCCGCCGCCACCACGGCCAACCCCGTGCCTCTGCCGCCGCCGCCACGGCCAACCCCATGCCTCCGCCGCTGCCGCCACGGCCAAACCCGTGCCACCGCCGCCATGGCCTACCTCGTGCCTCCGCCGCCGTTGACCACCCCCTCACCCTAAGCGGTGCCACCGCCACATCGCTAGCTCCCCCGTCTCTAACCCCGCCCGCTTCCTTCGTCCCTGACCCGGCCACGACTGGCTCTCACCGTCGCCGACCCGGCCAGCTGCCCCTGGTGCCCTGGTCCTGGTCCGGCGCCGCCTCACCGCCGTTCTCTGTAGGTCCGGCTTCCCCCGTTGCCCAGCTCCCCCATCCCCGACCCTCCCTGCAGGTCTGGCTGCTGCTGTCCCTGATGTCCTCCCCTACAACAACGAGCTCCGGGTGAGGAGGAGGGCCCCCTGCACCGCCAACTTCCTGCATCACCACCTCGCCAGAGCTCCCTGCAACACCACCTCCTCGGAGCGCTCCATGTAGGTAAATTCTCTTCTTTGTTCTCTGTTTTAGGTAGTTAAGTTAGTATATATGATAGTTTTAGGTAGTTTAGATAAATTATGTGAGCTAAATAGGTTAATTATAAAAAAAATCAGATCCTCTAGGCCCTGTTTGTAAAAATGTGGTATATACTTTATGTTTTTTACAATTATAATCATATCTATTATAAATTTTGGAATAACATAATTTATAATCAGATCCTAAATAGGTTAATTATAATCAGATCCTCAATAGCTAAATAGGTTAATTGTAAAAATGTGTTTGCAATCTGCAGACTTTGAGGTGGACACTAGGCCCCGTCGGAGAGGTTGCCGTCCTGGAGGTCGTCACCACCTCGCAAATCAGATCCTGACGCCGTCTCGGAGGTTGCCATCGGAGTGGTCGCCGTTCTGCTACTCGACCTTCCTCGACTATTCGCTCATGCTTCGAGGGTATAAATCTTGCACCCATCTTGTAATGTACCTAGGTTTTATTTTTGTGTCTAGATCACCAAGTCAGTCGCGAAACCTAGGCATCTCCGTTTGAAAGGGTTACACAAATAAATATGCATTCGATCACATATTTAAAACTGTAACTCCTTTGGATTGTCCATGTTTTTTGGACAGCCGGAGGATGTGTAGATTGGATATGTTCTCCACGGTCTACCCCGAATCGAGGCAGGATTTCGGCGGCACCCCCATGTTGTTCTCCGGATGCACATTCCTCTCGGCATTTTTGTCGAGACGTGTATCGGGAGAACAACGGGGAGGTGCTTCCGAAATTTTGTCTCGGTTCAGGGTAGACCGTGGAGAACGTATCCAATCTACACATCTTCGGGTGGGATTAGGACATATCTTTTCCTATTAGACATGTTAGGTGTATGCATCGAATAACAACGCAAGCTTTGTGTATTTAGTTTGATGTCATTAATTAAAATGAAATGTTATATTTGTATTGTGGCTCCTGATGAACAGAGGATGGCTGGTAATGGTTGGATGTACAGTACCCGTACTAATGCGCTTGAAAGAACAAAGGAGTGGGTATGGAAGACCAATTTTCTGGTGAAGGAGTTAGCGCGTGGTTCAAAGGTAGTTCGTGCAAGGTGTCCTTGTGCTCATTGCATGAGGCTTCGTCGTAAGACAAAGGATGATATGAGTAAACACCTATGGCAGTATGGGTATATGCTTGACCACGAGCCTTCAGTCGACTTTTCTCAGTACGAATGTGATGGAGCCGAGGTGATGCGACAGCGGATCGATGACATTGAGGATGATGGGATTAGAAACTTGCTAGAGGATCTTTGTGATGCCGACATGCCAGATTCGCCACCTCCACAGGAGGAACCGCTAGAACCGGAGGAACTAGAGGAACCATGTCAACCGGAGGAACCAGAGGCAACCGTGAAGGCCTTCTTTGATATGATGGCCTCAGCTAAGAGGCCTCTATATCCGGGTGCGAAAGTGTCTCAGCTCAATGCCATCTCGCAAATACTAGCCGACAAGTCCCAGTACGCCACCACCCGAGCAAGCTTTGAACGCAATTTGTTTACGCATGGTAACATGTTCCCCGAAGGGAATTGTCTACCTAAAAGCATGTACGAATGCCGGAAAATGATGAAAGCGCTCACCATGGATTATGTAAAGATAGATTGTTGTCCAGCAGGCTGCCTTTTGTTTTGGAAACAGTTTGAGGATGACAAGTACTGCAGCAAGTGTGGGGCCTCTAGGTATCATGAGAGAAAGGGACGTGATGGTAAGATGACACAAACAAATGTCGCCGTGAAGATTCTTCGTTATCTCCCATTCATAAAAAGAATCCAGTGGCTTTACATGAACGAGGAGTCTGCCACACAGATGAAGTGGCACAAGATAGGGAAGAGATGCCATGACGAGCATAGACATGAAATGCTGGGACATCCATCTGATGGTAAGGCATGGAAGAACTTCGATGCAAAACATGAGACATTTGCAAGTGAGGCTCGGAATGTCAGAATTGCGATAGCAACCGATGGATTCAATTCATATGGTATGTCAACCGCCTCTTACAGCTGTTGGCCCGTGTTTGTTATTCCGCTCAATCTCCCTCCCAGAGTTCTAATGCAGAGGAATACCATATTCCTGTCGCTTGTCATTCCAGGGCCTGAATACCCGGGGAAGAATTTGAGTGTCTACATACAGCCGCTTATTGATGATTTGAACCACTCTTGGCACCACGGGACTGAAGGGAATATGCCCGAGAGGCAATAATAAAGTGGTTATTATCTTATTCCATGTTTATGATAAATTTTTATTTTGCATGCTATAATTGTATTGATTGGAAACGTCAATACATGTGTGTTTAATAAACAAAAATGGTTCCTAGTTATGCCTCTCTTATAGACTAGCTTGTTGATTAACAAGATGACCAAGGTTTCGTGATCATGGACATTGGATGTTGTTAATAACAAGGTCAAAACATTGGTGGAATGATGTGATGAACATTAATCCAAAGTATAGCATTACGATCAAAGTCATTATGTTTATATTGCTATAACATAATACGAAGTAATCTTAGTCCTTAGACCATGAGATCATGTTAAGTGCTAACACCAGAAGAGTATCTTGATAAAACCAAACGTCATACCGTAACAGGGTGACTATAAAGGTGGGTTCAGTGCTACAAAGGTGTTATGTTGAGGCTTATGGATCAAGAGAGGAATTTGTCAATCTCGATGATGGATAGATATACTCTGGGCCCTCTCGGTGATATCACATTAAGATAGCTTGCAAGCAAGTGATGTGATCACTAGAATGTTATATCACGGGAACGAGAAAAGAGTGCATGTCAGCAATGAGATCAAACTAGGTATGGAGATACCGATGATCGAATCTCGGACATGTAATATATCGCGAGACAAATGGATTTAGTTACTAGCGTTAAAGGTTCTCGCGATCACAGAAGTCATCGTTGAATGTGTAGGAGTCAGTATGGATCTCCACGTCCCGCTTCTGATTATTGATCAGAGAGGGGTCTCGATCATGTCTGCATTATTCGCGAACCATAGGGTGACACACTTAAGGGATACCGACACCATTGGGAGCAAATATGTTTCAGATAAAGATTTAAGAAAGCGCTGGAATTATTTCAATAGACACCGAAACTGTTTCGGGTGAAATTGCTGAAATTGGTTCTGCATGTAATATTGAAATGTTGGAGGGGGTTTTATGTGAATGTTTGTTAATTAAAGTAATTAACAAAATTATGAATAAAAAATAATAAAAGAGTTTTATTAAATTAGAGAGCATTAAATTTGGAGAAATTTAATGCATTTAAAGTGGGGACTTTAAAAGGGAATGTGAAGAGGCATTTTAATATGGAGGGGTTACCACCACATGAATGGAGGAGGTGAAGGGACACCCCCCTTGAGGCGCCGGCCATGGGGAGGGGCACCCCCTCCTCCTATAAAAGGCCACCCTCTCCTCACTTCTCACTCACACCTCCTTGTGAAGGATCTCTCTCCCCCTCTAGAATTATTCCCCCATGGTCTCGGATTAGCGAGATACATGTTCCCGGCGGCATTTCGTCTGGAAGGAGTTGCTGCTTCTGCTGGATCGCTGGAGCAAGGAGGTGGAGGTTGTCCGGTGGCTTGAACGTGTGTGCGAGTGCGGATGCGCTGCTGAGTTGCGGCGCTTGGACTTCCTCACGATCTTGAGATCGGCAAGTGTACGACTACATCAACCACGAGTTCCTACTCAGTAACAAAACTCGTTGTCTTCAAGGGTAAGTTCTCGATGGATGTATGTCCACCCGTTGCTCTATACCTAGTAGATAGATCTTGGCGTATAGTTCTCATTGTAGGAATTTTTTTTGTTTTCTATGATGCGGACCCAACAGTGGTATCAAATCCAGAGCTATGCGTAGGTGCTTTGCACGGGTAGTACACATATGTTTATATGTGGGCGATGATGATCATGTTATTGCATCTTCTATGTATTTTAGATATTGGTGGCATAGTGGGATGAAGCGGCCCGGACCAACCTTACATGTCATCGTACATGAGACCGGTTCCACGACTGACATGCAACTAGTTTTGCATAAGTGGCTGGCAGGTGTCTGTCTCTCCTACTATAGTCAATATATGATTTACAACGAGTTGCTAATAACTTGGTTATCCTCGTTGTGGTTCCATGTTCGTAGGTAAAACGGTTCTATCTCCGAAAGCCCTAAGCCACGTAAAACTTGCAATGGATAAATTAGAGGCGTCTAGCTTAGATTGTTGCTGGGCTAGTGTCTTGATATGGTATTGTTGTAAGTAGATGTATGATAGATACTCTTACAACACATTCAATGTGTAAGTTCCATAGACCTTGGCCTTACACACAAAGGAATGATAGAGATCATACCACGATGCAAATGATAGAGATCAAATGCATGGACCATATCATCTCACTTTACACATTAGATGTTAGCATCTTATACTGCTAGTTTGGCGCTTTCTGTAGCATTGTAAGATGATCCCTCATTTAGATATCAAGATAAAAATGTGTTCTTCCTTTAGTATGCACCGTTTTGTGGACCGTGTTTCGAGACATCACGTGATGATCGGGTGTACTCGACTCTACGCTTTCATACAAACGGGTGTAAGATAGTTTTACCCATACGAGTACTAAGGTTCTTACTTGGCGAGCCTAGCATGTACAAACATGACCTCGGAACACGGACCGAAAGGTTAAGCATGAGTCATATAGTTGATATGATGCCCATATAGATGCTCGCCTTTGAAGCTACATCAACTCACGTGATGATCGGACTTGGTGTAGTGGATTTGGTTCATGTAATCACCAAAAGGGCACGAGGGATGTCGTTTTTGAGTGGGAGTTCATTTCTAATTTGGATTAGTCGAACTCAATTTGTCATAAACTAAATCAAAGTGAATTTGCATAATTTGTTGTAGTCATTAGCGTCTGTTCACTACCTTATACTTAGTTTTAATTGAGATAATATAACTATAGAATTCTGGATATTTACTTTACGAACTGGTATCGTATTGTTTTGAATGTCAATTTAAAGTTTAGAAGTCCTATTGCAAACTTTTAGCAAACTCTATTTACTCCATGAAGTTTAATAAGTAGTATTAAATCAAGAGTAAGAATTCCAATGTTAGTATCTAAAGTATCATGTTTGCCTCCATGATTTTTGATATTCAAAAGTTGTTTTAATATCAAGATTATCTAGGAGCTGAAAAAGTGTTTCAGAAACCATCATGTGTGGAAGATATTGTGATATCTAAAACAATGTTTTTGGTTGCATTATGATAGAGTATAAATTTAGCAAAATACATGTTCTCATATTGTATGAGAATTTGTGAAGGATGGAGATACTAGGCAACCAGATCTCCCAAAAAGGTTTTGGGAACTAACATTATACTCGCGATTCTTCCTTATAGGCTATAGTAGCTTGGTCATGAAAGTTGTCATGATAAGGATGAATAGAAGATGTAAGTAAAATGTTTACTACACTAATAGATTACTAAAGAATGGATTTTTGAAAGAACACCAAACATTTGATGATGGTGATCCACTTCAAAGTGCAAGTCCAAAGGTATTAGTATTTGACTATATACACTTTGTACTATGTGTCATGTGAATGACACCACTATTGATGTTGATAGATTGTTTTAAAGAAAAGGAATTGTTGAAAGAGAATCTATAAAATATTTGGCAGAAAAGAAAAGGTTCGAGACGTCCAACTTAGGTATATAGAAGATATGCATGTTATGGCTGCATTCCTTGCTTGTTAAACAATGTGGTTCTGAGGTATTGGATACCGGTATTGAATACCGAATTGGTTGGTATGAAGTGTCATACAGGACAACGCAATTCATGAACTACAATGGCCTAAGTAACTAGAAAGAGAATAAGTGATGATGTTCATCGAAAACAAATATAGTGTTATTGTGTTTTTCGTTGTCGTCAAACCTAGCCTTCAAGATTTGTTTTAATAATTGTTATTTTGTTCTGGTATTACGAGAACAATGGTTGTTCAAATAATTATCGTATTCCATAAAGGATGGATGAACTTTTACAAGTCTAGTGGGAGAAATCACATCCATAAACACTATTGCTAAAATGTCGCAAGACAAATGATTAATATATCACTTATGAAGTGACATCGCTGTTTTAAATTATATTGGAAAGAAAACATGAAGAAACTCCATGTTGATGGATTTTGGGAGTCTTTGATTTTGATCAATTGACGCTTGTGAGACTTTCCTCGATATAATTGAAACTCCATTCATAGGCCAAAGAGGAACGGATGACTAGCTTATTGGAAATTGTGATATATTTACTTAATAAGGAAGAAGTATGAAACATTTGAAAATGGTTCAAAGACTTTCAAGATGAAGTGAAAAATCATTGTAACAAGAAAATAAAAGAGTTTATGATTTGATCATAAAGGAAGATATTTGAGTTATAGGTTTAGCAAAACACCTAAGATTTGAGGAATTGTTCCATGATTTGTGTTTTCCCGACAAACCATAGGAGTATGGCATATTCGAGAGATGAAATCAAACCATGTTTGACATGGTAAGATCAAAGGTGTCATTTATAAAACGGCCATTATGTTTTAAGGATTGAAGCTTTAGAGACTACCGCTTTTACACTGAAAAGAGCACCATCATGATCCATTGAAATGACACCATATAAGTTATGGTTTGGGATAAAACCCGAATTGTCTTTTCTTAAAATTTGGTATGCTAAGCATAAGTAAAATGTTTACAACCAAAGTCGGATAAGCACGTCTTTGTAGGTTATCCCAAAGAATTTGTTGGGAATTTCTCCATAACACCAAGGACAAAAGGGTTTGTTACTTGGAACGTCAAGTTTCTTGAGAAGGAATTTTTCGTGAAAATTTAAGTGGGAGGACAATAGAACTTTGATAAGGTTGTTGAACCTTAGCTATATGTGCTAAGTAGCGCAGCGCCGGAAAGTGTCCCGGTGGCGGCCACAATGCTCAATG
Source organism: Avena eriantha (assembly GCA_910589775.1). Taxonomy (NCBI): domain Eukaryota; kingdom Viridiplantae; phylum Streptophyta; class Magnoliopsida; order Poales; family Poaceae; genus Avena; species Avena eriantha. The sequence goes on from OU342742.1 coordinate 94,447,990, forward strand.
GCTCCCGTGATTACAAAGGGTGTGATCTCGGAGATTAGAGTTCCTATTGAACCGTTTGGGTCGGTAAGAATCAAATAGTGTGATTTGATAAGCAAGTCGTTATTGTTTTGACAATGATGAACCGACTACATGCAAAGAAGCGATGATGGGCCCTGACTCCATAAAATGACTAGAAGTCATAGAATCCGTGATAGTATCCATACACGAGAAATCAAGTTTCTGAACTTGGAAGAACCCTCCAGAAAGGCGTGAAGTCTATTGGTCGTGTTTAGATCTACAAATAAATAAGACATGGATGTTTAACATCTATGAAATATTCGACATGTCGGAAAGAAGTTTGCGACAATGTTCAAGGAGTTGACTATGACAAGATTTGATCTTTCATAGCGATATTTAGTCTTGACGGATTAATGTAGCAACCACTACATATAATTTGATGTATGGTAGTTGAACAAACAAAACAATGTTCTTCTAATATAATGGTTACCTAGGACATGTACAAGACACGGTCCGAAGGGTATTGTTAATTCAAAGGATGCTAAAAGGGCATGCAAACTTCAATATTTGAAGTAAGCATAGCGGAGTTGGAATCTTCACCATGATGAAACTGTTAAAAGAGTTTAAATTCATCGGAGATGATGAAGATGCTTGCATTTGCAAGAAATTAAGTGGAAGCGCTGAGACATATTTCTAATACATTATGTAGAGAACATATTGTTGATTGGAAATGATGTATCTTGTATTGACACAAGTTAAGAATTTCATTAAAATAAGATTTCGATGGAAGACTTGGGCAAACCCAGAATATTTGGCATCAATATCTATATGGATAGATTAAGGCGCTAATGTGGTTGTGCCCGACATACATATATGAGATATTGAAAGGGTTCATTATTGAAACAACAAGAAAGGTTCTTGCTGCATGGAAATAATTGTATCAAGATTCAAGTGTTTCAACACTTGGTGAGTAAAATCACATGAAGATTTTGATCGATTATACCATGATATGTATATATCCAAAATGTCCTATGCTCTAAATGTTATGAGCACATACCAGAATGATTCATAAGATGATCATTGGACGATAGTAAAGATATTCTTATGACTGTTGGAAGAACTAAGAATATATCATGTATAAGTGACAAATAGTTAAAGGTAGTTCAGTGTAAAGTGTTACATTGATACTATTTTTGTCACAAGATACAAATTAAATTTATCTCAATTTAGACTATGGGTGGCACAATGTAATGGAAAGGATGTTCCATGATGGATTTGGATGAGTTCCAAAGTTGAGACATTATGACGGATACTACAACAAAAGGCTAAGTATATAACTGCTATAGTAGCAGCAAAGGAGGGCATTTGTGTTAAATAGTTTGTTATCAAACTAGGTGTGGTTCAAAGTGGGCTAATACTATGAAGATATATTGTGTGACAATAATATCTACATATTTTAACCCGAATGAACTAAAGGTCTCACCAAAGGACCAAATTTATACAATGCCATCTCATTTGAGAATGAGTGATGTGTAGAGACGCAAAGACATGCAAATACACACGGACCTGAAACTGTCAGATCCGGAGATTATGTTAACCACTAGCAATCTCGTATATGCAACACCAGAAAGCCATAGGTGTTCAATATGCAAAGTTTTTCAAACTATATTATTGACTCTAGTGCAAGTGGGAGACTGAAGGGAATATGCCCGAGAGGCAATAATAAAGTGGTTATTATCTTATTCCATGTTTATGATAAATTTTTATTTTGCATGCTATAATTGTATTGATCGGAAACGTCAATACATGTGTGTTTAATAAACAAAAAGGGTTCCTAGTTATGCCTCTCTTATAGACTAGCTTGTTGATTAACAAGATGATCAAGGTTTCCTGATCATGGACATTGGATGTTGTTAATAACGAGGTCACAACATTGGTGGAATGATGTGATGAACATTCATCCAAAGTATAGCATTATGATGAAAGTCATTATGTTTATATTGCTATAACATCATACGAAGTAATCTTAGTCCTTAGACTATGAGATCATGTTAATTGCTAACACCAGAAGAGTATCTTGATAAAACCAAACGTCACACCGTAACAGGGTGACTATAAAGGTGGGTTCAGTGCTACAAAGGCGTTATGTTGAGGCTCATGGATCAAGAGTGGAATTTTTCAATCCCGATGACGGATAGATATACTCTGGGCCCTCTCGGTGATATCACATTAAGATAGCTTACAAGCAAGTGATGTGATAACTAGAATGTTATATCACGGGAACGAGAAAAGAGTGCATGTCGGCAACGAGATCAAACTAGGTATGGAGATACCGATGATCGAATCTCGGACATGTATTATATCACGAGACAAAGGGATTTAGTTACTAGCGTTAAAGGTTCTCACGATCACAGAAGTCATCGTTGAATGTGTAGGAGTCAGTATGGATCTCCAGGTCCCGCTTCTGATTATTGATCTAAGAGGGGTCTCGATCATGCCTGCATTATACGCGAACCGTAGGGTGACACACTTAAGGGATACCAACACCATTTGTAGCAAATATGTTTCAGATAAAGATTTAAGAAAGCGCTGGAATTATTTCAATAGACACCGAAACTGTTTCGGGTGAAATTGCTGAAATTGGTTCTGCATGTAATATTGAAATGTTGCAGGGGTTTTTATGTGAATGTTTGTTAATTAAAGTAATTAACAAAATTCTGAATAAAAAATAATAAAAGAGTTTTATTAAATGAGAGAGCATTAAATTTGTAGAAATTTAATGCATTTAAAGTGGGGACTTTAAAAGGGAATGTGAAGAGGCATTTTAATGTGGAGGGGTTACCACCACATGAATGGAGAAGGTGAAGGGGCTCCCCCCTTGAGGCGCCGGCCATGGGGAGGGGCACCCCCCTCCTCCTATAAAAGGCCACCCTCTCCTCACTTCTCACTCACACCTCCTTGTGAAGGATCTCTCCCCCCCTCTAGAATTATTCCCCCATGGTCTCAGATTAGCGAGATACATAATCCCGGTGGCATTCCATCTGGAAGGAGTTGCTGCTTCCGCTGGATTGCTGAAGCGAGGAGGTGGAGGTTTCCCGGTGGCTTGAACATGTGTGCGAGTGTGGATGTGCTGTTGAGTTGCGGCGCTCGGACTTCCTCACGATCTTGAGATCGACAAGTGTACGACTACATCAACCACGAGTTCCTACTCGTTAACAAAACTCGTTGTCTTCGAGGGTAAGTTCTCGATGGATGTATGTCCACCCGTTGCTCTGTACCTAGTACATAGATCTTGGCGTATAGTTCTCATCGTAGGAATTTTTTTGTTTTCTATGCTGCGGACCCAACAGGGACATTGACATATGACCGAGCATCTAAGACAAACTTCCTCATGAGAGTTTGGTACCAGTATTCCATGCACGACATGCCCGGCTACGCCCTATTTTTCGGATGGTGTACATCCGGTAAGTGGCCTTGCCTAGTTTGCATGCTCAAACTTGAGTTCTTTTGGCTAACCGCGGGTGGCAAGTATGTCGCCTTTGACAAACATCGACCTTTCCTCAAAAGAGGGCACCGATTCAGACGAGACAGAAAGAACTTCATGAAGGGCATAGTTGTGAATGAAGAAAAAGCAATACCAACGTTTGATGGTGCAGTTATTAAAGCCGAGCTACTTGCTCTTAAGCGTACTGAGATTCCTGGCCCACAATTTGAGGGATATGGTAAAACGCACAACTGGACTCATGAGGGAGCCATAACAAATCTCGAGTATTACAAGGACCTCGAACTTCCCCATAACATTGATGTGATGCACACTGAAAAGAATGTAGGAGAGTCCCTCTTTCACACAATTTGCAACATTCCTGGGAAGTCAAAGGATAATGTCAAGGCTAGGGTCGATGTTGAGAAGCTATGTGATAGGAAGAAACAACACATGTAGCCTCCTGACCGCAATCGAAGAAATTGGTTCAAGCCGCATGCCATCTTCTGCCTTGATAGTGACCAAAAGAAGGGGGAATTCAGGTGGCTCATATACATCGTGATGTTCCCGGATGGTTATTGTTCAAATATTAGTAAGGGGGTCAATCTTGCGACGGGAAAAGTCACCGGGCTAAAGAGTCATGACTATCATATATGGATTGAGCGGCTGATGCTAGTGATGGTTCGAGGGTATCTCCCTGATCATGTATGGCGAGTGCTTGTCGAGTTGAGCCATTTGTTTTGCACTCTTTGTGCTAAGCAGGTATCTCCCGAGTTGATTGAGAGGTTGCATGAACTAGTGCTAGAGTTTCTATGCAAGTTGGAGAAGATCTTTCCGCCAGGCTTTTTACTCTGATGGCACATCTCATTGTGCACCTCGCGAATGAGGTACTCTTGGGTGGACCAGTGCAGTTTCGTTGGCAGTTCTGTATTGAGAGAGAGTTTAAGTATATTCGGATGAAATGTGGAAACAAAAGTAAGATTGAAGCATGCATAGCCGAGGCAACTCTAATCGGGGAGATAGTAGACATCACGACAAAGTACTATGCCGATGATGTTCCCACTCTGCATAACCCGATCACGCGGTACAATGTCGACGAGTTGGAGGAAGACCCCGAGATCCCACTCTTTCAATCTCCCGGTGGTAAGTCTGGTGTGGGAAAAGAGTACTTATTGAAGCCGAACAAAAAGGAGAGCATAATGTTCTATGTGCTCATGAACATGAAGCATGAACTTATCAGTTTCATGAGGTAAACTGATGAACAAATTACTTATTCTAACTAGTAACTCGGTTTCAGTCTAACACGCACTTTCTCCTTTTAGCCAATTCAAGGATGAACAATGGTCGGAAATGAGGGATCCCAGTGTTGCGGAGCTGGACACTCTTCTAAAAGATGGTGCCCCAGGAAAGAAAAAATTTGTGGCTTGGTTCAGGGCCAAAGTAATTTCTAACTTGTCCCTCTTTCCTTGCAGTCCGTGACGTGTCCCTATTATTACACATATCCCTCTTACCTTGCAATCCGTGACATGTAGGGAGCTCATCGCAACATTGAGACGATGAATGAGATTCGATGTGTTTCACAGGGTTGTAGCCGTAGAGTCATGAGGTATCAAAAGTACGATGTTAATGGATACCGCTTCCATACAGAGTTTTACCAGAACAATCGGCCTAATGCAAAAACTGTAAATACCAGGGTCTTCACCGGAGGAACCGATGAAGTTGATTACTACGGGATATTAGAGGACGTATATGAGCTGACATTCGAGAAAAAACATAAAACTCAAGCTCGTTGTGTTCAAATGCCACTGGTTCGACCCCATCGATGGACAAAGAAGTACCCCTTCCATTGGGTTAGTTGAAGTTAGGCCTTCAACCACCTATAGCGGAGCCGATGTGTATATAGTGGCTCACCAAGCCAAGCAAGTTTATTATTTTCCCTACCCATGCAAGAAAGAGGAACTCCAGGGTTGGGAAGTCGTCTTCCAGGTATCGCCACATGGTAAGCTACCCAGGCCCAACGCCGACGATTACGTCAACATTGACCCTGTAACATACGAGGGAGTTTTCTATCAAGAGGAAGAGAACTTCGGGGGTTTTGACATACAAGTGGGTCATGAGGGCCTCGAGAACTATGCACAAACTCGTGGTGAGCCAGTGGTGGATTTAAAGGACGTTGATATGCTCACCAAGTTTCATCAGGCGAATTTCAACACTGATGAGCCTCCACCGTGTGACCAGCCTTACTACTCACGTGATAGTGATACTGATAGTGAAAATGAGAACAACCAAGTACTTTATGATAATGATGACTAGAGGTGAGGGTCTTTTATGTCTTTATGCTTAGTATTTATTTCTCAACATGCTTCTTAATTTCATTATGTCTTTATTTATACTTAATTGTTTACTCTTTCTCAATGCAGGTGATTGACCAATGCCTCGGGGGAGCAAGGAATCAACGGCCTCCCTTCTCAAGTTGATGAACCAAGAGAAGATTACCCAAAGGGAAGGGTACATCGTCCCAACCCGCGCTACCCGAGAGCCGAGGACCCACCTCCCTCACAAGGAGAACTTCCCCTGACAGGAGGACGAGGACGAGCACGAGGATGTGCAGCACGAGGAGGTGCATCATGAGGAGGTGCATCACGAGGAGGTGCAGCACGAGGACGAGGAGGTGTAGCCTCGAGTACATACTCATCTCCCCCATTGTTTATGAATTACGTCTATATTTTTTATGTCTTCATGCTAAATTGTTTACTCTTTCTCAATGCAGGTGCAAGACTCGATTCAGAGGATCCAACTCGTCTCCCCCGCGGCATGTTGCTCGTTTGTCTGACTTACCCTCCGCTTCTAGCTCTGTGGCTTCACAGTCAGATTCAGACGAGGAGTTGGAAGGGATGTCGGATGAGTAGGCGGATGGTGAGGCGCCACCGGAGGGTGAGGCGCCACCGAAGAAGTTGCCAACTCATGGGGAGGCGCGTGTCCCTACAAAGGAGCCTCGCCCGGAAGAGAGACCTACGATTGAGCCCTATGGCAAATAGTAAGTGACTTTACTAATTTGATCACCATCGTTCTTTTTTTCACCATCATGCTAACTCATGCTTTTGGTCATAACAATTTGGCATGTACTAATGTTTGTTTATTGTGCAGCAATTGGACACATCCTAAGGGGGTCTGCCACCCTAATAGCTTGCTTGGATCTTTGATTATGAAGTATTGGTCAGGCTTGTACACTACAGTCCCCAACGGCCAGAGGAAGCTAGCTTGGTTTTGGGCGGACTATGAGGCCTCCACCGATTGCCCGGGCTTCGGGAGTGTTGCTCATGCTATGATTATCAGCTTTTGGGTAAGGCATACTTTTGCTCACCATCGTGCTAACTCATTACTTTCATAATTATTTTTCCCACCATCGTGCTAACTCATGACTTTTGGGTTGCATGATTGAAGGTCTTCTATCAGGTGAGACCTGAGCATCAGGTGGCGGCGGAGAAGACTTTGCTTGCAGCTTGTCGGAAGTTGACAACGCAGCAATGGTACAACACCAAGAATACATTGATCAATCACTTCCGAGCTGAGCACGGCCTTAAGATACGGAAGGATGAGATTGCCAAGGGTGAGAAGCCAAAAATGACGGTGGCTAATTTCATGACGGTAAGTAGATTATCAATGAGAAGTTCCATAGATGCTAAGTTCCCATTGCATTATCTGTTCTTCAAATAAGTGTTGTTGTTTCAGGTTATGCCAATGTGGTGTGAACACAAAGAAGACGCTTTTGAGGTGTTGGCTGGTAGGTGGATCGGGGAAGACCCTGACTTCGAGGTCGTGAGCAAGCAGAACAAGAAAAACCACGGCAGTATGGGAACACACAGTGGGGGAAGCCGCAACCATGGTCTCTTCAAGAAGCACTTGGTATATACATACATGGAACAACATGCATTTATTTCCTATCATGTTATTAGTTGACACACATAATTAACATTTCTTTGGCGATGCAGGTGAAGACGGAGGGGGAGGTTGATAGCCCTATTACCGACCTAGTCGTGTGGGAGAAGATGAAGACGAAGAAGCCCGACCTACAGCAGCCTCAACCCCAGCTTGCCCAGTACTACGGCAAATCCAAGGAGAAGCTCAACATCTACTGCGAGAAGCTCAAGGGTTTGCATCCGGAGGTGGATGAGCCCATGCACGTTGAGGTCGATGAGACTGCATTGATCATGGCGAGCCATGGCAAGCCGCATGGCCGTTTCAACATTCTTGATGCGGTGGTCCAGCCTACCATGACCCTCACACAAGTCAAGGCTACCCTCACCCCCGATCACCCCTCTATCGCGCCTCGTCCTTGGCATACTACCTCCACCGTCGATGTAAGTGTTTCTCATTTTCACCGTCTTTTGCAATTTGATCCTAAATGGCTAAGCTGACGAGATTCTTTATTTTTGAAATTGTAGCATGATTTCTAGGATGTCTATAAGGCCATCCAGGCAAATTATAACAGGGAGTATGATGCATGGCTTGAGCTGAGAGCAGAGTGTGATGCGTACTCTAGGAAAGTGATGGCTGTAAGTTTTAACCTTTACTTTTGCAAATGATGACAAGTCCCACTTCCTCTACTTTGAGCCTTTGTTTCTGCAACGACTGACATATAACTAACCTGTAGGCGATGAATCACTACTTTACCACTAGACAGCGGGTTCTAGTAGAAGGTGATCAGCCACCTGATCCTGGGATGCCGCCTCGCTGCATATCGATGGAAGATTTCACTGCCAGATACTACGGAGGGACCCCGGTAAGTTCTTTGACAAACCACTTGTTACCGCTTTCATATGCCTCGCAAGTTTCTAAGTTTTGCTCAAACATGTAGGGCACGGGATGCTCCGGGACTGCACCCTTTGGTCGTGCCCCGGTCTCGCCTAGTCCGCCACGCGATGACGCACAACTTCGTCTCATGGCACCTGGTGGTTCAGCTAGTGGTTCTACTTCCCCGATGGCCCGACGTGCATCTCCTGAGCTCGGGACGGGAAGCCTCGGGCTCCTTGACACACCGACACATACACCGAGTTCGAGACCATGATCATGGACATGGTTAGAGCTAGAGCTAGATCTTGATCTTGTGTATGCACTTGTGATGATGTTGTTTGGATAACAAATATGTTTTGTGGATGATTGTGTTGTTGTTTGGATGATGATGGATATTACAATGTCATGTTGATTGCTTCAATATTTTATTTGTGAATTTTGAAATTATTTAGCTGGTGCTAAAATGGATCTAAAATTGAAAATAATCAAAAAAAATGCCAGGAGCTATGCCGACGGCAATGCCGTCGGCATAGCTTGCTGCCACCCAGGCCGGCCAGCATATTATGTGCCATATGGCATAGGCTGTGCCAACAGCAAGGCGCTCGGCGTAGCAGATGGGCCTGTGCCGACGGCCTGGCCGTCGGCACAGATGGGCATCGTCGCTCCCTAGGCTGTGCCTATGCCGACGGCCGGGCTGTCGGCGTAGGAGGACACGCGGCGGGCTCTGGCTACGTCATGGGCGGGACCTGTGCCGACGGCTCGGCCGTCGGCGTAGCTTCAGGGCTGGGCCGTTAGCAGATGACCGTTGCCTGGCAAGGTGGGTCCCGCTGCAGAAATTGTGCCGAGAGGGTTCTCCTACGCCGACGGGATTTCGCTACGCAGACCAGATGCTACACCGAGGGGGCTACGCCGACGGCCACCGTCGGCACAGCCTGTGCCGATGGCTATATTGGGCTATGCCGACGGCCGCCTCCACCGTTTCCTGTAGTGAAAAGAAATTTGAGAAGAATTAATATTCAGAAACATTTTTTTTGGTCAAGTACATCCCTCAGCCGGCTAGAAATTTGAAATGAACTAATATTCGGAACTCTGGATATATTCGGAACTCCGGAGTTTTTTATTCCTAAAATTTGAGAATTATTCAGAACCAGAAGACAAAGGAAGGTGGTTATACATGCTTCATAGTGTGAAATTGAGTCCTAAGACTAAATCAGGTTCATACATTGAAAAATATGGCGTAGTACAAACCTTGGATCTTACTCTGAAAGGTATGATGAGTCCTAGTGTTCATGCGCTTGCTGCGGAGCAATAAGATGCAAGTGTTTTGAAATTGATTAATTCAAATGTTTAATCACGATGTGAGAACATTTAGTTACTTAAATATGAATTTTCCATCAATTTAAACTTTTTTTCATGTATTCCTTAAAGGAAGTCTGGTTGAGTGAATATTTCGAACTCCGGATATATTCAGAATTCGGAGTTTGTTATTCCTAAGAATTATTTAGAACAAAAAGTCAAAAGAAGGTGGTTATAATTTGAAAATATAGTGTGTGCATTAGCATGATCAATAATATAATTAAGCACTAGAAAATTCAAGGAAACTTCATATAAAGTAGTAGATTAAACAAGGTACTAATGGTTCAACAATGCACAGACTGCAGATATATTGTCTTACACACATGCACAACTAGGGATAATAACTTAAACAAAATAAGAACTAAAACAGGATGAGGGGTAGTAGCATCTCAGCATCAGCCTACTCGAGGGGATATAGTCACTCTTGACATATTTCTGAAGGAATTTTCCATAGGTCGCCAAGGTCTTCACCTTATGCTTACGGTCGCAGGCACCACTGACACCCGTCGAGTGCTGGATCATGCTATCGATGTTCTTGTTGATGACATTGCCATAAAATGGGCAAAACAATTCCCTCTTACGGTGGAACGGAATTTGCCCACTATGTAACCTCCTTAGTACGTAGCGGCTCTTATTGTCCCTGAAGTACTTGGTATCGATCATGTCATTAGATTCTTCCTGTTGATTTTTAAGTACATACAAAATCATACAAATGATTTAATTGAAATACAACTCAAGCAATTGATATGTAAAGATTCAGATACATGTAATAATTAAATTCAGTATATGATAACAGTTCATTATGTACTAGCAGAAATAATTCAAAGATCATATAGTTACATATGAATATAGAATAAATCTGGGATCTCATAAGTTTTTCAGAGATGGAGTTAGCGAACCAAGTACCAAACACAATCTATTCTTTGTGTATATTACCCAGGTTCACTAATCTATCTTCAAAAAAATCTGACACCATCAAATATGTCTCTCTTGCACTCTTTTAGAGCAAATTTGAATCATTGGCCTTAGTAAAAATTGAAATGTGATTCTTAAACACTATACAATCACTTGATCGGTACGTACTAGATGTCGTTAATACATTGAATGCATGTGGTTCCTAAATATTATAATAACAATAATAAGAATCAAACAATATTCATAGACATGTAAAGACAACAAGTTATGATCAAACCATGCATATGAATCATTTATTTGTTTTCTGAATAGTGTAATCACATAATCGCAAGAATCAAACAAGATCGAAATTCAGATACATGTAATAAATTTAATGTATGATCACAACTGGTTTTGTACTAGCAGAAACAATTCACAGATCATAGTTTCATATGGATGTAGAATAAATATGGGGCCTCATAGGTTTTTAAAGATGGAGTTAGCAAACCAAAATACCAAGCACAACCTATTTTTCGTGTACATTGCCTGAGGTTCACTAACCCATACCTAAAAAATCGGACATTATCAAATGTGTCTCCTTGCACTCTTTTGGAACAAATTTAAATCATTAGGATCAGTAAGAAATTGAAATATAATATTTATACACTATGAAATCACTCGATCGGTACGTACTAGATGTAGTTAATACATTGAATGCATGTGTTTCCTATATATTGTAATAACAATAATAAGAATCAAACAATATTCATAGACATGTAATGACAACAACATATGATCAACCATGCATATGATACATTTATTTTTTCCTCAATAGTGTAATCACATAATCGCAAGAATTAAACAAGATCGAGATTCAGATACATGTAATAAATTTAATGTATGATCACAACTGGTTGTGTAATAGCAAAAACGAATCAAAAATCATAGTTCCATATGAATGTAGAATAAGTCTAGGGCCTCGTATGTTTTTTAGATATGGAGTTGGCGAACCAAAGTACCAAGCACAACCTATATTGTTCGTGTACATTGCCTTGGGATCACTAGCATATCCCTAAAAAAATCTGACACCATCAAATGTGTCTCCCTTGCACTCTTTTGAAGCAAATTTGAATCATTGGCCTCAATAAAACACTGAAATGTAATATATACACTATATGCATGGTGTGTATCGAAATCAACACTCCAGCAACAATAATATCTAAAACCCCTAAAATTAAATATGTTACAGATCAATTAAATCTACATCACAAGAAGAACCGTATGAATGATAATAACAACCAAACGTTAAATTACTAGATGGCAGATCAGCAGATCTAATGAAATCTGCAAAACAATCGATCGAACCGTATATTTTAATATGTACAGCAAGAAGGCGCATATTGAGCAAAATAAATCCTATATATGAATAGTGAAATTTGCGACTGCGAATAGAGAAGCAAAGTAGTACCTTAGATGCCTCATCGGAGACCACCTCCTAGAAATCATCCCTCTCCAAGGCTACTTCGAGGAAGGGGTCGATGATGGTGTGGTCGTAGTTCTCGTCTTCCGCCGGGTCGAAGAAGCCGCATCCGTCTGCATGCCCCTCATCCAGACCTGTCACTGGCACCACGACATTATCGTTCACGTATTGCTTGACGATAATGGCACATGGCTAGACGTAGCCCGAAGCAGAAGTGACGACGCATGGCAACAAGCTGCGTGTGTGTCCAGAGAAGCTGGACCCGCCACATCGGCAACGATTGAGCCATCTGCTGCTACGCCTCCAACTGGATTCACCTCTGTCTTGTCTCCACGGGTATGTTTCATGGTGCAACTAGGGAAGGGTGGTGCTATGGACAAATCTTCTACACGCGCAGAAGGTGTAGATTGGGGTTTTCTAACTAGACAGATTGGGGGAGACGCTCCTAGAAGAGACGATGAGGCTCAGCGAGTTTATATAGATGGGGGAGGTTGGTTTCCCTCGAGTGGACGTGTGGGTGATGGACTCGTGCATGATCTTTACTTTCTAATTGCATTTAATAACAGATCCACGCACATGCTACCTCGAAAACATGCAGGAAGCCAGTTTTCGAGACGAACGGTATAAATGTACACCTCAGTAGGCCCCTAGAGGAGGTTAATATTTTTGAACGGCTGTAGTTCAAATTTCTAGGGAGACGAACACTGTTTACCTTCGTCTCAGGTTTCCTTTAGAGGCATTTTGTTTTAAAGATCGGCTGAGGAGGAAGTAGTACTAGCTAGAGACGATGTTACTTTCTAACCGTTTGACGCTACTATTATAGGAGGTCACATCATAATAACCGCCCGAGGTTGCTGAACACAACCAATTTTTTCTATTTTAGGGGTAAACCGCCTCAAGGAACCTTCTCTAAGTAACGAGTTTGTACTAGTGTTCTTAGCTCTTTCATACTAGAAAATACCATGGGTATTCCCCGAGGACTGGGTTGGGTCAACCTAAGGTCACCGGGGTGACTATGGAAGGATTCTGTGGTAGTCTCTGGCTCCCTCCAAGTCAATCAATATCAAGAACATGTCGCGAGCATGGGGGTTTGGCTGACTACTAAACTAGACTATCGGCTAGGGCTAGGCTAGTTATAGCGGCCCTTCCCTACTGGGAGAATACAATCCTTCGTTAATCCCTTTTCTCGAGTCTCGGGCATTTCCATTGGTTACTTCGGCTTTTAGGTGTCTAGTGTGAGAAGGGGGTTGGCAGTTTAGCAAAAGCAGAAACCTTCACTACTTTAGAATCGAGTTCATTAACAAAGTGATCCACTTTGAACCGTCTATATATAGGGAAGCTTTAGAGTAAGAAAGCGAATTTCTGATCCCCTTTTTTGTGCGCGAGATGGGTGCAAGCTCGAGGAGCTAGGTTGGATGGAAGAAAGCTTGGCCGTCACTGAACTACTTGCACTTTTTGTTCTAAAAAGATTATTAAAAGTTTGAGGCGGGAAAAAACAAGATTTCACGGAAAAAGGTGCCTAACCCCGGGATTTTTCGATACTTTTTCTTGAAATTGACTTGATTTGGAAGAAAATTCACTCAACCTAACAAATCCTGATCAATTCAAGTGGTTAGTTTAAGGGGGTACATGGGGCTGACACCGAAGGAGATAGGAATGAAGTAGGGCGGGCAGCTACCCAGAGAGCCAACCATGAATTCTCACCGTTCCGTGTCTACTTCTGCATTGAAGATTTTAAATTTTTACTTCAACTCTTGCTCTTGCTCTTTTGTCAAATGTAGATCTTCATGGTCATATCCTACATCATCCTCCTCTTCCACCATCAGGAGTAAATAACAATGTTAGATTGTTTCGGCTCAAACTGCTATCCATGCCGTCCCGATTCTTTTCGGCCGTGGGATGGATGCCGAGGAGGACACACGACGACATCACAATGAAGCCCTACTATCATGTGAGGCGCGCCCCGATGTGGGTCAGTGCGAAAGATTCCTAGCCACGGACGGGTGTACCGCGCGCCGCCGTAGCACGTGTCACTGGCTGGTGGACCGCGCGCGCGACATGGGCGCGCCGTTAGCGTGTGTGGGAAGGACCGGACTTTGTGAGAGGTGTTCCTGGTGTGACACGCCCCTGCACCAATAGGGTGGCGAGGCCCGCCGAGATCCGATGTGAGCCCATGCCGCCCGCGGACTCTTGCGGTCGTGGATCTCGCTGAGAGTCGACATGGCACCATAAGCCCATACTGGCCATGGTTTCTCGTGGTCATGGGGCCCTCCGAGAGATGACGTGGCACCGTGAGCCCATGCATGACTCGGATTCTCGTGGTCATGTGCCCCGCCAGGAACCTACGAGGCAGGATATACTATACTCGTCTGCGATTTCTTGCGGGGATAGGGACGACATGGTAGCCTAGGTCGTCGATGTACGCAGGTTATCGCGGCGGGATCATACATTCTGTCATGTTCATATATGATCTGCAACATAGATCGTTAATGTTCGCGGGTTCTGGCGGCGATATCGTAGTGTAGGGCATGTTCGTAGCTGAGCTATCACCATGGATCATAGACGTCAATAGTTTCCCGCACAGGTTATCATTTAGCTTGCCTCTCATGTTATCTTGACACCTCATATCACTTATAAAAGATGATGCGGCAGATATCTCATTCACGATGTGTTAGGTCTACCCTCTCTTTCTCCATTTAGTCACTGATACTTCCATTTTGCATCACTATTCTATATCATAATTTACTGTTATTCATTGATATATTTCATATTAAGAGATGATACTTATGTTATTTCATCTATTTTTGCATGGTTGATGACTTTTGGAGGATGAACCACTGAAGTCAGGATTCTGATGGAAAAGGCACTGCCAGGTGCAAAATTGGCGAAGATCAGAAAATCCCAGAAGATATACGGAAATTCCTATTTTTCCAGAATACGAATGAGGCCAGAAGGAGGAGTGGAGATGGGCCATAGGGGCCCCACACCACCCCCTGGCGTGGGTCACCCTGGCCACGCCACCAGGTGGTGTGGCCACCCTGGCCCACCTCCAGCATCTCCCTTCCGTGAATATATTCCCCTCGAAACCCTAAGATTCGAGGGGCGACCATAGAAAAGTTCTGCCGCCTCTGCAGGGTGGAAACTACAGAGAGAGAAAGAGCTCTCCGGCAGGCAGAAATCTGCCGGGGAAATTCCTTCCTAGAGAGGGGAGATCATCACCATCAACACCGTCATCAAGCTAGACTTCATCGGGATCATCATTATCTCAACCATCATCTCCATCAGCACCATCATCACCACTCCGTACCGCTGTAACAATTGGGTTGAATCTTGCATAGTTCTTAGGGGAAACTTTCCCGGTGTTGATTACTTGTTGTAGTTGATGCTACTGAGAGGAAATTATTGTTTATGTTTAGATTGTTACTTATCATTATTTCATCTCTGATATTGATCCATATGATGTCTCGTGAGTAGTTCGTTTAGTTCTTGAGGTCATGGGAGAAGTCATGTTGTTCGTAGTGGAATTGTGTTGAGAAAGATTCAATGGTTTGATAATTAAGTTGTGGTGTTATTCTTCTAGTGGTGCCATGTGAACGTAGACTACACGATACTTCACCTTTATGGGCCTAGGGAAATGCATTGTGTATTTGGCTACTAATCGTGGGGTTGCCGGAGTGATAGAAAACTGAACCCCCGTTAGGAAACCTTTGCATAAGGGAGTGTAGGATCTCAAAGTTCAAGGCTATGGTTAGGTTTTTATCTTAATTACTTTCTTGTAGTTGTGGATGCTTGCAAGGGGTATAATCATAAGTATGTATTAGTCCTAGGAAGGTCACTACATTAGCATAGGTTCACCCACACAACACTTATCTAACTAGAGAAGATTAATCAACTATATGAAGCGAAAGCACCTGACGATATTCCCATGTGTTTTTTGAGAACGTTTGGTCATCTTAAGTAATACAACCGGCTTGTCCTTTGCTAAAGAAAGGATTGGACCACTTGCTGCAATTATTATTATTGCATTTTATTTACTCTACTTTATTTATCTACATTATCAAAAAAAAACTAAATTCCGTTTGCTAAGTATTTACAGAGAATTCCTGATCCAAACCACTTGTCAACACCTTCTGCTCCTCGTTGGGTTCGACACTCTTACTTATCGAAAATACTACGATACACCCCCTATACTTATGGGTCATCAAGCCTATTTTCTGGCGCCGTTGCCGGGGAGTGAAGCGCTATTGAAGAGTGGAACTGGTAAATGAAACTTCTACTGTGAGTATTGTTTATTTCTGTTAGTTACTTTATTTCATTATGGATAGTTCACTTAGTTTCTTATTTTGTAATGCTACTACCACTGCTAAGGGAGTAGATGAACCACCACCTGCTGAAAATGATACTTTTAAAATACCTAAAAAATTGTTGATCGTGTTATGGATAGCTACTATTTTGGAGATGGAACTGTCCATCCCGGTGATCATTTGCTTTTTATACATGAATTATGCGGATTGTTCAAGTGTGCAGGTATTACCACAGATAAAGTTAAGAAGAAGTTATTCTCATTATAATTGAAAGGAAGAGCTGAGGAATGGTATAAGATTCTAAAGAATGGCCAATCTCTTGAAATGGGAGGAAATAGTGCCTCTCTTTTATTCCAAATTTTATCCTCCTAGTGAGATTCATAAAGATCGGAATCAATTATATAACTTTTGGCCTCGTGATGGAGAGAGTACAGCTCAAGCTTGGGGGATATTAAAGTTACTAATGCTCAAATGTCCTATTCATGAGCTCCCTAACAATATTATTATCAATAACTTTTATGCAAGGCTTTCTCTTCATGATAAGGATCTATTGGATGCTTCTTGTGCTGGATCATTTACACGTATGGAACAAGAAGCTAAATGGGATCTTCTAGATCGTATTCAAGACAATGCTAAAGCATGGGAGAATGATAAAGGAAGAAAGTCAGGTATAAACTATGATTATGAATGCATTAAATATTTTATGGGAACTGATGACTTTCATAATATTAGTAATGTTTATGGTCTTGATTTTCAAGTTATTGCAAACTATTTTAAGGCTTTTGCCTCTTATATTGAAATTCCCAAAAAGGAATGGAACAAGTATCATGCACCACATAAATATATTGTTGATTGTGTTCCTACTAGAAGTACTAAAGTTTGTACCATTGATTGTATTTTACCTAAACCTTATATCAAGAACATACCTTTCCCGGATAAGGTAAAGGAGCATTCTATGATAACTAGTGTGGTTAACAAAAGTACAAAGAGAGCTGATGTCTACGCACTTCTATTCTTGTAGACAGTTGTTGGGCCTCCAAGTGTAGAGGTTTGTAGAACAGCAGCAAGTTTTCCCTTAAGTGGATTACCCAAGGTTTATCGAACTCAGAGAGGAAGTGGTCAAATATATTCCCTCTCAAGCAACCCTGCAATCAAGATACAAGAAGTCTCTTGTGTCCCCAACACACCCAATACACTTGTCAGGTGTATAGGTGCACTAGTTTGGCGAAGAGATAGTGAAATACAAGTGGTATGGATAATTATAAGTGGTAACAGTGCTAGAAAATACCTTGATGGCTTGGAAGAGACTAAAGGCAAACTGAAATAAAGATGGCAGCAAGCAAAAATGTAACAGACCTAGTTGCAAACGGTGTTTCAATGCTTAGAAACAAGGCCTAGGGATCATACTTTCGCTAGTGAACACTCTCATATAAATATCTTCTCTTTATGATGCTACTCTTAACTACTCTCCGGTTGGACACTCTAATCTATGGTAGGGCTATAACAGAATACCTCAAAGTAAGACTTTCCCATCTACATAACCCCATGATACATTGCAAATGTATCTATAATTTTCAATGTTCCATGCTTGGTTTTATCTACTTTCTTGTGTTTTCTCCACACTTTGGAGTACTTTTCATATGATTTCTTGGCCTAACCTATTAACAAGAGCCACAGTGCCAGCTGCCTGTTTTCTGCTATTTTTAGTTCCAGGAATGTCAGAAAATGAATATTCTCGGAATTGGACGGGACAAAAGCCAAAGTGCCTATTTTTCCGGAAGAATTTGATGCCATAATACGAGACGAAGAAGGGCCGGGGGCCAGCCACACCACCTGGCCACACGGCCAGGCCTAGCCCGCGCCAGGGGGTGGTCTGGCCAACCCCAGCACCCCCTCGGCCTCTCCTTCCGCCTATATATTGCCCTCGGGACAAAAACCCTAAGTACCCGATCAAAAATCCACGAAAGAGTCTGTAGCCGCCGTCGTCTCTGTCCCTAGATCAGGAGGGATCTAAAGCTCTTCCCGGCACCCTGCCGGAGAGGGGAATTCACCCTAGAGGCCTTCTTCATGATCATGCAAGCCTCCGGTGTTATGTGTGAGTAGTTCATCTCTGGACTACGGGTCCATGTAGTAGCTAGATGGCTGGTTCTCCTCCTTTGTGCTTTCATGTCTAGATCTTGTGAGCTCCGTTCATGATCAAGATCATCTATTTGTAATTCTGCATGTTGTGTTTGCAGGGATCCGATGGATATTGAGGTGCTATTTTAGATTGATTATTGATTCTATCATGTCTTTGTTATTTGTGATCTTGCATGCTTTCCGTTGTTAGTAGCTATCTTGGCCAAGTAGATGCTAGCAACTCCAAGAGTTAGTATTTATGCTCGATAGTGGGTTCATGCCTCTGGTAATCTGGGGAAGTGACAGAAATCTCTAAGGTACTAGATGTGTTGTTGCTACTAGGGAGAAAACAACAATCCTTTGTTCATAGAAAAATCGTATTGTTTACTTTACACGCAATTCGTAAAGCAATAATCTGTTGCTTGCAACTTAATACTGGAGGGGGTTCGGATGATAAGCTGAAGGTGGATTATTAGTCATAGATGCAGTTGGATGGCGGTCTATGTATAATGTTGTAATGCCCAATCGAATCAAAGGAGTCAAGATGATTAGTATATGCATGTATTGCTTTCTCGATGTTTGCCAATTGCCTCGCTGTAATTTGTTCACCCAGCATGTTATCTATCTTAAGGAGAGCCACCTCTAGTGAACAATGGATTCCGATCCTTTCTTTTACATACAATCTAAAAATTGTTTACTGCTTTGTGTTTAATATCTGAAAACTATTACTTTCTTCCATTCGATACATTTAATCCTTTGTTTTCAGCAAACACGGTGAGATTGACAACCTCATCGCAAGTTGGGGACAAAGTTCTGTGGTTGTGTTGTGCAGGTCTCCACGTTGCTACTAGCACTGGTAGTGCGCCATGCCAAGGCTCAGCTAGCAACACCTTTGGGGTGTTTCTTTGCTCCTACTGGTTCGATTAAACTTTGGTTTCATAACTGAGGGAAACTTGTTGTTGTGCTCATCATACCTTCGTCTTGGAGTTCCCCAATGAGATCTACATCAACACTGAGCCATCAAGCACTTTTCTGGTGCCGTTGCCGAGGAGTCAAGGACATCTTCACAAGGGGAGTCCCTCATAACCAATCTCTTTACTTTGTTATTTTTGTTTTGCTTAGTTTCCTTTTGTTTTGTTTGCTTGTTTCTTTATCAAAAACACACAAAAAATTAGTTCTACAAGTTTGCTTCCTTTATCAAAAACATAAAAAATTTAGTTCCTACTATAGTTGTTATTTTCATTGGTCTGTGATTGTCTTGCTTTATCATGCTTTCTATCAATGGTTGGTTTCTTTGAAACTGAATCTTATTGGCAAGGTGGGTTCAAGGAAGAACAAAAATATTATTATAAGGAACACCGCTTGTCACAAAAAGGGAAACACTTATGGGAACAAATTGATAAATTGTATACCATTGCTATAAACGTGTGCTCTACTTATAATGTTACTTATTGCTTTGATAAATCTTGTTGCTATAGGAGGTATAAACACCCCCCTTTTCAATGTGAGTATAATGATAATGTTACCATATCTTCTTATGTTAAATTGAATTATGAATTTTATGATGTGGAACAAATTGAAGAATTTATTGCTTGGAAGGGTGCATTTGAACATGCTAGTTTGCTTGAAAAACTGATGATTCACCTTATAAATATGAGGTTTATGATATACTTAAAATTTTCTTTGATAATTACAAGGTAGAAAATGGCTATATTCTTGAATATCTTAATAGATACTCTCCACCAATGGAAGAGACTAATGCCTTGCAGGAGCCTATGGAAGAAGAAATTGCTAAAACTGAAAGCTCATTGGATGAAAAAGAGGAGGAGAGTGATGATCAAGAGGAGGAAGAATGGATCTACTGTCGTGGTGGTGTCACAACAGATGCCATGGATAGGCTAAAGGTGGGGACTAATACACGCTAGGGGAATCCAGGGAGGGATAATGAGGTGATTCCTCACACATAAATTTGTATTTGCTTTGCTTCCAAGATTACAAATGCTCCTAGAGCTGTATTGGCGAGAGGAGGAAGAAGAAGCTCTCTTACTCTCGCACACAGTTCTCCCCTAAAACCCTCAGCCAAATCAGAATCGCGGAACCCCTTCTACAGAGGCCCTAGCCCTCCTTATATAGGGGTGGCTAGGTCTCCACTTAGGGCATACGTGGAGGCATATTCCTGAGAATATGCCTTCTCCCAAAGTAGTAAACCGACCGGGTTGCTTTTCCCCCGTGTCACACATGCAGAGGCTACGTGAGCCTCTGCGGCGCCTGTGTCAGCCGACATGAGCGTCGTCACCCTTGTCGGCCACGCTTCGGTGGTCCTGCCCCTGTCCGCTTCGCTCATGCAGTGCGTACCGGGGCTTCTTTTAACCAGCGAGATTCCTTCCTTCTCCTAGAAGCTAGATGTGACCTGGATCATAGTTGATCCGGCCACACCCGTTCCTACATACAAGTTAGATAGGCATTTCCGACTTACTACTTAAGTCGGATGAGACTTAGTTAGGCGGACGCCTCCCGGTCCGGGTTATCCCGTGATTCAGCCTGCCTTGAGGTGACCCGGCCAGCATCCGCTTTGGCCTTGCCAAACCTCGGCTAACTCGGCCTTTATACCCCGGCGTGACCCTACCCGGGGGTATCCCCCCAACATTAGTCCCCGAAGCTGGTGCGGTCTTAGCTGCCTTGGCTGCTAAGGCCACATCAGGTTCCATTATATTTGTGCTTTGGATGCTGTTTCTGAGTTACCTCCTTATCTCGGATTATATGGATTTATGTTCCCTTCACACGTTCCAAGTTTTCACTTGTCGGCCGGGTTACCACTTCAACTCGGACCTCATGGTTTTTACTTTCCCTCTGCACATTCCAAGTGTTCACTAGCTGGCCGGGTTACCACGGTTTCGTCCGGGTCTTCTTTCCTTCTCTCGTACGCTAACCCACGTGGAGGCTAATCATTAGGTTGCCTCATTTCAAGGGCCAACTACTGCAACCGCCGCTGTAATTGTCAGTTATCACTGCGCGGGTCACGTCACGCCTGCCTCCTCATTTACCGCATCAATGCGTCATGTCATGGGATCAACCTCACCATGTGGCCTTCTGTGTGGCTCCCTGATGATTGGCCGATGTGAGCTATACACGGTCACACCATGTGGCATATCCGCAGGATGCGATCCCACTTTCCCCTCGAGGGAGTGGTTAAATAGGGGAGAGGCGCACCCCTTAGGATTTTTCCCCCTTCTGCGCCCCTCTGCCCCTAGTTCTTCCTCTTCTTCATCTTCCCCGCGACTGCGCCGCCGCCAGTGCTTCTAAGTAGCAGCGCCGCCGCCGCACTGCTTCCCCACACCTCTGCGTCACCGCCACCGCTACGCGCCTCCCTCACCACGGGTCACTGCCAATCTAGACCTTTGCCCACCGCCGCCGCTAGCGCCAGCGAGGGCAGCAAATACCAGATGACGGAGGAGGAGCTCGCCGTCGTCGAGCAAGAAATGGAGGAGGCCACGACGGCGGACCGTGGTGCGTGGTCCGGGTCCTGGGTCTACCAAGACGACCTGGACTGGCTCTACCGCACCAGACGCATTCCCGCCGGCGTCGCTGCGCGTCTCGCCTCCGCCGAATTAGCCCCCTCACCCAATCCGGGTGAGTACGTTGTGTTCTTGTCCCACTTCCAGCGGGGGTTCGGTTTGCCGGTCAGCAATTTCTTCCGGGATTGGCTAAACACCTACGAACTCCAGCCGCACCACCTTCCTGCCAACGCTATTACTTCTCTTTCCGCTTTCGCTTCTACGATCAAAGGCTATGCCGGACTATGGCCCACGAAGGAGCTATGGATCCGGTTTTTTGGCCTTCGTCGTAATGTCATTCCAAACGTAGAGCTAGATCCGGAGGACAAGCAGCTCACTCAGTTCGGAGCTGTGTCCATCTCACCCCGGAGGTTTTCCGTTTTCCCCCGAGTCACCGGGCTGGACTCCTGCAAAGGATGGGCCCGGACTTTCTTTTATGTCTGGAATACGAGCACCGAAGATTTGATCCGGCTGCTTCCCTATGCTCCGGGTCCACCTAACCCGGAATTGTGGGATGTCGTCCCCAAGAATCCCACGGCCTTGGCCAACTAGGTCAACAAGAGGTTCACGGAGCTGAAGAAGCTCGGGTTGCGCAACGAGGACGCTATGATCACGTTCGTGCGCAACCGGATCTCCCCCCTCCAGAAGCGCACTCACAACGTGTGTCACATGAGCTTTGGCCGCGACCCCAACCGGACCTCATCATTTGAGTTGAGCAACACGGAGATCTATCGCCGGGTTAAGGCTCTCTTCACCACCCACAAGGACTTCTCCTCTGAGTGGACGTGGGGAATTGAGCATTTTTGCCGTGATAAGCTTCCTCCCGCGGTAAGCTTCATGGCGCAAACTTACTCCGGATTTAATTATATGTCGGTCATTGTTGCATTTTTGACTCTGTTGTTCATTCTTTTCCTCAGCTATTCCTTCAGCAGACCCTCGAGGACAGCACCGATTCGACCCTTAAGTGGGCGCCTGACCGGGAGATCCTGGACGAGGAAGAGCCGGACCAGGAGATATTCCTCCCGATGACCGACGCCACGAAGCGACCCACTGGTAAACTCTCTTCTATTAGAGATTGGCCGGATGATGAAGATGACTCGGATGTCGAGGTGATGGAACTTGTTGACGCTGTCCCCCTTTCTTATGCTTTTCCGGCAATAGCTAACCCCGGTGGGCATATCCACGAGGACCCTCCCCTTGCTATGGGCGAACCTGTTCCGGTAGCGCCGAAGAAGAAGCGCGGAGCTGCATCAAGTTCCTTCTCCGGACCTTCTCAGCCCGCCAAAAGGCAAAAAAAGTCCGGAGACAAGACTGCCTCCAAGCCAGTGGGCAAGGCCCCAGCTGGAAGGGCTCGGAAACCCAAGGAGCCGCAAACCTCGGATGCGTAAGTCCCTCTGCAACATGTTCTTCATTACATTGTTGTAGTCTCTTTTCTGACACTATTTGATTCGGCAGGGCTGTGGTGGAGGTCCCTCAGAGTGGATCTAGCATCTCTTCGCCGCTCCGACCTAGCCCTTCTCCTCCTCGTGACGACGAGTCACGCCCGCTGAGCCCTATTCCAGAGGTTCTTGTGGCTGCTCCGGGTTCTATTCCACCTCATCAAGAGGGGGGTAACCTCGGAGCGGGGGAGACCGGCCTAGCCGAGGCGGCGACATCCACACCTTCGGCTTCGCCGCAACCAGCAGCTACTGAGACTACCTCGACACCAGCACCAGCACCAGCTTTAGTACCAGCAACCAAACCAGCACCAACACCAACCACAGCACCAGCACCAACTCCGGTGGCAAGAATCAGCGGTGGCACCAAGTCCAACACCCAGAGCTCCAGCGTCGAGTTCCTCCGCCTCGTCTGAGTCTTCTCATCTCGGCGAGGAACGACCCTGGCAGTTCCTAAAGGAAGATCTGCTGTAACCACTTCCTCTTCCTAGCAGCCAAAGGGCAAAAAGGCTCCTGACGCTACTAAGGCAGCATTCGTCGAGGCTAGGCAGCGTACCCTCGCATCCATGCTCCCCAAGAAAGCTCCAGCAGCGAAGGACACCCCTGCTGAGCCAACCGATGCACAACAAATAGTTCTGCACACCATCCCAGCCCTTGCCTTGGTTGAGAGGAAGGAGGCGCATGCGAAGGGCTTGGTGGCGCCCCATATGCCCACCGGCGAGCGATACCCTCCGAGCCTGATTGAATTCGTCATGAATTGGAACAAGGTAGAGGTAGTCCAAGACGCTGATCTCCCGGAGAAGTTCGGTCCCGCCGAATTCTCCGCCCAGATGAACACAGCCGCTAAGGCAATCAACCTCGCGGGTCAGATGATGGAGGTACATCGCTTCCCCTTTACATGTTGTAGATAATGATGATATAACCATTAGTCCCCGAGCCTCCGGGGGAGTAACTTGTTACTCGGCCGGATGCTCCTTAGAAAACCAACGTAGCTCCGAGATAACTTCGAATATGCACACACCTAGAGCCGGGTTAAGTTCCACTTGGCCCGGATCTTGTACACTTTGAATATGCACACACCTAGAGCCGGGTTAAATTCCACTTGGCCCGGATCTTTTACACTTTGAATATGCACACACCTAGAGCCGGGTTAAGTTCCACTTGGCCCGGATTTCGTACACTTCGAATATGCACACACCTAGAGCCGGGTTAAGTTCCACTTGGCCCGGATTTCGTACACTTCGAATATGCAGACACCTAGAGCCAGGTTAAGTTCCGCTTGGCCTGGATCTTTGTACACTTCGAATATGCACACACCTAGAGCCGGGTTAAGTTCCGCTTGGCCCGGATCTTTGTACACTTCGAATATGCACACACCTAGAGCCGGGTTAAGTTTCGCTTGGCCTGGATCTTTGTACACTTCGAATATGCACACACCTAGAGCCGGGTTAAGTTCCGCTTGGCCCGGATCTTTGTACACTTCGAATATGCACACACCTAGAGCCGGGTTAAGTTCCACTTGGCCCGGATCTTGTACACTTTGAATATGCACCAAGCTAATTTATGTTTTTGCACTCTTTTCAGGTGACCACCAATCGCCGGAGTGCTGAATTCTAGCGTCTCCTGGATACTCACAAGATGCTACGCGCAAAGCAAACTGCACTTCTTGCGGAATACGAGAAAAGGGGTAAATTTCTCCCTTGGCGCTGCTCCGTTTTTCTTCATCTTCCTCTGCTGAACTAATCTCATCATTCGGTTTCTGCAGCTGGGGTGGAGGCTGAGAACAAGATTATGCGGAAGAACCTGGAGCAGATCAAGGGTAAGTCATTTTTGTCCAACCTTAGTGTGCTTTCCATCTCCTTTTCTCCTTGGCTCGGCAAACATTCATACCTCGGCTCTGCCGGGTCAACACACTATTTTAGAATCTCTTGAAGATAGTGTGCCCGTGCCTGATATGATGCTGCATTTTCTCGAACAAGCAGGGCAGCACCAAGCCGAGCTTAAGAAAAAATATGATGAGCTTGCCCTCCTCCGGACCAAGGACGATGAGATCGCTAGGCTCAAGGCCGAGATGGAGAAAATGAGAGTCCAACACCAGTCCGAGCTCAAAAAGGTTGGCCAGGATTTCACAGAAGAGCGCGAGCACCTCACTCTCCATATCGCCAAGGACCAGGATCTACTCAAGGAGTCCGACATCCAGCTTGGGTCAGCGAATGCTAAGCTTGCGCAGCTTCGCAAAAGGCGTGATGACTGTACCAGGGAGCTGACCCGGATCCTTAGCCATATATTGCGTAAGTTCCTTCCCTTATCCAACATACTTCTCCGGGTTACTTCATATGTCTTTTCCTTAACTTCTTCCTTTGCCTTGTTTTTAGGCAAATTTCCAGAGGGCACTGCTATTGCGAGCGCAGCAGTTGCAAACTTCCGCCGAGAAAGGGGTACCCCCACCGCTCCTGACGGTGAAGAGATTCCCTATGACATGGAGGACCAGTTGGTCAGCTTGTCATCTCGCGTGGAGCTCCTCAAGAATTATGGCAAGGACATCCTCGACGTTGCAGTTCGCATCTTCAACATGTTCTGGCCTAGAGAAGATACTCCGGAGACCACCGCAATTCTTGTTGAGAAGCTGATGGAAACCGAGACCCAGCTCGACCTCTGGAGGGAATTCGCTGGGCGCGCTGCAGCTGATACCGTTCTTCACCACATACTTACATGGTATGAGAAGATCGATCTCAACCTCCTGACGCGTCTGCGCACCGGATCCAAATGGACCAATGACCCGGAGTAGGTAGCTCGGCGTCAGGCTTGCGCCCATAGCCTCATCGAATACGCTCCCATTCATGAATGGGTTGAGGGACCGAGCTTCCTGGAAGCGGCTGGGGACGAAGAGGTTGAGAATGATGAAGATGGCTCGGACGGTGATGAAGGGGACGATGCTTCGGATATCAAAGACGGTGAAGATGACGCCGAACTTCCTCCTCTTGCTGCTCCTTGAGCGAAAAAACTTGAAAATTTGTCAGATCCCCGGTATGCCGGGTGGAATTGTATCCCGTATACATGTGATATTTTGCTACTAAGTTCCTATGCCGGATTAACTTGGGCGTAGTCCCCGAGTTTCTTTTTCTTGTTCGTCCAATCTTTTGGCTCGGCTCGTGTCTACCTTGATTCGGTTTTACGACTTACGAATCCGAGCCTCAAAAATCGTCTTAACAATACTGGGAAACTTTTAGGCTTAGCTCAAAAATAAAACATCATAACAATTTGAAAGTAAACACAAGGTTAGTCCAAAAAACAAACGTCGGCTTGATTAAGTTCTTTCCCTTTATTCGTTTTTCGTGTGCTACGCAATTCCAAACTTGTTCTCTTGCTTGCCATGAAGCCAATTCTTGTTGGACAGCAGCAAGTTGAAGAGTTGGGTTCTTGGTGCCCACACATTACTAATCCGAGTTAAGTAGAACAACTTATTCCAGCTAACGCACAAATGACAACAAATATTATTAAGGCAGTCCCCGAGTTACTGCTCGAGGTGCCAACATTTCATTGATTAGTTCATTGCCGGCATACATACCAACACATGAGAAGACTCAGATACATACACTTCTTTGCTAAGTGTAGAAGGGACGAAGTAGAGCTATATTTCATGGACGCTTAGATTCCTCGCCGGACCTGTCCGCCTTGTTCTTTTCCTGTGGCTTTGCATCTACAAGATAATAAGAATCATTGTGAAATGCTTTGCTCACGATGAACGACCCTTCCCATGGGGGGGGATAGTTTATGCATGCCAGTAGTACGTTGTACCAACCGGAGCACCAGATCGCCTTCCCGAAAGACTCGGGGGCTTACTTTCCAGCTATGATAGCGTCGGAGATTTTGCTGATATATGGCGGATCTGGACAATGCCAGTTCTCTCGCTTCTTCCAGCAGATCAACATCATTTTGCCGGGCTTCTTGCACTTCGGCTTCTGTGTATTGGGTGACCCTAGGCAAATCATGCTCTATGTCGGCTGGTAATACAGCTTCTGCCCCATATACCAGAAAAAACGGCGTGTAGCCTGTTGATCGATTCGGAGTTGTTCTTAAACTCCACAGTACCGCTGGTAGCTCTTCTATCCAGCACCCCGCTGATCTTTGCAGCGGCTCGATGAGTCGGGGTTTTATCCCGGATAATACTAATCCGTTGGATCTTTCCACTTGTCCGTTCGATCCGGGGTGGGCTACCGAGGCTACGTCCAGCCGGATCTTCTTATCTCGGCAAAAACGCGCGAATGCTCCTTCAGCAAAATTTGTGCCATTATCGGTTATGATACTGTGAGGATAACCGTACCTCAAGATGATGTCCTTGAGAAACGTTACGGCCGTAGCTCCATCAAATTTGTCCACCATGACCAAAATGTGAGTCATATTTCCCCTTGCTGGTTTGAACGGACCAACCATATCAAAGCACCATACGGCAAATGGCCATGTAATTGGTATGGTCTTGAGTTCCGACATTGGCATATGTGTCTTGGTAGCATACCTCTGACAACCATTACATTTTCTCACCAGATCTTCTGCTTGCTCTAAGGCACTTGGCCAGTAGAATCCGTGCCGGAAAGCTTTCGCCACCAAGGCTCGGGACGAGGCATGATGCCCACACACCCCTTGATGTATATCTCAGAGGATGTCAAGCCCTTCTTCCGGGTCAACGCATCGCTGGAGGACGTTGGTCACACTCCTTTTGTATAGTTCGGAATTGATGATCATGTACGCCTTTGCCCTCCTCTGTGTTTGCCTGGACAGCACTTCCTCAGTGGGTAACGTTCCATCTTTCAGGAATAGAAATATAGGTAGTGCCCAAGCTGGTATCGCTCGCACAGGGAACACATCCTCATCAATTTCCATCATATCCACTGGCATAACCTCAACCGGATCAAGCTGAGCAGTCCTCGGGTCTTGCGAAGCAGTCCCCGGGTTCGCCGAGGCAGTCCCCGGGTTTCACGCGCCACCTCCCGTGTCAATGTCCATGGGCACAACTCCGGATTCCGTGTCCTCCGTGACATAAATGGAGTCGGTTTCTTGGGATGGTTTGATGGATGGTTTCCTGAGGTGCTCTAATGCTACACCCGGTGGAACTGCTTGTCGGCAGCCTCATTTTCCACCCGGGGTACATGATGAAATTCGCATCCCTCAAAGTAACCAGATATCTTCTGCACATGAAATCGGTACAGTGCCATGTTTGGATCAAGGGCGTCCCACAGTCCCGACACTTGCTGTACCACCAAATCCGAGTCGCCAAAGCATATAATCCGACGTATCCCAATCTCTTTTGCCACCTTGAGCCCGTGCACAAGCGCTTCATACTCAGCGACATTGTTTGATGCCGCGAAATGGATCTGCAACACGTATTTCAGCTGGTCCTTCTTTGGCAAGGTAAGTACAACTCCGGCACCTAGCCCGGTTTTTGGTTTTGATCCATCAAAGTGCATTCGCCAATAGTTCGGACCTCGGCCCAGTCCACAATAAAGTCCGCCACAGCTTGTGACTTGATTGCCTCTCTTCTGTCATATTGTGGCGCATAAGGAGCTAGTTCAATTGCCCATTTTGCAATTCTTCCACTCGCATCCTTGTTACTCATTATCTCGGATATGGGGGCCTCACATATGACCCTGATAGGATGTTCCTCAAAGTAGTGCTTCAGCTTCTTAGCGGCCATGTACACGCCATACGCCACCTTTTGATAGTGTGGATAGTTCTGCTTTGAGGCTGATAACACCTCGCTCAGGTAATACACTGGCCTTTGCACCGACTTACCTTCCTCGTCGCGCTCCACCACTATCACTGCACTTACAACTCGGTTGGTTGCGACTATATAGAGCAACATTGGCTCCTTTGATAATGGTGAGGCTAACACTGGTGTAGTGGCAAACATCTTCTTCAGGTGGGCAAAGGCTTCATTGGCCTGCAGCGTCCAAACGAACTTATCCGACTTTTTTATGAGTTGGTAGAGAGGCAATGCCTTTTCTCCCAACCGACATACAAACCGACTTAGCGATGCCAGGCAACCCGTGAACTTCTGGACATTGTTAAGACACTTCGGCAGTTCTATCCGCTCGATGGCCCGGATTTTAGTTGGATTAACCTCGATACCTCGGCTGGAAACAAGAAAACCGAGCAATTTCCCATCCGGGACACCGAAGGTACATTTTTCCGGGTTAAGTTTCATCCGGAACCTCCTTAGGTTCGCAAACGTTTGCCTGATATCGTCAAGGAGCGTTTTGCTTTGCTTGGTCTTGATAACCACATCATCTACGTATACTTGTACATTTTGACCAATTTGGTCGTGCAAACATTTTTGCATACATCTTTGGTACGTTGCCCCTGCATTACGTAAACCAAACGGCATGGTGCGATAGCAATAAGCCCCATACAGGGTAATAAACGCAGTCTTTATTTGATCATCCAGATTCAGAGCTATCTGGTGGAAACCAGAATATGCATCAATGAAAGACAACAGTTCACATCCAGCAGTTGAGTCTATGACGTGATCTATCCTTGGCAGTGGAAATGGATCTTTTGTACACGCCTTGTTCAGGTTCGTGTAATCGATACACATTCGCCAAACCACCGCCACATTCGGGTCATCCTTCTTCTTTTCCACCAGCACCGGATTAGACAGCCAATCCGGGTAAAGAACCTCCATGATAAATCCTGCAGCTAGTAACTGAGCTATCTCATCCCCGATGACTTTCCTCCTATCTTCGGCGAAGCGGAGGAGAGGTTGCTTCACCGGCTTTGCTCCGGGTCTCACATTCAAAGAGTGCTCGGCCAACTCCCTCGGAACACCTTGCAAGTCCTGTGTGGACCAAGCAAAAATGTCCCGATTCTCACGGAGGAAGCTGACGAGCTCGCTTTCCTATTTATCACTTAGCCCGGCACCAATTGTTACGGTGTGCTCTGGGAACATATCATCAACGGGAATCTTCTTGGTATCTTTCGTGGCTTGGAAAGAGACACTTCCATGCGGGTTACTCATCGCCGGCATATACTGCTGCGCGGACTGAGCCAATGCCGCCACCTCTTGAATCTTCCTTTTCTCCTGCGCAATCACAAGTGACTCGGCTAAGTTAGACCCGGCCGATGCACATTCCATGGAACATCGGAAATCCCCAGCAATGGTAATCACTCCGTTTGGCCCGGGCAATTTCATCTTCAAGTAACTAACGTGACAGCTTGCCATGAACTTGTTCAGCGTTGGCCTTCCGAGTAACGCGTGGTACGCACTTTCTAGGTTCACCACCTCGAACTCCAAATTTTTGGTTCGGCAGTTATCTCTCGTGCCGAACAATACGTCAACCCGGACCTTGCCTATGGGCTCGGAAGAAATGCCGGGCACAATGCCATGGAAAGTTGTCCTCGTGGCTTGTAGCATGTTCTCCGAGATACCCAACTTGCACATTGTGTCCGCATACATGATGTTAATGCTACTGCCATTGTCGATCAGTACCTTTGAAAATCTTACATTAATGCTAGGCCCAATGAATGTCGGATCCAGCACCAACGCATACGAACCAGGACTTGGCATGAGCTTGGGATGATCCTTTATGCTCCAGATGATTTCTTGGTCAGACGAAGGCATATACCTCGTCACTGCTGGCATTACTGCATTCACCTCCATATGTCGGCGATGCAAGCTCTTTCTATCTGTTTCCTCAGTGGTGAATACGCAGTAACTCTGATGATGCTCTCTGTACTCATTCCTCCCCTCATTTCCAGGGTACCTCTGATCCGGCTGATGCTGATTTTCCACCTGATGCACAACATCCCTTCTCTCATTGGTATCATACCTCGGCGAAGGGGGAGGCAACATTAGCTGTTGCGTGTTTGCTCCGGAGAGCAATTGCTGCCGGGGTAACTCCTGTCGAGGCTGATCATTCCGGGGTGCCTGAGCATTCCCCGAACCACCTTGTTCAATCTTGCGCATCCACTCACATTGCCTCGTTGTATGACCCGCTGGGTTGCTCGGATTTGGCGTGTGAAACTTGCATGGCTGATCCAACATCGACTCATAAGTATACCTCGCGCGGTCCTTCTTTTCTTGCCACTGTTTCTTTTGCTCTGGCGTCCAAGTTTTCTTGCCATCGTTTCTCAGAGTCCATTGCCCTCCAGTTTTCTGACGTTGACTGCCCCTGCCCCGGGCTGATCCTGATTCACAGCTGCAACTTGCTGCGAACCGTATCGATGATCCGGTCTGTCATCTCTTATTTTCCCTCTGTAGTCATTCCTCCGAGATGACCCGGCTCCATCTCTCTGGTAGTACTCATCGTTTGACTCGTTCGACACGAGCCTAGGTTGAGTCGGATCACCGAAAGCATGCGAATCTGCAATCTGGATCATCTCTGCCAACGTGGTTGGCATTTTCCTTTGCAACTTTTTCCACAGTTCGCTTGCATATCTGCACCCTTGCGGAAACCATGCTATGGCCTGTGATTCTATCACGCCCTCACATGAGTTTCTCACCATACACCATCAGGTTAAGAACTCCCGGTCCGACTCATTCGGCCTTTGCTTGCACATAGCTAGGGTCTGCGGCCTATTTGGCCTCTGATACGTACTTGAAAAATTGCTGATGAACATCTCCTCAAAATCTATCCAGCAGCTAATGCTTCCGGGTGGCAAATTGTTCAGCCATACTCTTGCCGGCCCTTCCAACATCTGGGGTACGTATCGTACGGCCCATCTCAAATTGCCTGTGGCAATTTTCACAGTTGTAGCATAGTTTATCAACCAATCTTCTGGCTTGGTACTGCCGTCATACGTCTTCGTGCCCCTGGGTAACTGGAAATTGGGTACCGGTGGCTCCTTCATGATCCGGGGCCCAAAACACGCTGGACCCGGAGGACCTTGACATTCGATTTGTTCCGACCTATACAGTCGATCCAGTTTTAACCTGGCATCATCCGGCATCAAATCCCTGCTTCCCAATCTTGACCCTATCACATGATAGTCCGGCCTTGGGTATCCCGCGTTTGCCATTTCCGAATCTCTATTGTTGTATCGGTCTTGCTCTCGTGGAGTACCTCTCTGTTGCATACCTCGGCCGGCACTTTGCTCTTGCCTTGGTATATTCCGTTGCTGCGGTTGTCCCGCTCCCGCCGAGTTTCGCTGTCCGGCACTGCCGTTGATGGCGTTCCCTTGACCGACATTGCCTTGGTCGCGGTTACCTCTGCCAGCTTCACCTCGGCTCACACTTCTTCGATCATCGTTTTTCTATGCTTCTTTTCCTTTCCCTGCCCGTGTTGGGTCATACGGGACGATTTGCTTGTTTCTTCTGGCCGAGGTTACTACCTCTTCTCTCCTTGGTCCTCCATGAGGAGACGATGCGGCTCCAGCGGATTTCTCTGGGTTACCGATCGCCAAATGAACAATCTTGGAGGCCCCAGCCCTCTCCGGGTTAGCTCTGAGTAGTTCCTCGTTTTGTCTGTTCGTGATCCGAACCAGCTCATTAACCCTATCTTGTTGTCTTTGCCGGGCCTCACCCGTTAGACCCCCTAACTCGGATGCAGCCACGTCTGTTGCTCTGAGGTTCTTTGCCGGGGTACTGTACCTCAGCAACCCCACGGACAAACAGTTCTCTGACCCCTCAATTCCAGTATCACCTTCTCTGTTCATTTCGCTCATGAGATTTCTCCCCTTCACTTTTACAGTATCAACTTTGTTTGCCTTTGCGTACTCACGCAGCGTCATATTCAACGACTGCTGAGCCGCTGCAATCTTTTTCGCACCCTCTAGTATTTTTTGTCTAGTTTCCTCTAGCTCGGCCTGTGCCCGAGTCGGATCTACTGCTGCTACTACAGGGTTTGCCAAGCTATCCATCGCTTCCCTCAACACATTCTCCAACCTCTCTAGTGGAGGACCTCTAGCTTTCCTTGGTGCCTTAGGCGTTACCTCCGGATCTGGCGCCGGATCCTTGCTTGCGCCCGCACCAGGCGCAGTCATCATCACCTCTGCATGGTCCGGGGAGCGAGCGATACGCGTCCCGCGAACCACGGTAAGGGGTGGCTCCCCTGCTTCGACGACGTGCCGCGGATGAACACATGACACATCGACAGCAACGTAGACCTTGTGCGCGCCGAGCTTGACGAAGAGGCCGTTGCGTAGAAGTGGGCGCGTGCCGAAGCAGCCAGCATTGTTGCTGACGAAGTCCAGCGCTCCAAAGCGCTAAACAAGCCCGGAGAGATGCGTTCGCCGGTGCCGATGAGGTTTCCCGTCCGGATCTTGACCCCTTCTAGCGCCGCTAGCCCCACGGTGGGCGCCAACTGTCGTGGTGGTGTCACGGCAGATGCCATGGATAGGCTAAAGGTGGGGACTAATACACGCTAGGGGAATCCAGGGAGGGATAATGAGGTGATTCCTCACACAGAAATTTGTATTTGCTTTGCTTCCAAGATTACAAGTGCTCCTAGAGCTGTATTGGCGAGAGGAGGAAGAAGAAGCTCTCTTACTCTCGCACACAGTTCTCCCCTAAAACCCTCAGCCAAATCAGAATTGTGGAACCCCTTCTACAGAGGCCCTAGCCCTCCTTATATAGGGGTGGCTAGGTCTCCACTTAGGGAATATGTGGAGGCATATTCCTAAGAATATGCCTTCTCCCAAA
Organism: Avena eriantha; assembly: GCA_910589775.1. Classification (NCBI taxonomy): domain Eukaryota; kingdom Viridiplantae; phylum Streptophyta; class Magnoliopsida; order Poales; family Poaceae; genus Avena; species Avena eriantha. Next base: position 94,482,037 of record OU342742.1, read on the forward strand.
GTAGTAAACCGACCGGGTTGCTTTTCCCCCGCGTCACACATGCAGAGGCTACGTGAGCCTCTGTGGCGCCTGCGTCAGCCGACATGAGCGTCGTCACCCTTGTCGGCTACGCTTCGGTGGTCCTGCCCTTGTCCGCTTCGCTCATGCAGTGCGTACCGGGGCTTCTTTTGACCAACGAGATTCCTTCCTTCTCCTAGAAGCTAGATGTGACCCGGATCATATTTGATCCGGCCACACCCGTTCCTGCATACAAGTTAGATAGGCATTTCCGACATACTGCTTAAGTCGGATGAGACTTAGTTAGGCGGACGCCCCCCGGTCCGGGTTATCCCGTGATTCGGCCTGCCTTGAGGTGACCTGGCCAGCATCCGCTTTGGCCTTGCCGAACCTCGGCTAACTCGGCCTTTATACCCCCGCGTGACCCTAACCGGGGGTATCCCCCCAACATCTACCCATCCCTACCTTCTAATGAGAGTAACTATTTACCCCTTACATTATTTGATTGTCCCCCATGCTTACTAAAGGAGGACGAATGTCATGTTCCTGAGGATTCTTTTGAAAATGTTTATAGTAAAGCTATAGTGTTTGTAGATCATGAAAAGCATGCTTTATGTGATAGTTATATTGTTGAGTTTATTCATGAGGCTACTAAAAATTATTATGAGAGAGGAAAATATGGTTGTAAAGTTTTCATGGTACTGAAACACCTCTCTATCTGCTGAATGTTTTGAAGTTACTCTCGTTTTATCGTCCTATGCATGTCGCTTTGTTCTTTGTGAATTTATTTGTGTATAAGATTCCTATGCATAGGAAGAGGGTTAGACTTAATTTTTTTTTGAATTTTCTTTTTGATGCTCGCTTTTACTTCAATTCATATTTCTTATGTGAGCATCTCTTCTTGCTTCTTATGCCTAACTTAAAGGCGTTAAAGAAAAGTACTTATTGGGAGATAACCCAAAAGTTTTAGTTGAGTCTTGGAAGTTATTACCTCTCTAATAACCGCTCCTTATCCTTTTTGTTTGCTTTTTGTGCCAAGAGTAACCTCTAATGAGAGAGAAGTAATGATTGGGAAAGTTGCTGTCCCGAAACAGATTTCTGTGCTTCACCGTAAAAATTCGTGTAAAATCTCTAAACGTCTTCTTGAGGCGTGATTTTTTGTGCTCCTGACCCAGGTTGTTATCTAACTTTCGTTAGTTCAACACTTTTTGATTTGAGCAACAGAAGGTCTTCGAAAAAATTCGTCTTTACCCGCTGGTCTGTTTTGACAGATTTTTGCCATTTTCTGCATTTGCTTCTTGTTGGTTCCTTCTTGAGTTCTTTTGGGGAATTGAGCTTTTTGAGGGAAGTGCTACAGTAGCTAGTGTTCTAATGGAAGTTTATTTGGTGTTAAAACTGAAACGTAAGACCTTTTATCTTGAGTGCACTAATGTTGCTAATAAAGATTGTGTGAAGTTTTGTATGAAGGAAAAATTTCAGGTGTATGGAAGGAATGAGTAATGAGATGAAGAATGGACTAAATCTCAAGCTTGGGGATGCCACGTGTGTTACCCCAAGAAATATCCAAGAAGTACAAGCGTCAAAGCTTGGGGATGCCCAAGGCATCCCCTTCTTCATCAATAAAAATCTCAGGTTTCTTCCAAACGCTTCATTTTTATTATTTCATGCACAGTTGTGTTGTTCTTGGAGCGTCTTCTTTTTCGTTTTCGTTTTGGTTTTTGGTTTGTTTTTGTTTGCTTAGTTTGCTGAATAAATTAGTTGGACCCCCTCTTTCATACATTGATTTTCAAATAGTTTGGTTTGGTTTGGAAAAGAGTAGGAAAGCTCATGCTTAAGTGGTAAAAAGAGCTTGTTTTTGACTGTGGCCTATGCTTTGTAATGCCATGCTTGATATTGTTTTGGCTTTATGCTTAGTATTCTTTACTATAGCATGACTTGTTATAAACAATTGAGATTTCTTAATGTGCCTTGGATGAATCGTGCGTTGTTTTAGCATATTAAAGCATAGTATATTCTCCTTTGATGCTTTATTTGGGTTGACTTGGAGCATGCTCACACCATGTTATGACTATCTCAAGTCACCATAGCCTTTATGACCCTTTAGTTTTCAACTTGTAGTATCACTTTATGCTTTGATCAATGATGTTTTGTCGCTCTGCATGATTATGGCCATTATTGCTCTCTTAGTTTGTCGCTCCCAGTCTTTTGCTAGCCTCCACAACCAAGTATGAGTTCCACTCATGCATCCAACTCCCTAAACCAAGTTATTCCAAAGAGTCCACCATACCTACCTACTAGCTTATGCTATTCCAAGTATATTCATGCTTTTGTTCACCTTCCAAATTAAACTTGTTATGAGAAAACTAGTGATTAAAGCTCTAACGAACTTGATGGCACACTTTACTTTTATTGTCCTTAATAAACTTGAACCATTGTGTCGTCTATGTTGTATATGCTTGCACTTATTTGTTGGGAATTAGCAGAACCATGCTGTCATGGGGAACGCTTTCAACATTGCACTTGGTACTTGTACCTAGTTGATATCATGCTCTTTTGTCTATGGATGTCGTCGGTGTGAAATGAAAGGGTAGCTTGTAAGTCCATGGAGTTATGTATATGTGTTAGAGAAACGCCTGAGCCGCTGGTCTAATCCATGCTGACATGGTGGAAACCTGCAGCGTAACCATAATGAGCTGTCTATGAAGCATTCTTCTTATAAAAAAGAGTCCTATATTGAGAAAAAAGAGAAAAAGAGAAAAAAAGATTATGAAAAGAGGAAAGAGAGAAAAAAGCACCATATTCCCATGGTAAATAAGAAGATTGCTGAGATGCTCGCTGTTTGCTTGCCTTGTCACTTTGATATGGGGATTCTTCTGTATCATCGGTTAAGGGGTACCTCGTTGGCGGTTCTCTATGATACACATGTACTTACAATGACAAGAACTTACCGGTGACTAAACTTGAGTAGCATGAGGAGAGGCCCTCGTATTCAAGGGACATGAGATTTATAACTTATACTTCGTCAAGCATGTACACCATAGTTTGTTCACTTTAACCTTAATCACTTCAAGATGCTTATGATAGGGGCAATCAGAGCTGAAAGCTATAAGTACCATAATTTTTGGAAGCTCTTTATGAAACTTGAATCTCTACTTCCTTCTATGAAGGCCTTTCTTCCACCATTATATTGAGTCTCCACCTTCTATCTTTATGCACCTACTTTGAGAGCATAGTGGCCATTCTTAGTTCTATGTGCATTGTCCCAAGACTAGTTGATTGATGCATAACTTGATATTGCTTGTTTTAAACTATTTGTATCTAGTCACCCTTATGAACTTTGAAGGTGTCCTATGCAATTATATTTGCTAATCTATGAGGTACAAGCTGAAGGCTATTATGCTATGTTTTCTTTATGTGAAACAAACAAACGTCTTGCAAAGCATTGTTATTCATGAATCTTTTGTTTGTGCCTTTTCATGTTGCATCATAGTTTGTTTGTCTTATTGCTAGAACTTTGTCTTTCATGTTATGATAGAAGTACTATGATCCCAGCTTTGAATGTTTTACAAATACTTTGATCAAGTCTTTGATGGTGCATGTCACCTCAAAAATTATTCTTTCTTTTTATCACTTACCTACTCGAGGACGAGCAGGAGCTAACCTTGGGGATGTTGATACATTGCAAATGTATCTATAATTTTTGATGTTCCATGCTTGGTTTTATCTACTTTCTTGTGTTTTGTCCACACCTTGGAGTACTTTTCATATGATTTCTTGGACTAACCTATTAACAAGAGCCACAGTGCCAGCTGCCTGTTTTATGCTGTTTTTGGTTCTAGGAATGTCAGAAAATGAATATTCTCGGAATTGGACGGGACAAAAAGCCAAAGTGCCTATTTTTCCGGAAGACATCTGATGCCAGAATACGAGAAGGGGAAGGGCCAGGGGGTGCTCTAGCCGACCCCAGCACCCCCTCGGCCTCTCCTTCCGCCTATATATTGCCCTCGAGAAGAAAACCCTAAGTACCCGATCAAAAATCCACGAAAGAGTCTCTAGCCGCCGTCGTCTCTGTCCCTAGATCGGGAGGGATCTAAAGCTCTTCCCAGCACCCTGCCGGAGAGGGGAATTCACCCTGGAGGCCTTCTTCATCATCATGCAAGCCTCCGGTGTGATGCGTGAGTAGTTCATCTCTAGACTGGCTGGTTCTCCTCCTTTGTGCTTTCATGTCTAGATCTTGTGAGCTCCGTTCATGATCAAGATCATCTATTTGTAATTATGCATAGTGTGTTTGCAGGGATCCGATGGATATTGAGATGCTATTTCAGATTGATTATTGATTCTATCATGTCTTTGTTATTTGTGATCTTGCATGCTTTCTGTTGTTAGTAGCTATCTTGGCCAACTAGATGCTAGCAACTCCAAGAGTTAGTATTTATGCTCGATAGTGGGTTCATGCCTCTGGTAATCTGGGGAAGTGACAGAAATCTCTAAGGTACTAGATGTGTTGTTGCTACTAGGGAGAAAACAACAATCCTTTGTTCATAGAACAATCGTAATGTTTACTTTACACGCAATTCATAAAGCAATAATCTGTTGCTTGCAACTTAATACTGGAAGGGGGTTCAGATGATAACCTGAAGGTGGATTATTAGTCATAGATGCAGTTGGATGACGGTCTATGTATAATGTTGTAATGCCCAATCAAGTTCCAAAGGAGTCAAGATGATTAGTATATGCATGTATTGCTTTCTCGATGTTTGTCAGTTGCCCCGCTGTAATTTGTTCACCCAGCATGTTATCTATCTTAAGGAGATCCACCTCTAGTGAACTATGGATCCCGGTCCTTTCTTTTACATACAATCTACAAATTGTTTACTGCTTTGTGTTTACTTTCTGCAAACTATTACTTTCTTCCATTCGATATGTTTAATCCTTTGTTTTCAGCAAAACCGGTGAGATTGACAACCTCATCGCAAGTTGGGGACAAAGTTCTGTGGTTGTGTTGTGCAGGTTTCCACGTTGCTACTAGCACTGGTAGTGCGCCCGACCAAGGCTCAGCTAGCAACACCTTTGGGGTGTTTCCTTGCTCCTACTGGTTTGATTAAACCTTGGTTTCATAACTGAGGGAAACTTGCTGCTGTGCTCATCATACCTTCCTATTGGGGTTCCCCAACGAGCTCTACATCAACACTGAGCCATCACCCCATACTGTCACCTTGAGCAATAGATGGTTCCAACAAACACCACAATTTCATAGAGACATCCAACTCCAAATATAACTCATAACAAGTATTTGTAATCTCTAGCCTAAGTGCCACCATGGTGTGCACGCTGTCACTTTCACACACATGGGGAGAGCAGAGATATATTAAAGCACTTGAGTAACAAGGTAGATCTACTTGATTACAAAGCTCATGATCATAGTATGATCATGCATATAGAGAGAGATGAACACATAGCTATCGGTAGATCCCTTAGCCTCGAGGAAGAACTACTCCCTCATCATCATGGGAATCAGCAACGGTGATGGAGATGGTGGTGGAGTCGATGGAGATGGCTCTGGGGGCACTTCCCCATCCTGGCAGGGTGCCGGAACAGACTTTCTGTCCCCCGAATCTCCCCTTCGGTGGCGGCGGTGCTGCGGAACTTTTCGTGGCTGGAGGCTTGACGATTTAGGGTTTTTGCATCGGGAGGCATCTTATAGGCGAAGAGGTGAGGTCGGTGGCTGGCCAGGGGGCCCACACCACCTGGTGGCGTGGCCAGGGTGGACCCGCACCACCACATGGTGTGGCCACCCTGTGGCCCCTCTCCGTCTCGTCTTCTAGCACTGTGAGTCTTCTGGTAAAATATCGACTTTGGCTTTTGTCCGGTCCAATTCTGAGAATATTCATTTTCTGACTTTCCTGGAACCAAAAACAGCAGAAAACAGGCAACTGGCACTATGGCATCTTGTCAATAGGTTAGTTCTAGAAAATGTGTAAAAGTACTCCAAATTATGGACAAAACATAAGAAAGTAGATAAAAACCAAGCATGGAACATCAAAAATTATAGATACGTTAGTAACGTATCAAGAGCTGTAAAACCCGATGAACAAATAAACGTTGAACCTGCAGTAGCAATTGTGAAATACATTGTCACTAAAAGTGTATAAGATGGACACATTATATTTTGTGAGGACTCTTCTAATATTGTTTCACATCCCAGTAGAACTAGAAAAGCTAGTGTCTTTGTGCTTTCTGTTAGAATTGGTGATCATTGCTATTATGGTTTATGTGATATTGGTGCCAGTTCAAGTGTTATTCCTTATGAGCTTTACAAAGAAATTATGCATGAGATTGGTCCCTGCGAACTAGAAGAAATTGATGTGGTTATTCACCTTGCCAATAGAGAGACCATCTCTACAATTGGTATTGTAAGAGATGTGGGAGTTCTTTGTGGTAAGATTAAATATCCTGCTGATTTTCTAGTACTTGGTTCAGCTGCTAGTAAAACCTATCGTATCAATTTTGGTAGACCTTTCTTGAACACTTGTGGAGACATTATAGACTGTAAGAGGAGAAATTTTTAACTAAATTTGATGGAGAATCTTATGAGTTTAATTTTTCGAAATTTGCTAAAGTTCCTTATGAAAACAAATTTCCCAATGAGGATTTTAGAGTTGAACAACTTGCTTCTATTTCTCTTGCTCCTAACAATGCTTTGCAGCAATTTATGGAAGACCACGAAAGTGAGATCTTCACGGAAGAAAGAAATGAGATTGACGAGATTCTCCGTCGTCAACCCAAGATGCTTAAGCATAACTTACCTGTGGAAGATTTGGGTATCACATTACCACCTAAAAAGGATCCAGTTTTTGATCTAAAACCTTTACCTGACGATCTTAAATATGCTTACATCGATGATAAGAAATTATATCCTGTTATTATTAGTTCTAAACTTTTAGGAAAGGAAGAGGAAAGATTATTAGAAGTATTGAAGAAACACCGAGGAGCTATGGGCTATACCCTTGATGATTTAAAGGGGATTTCTCCTACTATATGTCAGCATGCTATCAATATAGAACCCAATGCAAAACCAATGGTAGCACATCAACGTCGTTTAAATCCTAAGATGAAGGAAGTGGTAAGAAATGAGGTATTAAAACTCCTTGATGCTGGTATTATTTATCCTATTGCTGATAGTCAATGGGGTAGTCCTGTTCATTGTGTCCCTAAGAAAGGAGTAATTATTGTTGTGTCTAATGAGAATAATGAGCTTATCCCCCAAAGAGTAGTAGTTGGTTATAGGATGTGCATTGACTTCAGAAAGGTTAACAAAGTTACTAAGAAAGATCATTACCATCTACCTTTTATTGATCAAATGTTAGAAAGGTTGTCTAAAAAGACTCATTTTTGCTTTCTTGATGGATACTCTGGATTCTCTCAAATTGTTGTTAAACAACAAGATCAAGAAAAAACTACGTTTACGTATCCTTATGGAACCTAGGCTTATAGGCGTATGCCTTCTGGTTTGCGTAATGCTCCTGCTACTTTTCAAAGATGCATGTCTGCCATCTTTCATGGTTTTTGCGAGGAAATTGTGGAAGTATTCATGGACGATTTTTCCGTCTATGGAACTTCTTTTGATAATTGTCTACACAACCTTGATAAAGTTTTGCAGAGATGCGAAGAAACTAATCTTGTTATTAATTGGGAGAAATTCCACTTCATGGTTAATGAAGGAACTGACCTTGGACATAAAATTTCCAAAAGAGGCATTGAAGTTGACAGAGCAAAAGTTGAAGCAATTGAGAAAATGCCATGTCCTAGAGACGTCAAAGGTATTTGTAGTATCCTTGGTCATGCTGGTTTCTATAGAAGGTTTATTAAAGATTTCTCCAAGATATCAAAACCTCTTACTAATATTCTCCAAAAAGATGTACCTTTTGTTTTTAATGATGATTATAAGGAAGCTTTTGAAACTCTAAAGAAAGCTTTAACTACTGCTCCTATTGTCCACCACCTGACTGGAATTTACCCTTTGAAATTATGTGCGATGCTAGTGATTTCACTGTAAGTGTTGTTCTTGGGCAACGACTAGATAAAAAGTTGAATGTTATCCATTATGCTAGTAAAACTCTTGGCACTGCTCAAAACAATTATGCTACTACTGAAAAAGAGTTCTTAGCTGTTGTCTTTGCTTGTGATAAGTTTAGACCTTATATTGTTGATTCAAAAGTTACCATTCATACTAATCATGCTGCTATTAAGTACCATATGACAAAGAAAGATGTTAAGCCTAGGCTTATTAGATGGGTGTTGCTTTTACAAGAGTTTGATCTACATATTGTAGATAGAAAAGGTGCTGAAAATCTTGTTGCTGATAATTTATCTCGACTGGAAAACATTTCTTTTGATCCTATGCATGTTAATGATAGCTTTCCAAATGAACAGTTGGCTACAGTAGGGGTAAGCTCGCGAGAGAGTCCTTGGTATGTTGATTATGCTAACTTAATTGTTTCCAAGTATCTGCCTCCAACTTTTACAACCCAGCAAAGAAGGCAATTCTTTTATGATTTGAGGCATTATTTTTGGGATGACCCACATTTATACAAAGAAGGAGTGGATGGTATTATGAGAAGATGTGTTCCAGAATATGAACAAAAAGAGATATTACGGAAATGTCATGGTAGTGCCTATGGAGGACATCATGCTGGAGATAGAACTGCACAAAAGGTTCTATAATCAGGTTTTTACTGGCCAACCCTTTTTAAAGATGCAAGAAAGTTTATCTTATCATGTGATGAATGTCAACGAGTTGGTAATATTTCTAGACGCAATGAAATGCCTATGAATTACTCTCTTGTTATTGAACCATTTGACTGTTGGGGATTTGACTTTATGGGTCCTTTTCCTCCTTCAAAAGGTTATACTCATATTCTTGTTGCCGTTGATTATGTTACTAAGTGGGTAGAAGCCATACCTACAAAAAGTGTTGATGGTGAGACCTCTTTAAAAATGCTTAAGGATGTTATCTTTCCTAGGTTTGGAGTGCCTAGGTATCTTATGACAGATGGAGGTTCACATTTCATTCATGGTGGCTTTAGAAAGACCCTTGCTAAATATGATGTTAATCATAGAATTGCTTCAGCTTATCATCTCGAAACCAGTGTGCAAGTAGAACTATCAAATAGATAAATTAAATCCATCTTGCAAAAGACTATTAACAGATATAGAAAAAATTGGGCTAAAAAGTTGAATGATGCTTTATGGGCTTATAGAACTCCTTATAAAAATCCTATGGGAATGTCTCCTTACAAAATGGTTTATGTAAAAGCATGTCACCTGCCTTTAGAATTAGAACACAAAGCTTATTGGGCAGTGAAAGAACTTAATAGAGATTTCAAACTTTCTGGTTAGAAAAGATTGTTTGACATGAGTTCTTTAGATGAGTGGAGAAGTGAAGCATATGAAAATGCTAGACTCTTTAAAGAAAAAGTTAAAAGATGGCATGACAGGAGAATTCTTAAGAGAGAGTTCCATGTTGGTGAGAAGGTTCTATTGTATAGGTCTCGTCTTAGATTTTTTGCAGGAAAACTACTTTCAAAATGGGAAGGACCTTTTGTTATTGAAGAGGTATATCGTTCAGGTGCAATAAAAATTTCTTCCATAAAAGACAACCCTACACAAGTGGTGAATGGTCAAAGACTCAAGCACTATATTTCTGGAGATTCTTACAATGAAGATATTGATGTTATTCAAATGGTGACTCTAGAAAAATTCATGAAAGACCAAATTCAGAAACCTGCAGAGTCCATTTTCGAATAGGTAATAGTTATGGTAAGAGAAAGTCCGCGAAAAACCTTTCAATTTATATTTTTGCAGTTTTTATCTAACGTGGAAGATAACGAGTCGAAAGAGGGACGGAAATGGAGCCTAGGTGGCTCACACCCCACGTGGCATGGGCCCACCTAGCCGGGCCACTAGGGGGTTGTGCCCACCCGGAGCCCGTCTCCGACCCATCTTCTCGTAGTACCTTCCTTTAGTTATTAAACTTTGTAATATATAATCCCTCGGATCCCCCGAGGTTCGTATATCGTGTTCTTGCCGTGTTTTTGTTTTCGATCTATTTATGTCAAGAGCTAATCTCATGTTTAGAAGCACGATGATCTCCACCAATGATAAGGGTAAGAAGCCCGTGGAAGATGATCTCCAAGACCCCAAGCAGGAGGAGGAGATCAAGGGAGAAGTTGAAGAGGAAGTGAAGGAAGACCAGCATCCGCGCACCAGCACCACCATTACAAGCATTAGAGTAAGGGCACGTCCTATCAAGCTCAAAAGGACTGCACAGATGTCCACTGGAGGGAAGGTTCCGCGCCTTTGCTTGGCTCCTCGGTCATTTCCTCCAGGCGACAAGAATCCCTTCCATACCCTCATACATGAGCATCAATTTCAAAAGATGCCTAAGGAAAAATTACCCTCCAATTAGGATATACCTCGTTCTAACCATGCAGGAAAAGAACACATTAAGGAGGAAGAGTGGGGAAAGAATCACAGGGGCTGGGATTCATAGTCCGACATGATCATGAACCGCATTGAGTAGAGTCATATCATTATCTTTTCTCTTTTTACCTTTTTAGTAGAGTCATATCATGAATAGAGAAGTTATCATATAGAATGGTTTGCATTGTGGAAGTATCTCCCCTCTAGTTAGTTATCTATGTATCCCTTGGTGTGAGTTGTTATGGAATATTAATGAGAAGTTCTATCATTTACTTTTTGCACATCTTATTTTAGTTTGCAATTTTTGTTATATGATTGATCTTGTTGTTAGTATTGGTATCACTTTGGGATCATTAAGTAAATTTAGTTGGTTTTGGCAAACCTGGCTCTGGTCAGTAGCAACACTATTTGAGAATTGAACAAAAAAGAGAAAAGTATTTTTAGAAATATAATTTCATCATCTTTCTTTTTTGTTAGGATCATAAGCTTAGGTATTCTCTAGTTAAGATCTTTTGTGTTTCCAAGGAAGATTGCGTGTTTGTTTCTATCACTTGTATGTTTGTTTGTTTCCTTCAACTCTTATGCTTGCTACCCAGCCTTGCTAGCCAAAAACATGTACTGAGAGGGAATGCTTCTCGTGCATCCAATCCTTAAACCAAAACCTATGCCATTTGTGTCCATCATACCTACCTATTAGCATTATTTCTATTCCAAGTATATTCATGTTTTTATCTACCTTCCGAATTAAACTTGTTATGCGAAAATTAGCGATTAAAGCTCTCACAAACTTGATGGCACACTTTACTTTCTTGCACTTAATAAACTTGAACCAGTGTGTCCATCTATGTTTCATATATGTTCAGATTGTTACTTATCATTATTTCATCTCTGATCTTGATCCATATGATGTCTCGTGAGTACTTCGTTTAGTTCTTAGGACATGGGAGAAGTCATGTTGTTAGTAGTGGAATTGTGTTGAGAAAGATTCAATGGTTTAATAATTAAGTTGTGGTGTTATTCTTCTAGTGGTGTCATGTGAACGTCGACTACATGATACTTCACCTTTATGGGCCTAGGAGAATGCATCGTGTATTTGGCTACTACTCGTGGGGTTGCCGGAGTGACACAAACCTAAACCCCCGTTAGGGACCCTTTGCATAAGGGATTGTAGGATCTCAAAGTTTAAGGTTGTTGTTAGGTTTTTATCTTAATTACTTTCTTGTAGTTGTGGATGCTTGCAAGGGGTATAATCACAAGTATGTATTAGTCCTAGGAAGGTCAGTACATTAGCATAGGTTCACCCACACAACACTTATCTAACCAGAGAAGATTAACCAACTATATGAAGCGAAAGCACTTGATGATATTCCCATGTGTCCTTGAGAACATTTGGTCATCTTAAGTAATACAACCGGCTTGTCCTTTGCTAAAGAAAGGATTGGGCCACTTGCTGCAATTATTATTATTGTCTTTTATTTACCCGTACTTTATTTATATGCAATATCAAACCCCCTAAAATCCCTTTGCTAAGTATTTATAGAGAATTTCTAATCCAAACCACTTGTCAACACCTTCTGCTCCTCGTTGGGTTCGACACTCTTACTTATCCAAAATACTGCGATACACCCCCTATACTTGTGGGTAATCAGTCACTGTGTCTCAACATTTCACCCGTGTCACTTTGGGATCATTAAGTAAATTTAGTTGGTTTTGGCAAACCTGGCTCTGGTCAGTAGCAACACTATTTGAGAATTGAATGAAAAAGAGAAAAGTACTTTTAGAAATATAATTTCATCATCTTTCTTTCTTGTTAGGATCATAAGCTTAGGTATTCTCTAGTTAAGATCTTTTGTGTTTCCAAGGAAGATTGCATGTTTGTTTCTATCACTTGTATGTTTGTTTGTTTCCTACAACTCTTAAGCTTGCTACCCAGCCTTGCTAGCCAAAACCCGCACTGAGAGGGAATGCTTCTCGTGCATCCAATCCTTAAACCAAAACCTATGCCATTTGTGTCCACCATACCTACCTATTAGCATTATTTCTATTCAAAGTATATTCATGTTTTTATCTACCTTCCGAATTAAACTTGTTATGTGAAAATTAGTGATTAAAGATCTCACAAACTTGATGGCACACTTTACTTTCTTGCACTTAATAAACTTGAACCAGTGTGTGCATCTATGTTGCATATATGTTCAGATTGTTACTTATCATTATTTCATCTCTGATCTTGATCCATATGATGTCTTGTGAGTAGTTCATTTAGTTCTTGAGGACATGGGAGAAGTCATGTTGTTAGTAGTGGAATTGTGTTGAGAAAGATTCAATGGTTTGATAATTAAGTTGTGGTGTTATTCTTCTAGTGGTGTCATGTGAACGTCGACTACATGATACTTCACCTTTATGGGCCTAGGAGAATGCATTGTGTATTTGCCTACTAATCATGGGGTTGCCGGAGTGACACAAACCTAAACCCCCGTTAGGAAACCTTTGCATAAGGGTGTGTAGGATCTCAAAGTTTAAGGTTGTGGTTAGGTTTTTATCTTAATTACTTGCTTGTAGTTGCGGATGCTTGCAAGGGGTATAATCACAAGTATGTATTAGTCCTAGGAAGGTCAGTACATTAGCATAGGTTCACCCACATAACACTTATCTAACCAGAGAAGATTAACCAACTATATGAAGCGAAAGCACTTGACGATATTCCCATGTGTCCTTGAGAACGTTTGGTCATCTTAAGTAATACAACCGGCTTGTCCTTTGCTAAAGAAAGGATTGGGCCACTTGCTGCAATTATTATTATTATTGTCTTTTATTTACCCATACTTTATTTATCTGCATTATCAAACCCCCTAAAAATCCCTTTGCTAAGTATTTACAGAGAATTCCTAAGCCAAACCACTTGTCAACACCTTCTGCTCCTCGTTGGGTTCGACAATCTTACTTATCGAAAATACTGCGATACACCCCTTATACTTGTGGGTCATCAGTCACTGTGTCTCCACATTTCACCGGTATCACTTTGGGATCATTAAGTAAATTTAGTTGGTTTTGGCAAACCTGGCTCTGGTCAGTAGCAACACTATTTGAGAATTGAATGAAAAAGAGAAAAGTACATTTAGAAATATAATTTCATCATCTTTCTTTCTTGTTAGGCTCATAAGCTTAGTATTATCTAGTTAAGATGGTTTGTGTTTCCAAGGAAGATTGCATGTTTGTTTCTATCACTTGTATGTTTGTTTGTTTCCTTCAACTCTTATGCTTGCTACCCAGCCTTGCTAGCCAAAAACATGTACTGAGAGGGAATGCTTCTCGTGCATCCAATCCTTAAACCAAAACCTATGCCATTTGTGTCCATCATACCTACCTATTAGCATTATTGCTATTCCAAGTATATTCATGTTTTTATCTACCTTCTGAATTAAACTTGTTATGCGAAAATTAGCGATTAAAGCTCTCACAAACTTGATGGCACACTTTACTTTCTTGCACTTAATAAACTTGAACCAGTGTGTCCATCTCTGTTTCATATATGTTCAGATTGTTACTTATCATTATTTCATCTCTGATCTTGATCCATATGATGTCTCGTGAGTAGTTCGTTTAGTTCTTGAGGACATGGGAGAAGTCATGTTGTTAGTAGTGGAATTGTGTTGAGAAAGATTCAATGGTTTAATAATTAAGTTGTGGTGTTATTCTTCTAGTGGTGTCATGTGAACGTCGACTACATGATACTTCACCTTTATGGGCCTAGGAGAATGCATCGTGTATTTGGCTACTACTCGTGGGGTTGCCGGAGTGACACAAACCTAAACCCCCGTTAGGGACCCTTTGCATAAGGGATTGTAGGATCTCAAAGTTTAAGGTTGTTGTTAGGTTTTTATCTTAATTACTTTCTTGTAGTTGTGGATGCTTGCAAGGGGTATAATCACAAGTATGTATTAGTCCTAGGAAGGTCAGTACATTAGCATAGGTTCACCCACACAACACTTATCTAACCAGAGAAGATTAACCAACTATATGAAGCGAAAGCACTTGATGATATTCCCATGTGTCCTTGAGAACATTTGGTCATCTTAAGTAATACAACCGGCTTGTCCTTTGCTAAAGAAAGGATTGGGCCACTTGCTGCAATTATTATTATTGTCTTTTATTTACCCGTACTTTATTTATATGCAATATCAAACCCCCTAAAATCCCTTTGCTAAGTATTTATAGAGAATTTCTAATCCAAACCACTTGTCAACACCTTCTGCTCCTCGTTGGGTTCGACACTCTTACTTATCGAAAATACTGCGATACACCCCCTATACTTGTGGGTAATCAGTCACTGTGTCTCAACATTTCACCCGTGTCACTTTGGGATCATTAAGTAAATTTAGTTGGTTTTGGCAAACCTGGCTCTGGTCAGTAGCAACACTATTTGAGAATTGAATGAAAAAGAGAAAAGTACTTTTAGAAATATAATTTCATCATCTTTCTTTCTTGTTAGGATCATAAGCTTAGGTATTCTCTAGTTAAGATCTTTTGTGTTTCCAAGGAAGATTGCATGTTTGTTTCTATCACTTGTATGTTTGTTTGTTTCCTACAACTCTTAAGCTTGCTACCCAGCCTTGCTAGCCAAAACCTGCACTGAGAGGGAATGCTTCTCGTGCATCCAATCCTTAAACCAAAACCTATGCCATTTGTGTCCACCATACCTACCTATTAGCATTATTTCTATTCAAAGTATATTCATGTTTTTATCTACCTTCCGAATTAAACTTGTTATGTGAAAATTAGTGATTAAAGATCTCACAAACTTGATGGCACACTTTACTTTCTTGCACTTAATAAACTTGAACCAGTGTGTGCATCTATGTTGCATATATGTTCAGATTGTTACTTATCATTATTTCATCTCTGATCTTGATCCATATGATGTCTTGTGAGTAGTTCATTTAGTTCTTGAGGACATGGGAGAAGTCATGTTGTTAGTAGTGGAATTGTGTTGAGAAAGATTCAATGGTTTGATAATTAAGTTGTGGTGTTATTCTTCTAGTGGTGTCATGTGAACGTCGACTACATGATACTTCACCTTTATGGGCCTAGGAGAATGCATTGTGTATTTGCCTACTAATCATGGGGTTGCCGGAGTGACACAAACCTAAACCCCCGTTAGGAAACCTTTGCATAAGGGTGTGTAGGATCTCAAAGTTTAAGGTTGTGGTTAGGTTTTTATCTTAATTACTTGCTTGTAGTTGCGGATGCTTGCAAGGGGTATAATCACAAGTATGTATTAGTCCTAGGAAGGTCAGTACATTAGCATAGGTTCACCCACACAACACTTATCTAACCAGAGAAGATTAACCAACTATATGAAGCGAAAGCACTTGACGATATTCCCATGTGTCCTTGAGAACGTTTGGTCATCTTAAGTAATACAACCGGCTTGTCCTTTGCTAAAGAAAGGATTGGGCCACTTGCTGCAATTATTATTATTATTGTCTTTTATTTACCCATACTTTATTTATCTGCATTATCAAACCCCCTAAAAATCCCTTTGCTAAGTATTTACAGAGAATTCCTAAGCCAAACCACTTGTCAACACCTTCTGCTCCTCGTTGGGTTCGACAATCTTACTTATCGAAAATACTGCGATACACCCCTTATACTTGTGGGTCATCAGTCACTGTGTCTCCACATTTCACCGGTATCACTTTGGGATCATTAAGTAAATTTAGTTGGTTTTGGCAAACCTGGCTCTGGTCAGTAGCAACACTATTTGAGAATTGAATGAAAAAGAGAAAAGTACATTTAGAAATATAATTTCATCATCTTTCTTTCTTGTTAGGCTCATAAGCTTAGTATTCTCTAGTTAAGATGGTTTGTGTTTCCAAGGAAGATTGCATGTTTGTTTCTATCACTTGTATGTTTGTTTGTTTCCTTCAACTCTTATGCTTGCTACCCAGCCTTGCTAGCCAAAAACATGTACTGAGAGGGAATGCTTCTCGTGCATCCAATCCTTAAACCAAAACCTATGCCGTTTGTGCCCACCATACCTACCTATTAGCATTATTGCTATCCCAAGTAAATTCATGTTTTTATCTACCTTCCAAATTAAACTTGTTATGTGAAAATTAGTGATTAAAGCTCTCACGAACTTGATGGCACACTTTCACAGAGAAGAGCTTCAGGGGAGGGGTGCTGTAGGATGTCCACGATCTATCATCCAAAGATTCTCCACAGCGACCACTTTTCCATTTTAGTACTATATAATTTTTTCCATTCTCTATTTCTTGCGGGTATTCTAGTTGTACTCTTAATGTATGGAAAATGGCGTCTGCTGCGCCATCGGGAGCGTGTCTTTGCCTCTTCGTGTGTATCTGTAGCCTTTGTTGCGAGTATAGTCTTCGCGTGTTTAACGAGGCATTAAAAGCGAGCTATCACAGAAGTGTCTCTTCCGCTTTGCATGTGTATCTGTATCGTTCTGTGAGTCTGGCATGATAAGATCCTGCTTCTCATGTTTCGCATCCGCGTTAAATACCAGTAGTAGTTACCACACACAGAATACTAGATGATGGCTATGTCAGTTAACCTCCATGTCAGGTCATCTCTGTTTACCATGCGTGTCCCGATAGGATGGTTATCTTCAAAGTGTTAATGACACCGACCGTTGGCAACAACTTGGAAATGCAAGCTCGGCGCGGCATTTGATCTTCTAATATAAACTCATTTCATTGGCCAAAAAACCTGCGACACAAAAAACATTCAGCCTTCTGTTTTCTGCTAGATTTAGTCTTATCTTAATAAAATCATGTCTACCACACTGTCCAAAGAAATCCCGGTGGCTGAATGGTCGCCTAGCGGGTGGTTGGGTTTGTCTCATCGTCATCATGTGTCTTGATGGTCTCCTACGGCTGAAGTGGCGGTCATGAACCACTCGCATCGCCGGGAAAGTGGGGTTGTCGAACGCGCGTACGGCGGAGGCTACCTTGTGCAGCGCCAGTCCGACTACGGAAAGCATACATTCTTTGTGTCGGAAGACGCTGGCTTCGGTCTCCTCCGGCCTACTCAGCCCGCGTCGGTGATGGCTCAAAATATATCGAGCTCGTTGGGTAACCCTAAGAGGAAGGTATAATGAGCACAGTAGCAAGTTTTTCCTCAGTTATGAAACCAAGGTTATCGAACCAGTAGGAGCAAGGAAACACCTCCAAAGTGTTGTTTCCAACTTGGAATCCTGCACAACACAACCACATAACTTTGCCCCCAACTTACAATGAGGTTGTCAATCTCACCGGTTTTGCTGAAAACAAAGGATTAAACGTATTGTGCGGAAGACAGTAATCGCTTGTAAAAAGTAAACAGTAAACAATAAATAGCTTGTAGATTGATGGTAAAAGAATGGACCGGGGTCCATAGTTCACTAGAGGTGATTCTCCTTAAGATAGATGACATGTTGGGTGAAAAAATTACAGCGGGGCAATTGATAGACACCAAGAAAGCATATATGCATATACTAATCATCTTGACTCCTACGAGATTTGATTGGGCATTACAACATTATACATAGACCGTAATCCAACTGCATCTATGACTAATAATCCACCTTCAGGTCCGAACCCCCTCTAGTATTAAGTTGAAGGCAATAGATAATTGCATTAAGCAAAGTGTGTAAAGTAAACAATACGATTGTTCTATGAACAAAGGATTGTTGTTTTCTCCCTAGTAGCAACAACACATCTAGTACCTTAGAGATTCCTAGAGGCATGAACCCACTATCGAGCATAAATACTCCCTCTTGGAGTTGCTAGCATCTACTCGGCCAAGATAGCTACTAACAACGAAAAGCATGCAAGATCACGAATAACATATACATAATAGAATCAATAATCAATCTAAAATAGCATCTCAATATCCACCGGATCCCTGCAAACACAACATGTAAGATTACAAATAGATGATCTTGATCATGAACGGAGCTCACAAGATCTAAACATGGTAGCACAAAGGAGGAGAACCAACCATCTAGCTACTACATGGACCCGTAGTCCAGGGATGAACTACTCACACATCACACCGGAGGCAGTCATGGTGATGAAGAAGGCCTCCAGGGTGATCTCTCCCCTCCAGCAGGGTGCTGGGAAGAGCTTCAGATCCCTCCAGATCTAGGGATGGAGATGGCGGCGGCTATAGACTCTTTCGTGGATTTTGATCGGGTCCTTAGGGTTTTCGTCCAGGGAGGCTTTTATAGGCGAAGGGCCAAGGTCGGTGGAGTACCAGGGGGCCCACACTAGGTGGCGGCGCGCCTAGTGATGGCTGCGCCACCCTAGGCTGTGGCCGCCCTGGTTCCCCTCTTTGTCTCCCCTCCAGACTCCGTATTGCTTCGGGTAAAATATTGACTTTGGCTTTTGTCCGATCCAATTCCGAGAATATTTCCGTACTAGATTTTCTGAAACCAAAAACAACATAAAACAGGCAACTGGCACTGTGGCATCTTGTTAATAGGTTAGTTCCAGAAAATGTGTAAAAATACTCCAAAGTGTGGACAAAACATAAGAAAGTAGATATAAAACAAGCATGGAACATCAAAAATTATAGATACATTTACAACGTATCAACATCCCCAAGCTTAACTCTTGCTCGTCCTCGAGTAGGTAAGTGATAAAAAAGAATAATTTTTTAGGTGACATGCACCATCATAATCTTGATCAAAGTATTTGTAAAACATTGATTGTTGGGATCATAGTACTTTAACATAGCATGAAAGATATAATTCTAATAATAAGACATAACAACTATGTTATAACATGAAAAGGTACAAACAAAAGATTCATGAATAACAATGCTTTGAAAGACGTTTGTTTGTTTCACATATAGAAAACATAATGAGAATGATATTCAGTTTGTCCCTCATAGTGTAGCAAACCATAAATGCATAGGACACCTTCAAAGTTCATAAGGGTGACTAGATACAAATAGTTTAAGAACAAGCAATATCAAAGTTATGAATCAATCAACAAGTTTTGGGACAATGCACATTAAACTAAGAATGGCCACTATGCTCTCTCAATAGGTGCATAAATATATAAGATGGAGACTCAACATAAAAAGTAAAAGAAAGGCCCTTCATAGAAGGAAGCAGGGATTCAAGTCTCAAAAAGAGCTTCCAAAAATTATGATACTTATTAGCTTTCAGCTCTCATTGCCCCTATCATAAGCATATTTAGGTGATTAAGGTTAAAGTGAACAAATATGAGGATATGCTTGACAAGTTATAAGTTGAAATCTCATGCTACTCAACTTTAGTCACGAGTAAGTTCTTGTCATTGTAAGTACATGTGTATCATAGAGAACCGCCAACGGGTACCCCTTGCCCGATCATATGGAAGCATTCCCATATCAAAATGACAAGGCAAGCAGACAATGAGCATCTCAGCGATCTTTTTATTTGCTATTTGCATAGGTTTTTATTAAAGATGCTTCACGGATTGCTCACTATGGTTATGCTGCAAGTTTCCACCATGATTAGGCATGACTTAGGCTAGCGGCCCAGGCGTTTCTCTAACACATATACAAACTTCATGAGCTTACAAGATCCCCTTTTATTTCACACCGCCGGGATCCATAAGAAAAAGAACATGATATCAACTAAATAAAGTGCAATGTTGAAAGCGTACCCCATGGTAACATGGTTCTGCTAATTCACAACTTATAAATCGCAAGCATATACGCAACATAGATGGGCACAATGGTTCAAGTTTATTAACTGCAAGAAAAGTAAAGTGTGCCATCAAGTTTGTGAGAGCTTTAATCACTAATTTTCACATAACAAATTTAATTCGGAAGGTAGACAAAAACATGAATATACTTGGAATAGCAAATGCTAATAGGTAGGTATGGTGG